>OZ034974.1:29645965-30245965 GCA_964030785.1 Siderastrea siderea
TGTAATGTTTACCGCATGTGGCGAAAGTCAGTCCCAAGCGCGCGATGGGGTTCGAAACAACGCAGATCTCAAACTCTACAAAACTCAACCAGCAAGGCTCGGTGACCGATAGTTCATAAATGTTAACATTCTCGGACCTGTGCTCTTGCAAGCCATTACACAACAGTGAAAAATGTCTGTCACGGTAAAAAAAGCCCTTGTAAGAATATTTTAATATATGCTCCTGGTATAGGCTAATATTGATCACTCAGTCTGTCCGAATTTTGGAAAGATGGCGTTTTTGAAGGGTTTGCGTTTTCGAGATCTGTGTTTTCGAGTTCTGAGTCTTCGAGACACCCTGCGGAGAGAAACATGTGACTTTTCTCGAAATCCCATAAAATGAAATTGCGCAGATTCTTGCCAGGAAAGTATAGAAATGGTGTGTTTTGGCTTTTAGTCACTTAGCCGTTTTCCGTTTTCCGTTTTCCGTGATGGGTGGACAACAGTTTTAGCATAATTATATGCCCGCAGTCTGGGTCTACGGCAAAAATATCAGGGAATAAGATTTGTTTTGTCGAGCGGTTATACTGTGCCTTTAGCGCACCCTTTTCACCAGAAATACTTGTTTATGTTCTTAGGCTTACATGTCTGATTCTCGCAATGTGATTTGTATCAAAATCCTGAGTGAAATCCCGCCTGGAGAGCCTTGAAGTTGTAGCCGGTAATTTATTACATAAAAAGTAGATAACCCGTTTATTCCTCCCTCCATATAACACCTCTAAAATTCAGATAGCTTATCCGAACGTTTAACATCTGCCTGTGTTTAAAAGATATCGTCGAAACGAAATGTATAGGGTGCAATGGTAACCAATTTTGAAAGGATTCGAATGAGAACATACCCTGAAACTACAGTATATCCAGACATACGGTTTCAGAACAGCATGAAAGAAGTTACGACCATGTAAATGTTTGCTCTACAATAAATTATCGACTTTTAGCGAGATGTGATGACTCCTACCTTTGTTGTAGACTTTTCTTCCTATGGTAGAATGAGCACTTGGTTTAACCTGAAGAAATGGCGGGCGCACAGCACCAGAGAAGAAATCAATCATACAGTCAGATCGCGAATTCGGAACAGTAATTCAAACTTATCCACGTAAATTGGCGATAAAGGAAAAGAAACTTACCTTTCCTTAAAAAATAAAATTAGAAACGCGAACACTGCGATAGAACAATAGAAGCACGCCAAAAGCCCTCAGAACAAATACACTGAAACGGCGAAACTTTGATTTCTCCAGAGACGGTTAGTGTTGACCTTGAATTCGCGGGTGAGATGAGGGAAACTCCTCATGTGCTTCCAAATCGATTGACAGCTGTCAAATAACAAAGTTGAAAGATATAACGCAACAAATCAACTCGCAACATGTCGCGCCATAGGCCTACCATCCTCCGAAACCGTCCCTTATTAATGCATCCTCACCACACAAACAGAGGATTGTAAGCCTGTCGTCGCGTCGCCTGTCGTCGCGTCGCCTGTCGTCGCGCCCAGTTAGGTATTTTTATCCCCGGAGTGTGCGCCAGGTGTGTTTACCAGCCATGTATAGCCTGTTGACATATTTCCCAGGAGACATTGCAAAACTCGACCGCTCTCACTGAAAAAAACACACCTTTACCAGCCAGGATTTTTCCTAGATAAAAACTACACGATCAAGCAACCGTTTGAAGGACCCTTAACAGCAAGGGCCTTGCCAGAACATAAATTTTTCCAGCCAGCAGCGAAAAGCCTGGGGAGCGGATATTTTGTATATTGGCTCTGTTGAGCACTCCTGTGTGTTACATCACTACTGGTATTACTTTAATTTTGTCAACTGAATAAAATTTATATTTTCAGTCCCACAAAATGAGGAATTTCACTTGCATAGTGGATCCTATATTGCTGATACAGTGTACATGAGTACTTTCCACTCTAACTTACAGTGTAATAGGCACTTCACACCAATGAGGCAATTTTTGTTATGGAGGGGATGGGGGTGCAATTAAGCCCTACTAAACATTCAAAAGGTACCAATAACAACATGGAATCCCAAATGACTCAAACTACAGTTATTTGCTTATTAGTTACCCCTGCTCCATAAAATTCTCAATGAAATATTACTGTTATTTTTTTTTCCCTTGATGGTTCACATTATGGAGATTCTACTGCACATGTCTTCTTGGGAAGGTGTTTCTGAATAATACTGAAAAAATCTGCAGCCATATCTTTACTGTACACTTGTAAGATGGATTCCTTCTTTTGTACAGAGATAAGGTCTGGCAAGTGTTCAAGGACCAAAGAAATCATTTCAATTGGAAACCCACTGGACAGGGCCACATTGCGCACAGTGCTTCTCCCAATATCTTTTTGGAGTTGAAATCTATATTTCTCCATGTCTTGTTTGATTTTAAGTTTGGCCTCAGAAGTAAATAACTGGGAGTTACCCTCATTCTGTTCAGTGAGGGTCATCTCAGACTCATCTTGAACACTGAGTGCCTCAACCTGTTCAGCTGCATGCACAAGCATACAGTTTTCACACTGACAGTGTAGCCTGTGAAAGTCACGGCATGTGTGATCTTGAGGTTGATTGTCTGGAACCTAATGTGGTCAAAATGAATTAAAATAATTTTTCTTTTACATTCCTTGGACTGGACATAGGACTGCATGGCTTCTGGTATGTTTTTTAAAGGCTTTTGGAATGTCAATAATAACAAGTGTCAGCCCTAGCTGCAAGGCCATTTCTGCCAGCCCACCCAACCTCGTGTATCTTACCCCAGTGTGAACAATTCTGTGAATGTCTTTCCAGTCAATCCCAATTGCAAATGCCACAGTCACAAACAACACACGGTGGCTTGATTTCCCGTTTACTATTTCATCTACTATTCTCCTTCTCTCATGCTTAGAATATTGGGCATGATACATGGTAAAAAGCCTGTTCTTTGCTGAAGGCTCTGCTGAAGGGTGGTATTGGTCTTTGCCCATTTCATTGGAAAATACAGGAAACAACCTGAAATTGTTTCTAGATTTCCATAAATAAGAGTGAGGGGCATTTGATTTGAGTTCAGCAACAATTGGCTGCAAAATTCTATCCAATTTGTCATCGCCCCTATCAGGACGCACATGGGAGGTGTAAGTCCTGTTTGGACTACACTCAACTGTTACTGGGGTGGACAGTCCTAAGGTAGTTACAATGCCACTTTTTGTAGCTGCTGTTGCTGTGCCTGTAAGTGCCAGTAGTGACACTCAGATGGGATTTGTTAACAGGCTTATTCTTCCATATGCTGGAGGAAATGTGGCCCTTAACAAAAAACAGAAAAGAAGGTATAAATGTAAATTTGTGTCCCACGTGATGTTTAATTTGTAATTATGCAATGACTGAAGTACACCATCCCATAAAATGGTTCATTTCCCATCCATCTTTCTCTTTTCATGGGTTGCTCTTTATTTAATCTCTGAAAACATGAGTTGCATGGATGAGAACCTCTTTCTGGGCATTTACGCTTTCTGATTGCTTTCATTTCACAAGCCAGTTATTAACCGGTTTGAATGATAAAAAATGTAGACAGACAGACAGACTTTATTTATGCACGATAAAAGTAAAAGCTGTACAGTCTGTGGGCTCATATGAAAGATTTTAAAAATACAATAAATGCCTGACTAAAAAAAAAATGGTGCAAGTTATTAGCCAGTGAGGTACACTGCAGCAAGTTTGTGGTAACAGTCCTTGGATATAAATTACAATGGTTTGATATTTTCTAGCTAGCAGGGAACCAATTAGATATATTCAAGGATGTCTATTTATCAAACAACATGATTTTTTAACGGTTTTGATTGAAAATAATAACGCATTCAGTAGGAAATTGGTCTATTCTGATTAGATGGTTTTAATAAAAGTAATAAAAACTATTAGCATTTGCAGTGAACATAATCTTCTAAAAATGTACATTGTACACATGCACACTCAGTTACTTCAAGTTTGAAAACAAAGCAACGCGACTAGAAGAAAAGATATATTATATAAATACCATTCAAGAACCAAATGAGCCTCGTCCGCAACAATGGCTTGCACCCTTTCGCTTTACCGGTAAGCATTTTGGCAACATTCTTGTGACATCAAACATTTCTTGATATCTTCCGGGATGGTGACTTTTCCTTCCCCTTCTTCTTCTCCCACACTTTGTAAGACACACACATTCAACACTCCTTCCAGTTTTTGCACCTGGTCTCTCATAAACGCGCTCAAAGGCGAAAGTACGATAACAACAGAATCTTGCCCCACAGCAGCTTCGAATGTAATCGAACATCGAGGGTAAAATCGGATAAGTGATTTTCCGAAACCTGTCGGCAATGCCACCAGCACACCTTTTTTCTACACATATAGCTCTTTAATAAGGCATCGTACTGCTCTTTCATTAACACTTTTATCCCCAATTTTTCCATGGTAAACTCAATTGCCTCGTGGAATAGTGACTCCATTTGGTAAAACCGGATGTGCGACTACCTGACGCCTGCGCAGTTTGACGGATCACAGGATTCTTGTTTTCCGGTAAACGCTTTATCCCAGAGTCCCTCGTTACCGACCGCTGGTCTAGGGTAACGCGGACTCTGGGAACGAGATTGCGGCAGAACATAAAGGGAATGAGGGAGAAATTTTAAAATTTCCCAATTTTTGTTGTTGGCGCTCAAGTTGCGACTTTCCCCAGCTTTAAAATTGATAAAGCAATGTTCGTACTACATTTTTATCGAACAAAAAATGAAGGAAATATTATTCTAGCCACTGCCTTTTTGGATCGAAATATCACTAGAAACGGACACAATGTCCTCTTAAAACAGTGCTTACCTTCACGCTTTTCTTAGTGTATGGAGAGAGAAAACTTGCAGCGACATGTTTCCCCAGCTTCCCATCCAAAAGATACGATG
The DNA here is from genome assembly GCA_964030785.1 of Siderastrea siderea. Taxonomy (NCBI): domain Eukaryota; kingdom Metazoa; phylum Cnidaria; class Anthozoa; order Scleractinia; family Rhizangiidae; genus Siderastrea; species Siderastrea siderea. The sequence continues at coordinate 29,650,899 of OZ034974.1, forward strand.
TTAAGCTCGCAAAACAAATATTTTTCTCGCGAAAAAAACACCAGCTAAGGCACTGCCTTTTTGAGACGAAGATCAGGCTTTTTTGTAAGTGCGACATTGAGGAAATAGAGAGCCCGTAGTGAGGTAAAAATGCTCCTGAAACGGTTTGTTTTCCTTCTACTCGGAAGCTCCTTGGCAGCCATTTTGTTTCTTTCCCATACATAACGTACTTACAGGCTAACATAAAGAAACCGCTGAAAATGGGCACCGGCTGAATTTCGAAAAAAAGTGGGAAGAAATTGCAGGGAAAAATTCATATAATTTGCATGCCATATCTGATCTGATATAACACCAATTTAATCAAATCTACAAGCGAACTGTAGCCTTTCCATCGAATAAGATATTCTTTCTGAAACGGAATACAGTAGCAAATAGGGCTTAGGTTCAGAGCAGAGACAAATATTATATTTTGTCATTCAGACGACATCGAACAGTTGTCAACAAACCGATGAAGAATAAAATCACCATGCTTACCTTTCCTTTTATCCTCCGATGACTAAATACCCTGTTGCCTATTGCTACTGGTCGGTTCTTCAAAAGATCTGCATTGCTTACATCATTTAAGTCCCTGTGAAAGCTACTTACTCTTTCATTCGCTCTGGCCGCCATTTTGATTATGCGCCCGCAGTGCAAGCCGCTTGCCGTCACGAATTTCTGGTTATGGCTGCCTGTTGACGAAGTAAGCAATGGCATGGGTTGTTCAGTTTTTCGCCTTCGTCTAAGGAATTACCCTGGAAAGTATAATCTTAAACGTCTTATTAAGGTTGATTGCTTTCCTGTTAGCTGGTGACTGAACTGAAGGAAAATAACGGTCTTGACAGAGCATTTCACAATTCGAAATATACTCCAACCAAAACGGGTGAGTACTTTGTGAAGATTAATCAACAAAAGAAAAGTTGAGTTGTATACCCCTTTTCAATCAATGTATGTATCATCACTAGACCTGCAACCAGTTGTCCACTAATGAACTGTAGGGCAAGATATTGTTCATCTCCTCCTCTGCGTCTACCTTTCAAGTTTCTCAAATGCTCCACTAATGAACTGCAAAGCAAGAAACTCCTCATCTCCTCCTCAGGGTCTTCCGTTCAAGTTTCTCAAGTGCTCCACTAATTAACTGTAAAGCAAGAAATTCCTCATCTCGCACTCTACATCTTCCGTTCAAGTCTCTCAAGTTCTCCACTAATGAACTGCAAAGCAAGATTTTCCTTACCTCGCCCTCTTACGTCTACCGCTCAAGTTTCTTAAGTGCTCCACTAATGAACTGCAAAGCAAGAAATTCCTCATCTCGCACTCTACGTCTTCTGTTCAAGTTTTTCGAATGCTCCAATAATGAACTGCAAAGCAAGAAACTCCTCATCTCGCACTCTACGTCTTCCTTTCAAGTTTCTCAAGTTCTCCACTCATAATGAACTGCAAAGCAAGATATTCCTCACCTCGCACTCTACGTCTACCGTTCAAGTTTCTCAAGTACTCCACCAATGAACTGTAAGGCAAGATCTTCCTCACCTCGCCCTCTACGTCTACCGTTCAAGTTTCTCAAGTGCTTCACTAATGAACTGTAGAGCAAGATATTCCTCAACTCGCCCTCTACGTCTACCGTTCAAGTCTCTCAAGTTCTCCATTAATGAACTGTAAAGCAAGATATTCCTCATCTCGCACTCTACGTCTACTGTTCAAGTTTCTCAAGTGCTCTACTAATGAACTGCAAAGCAGGAAATTCCTCATCTCGCCCTCTACGTCTTCCGTTCAAGTTTTGCAAGTGCCGCATTAATGAACTATAAAGCAAGAAATTCCTCATCTCGCCCTCTACGTCTTCCGTTCAAGTTTCTCAAGTGCTCCACTAATGAACTGTAAAGTAAGATATTCCTCATCTCGCCCTCTACGTCTACCGTTCAAGTTTCACAAGTGCTCCACCAATGAACTCTAGAGCAGGATATTCCTCATCCCACCCTCTAAGTTTACGGCCGGTTCAAGTCTCTCAGGTGCTCCACCATTGAACTATAAAACAATATATTCCTCATCTTCCACCGTAAAAGTTTCTCAAGTGCTCCACCACTGAACTATGAGACAAGACATTCATCATCTCGCTCTCTATGTCCACCGTCGAAGTCTCTCAAGTGCTCCACCCCTGAACTACAAAGCAAGAAGTTCCAAAACTAGCCCTTTCCGTATGCCGTTCAAGTTTGTCAAGTGCTACACTGCGGAAGTATAAAGCAGGGCATTTTCGTCTTCAGTCTTAAGATGACGCCCTTGTGTGTGCAGATATTCAAAGGGGCACCACGAAAACTGAATACATGACTCTGTAAGTGAGTGATTCTTTTTGTTGTATCATTAGCAATGGTGTGCCGCTTGGTAGGGGATAGGGAGGGGTAGGGCTGAAGACTTGGCTGTTGAAAAAAAAGGATATAGTTTTCAATTATTTCACAACTGGGAAACCGAAGTCCTAATCCCTGGAATGCTGTACAACGTTACTAAAACGATTTAAGCGGCGATTGTCGGCAGCTTATATACTATTTATATGATGTTTTGGAGATAAAGGGTCTTTTTGGAATTAATTTAAGAATTCACAATTCGCAAATGAATTGTAAGCCCGCGAAAAAGCAAAGGTTAATTCTCCGTGGTCAAAGTATTCCCGAACTTAAAACGAACCGATACCACTTCGCGTGCCGCATCAGACAATACAAATCTCCTTATTTACGTGTGGCTTCGAATTTAACTTCTGATCTAAACTACATATGAAACGTGCTGGCTAGAATTTTAAAGAAGGCAATTTTGCTGGCAACTTTGTATTCTAAGCAAGATTTGCTTGCTGGGAAACTGTGATCCTAACAAGCGGTGGAAAATCAGACGGCAGAAAAAACAGTTTCCTTGCTGGAGACGTGAAACTATATAATAGAGCTTGCTGGCAACAAAAGTCGATACCACTCTGCTCGCTGGCGCTGAGGAACGGCTAATTTTTTCCCTCTGTGTTAATTATTAAACATAGAGTACGCAACATGCGTGGCAATGTCATCAGTCATGACTTAGGAGGTTCCTATAACATTTTGTCGTTGAGCACTCCTGCCTGCAACAAGTCTACGTTCAATGCTTGGTCAAGGTAAGACCGACAAAGTCGCAAAAAGAGCTTGGCTCGGAGGCGACGAAGGTAAAACCAAGATACTGGGAAAATGTCAATTTATAATGTCTAATAAGCTCGTCAAATTGCTATTTAACATTGCTTATGCCTCTGAATGCAAATGACGAATGACGTTATATCGTATTTAAGAACAAACAATTTACTAACCATACAAAAAAAATTAAGTAACGCACTGTGCTTTCGTCACTCCAACGCATAAGGACAGAAACTACGGTTTTCTTCCATAATTCAGGGGCACCCAACGGGAAAGTTTTAGCAAAACACTTGAAATGTCATTGTTTGCTTTCTTATACCCCGTTCACACCAACAAAACAAGTTCATTTAAACAAAGTTTAATGAAACCATGTTTAATTAAACATGGTTAACTGATCAACCCGTTCACACCGAACTACAAGAGCTGACAACAACGCAGCCTCATTTTCATGCTCAGCCTCGCGTTCGTGTAATTGTAATTGACGTAAATACAACATGTAAAATGTAAACAAAATGGCGGATGCGCGAAATATTGCGCTTTTGTTTTGGAAAACACGGAGAGAAGAAAGCCGAAAAATCGCGGAAAATCGCGCAAAGCTTGCCAGGAGACGACTCTACCGATACCTCCGCCGCAGACGTCTCAGGAGTACTCCACGGAGCCGTTCTGCAAAATAACCGTTCTGCAAAATAACCGTTCTGCAGGGTCATCATGAGCTGGCTGGCAACTTGTCAACTGGCATAGAAATCTTGCTGGCAATTTGCCGTTACCGAAAGCTTGCTGGGTCTGTGTTTACCAAATAATTCTATGGCTGGAAAAATTAACTCTTCCGGTTGGCGTGACGAACTGTTGTTATTATAGCTGGCAAAACGTGAGGATGTCACGCGGCGTGATTCCTCGCGAAGCGAGGAGGGCCGAAGGCCCTCCGAGCGTAGCGAGGTTTATAAATTTGTCACGTGGGGATCGCGCGAGGATTGCTAAGGGCGGTCAAATCTCGATCTGCCCGTATATATTCCGATGGTGTCCGCACAGTTGCCTAGCAACAAAACCAAATCGCGACCGCTGACAGTTGCGCACTCTCATGTTTTCCTTGCCTGCTTCGCTACGTACATTTACGTGCTGATATTTTTATTCATCTTCTGTGAACAAGCAATTAGACAGCAACCCCTGGTTTAACAAGTGGCTCAAAATCCATTCCGGGGTAGATTTACAACTGAAACTGAGCGTGAATGCCGACTTGAAATTCAGCGCGAGCAACGAAGGCGAAAGAGTCGACGACAAGAAAGCACGGGTAGGAGAACATCGTTTACCGGTAATAGCCTAGCAAGACTAAAGCCGTCAGCAGGACACAAACAGGAGACTGGAATATTACAGGCGAGAAATCTTGGAACATACACAACGTAGCTTAAATTTAGCTTGATAGCACAGCGCTGCCACAAAACGAGATTCCCCAACAACGCCAGAATCGCGCGATACAAGGTCTTCGAAATTATAACTCAGTCACACCAATTGAATAATGACAATGAACTCAGCGGCTACAAACTCTTCGAGAAGAAACCGATCAGGACCGGCGACACCGACTAGAAGTGCTTCGACAAAAGGATTTTGTTATAGAAGCAACGAGAGGCGACAAAAAATGCACGATCATCAAAATACTTTTGCTAGAAATTTACCTTTCCAACGGGCGGTGGCTGAACAGGTTGGCTCAAAATTATTTCCTCTCTCTACCATTATCTTTACTCTTGATGTACTAGTAATTATTATTAACATGTAATTACTTTTCCAAGTATGATCAAAATTACAGATTACACAAGAGAAATGAAATTATTTCACAAAATAGGTTTCAGTTCCCACAACAATTTGCATATTTGTGTATGAGCAGTAGAGCGATTTTCCTCGGACCGTGAAACAGTTACTGTGCAAGTATATACTGTTACGCCAAATTAGTTGCTGCTAGTCAAGGGACGGCTGAGGTCTATTAGCTTCTATTCCCAAAAGGAGATTAGTCTAAATCAAAACACAAGAAAAACAACACAAAATGGACAAGCACAAATATACCGTGAACGTGTGGTTTATTTTTCCTTTATTACTGATTCTCGAGTCATGTTACGACAGCGGAAATGCACATGCACATGATACTTGTTGCGACATTAATTTTTGCCACCTCGTGTAATTTTTTTGGAAAATTTCTCCACAGAAGTTACAAAAACTGCCTTGTTGGTCAGTGGAAATACTTTTAAAGCAGTAAGGGCACTCACGCGGGTTTACATGCTGCATGGTCGAGAGTTGTTGCGAATATCTATTCTGAAATTGTAAATATATGAAACTCATATATTTGAACTGCGGAATGAAGAAATAAGTTTAAAGAAGATCCTCGCAGTTATTAACGCAACTTATGCAGTTGCGAAAAGAAAGCCTGAAAAAATCAGGTTTGCCGGGATTCGAACCCTGACCTCTGCGATACCGGTGCAGCGCTCTAACCAATTGAGCTAACAAGCCAACTGGGAGCTGGTCATTAAATTGGTTCGTAGTATACCCGGGAAAGATGAAGATGAAATTGTAAATATATGAAACTCATATATTTGAACTGCGGAATGAAGAAATAAGTTTAAAGAAGATCCTCGCAGTTATTAACGCAACTTATGCAGTTGCGAAAAGAAAGCCTGAAAAAATCAGGCTTGCCGGGATTCGAACCCTGACCTCTGCGATACCGGTGCAGCGCTCTAACCAATTGAGCTAACAAGCCAACTGGGAGCTGGTCATTAAATTGGTTCGTAATATACCCGGGAAAGATGAAGATGAAATTGTAAATATATGAAACTCATATATTTGAACTGCGGAATGAAGAAATAAGTTTAAAGAAGATCCTCGCAGTTATTAACGCAACTTATGCAGTTGCGAAAAGAAAGCCTGAAAAAATCAGGCTTGCCGGGATTCGAACCCTGACCTCTGCGATACCGGTGCAGCGCTCTAACCAATTGAGCTAACAAGCCAACTGGGAGCTGGTCATAAAATTGGTTCGTAATATACCCGGGAAAGATGAAGATGAAATTGTAAATATATGAAACTCATATATTTGAACTGCGGAATGAAGAAATAAGTTTAAAGAAGATCCTCGCAGTTATTAACGCAACTTATGCAGTTGCGAAAAGAAAGCCTGAAAAAATCAGGCTTGCCGGGATTCGAACCCTGACCTCTGCGATACCGGTGCAGCGCTCTAACCAATTGAGCTAACAAGCCAACTGGGAGCTGGTCATTAAATTGGTTCGTAATATACCCGGGAAAAATGAAGATGAAATTGTAAATATATGAAACTCATATATTTGAACTGCGGAATGAAGAAATAAGTTTAAAGAAGATCCTCGCAGTTATTAACGCAACTTATGCAGTTACGAAAAGAAAGCCTGAAAAAATCAGGCTTGCCGGGATTCGAACCCTGACCTCTGCGATACCGGTGCAGCGCTCTAACCAATTGAGCTAACAAGCCAACTGGGAGCTGGTCATTAAATTGGTTCGTAATATACCCGGGAAAGATGAAGATGAAATTGTAAATATATGAAACTCATATATTTGAACTGCGGAATGAAGAAATAAGTTTAAAGAAGATCCTCGCAGTTATTAACGCAACTTATGCAGTTGCGAAAAGAAAGCCTGAAAAAATCAGGCTTGCCGGGATTCGAACCCTGACCTCTGCGATACCGGTGCAGCGCTCTAACCAATTGAGCTAACAAGCCAACTGGGGGCTGGTCACGGGTATATTACGAACCAATTTAATGACCAGCTCCCAGTTGGCTTGTTAGCTCAATTGGTTAGAGCGCTGCACCGGTATCGCAGAGGTCAGGGTTCGAATCCCGGCAAGCCTGATTTTTTCAGGCTTTCTTTTCGCAACTGCATAAGTTGCGTTAATAACTGCGAGGATCTTCTTTAAACTTATTTCTTCATTCCGCAGTTCAAATATATGAGTTTCATATATTTACAATTTCATCTTCATCTTTCCCGGGTATATTACGAACCAATTTAATGACCAGCTCCCAGTTGGCTTGTTAGCTCAATTGGTTAGAGCGCTGCACCGGTATCGCAGAGGTCAGGGTTCGAATCCCGGCAAGCCTGATTTTTTCAGGCTTTCTTTTTGCAACTGCATAAGTTGCGTTAATAACTGCGAGGATCTTCTTTAAACTTATTAATATCTATTCTCTTCCATACTTTTGAAAACATTTACATTTGTTGCACTTTTCTCTGGCTTATGGAAAGAATATAAATTAAAATTAGCTTTCGCTGCATCGTTTTCTTCGACGGTCTTGATAATATCTCTCAATGCTGCTGTTTCAACTGGCATGCTCGCCAGTTGCTTGATTCTTTCTGCGGACTTTGCCGTGGTGGTTTCGGTGAAGCATTTCTCGTCATCGTCCGGGCCTGTAAGGTCGATGATTCTTAGATTCTCCGCTTCACCTGCTGCATCGTGAGTGTGCTCAACTTCCGGATCGTTAGACGAGTCCAAGATTTCTTGAACGACTGCATCCATATCCCCTTGTGCTCGAGCAAGAAGGGAGGCTAATTTTACCTCATTTGCGAATGGCAAGACCTTTTTCAAGTTTTCCAACTTCTGAGTAAAGTGCTGCTGAGTCGGAACAACTGGCGAAGGGGACGGATGTGCTTGAGCCGTTGGGGAGAAAGTAGTGACTGTCGCAGTGCTTGACGCGCCGAGGTGTCTCTCTCGTCTGGGCTGTCTTTGGTGCAACTGAATTGCCGTTTTTAACACGGTCACCGGGTTGACGTCTTTCACTGTGGCGGCGATTTCTTGTGAATACGAATTAATGCTGTTGTATAGGTGCCGGTGTTTCTCAAGCTGCTCCTGTTGTTTAGCTGAAATTGTAATTAAATTACAATATTTTTCAATTTTATACTAGGGAAATAGGTCTAATCTTACACAGACAATATTAAAACTGTCTTCCCTATATCCGCGGATTGACTGAACCTCTCACCAGATTACTTCGTAAAAATTACATCCGTGTAGTAAGCAAACCAGCTAAAACCCTGCAACAAGAATTCCCTTCTCCTAAGTTTAGGCAGCCCCTGGATCTACAATGCAATGTTGTTTACAAAATCTCGTGTGCTGATTGCTGTTGGAGTTACGTAGGAGAAACTGGCAGATGTTTTAAAACCCGAAGAAAGGAACATCAACGAAATCTTAAAAATTATACTAGAGGCTCGAACATTGCCAACCATGCTTGGCAAAACAATCATTCAATTGATTTTGATGGCGCTACCGTGATAGACAAAGGCAATTACCGTATTCGAAGAACACTAGAATCCTGGCATACTGCCAAAACTGTCGGCGCAGACAATAGTTCTAAACCGCTACCAAGACAATACCCTATCTTATTGTAATTCTTATTTCGTCCGTTTTTGTCCATTTTTAGCTTTTTTACACTTCTATTGTATTCTTGTGTTTAATCTTTTCACACCCTCCCTTGCATATATTTCCAATCATGCGCTTTCATTTCTTTTTACATTCGTTAAAGGCTATAGTATAATAGCCGAAAGCTTATATTTCTCTTAAATTTTTTTAAACCAGAGAACGCTTTTTATATTTTTAATATGTCTTATCCTGGTTACAGTTCAATTTTTAATAATATTAAAACTATTTTGAACACAGACAAGTATGCAAATAAAATAGGCTGGGCTATAGCCTATTTACATGCCGTTTACTCATTTCTTTTACTGAGGGAACACTGGGGGTCTCCAAAACCGTGCCGTAAAACCGCAAGATATCCTCTCAAATACCGAAAACCTAACCTGCGATCAGGCCAAATTTTCACGCTCCTTACATTCTCTTAAGGGATTTTTCGCGCGACCACAAAAAGACAGAGAGTAAATGAGAGCGCGAAATAATTCGCCTGATCGCAGGTTACCGAAAACCGCACAGAAACTTGCGCAAAATTCCTTCTCTTACTAACATGGCAAGGAAAGTTCCCTCACCGAAATACCGTACAAAATTAGACATTTTACCGAACACACCTGCTCAAAATGCTAAAATAACGCGTACCGTCGTACTGGATGAAACCGCAATCCCGCAGTTGTGAATCGAAAATACCGTAAAACCGTAAGAAAAATCGTAATCCCGCAAACCCCAATGTACCCCTCCGTTACAAAGCTTGAATTTGTATCGGTACCGGAGTAAAATAGTGACGAGGTCCTCTAGAAGATCAAAATTCCCCTTGAAATACTCAACGCCTTAATTTTAAGTCGGGATAGTTAGTCGTTGTAAACATGTTTACCTTTCCTTTGCTCTGACTTTGGCTTGCTTTTCTCCATTGCCTTCCTTGCTGCTTCAAAATTTGCCACCTTCAGAGCAAACATAGGTTCACTATCCAGTTGAGCGGTCATTTCTGGAAACCGTACAGCTTGGTGGTCTTCTGCTTTCTTTTCTGTGCAGGACTGCGTCAGGTTAGTGCGCCAGCGTTTTCCCTTGTCCTCATTCGAATGATGATCTGTCATTCGAAGTGCGAGGAGGTGCTCGGGACTTGCACATTTAGGGCAGGAACAGTTTGCATAAGGACAATTTCTTTTATGTCCTTTTAGCAGCTCGACTTGGCCGTGTAAGCGGCATTTACCACATGTCCTCCCCGACATACTAAAGCAAATATGTGTGGTACACACGGTGCGACTGAATACAAACTGTTCAAAATCCCCAACGTGTAATCTTCACAATAAATTTTATTTGCATCTACGATATGTTGCACGTGCAACACAAGTTTCATCGTCTTTTTTAATTGCCTCTAGCTCCCTCCATTGTTTGCTCTATACATTCACAAATACATTTGAGTCTTTGTTTTTATATGATTCAAAACATGACATTTAATTTTTAGAATGTCGTGGCGTATAAACCAGAACCACGGTTGCTACCGTTTTGGAAGTTCTCACCCGACACAAAAAAGACTTCAGATCATTGTGACGTTTTTGGAAACGTTGTCCATAGCTAACACGTCAAAGAATTTGTCGGGTTTCCTACAATTTTGTAGACCAATATGTGCGATTATTTCAACAAAGGACAACATTGATACCTTCGGTATGCAATAATGTGCGTCCAAGACAAATGACATGGTGGAAGGCAGCATATCTTGAAGCTCTTGTCAGAATGTACCCCACTCTCTACCTTCGTGAGCTGCAACAGATACTTGCGAGCGATTTCCATCTGGCTCCCGGCGATGTTCCATCTATAGCATCAATAGCGAAACTGTTCATAAGGCTCCGCATCACTCGAAAGAAATGCATTCACGTGGCTCAGGAAAGGATGACACCCTACAATCTCCATTGTCGTCAACGTTTTTTTCAATGGCGAAGGACTGTTGACCCAGCTAAAGTTTATTTTTTCGACGAGACACACTTTAATTGCGAGACTGATGAGCGTGAATATGGAAGGACAGACTCAGGATTTGCATGTCCGGTCCTTCGTCAGAAAAGCAGAGTACGAGCTGGAAAGTTTTCCACTCTAGGTGTTTGTGCATTTAACGAGGGAGTCTTGCAGGCAATTCCAGTTGAAGGAAATTTCACAGCGGATCTAATAACTGATGTAATAGAGAACCAAGTGCTGCCACTCTTGCCCGCGAACAGTTATTTGGTGGCTGATAATGCAAGTGTACATAATGATATCGTATTATGCAGAATTTTAGCTAGAAAGAACATTACTCTTGTTAAACTGCCAGGCTATAGTTATGATTTAAATCCCATCGAAATGGTCTTTGGACAAGCAAAAGCAATTGCTCGTTTCACCCCTGGTTTCTTGAAAGAAAATACCATGTTGGCAATTGTGAGCGCATTTGAACAAATCAGCCCTTTAAACGTAAGACACTTTTACCAACGATCTTGGAGAGTGCTTCTGTAGAATAAAGTGTCGAAAGCAATAAACTCAAGCAAGCTGGACCAGTGATTATTTTATTAACATAATCCTGAACAGTTCTGAATTACAATAAACTTGTGAGTTTTTAGACAAAAGGGTTTGTTGTCATGAATAGACTTAGTCATTAGACCTATTGATAGACTGTAGTCTGATCTAAAGATTAGAGTAGACTAATACACTTTAATAGATACTATTATACACTAACTACTGGAAACTGTTTCATGGTCCGACGAAAATCGCTCTAAAAAGAATTCAAATTCTAAGTTTAGGACGTTCCCGAAAAATATTTGAAAGAAATAATTCATATTGGATCAGTAAGAATTTATAAAAGTTTATGTTTTCCGTTATGGATATTGACCCTATTAATAGTTTAAAAATAATATTCAGATGGATCAGAAAGGACAATTTCTGTTCACAATTTGGTTTGGAAATGCACTCACAAGTACTGCTCTGCCTAGCAATTACCACTTTAAAATGTGTAGCGGGTATAGGTACATACATGCATGTATTTGATGTGAAACAAAAATTACTGCTTAACATTAATTATTGACAATAATTTCATGCTACATACAGTGACCAGCATCACAGGTCTCCTCGCAGTGCACAAGCAAGCACCAAAATCAGGGGAATTGAGATCCTGATCACCTTCAGCATGATCTGTCTATGTGAAAGTTTACTTACTTCTGAAGGTTTCACATGCTATAATCTACATTCACCCTTTCCCTTATTAATTAGCTACTCTTGCTTTCCATACCAACTGACCTCCCTAAGCCCCAATGTAAGCCTGCAAATTCTCCTTACTGGTCTTTATACATTTCTTGTAGTACTAGTGCAGAGAACTTCTTTCTACTGAAATTAACACTATTCATGTTTGGTGATCAATTCCTTAATTCTGATGACGTAATTAAAGCATTGCTATTGTAGGGAGATGCTGGTAACTGGGGATTCAAGGGTTAACTTATTATTTTATTGTGACAATTATCTAATCCAATTTTTATAGTGTGTTGGGGGGAATGAATGAACATGCTACCACATCAATATGAAACTCTGTGCTTTGCTTGCCATTATTCTGTATTCTTATTTCAATTTTTGGGTAAAAATGGATAATTTTTTTTAATACACTGCATCACTCTTCAGCAGTAGTAGACTCCTGCTACAGTATCTCAACCATTCAAGGGAAATAATGAATTGTGTTAGCTATTGACCCTTGTCAATACCCAGTAAATAGAACAAAAGCTGTACAACAGAATCTAAAGGAAATGGCTGGGTAAATGTTGGAGATAACAAGTTCCAAGTTGGAATTTGAACTGCATTTCTGATAAACCTATACTCTCACCCAACCAAAATAAACAGAAAAACCACACATTGGCCCTGACAACAGGTCCACAGCAATACTATATACATCCTCTCTAGAGAGCAATTTACCTTATGTCAGAATGAAGAAAAGTGGGGGGGGGGGTGGGGGGGGGGCTGAACGTATTTTCTTATACATGACAGAGGATTGGATGCAAGTTACATGGAAACGACTGGGAACCAGAATGTTGATCTTAACTCACAATTCGGGCCATTGTGGCCACCCATCCACACCTCCAGTTAAACCGAAATTCTATCCTCTCCCGACCCCCATCAATCAGTTTTGTGGTGCACCCGTGCCCGAGCTTCGCGAGGTTCTGCGAGTCACGTATTTCTAGTTTAATGTTTAACTTCGCAATTAGTGAAATATTGCTTCGCTTTGTCGGTAGTAAATTTTTAATTGCAAAACGATAGTGCGCATGCAATGTATCCAGTACTCTGAGCAATAACGTAGCGGTTGATGTCGTTAATATTTATTACTTCTGCGAACTACTGCCCATAGAACATGAAGAGATGGTCGGCTTTGGTATATTTCTACTATTATGGGGAGGTAAGTGGCTAAGGTTTCTTTTTAGGTTGTCCGGTTACCGACTCGGGAGCTTTCAAGAAATCAAATTGATATTTTTGTTTGATTTAGCACACTAATGAGCAAGATTCGAAGGGGCGTCTCTCAAACCGTTTAAATCTACCGGCTGCAATATCTCAGGAATGGTAGGGACTCGAATCGTAAGTAGGCTTGTTTTCACATTATAGTATTCTAGGGCGTCATCTGGGTAATAAAGATACGCTTTTCAGTTTTCTTAATTCAGTTCCGTTTATAATTGTTGATGGCCAAATTAACCGACCACTTTGAATTTAAAAGCGAAGAAAGGCTATCGCCGGCTGTATAAGCATTGATACCATCGTGTATTTGAAGGCACTATATATATTTTGGATTTTGAGAAATCAAAAAATAATATTTTCTTGTCCTAAAGTGTGCCTTTTCTAATTAGTAGCTACCGCACGCTCTTCGCAAGATGAGCGGAGTCTGCGGTTGAAGATTATCTTTAGTTTGCGCGCGCGAATTCTGTAGTACAGAATATTTTCTCGCGCGTTTGTCGCGTTCGTCACGCTTGTCAAGCAAACTGACATACATGCAGTGGAACCCCGATATAACGAACCCCTAACGAAAGTTTGTGAAACGCGGCTTGTGCGGTGACTCCCGCAGAAAAAAGTTTTTGTCCTAAAATTTCAAGCACTAAATAAACGTCCCTGTCTACTGAAACGCTACTAGACCTTTGCTGCGCTGGTGACGCGTCCACTGACAAGACCGGACCTTTGCTGCGAAACTTTGCAATTCACTTTGTGAAACTTTTGCGGTGAAGCATCCACTGACAAGACCGGACCTTTGCTGCTAAACTCTGCAATTCATTTTGTGAAACTTTTGCGGTGAAGCGTGCACTGACAAGACCAGACCTTTGCTGCGAAACTTTGCAATTCATTTTGTGAAACTTTTGCGGTGAAGCGTGCACTGCCAAGACCGGATCTTTGCTGCGAAACTTTGCAATTCATTTTGTGAAACTTTTGCGGTGAAGCATCCACTGACAAGACCGGCCCTTTGCTGCGAAACTTTGCAATTTATTTTGTGAAACTTTTGCGGTGAAGCATCCACTGACAAGACCGGACCTTTGCTGCGAAACTTTGCAGTTCATTTTGTGAAACTTTTGCGGTGAAGCGTGCACTGACAAGATCGGACCTTTGCTGCGAAACTTTGCAATTCATTTTGTGAAACTTTTGCGGTGAAGCGTGCACTGACAGGACCGGACCTTTGCTGCGAAACTTTGCAATTCATTTTGTGAAACTTTTGCGGTGAAGCATCCACTGACAAGACCAGACCTTTGCTGCGAAACTTTGCAATTCATTTTGTGAAACTTTTGCGGTGAAGCATCCACTGACAAGACCAGACCTTTGCTGCGAAACTTTGCAGTTCATTTTGTGAAACTTTTGCGGTGAAGCGTGCACTGACAAGACCGGACCTTTGCTGCGAAACTTTGCAATTTATTTTGTGAAACTTTTGCGGTGAAGCGTGCACTGACAAGACCGGACCTTTGCTGCTAAACTTTGCAATTCATTTTGTGAAACTTTTGCGGTGAAGCATCCACTGACAAGACCGGACCTTTGCTGCGAAACTTTGCAGTTCATTTTGTGAAACTTTTGCGGTGAAGCGTGCACTGACAAGACCGGACCTTTGCTGCGAAACTTTGCAATTCATTTTGTGAAACTTTTGCGGTGAAGCGTGCACTGACAAGACCGGACCTTTGCTGCGAAACTTTGCAGTTCATTTTGTGAAACTTTTGCGGTGAAGCATCCACTGACAAGACTATGGCGCGTTATCAGGGTCAAAATTAATTGTACAAACTTTTTCCAGAAACAAGTCTTTTTGCTTACAATTACTTTCTAGTTGCAGCTCTTGCTGTATGCTTAATTGTGAATGAAGTTTATCTTGGCATTACCTGCTAAAAAGTTCTTCTTTTTGCGCGTTTGTTGAGGTGAATAGAGTATCACACATTAAAAATTACTTGTGAAAGGTTTTTCTGTGTGATGTTTGCGAACCACCCTACGATAGTCGCTTTGCACGCAAATTCATTTTGTAAATATCTAAAACTCTTAGTACAAATTCTCTCGATAAGGCTCTGTTGGCAGTGCATCACTGGCGCCGTACGTCTTGCTCCGGTGCGATCGAAATCACGCGGACTTTGCCGATTTCCGGTTTATCAACATGTAATTACTTTTGAAAAAAGTCTTCCTCGACAAATTTTCTGCGAAAAGACTGCCTCGACAAATTTTCTGCGAAAAATCAACCAGGCGTTCCAACGGACAGACCACGTGGTTTGAGGAAGTCACGTGATTCAAACTTTCCCATGATGCGCTTCAATCCTAAATTGTCACACAATTTTGTCACACCATTTAGGGATTTCTCCGTGTTGTGCAGTTTTCAGTCTTCGTTGTTTTGATTTCGCTAATGGATCCAAACGTGTTGCGCGAGTGCACTCAACGTCTGGTAGAGATTGCAGTTTTTATCAGAAACACAAACTGAGTTGCCAAATATTTGTTAACTTAATACGTCCTGTTGACGCGCTGATCGTGTCGGTTCCCACAAGGGCGCGATGGATCGCCCCCGACGAGATCTCGCTCCTCAAAAGGAAAATAGAAAAATTGGAACAATCAGTCTTGGGATTGAAAGAACACATGGACACTAAGGGGCACATGCCCAAAAGACGCTACGACGCAAAAGCGAACATTTACCCCGATGAAGAGCTTAAATTTGACATAAAAGTGATCAGAAAAGAGACCGAACAAAAGTTCTTACACTATCGCCGTATCGACCGCAACCAGGACAAGTTGCGCAGAGCCAAATCGTGTAAACCTAAAACAGACAAACAATCAAATCGGGCAAGCTTAACGGCACGCCCCCAGTCTAGCACATGTGCGAACAGCTTTCCAAACTATTGGCATACTATTTCCAAAGTGTACAAACTTTTGCCGCTAATCTAGAGAAGCGACTACAAGAAGTCAATGTAATGATGAGAAAACCTGAAGAGATGAACAATAAAACTGTTGAAGCTTATCGGCCTGCCTGCTCTCTGAGTGCATAAACTAGCAAGCAAAGGGGGATATAATAGAAAAGCGCAAAGTTAAGAACAAAAGACAAAAAGAAAGAAGGAAAAAAACCATAAAGATACAACAGCTAAGAAAACAGAATCTAAGAGAAAATACAAAAAATTTTGAATTGACATTTGATCAAGTTAATCTCCTCTCCCGGGGTTGAAGTTTGTAAGCACGCCAATAACAAACGAAACCGCATTAAGAAAACAACTGATAACAGACTTCAAAGATTTTGCTAGGAGAATGCGGCTCCAGTACATGTATCACGGCGAAGATAATAACATCCACTCTTTCTATGTCAATTCTAACTGGGAACCCCAGTTCAACAGTCAGTTGCTTTAGAGAGCTACCTGGAAGAGATTAAAATAAAACTTGCGCAAATACCGATAACCAAACCGAAACACAACTTACCGCTTAACGAAAGAAAACCTATTACAGAGCTAAAAAACCACTCTGAAATAAACGTCAAGAAAGCTGATAAAGGCACTACCATAGTCATTATGAACAAACGAGATAAAACACAGAAGGGACAGATCCTACTAGACGATAGAAACAACTACACACCCATTGAAGAACCGATGGTAGAAGCAACTTCCCAAAAAGTTAAACAAATAACCGAAGGCCTCTGTCAGGGAGGTTACATTGAATGACTGTCAAGTGGTCATTAAGGACCCCCAACCCACCAAGAGTACCCGTTTTCTACACTCTCACAAAGATTCACAAACCAACAGCTGTTGGTCGGCTCATATTGGCAGGAAATGACGGACCCACCAAAGGAATATTAGCATTCGTTGACAGCAGCACTTAAGTCTATAGCTAAGTCACAAAAGTCATGTTAAGGACACGACAGACTTTGTAAATTTGATAGAAAGGACAACCCTTCCAGAGGGTACAGCCTATACACAAATATCCCACAAGAAGAGGGAAGTAAACACAGTATGCAGAGCATACGAGAATTTTTACGGGGACAACACCCCCATCCCCACCCAATCCCTCAGCGAAATTCTAAGGCTTATCCTTCAAGAGAATTCATTTGAATTCAACGATAACAATATCTCCAAATACACGAAACGGCAATGGGCACAAAGATGGCAGTCGCTTTCGCGAACATCTTTATGTCTTCGATTGAGACAGAAATAACTGAATCAGCCAAAGCAATACTAAACCACTTGAGTGGAAAAGATACATTGATAACATGGAGAAATCTCTAAATGGTGTGACAAATTGTGTGACAATTTAGGATTGAAGCGCATCCGTGGGAGAGTTTAAATCACGTGACTTCCTCAAATCACGTGGTCTGTCCAGAAAATTTGTCAAAGAAGGCTTTTTTCAAAAGTAATTGCATGTCGATAAACCGGAAATCGGCAAACTCCGCGTGATTTCGATCGCACCGGAGCAAGACGTACGGCGCCAGTGATGCACTGCAAACAGAGCCTTATCAAGAGAATTTGTACGAAGAGTTTTAGATATTTACAAAATGAATTTGCGTGCAAAGCGACTATCGTAGGGTGGTTTGCAAACATCACGCAGAAAAACATTTCACAAGTAATTTTTAATGTAGTGATACTCTATTCACCTTAACAAACGCGCAAAAAGAAGTACCTTTTAGCAGGTAATGCCAAGATAAACTTCATTCACAATTGAGCATGCAGCAAGAGCTGCAATTAGAAAGTAATTGTAAGCAAAAAGACTTGTTTCGAAATTCAAACTGGAAAAAAAGTTGCAATTAGAAAGTAATTGTACGCAAAAATACTTTTTCAAAATTCAAACTGGAACAAGTTTGTTCATTTAATTTTGACCCTGATAACGCGCCATAATAAAGTCTAAGTTAGACTTCGTTTAAATAACCCGTCCTATGTGTTTTCATAAAGTCTCCCTTTTAGTTGGCAGCCAAATGTGTTTTCAAAAAGTCTCCTTTTTGCTTAGGGCCCCCCGACTCGTAGAGCTTCCACATTCCTGTCCACACTAGAGCCATTACATCGTATTGTCCTGTTCACACTGAGGCATGTTCTTTGAAACGCGTAATTTATTTCATGCATTTTGGCCTTCTGCCCTAACCAATAATACTTCGAAAAGGCGGTTTTGTTTCCATCGTAAGACAGTCCTTTCTCGATGAACATTGCGGTTTCGTCGTTTTAGTGTAGACTTTGTCGTTGTTTCGAGTATTTTTTTTAGTGTAAACTTCAATGGTGTCTTTAGTGTTTACTTAGTTGTTGTTTTTAGTTTAGACATGTTGTTGTTTATTGCAGACTTTGTTGTTGTTCGTTGTTCTGAAGCGTTATTTCAGTTCTTTACCCACAACCGTGCAGAATAAGCTAAGCTATAAAAAAACTGTTGATCGTGCTAAAAATAAGACTTTTGTTTTTTGTTGTCTCCTTATACAGGACCGCGCTCACAAGAACGAAAAAGATCTCCGTCGACAAGCTAACATTCAAGAGCTTGTAACGCTGAAAGAGAGCGAGAAACATTTACAACAAGAGTTAGAACGGACCAAAGAACTCTTGAGACTAGAGCAGCATAACCACAGGGGAACGTTAGAAAAGGTATTTGAAACATGTTTGCTGAAAATAAATGAACCTTTTAAGGTTTGAATGTTGTCATTCAATAGCATTTTTAAAAACTTAAAGGTTCAAAGGTTCAAATGAGGCCTAACACTTGTAAAAATTAAATCTAAATTCCAAGCTTTCGCCGATCAGCGGCATCATCAGAGATCCCTGATGATGCCCTTGATCGGCGAAAGCTTGGATTTTAGATTTAATTTTTTACAATAGTGTTAGGCCTCATTTGGACCTCTGAACCTTTAAGTTTTTAAATGAACCTTCCATACCTAAATCGTATTATCGAACTTTCAATCTCGGTTAATGAATTTCTAGCTTTTTTATTGGTCACCGCACATAGATTATCCGCGAATAACACTACTTTTTACTTTATAAGGAAATTGGAAGCCGTGACAATTGCTGCGGTGTTCAAGATTTCACTACATAGCAAGCATTTGTCCAAAAACATGGCAAGAAAAATTCATCAATGATCATTGAAGCTGAGAATTTAAGGAAGCAATTATTCCACTTGCGCTTTATGGATATTAGGTGATTGAAACCAACTCGACACTATGCACTTTGTTGGTTGTTTAGCCTGCAAGCAGGCTCACTTAGTGAGTTATTCGCAAGAGTAACTTGGCGGCGAAGCGAGTCGGCGAGAAGAATGTGGCGAGAAAAAGTAACTTTTCCTCGCCCCATCTCGCCCGTGAGCGTGCTCGAAGGCTATTGGTTGTTTGTCACCTCTTAAGTAAACAAGGAGCAGATCTGTGGTCCGGGATTTTTACTTTTCGGAATTGTGTCTGTAGGCCTCTGTGGAAGAAAGAGGCGCCGTACAAAACTTTGGTGGAGCTAGAGTGATGGGCCAGGCGTATGGGCCCCTTCCTCAACCTTCAAACCTGTTCTTCCCTTTTTTCTTTCGAAAAAAACCAAACGCATTCAAACCAAACTAAAGAATAAAAAGAAAGAAACGAATGTAGACCTGTCCAGTGTTGGATAACGTGCCTTCATACATTTTGAGAAACATTTCCAACAACATTGGCCGGCTGAAGAGGAACGAAAACACGATTATAAATGACGGTTTCCCAACAAATTGTCAATGATTGAAGCGCTGTGTATATTTTTTTCTTTATTGCTACCGTCTGTGTCTTCAATTTAACTACTAGTTAATCTGTCTTCGTCCAAGCCACGTGTACTCAGGGAATTCTATCTTTTTTTTAGCTGTCAAGAGAGGAACAAGCGTCGCTAGAAGGTGAGCATTTAATGAGATCTAAGGATATCGTATTTGGGCTAGCTGATTGCCAAAGAGTTATTTTGCCATTAGTACATGAATGGCAACGAGGGTTTGTAAAGTTAAGTCATGCTTTGGCCACAGGTAGCCCACATTACCAGAGGTTAACTTGGCCTGTGCTCGTGAAGCCACAGGGTGAAGAGATTATTAGTACAGTATAGGCTTCTTTAACGATTCCTCTTTTACCCATTTACAAACCTGGGCTGAGAGAACCAGCCAACTGCAGAGATTAGGCTAAAACTATTTAGATCTAAAGACTAAGCCCTTGATCAAACGGTTCAACATTATCCAGCTTTGGTAGCTAATAAAAATGGGATTTACAAATGTTAATTTGTTGGTGATCAACTCTGTTCAACAGCATTCACCACTGACCATCCTTCAAAATAATTTAAAATCATTCAATCATTCAACAGGACCGCAAACGCGTTTAACTTGCCGAATTTAACTGATATTGTTTTGGCCGGGGGCTACCCACTTATATGTAAACACCGCTGGTTCTGCTGCCTTTTTGCACAGGTCTTCTCTCTTTTTTTTTTGGTCCAAAGTTAACGAGTTTTACTTTTCTTGCCCGCAGCCAACTTGAGACGAACCCAGCTACGTAACGAGCTAAATGAGGTGGAGGGACATCACGACTCTACTAATTCCGAAAACGTCGCGCTGAAAAGAGACAAACTACTTCTTACGGATGAGGTGGCAAATTTGAACGCTAAGGTATGGTATACTGAGAGATGG
Organism: Siderastrea siderea; assembly: GCA_964030785.1. Classification (NCBI taxonomy): domain Eukaryota; kingdom Metazoa; phylum Cnidaria; class Anthozoa; order Scleractinia; family Rhizangiidae; genus Siderastrea; species Siderastrea siderea. Next base: position 29,671,500 of record OZ034974.1, read on the forward strand.
TTTTGATTGTTGTAACTACTAACCCTACCCAAATTTGAAATAAGCCAATGACCGTATTTATCTGAGAAGACACATTTTCAGGTGGAGGGACAACACGACTCTACTAATTCAGAAAACGTTGCGCTAAAAAGATACAAACTACTTCTTACGGATGAAGTGGCAAATTTGAACGCTAAGGTGTGGCATATTGAGAGATGGTCTTCATTTTTGTAATTACCCTACCCAAATTTGTAATTAGCGAATGGCCATATTTATATTAGAAAACATATCAGTGGCATGTTTTCCCGCGCTTGGCATCGATTCAAGATTTCCCGTGCATGGGACTGGTTGCAAGATTTTGCCTGGAGTTTTCATTAGTCGAGTTTTCGTTAGTCGAGCGCTATTGGCCAGATGTGTTAGTGTTGCTTGCGGGTATTTCAGTTTACCCTTCGGGTAAGCTATCTTTTAGACTACAAGCAGTCTCTCTTTCCGCTCAGGGATAGTCGAGGAAAGCGTACAAGCGAGCGGGCGCGAAATCACCTGCCGCGTTGAAACGTGACGCGCTGTCGAGCCGCCAGTGTACACTAGCGGCTCGACACGAACGCCACGTGTCAACAACGCGGGCGATTTTCGCGCCCGCTCGCTTGTTCGTATCCCTCGACTATCCCTGGGCAGAAAGAGAGACTACTCGTAGTCTAGCTATCTTTGGGTCTTTTCATAATTCTGTTTATTTTTTTTCTTTTGTACTTACAGCTGGACGAGCGCGATGAAGAAATCGAGCGCCTTAAGTTAAGACTCGAGGAATCAGAGTCTCGTTGCTCGCATCTAGACTCCAAAGTTCGGATGCAGAGAAACTTGGAGTCCATAAAATGGGAAGAGTTTGAAAAGCTAGCTACTACTATGAGAGAGTTCTCCAGATCTATGAGTCCGTCCAAGAGTGGAAGCTTAGCAGACTACTAGACAAAGTACACAGTGTCTTCCCCCTTCCCCCTTCTTTAGTGACACGCTGAGGCGTGAAAAGTGGTGCTTACGTAACAGCGATTTTTTAGTTACTTGTGAATAATGATAAATTTTTTGCTTGTTTACTGAGCTATTTTATTGGTTCAAAAACCTCGTGGAACGTTCTCTTACCAAATAAAAGGCCAAATAAAGGGCCACAAGTCAAGGAGCAATTCACTTGGGTCCAAATACATAGACAGATATGGGCTCTTTAACAAATGGTTCCAAACTGGAAGGAGTAATATATTACAAGAGTGATTACAAACCATTTTAATTAATGACATTAATTTTAAGTATTATTTAGGGGTTTGTTTGAGTGTATAATCAGCGATGTGTTGAATCAAAGTTTAGCTTATCAGAATTATAAACGTCCGGTTTAGTGTTTAAGAATGTTTTTCACTTTTCCAAAGAAGGGAGCTGTCCTTCTCTTTAAGCTACCCTCCATAACGTCATTCTATATTTCTGACAGTAGCGCTAAGCACGCTGTATATCAGACATAAACCTTGCTATAACCAACACGCCCGGCCACAAACCTTGAAACAGTTCGTTGAGTTAGCTTCCCCTTTTAGTGTCGTTTCAAACATCAGTGTTAAAATGCGGTCAAGTTTGAATGAGGGGGGCTGGAGGGGGTGTCTCAAGGAAATTAGACTGCAAAACAGTCGTATGTTTTGCGTTGGTCCGTGGAAACGCGTGGTCTTCGAGCGAAAGTTCTGGAGCGAGCGTGAAATAGACGCGTGTGAGGCTCGTGTGCGCCCCGCGCCTCGCCTGTTAGCGCTTTTGTTCTCTCGAGAGTCTTATGAGAAAAAAACGACTGTATTGCAGTCTACGAGGAATTGTTACCTTGATCATAGCTCGCTCCCAGAAGCTCTAGGGCATTTGTGGAACGTCATAGGTTCCACTTCCCTCGAGAATTCAAAATAATTCCCTCCCTGTAAACTTAGCCTGCGTAGCAAGCGTTTCCGTAGGGCTTTCCGTCCGTTGGAGGCGTTTTTCGCTTTTTGGCTGCGCAAAAATTGGGGGGAGCGCAACACTGATGGAAGCAGAATTTTCTCGCGGCCAAAAAAGCGAAAAGTGCGTTGAACGTGCGGAAAGCCTTACCGAAACGCTTGCTACGCAGGCTACTGTAAACTGACCAAGGTCGTATCAGTAAATTATTATTGTCCCTTTCAGTCAATGAAATTCTCCTCACTGTTTGTTTTATGATTCTTTTAAATGACCATTTCCTTTATTCTGCCTGTCAACGAATTTCTTTTGCGAAGAAAAACAAGTTAAAAGGGTGACCGCAGTACATAGGTGTGAAAGCTTGTAAAAAGTTGATCCATAACAGAATATTAAGAGGGTGAACGCGTTTTAGATACAGAGCCCGTACTAAACAGAAAAAAAACTTACGTTTTTCACGAACGCCAAAATCAAAGATAAAGGCATATAACTACGAAAGAAGAGTTCAGTGCTACACTTTATGACATGAACAAAACATCACTCAAAAACCAAAATTTATTTTGCCCGTACACTGAGAAAAATGACAACTCAAACTAACTATGAAAAATTGAAGGAACTGAAAACTATGCACACTTTTCATCGGATTAAGTCTAGATTAGCTTTGATATCTCTATTTCCATAGTTATATTTTGCCTGGTCCCTGCTCTGTACTACCCCCTTAGGCTCTTTAGACGCCCTTGCCTGGCAGCTAGTTCTGCGCATGTTCTTTGTTGTTCTTTGTTTGAATGAACAATAAAAAAAAAACAGTGCACTTTTTGGGAGTGATTTGCGTCGTTCAGCAACTAACTCCATGCGGCAAAGCTTTGTCTGAAAATAACCAAAAATTAAATTTCGCTAGCTTGAATAATGTATCAATTTTTGCCCGTTTGTTGTCTTCTTTCCTGATACGCTTCGCATTCGAAAATTTTGGGTCTGTCTTTTATGGACTAACAAAAACAAAATAAAAAGTATTTAGGATAATCAATTTATTGAACAATGGGTTTGATTCTGGACTCAGTTGATTGTTTTGCCTTTTTCAACAAAGACCCACCCGGATTGCATACGGTGGCGAATAAAGCTAATAGTAAAACAATGCTCGTATCTGAATTAAAGGCCGATGAAGAGCTCAATAGGGGCAGTGGATTGTGCAGCTAATGGCGTTTTGCCTATTTAAAGTAATTAATAATTAGCTGAGTCGTTTTCAGTCGTGTCTCAGAACCGCTTTTCTGGAAGGTGTTTATTCTTGGACAAAATGTTTGTTTTACTGATTGACCTTGGCTTAATTAGTATGGAACCAGAAAACTGAGGGCTAAATTCTCAGACTAGCTGCCAGGCAATTAAGACCAGTCTAAAGAGTTTGAGAGGGTAGCACTTGGCAGTAGACTACGTAATACTAAGAAACACGATTAGATATGAAATGGCCGATATTTTATACCAAAAAAGCTGAAGTATTTTATCCTTGAATACGTTGTTACGAAATATGGTTACATGCTACAGTCACAACATTTATTCAAAACGCCATTTTAGGCTTCATTCATGGTCTCACAGAGCATTCTTGATTTGAGTTACTCTGACTCTGCCCAGGCCTTCTCAACTTCATCCCATGCTTCATCAGACATATCTGTTGAATGATAGTGAAAAGACAATCATCGTGGCGTAATACTTGACTCAACTTCGTTTACAAAATCCATTGCAATGACCTTTTAACAAGACGGGTTCTTTAAACCAGGTTTAAAGAATATGATTACACCAGGAAATCCTAAGTATTAGAGTTCGTTAAATTCTTGAAGGAAACTAAGTATTTCGTAGACGTGTACATTTCCAAAACAAGAGTAGTGACAAAGGAGGATGATTCACTAAGGATACGTAAAGCTTCAGGGAGGAAATCGAGATCTAGTGATATATATGTCCTCGCCGTCAACTCAAATAACAGTTACAAACTCCAAAGACATTCTGTCACGTGACACAGGCAACCTCACGATGAACTGAAAAATGTAAGGGCAGTGGACATCATTTAAACTTGAGAAAGATTTCGTAGATGGTTCCAAACGATTGCCTCTTTTAAATCTTTTTACGATATGAGGTGTAGTTGTTAAAACAACGGCTTTTTCTCGTTAAGGAGAGTACAATCTCGATGTCAGGAAACATTCGATCGGAGTGCGCATGCTCCAGGTTGTCATGTGTCACATCACTCTCGTTCCCAGACTTCCTTCTCTACTGGATAACAGGGTGGAGCAAGGGCTCTGGAAACGAAATTCCGAAGTCAAACTCGTACTTTTAAATCTCGTTTTCGTATTCCTGAATCTTTTATCTGGAAATTTCGGAGGTATCATAAAAAATTCTTACCAGCGATATTCTTCAGAAAATCTGACAGATCCACCCTGGTCTGATCTGGTAGCGCAGGGACACAGATACTCTGAAGAAATTCACGGTCGGCGTCACTGAGAGACTCATTAAGGATCAATTCTTTCTGGTCTTTGGACAGCGCTTCTTGAAACTGTGAAACAAATGTTGATTCAGTTAAACCTGTGCTTCGCAACACAGGTGAATTAAATTTACTTGTTTGAGATTTAAGTGTATATTGTTAATGAATTAGACTTGTATTCATCTCTAAAGATGTATATTATCGTCAGCCTTCTCTTGTTCTGCACGCTGAGCAACCGTCGACTCAAATAGTTAAGGTATTTGTCACCTGCTTATTTGGCTTAGCGGCGTTTAAAACGGATTTTTTCAATCAATGTTTATGAAAATTGGCAAGCAACTTTTTCTCGAAGGCCTTAACAATATGTGATGTATTTGACGTTCAGATTTCAGTCACGTGACCTGAAAATGACTATTAACGATCAAAATATTCAGATTAAAACGGGGTAAAAAAAATGAACGAGCAGCGTATATCCTTGGTACAATTCTTTTATTCTTAAGGTGGATATTATTTATTAGCCCTACAAGTGTGTGTATTGCGGAATAGGGATTACGTTATTAAGGGAAACAGGTCACGTGACACAAAAAAACAGCTTCATGAAAAATAGCTTTGTCCACATCACAAGGCAAAGTGACAATCCAGACGGTTTGGCTGAAAATTCAACCTTGTCCCATTTGAGAAAACACGTTTTGTGACGTCAGCGACAAAGGAATGTCACGTGATACTTATGATCACTTTTGCAAAAACCATCTAGTCAGATACAACTGATGATAACCCTTTGGAGTTTTAAATTTGGATCCTTTTGCATCTTTAAAAGAATATGTATATTCTCTGCAAGGGCGTCTTTCAACGCCTCCAAACCGGTTGCCTGAGGAATTACTCTTGTGGCGAATTGTTTGCGAGCGAGTCAGTACTTTAATTCATTTATATATCCCTGGGACCGCCTGATTATGTTTCGAAAGATTTTCCGTAAATTTTGCCTCTATATAATACGTAATGGTAATTGGACCGAGTAGAGTACAATTCAGGGCGAGTAAGTTTTAAAAATCGGCCGAGCGCGTAGCGCGAGGACGATATGAAATTACGAGCTCGATTCCCCCTGAATTGTACGACACGAAGTCCAGTTATCAATTAATCGTAACTTTAACAAAATGCGAGATTAGAAAATCTACATGCCCCTTAGGTATATATATTTTAATTACCAGTTTTGCAAACAGTGGAGAAACAGCTATAAAAAGAACCCATTTCAGTGCCCATACATGGAATGTCCTGCAACACTCCTAGCATGTTATCATTGTCTCGACCAAAATATTGAAATGCTGTCGACCTTTCTTTGCTGTGTATATATAAAACTTTCCTGGTCTACTGTGTTGTGGCACTTTGTGACAAAAAAATTGGAGACGATTTTTGTGCTGGAGTTTGGTTGTTGCTTTGGAAGAACTTTTCAGACTTTTTGGGACATTCACGAACTGTGGGCAGGAAATTTTCAAGTTCGGGATTTGCTGCCCACAGTCAGTGGGCAGTTCAGTGTAATTGTACCGGTAGATGTTTCCTGTGGATATGTGATTGTTATAACTTTTTGTAGTGAAATTTGAGTATTTGTTACACGTTCTTGTGATATTAATTACGCAAAAGATAGATAATGTGTGTGCTAAGCACAGGAAAAAACTTTTTCCCCGCAACTTTATTGGTATAAATACATATCTTTCGTATAATTAGGACAGTATATGGGGAATATTAAAAGAAAGTACTACATCTACTTTACGTGTTCTCACATACCCACTGCAGATACTTCTTCACCCACGCTTTACGCTCTTCTCTGTTCTTGGTGGGTATCAGAACCGATTCTGTGATAATCCTCTCCAGCTTCTCACTTTCCTCTTCTGTAGCGGAAGCAAACATGGAGAAAAAAAGGAAATTTCCCCCGCTTTGCTTAATAATTTAGACTATCTCATCTTTGACAGCCCAATTCAATGCAAAACATCCTTTGATGTCATTTCTTTCCAGAAAAACAACTAGTATCGATGAAGCCGACACTGCTCGGTGTCACCCGTGTTAAAACATGCCAAATTATAAGTAAGCATGAGACGCAAAAATGAAAGGCCCCTGACAGTATTCAAACCCATCACATGAACCACCCTCCAAGCAGAGGTTTCTTGGTCGCCTTATGTCCCTGCGGGCGAATAATTAACCTCTAGATCTGCGCAAAACCGTCCCTTTCCGGTCGTGTATGCGCAACATTCGTAATATGTATCGTCATTTCCCTGTCTTGCATATTTTGCACGCGCGCTCATATGTCAGCTTAAACGAAACTTCGGAACCCCATAAAAGCGTAACTTACACCCTGCTTATTTGAGTGTTACTTCAAATTCCAAATAAATATCATTAAAAATAAAGCTTAAATAATTGCTGCCAATTCTTTCTGCTGATCTACTGAGCTAGATGAAGTGACAAAAAATTGTAAAAAAAAGCATATCTTTCACGTACAACAAGTTTACAAGCATATCACAGCGCGTGCACTTTTTGTCAACATTCACGCATGCGTCAGCTTCAAAAACCGGTTGAAAACTGGGGTATAAGCCTCTATTGTAATTCGTCCAAAATCTTGGACGGCGCCAGATCAAATAATCGGACGGTTTTGACGAGAGGTTACATATTCTCCCGCCGGAACATAGGACGACCAAAAAACCTCTGCTTGCAGGCTAACCCACCGTTCCATACCACGGTCGCGTACTGTAATGGTGCTGTTACACGAGGCACTGAATTTTTCCTGCAACTTGCAACGCAACAGATGACGAGAGCATTGCGAGGCAAGTTGCAGAATACATGTTACACGTAGCAACATATCTCGCCGCATTAACGTTGCGAAAAGTGGAAGCGTAGTCTACTTTTCCTGCAACTCGCAACGCAATTTTTCGTTGCAAGACATGTTGCAAAGAAGGGATGTTACACGTGCACTTTGTTCCGCAACTTGTCTCGCAAAGCCGTTGCGTTGCAAGTTGCAGAAAAAAATTGCCTCGTGTAACAGCGCCTTAACCGCTAAGATACAATGAGACTCGTGCTGAGCAAAGGTCGTTTTACGCCTGTAGTTATGTAGGATCATAAAAGTATGTGGCCCATGCCATACCTTGTCCCAAGCAAACTCCATTCAGTTTACTGTGCTGCATACAGGACTTGACGTCTCACATTTCCTCTATTTTGACGCCATTCCCAATTATCATGCTATCGGTATTGGCCAATCAATATAACAGTGCTCGGCAAAAAAGACATTAAGGTAAAAATCAATCTATATCTTGCTATTTTTTTTTAAAATCAGTCATGGCCATTTCAGTGTAATTCCGAGAATTTAAACCGGAAGGAAAACGCACAGCTTCGATTTAACGAAAAATTCACAAGCGGGGCTTAATATACATGAAATATATAAAGTGAAGCAGGGGTACTACCGCAAGAGAGATTTTGAAGTGAATTCTTCCACTTTTACGCCTCCCAAAATTATTGAAGATCTCCAATGATTTACAAAATACATCGAGTACTTCCCGTATTTCCGAAGCCGTTTGAAAATTCAGCGAAGATCTCTAGAAACCTTCCGAAGGTCAGTGGAAACTTCCGAAGAGAATCAAAAGGTTTTAAAATTTCTCTTTAACCCTTTAAGCCCTGATATAAAAATGCATATTCTCATTACTGATCTCCATACATCTCTTATGAAACTAATAAGGAGAATTTGCCTAAATATCAAGACATCCTATCCTCAGCGATCACTTCCTTTATTCTTGTCACTTGAATGTTCAAACAAGTAGTGATCATGTAAAGAGAAATTTCATTTTCATCAGGGCTTAGGGCTTAAAGGGTTAACACTAAGGTTTGCCTGATTCCGCTCTCTCTCAAAATTGTACCTGCAAAATCACTTTCCTCGCCTCCTATGTCAGTGTTTTCATACTCTTCGTCTTTCTCGTCTTCTTCATCTCCATCTCTCTGGACTGCATACCCCACAAACTCTCCTTTGGCAAGCTTCACTCGATTGGTTTCCTCGTCGTAAACAACGCGGTTAAATTTAAGGAGAAATGGACCGTGCGTGTTTCTCTTTGCTATCTTTGGAGGAATCACCTTCACTTTACCATGTACTTTCAAGTTAGCAAATCTTTGGGTGGGAATAGTAGCTCCTGCATCCACCTCACACTTCCAAAAAAAGAAGCAAAGTAAAGAATTCAATACCACATCTCAGTGTCGGGGGGGGGGGGAGTCGGGTGATGGAGAGGAGGGTGTTATTTTCGATCACTAGTCTTAAAAGCAAATTAACGCTTCCACCAACAGGAAGTTCACCTTTTATATACGTCAAATGTTTCCGCTTACGTGTGGTAAAACGGCGATACGTGACAAGATGTGCTTTGATGTGGTATTTCCAACGTGATATCCCTTAGTTTTCAAAAAAAAAAGTTTAAGCGCTCCAGTTATTGCCATACGCAAACAACAAACACTGCCTATAATGAGTACCTCCTTCTTCCTTTGTTGAATTGGCCTGCTTTGGGGGATTAGCGTACAGACCAATAACAAAACTGAAGACTAATTTTCTTCTCTCAGGATTCTTCTTTTTTAATGCACACTGCTGAACTTTACAGTACAAGAGCTAGCTTCGAATCACACAAAAACTATCGCTCTCATCTTTTTATTTTGACCAGGAGAGAACTGTCAATTTCATGTCAGTTACCCTTCAAACGCAAATTAAAGCTGACGCAATGACCTGCGCAGAAGATCCATTACGATAATACGCAAGCGCACGAAGATGATTAGCATAAAAACCTTCGAGCAACTAGGTGGATACAAAATCTACTTTAAGCTAAATTTTCGGTATCGTTCTCGAGGTATCTGGTCAAAATAAAGTAACAAGAGCAATATAAAAATTACAAACAACAATTCTGTCGATTTAAATTTAACACATTCTGTTTAAATACAAGTGAAATTGCAAGTTGAATATTATTACATAACAGTAAGCTACACGTAAACTAATTTTAGAACAAAGGCTTCTTCTCCGGATTTAAGGTCCGCCTTTTTCAATAAATTAAAAATGTACGTGATCGGCTATCTTGGAGAGTAAAATTAACATGCACAACAGAACTTGACATAACACCACTAACAATAGACTATTTGTCTTGTTTAATACTTGTGAATTAAAGTTTTCCTTTAAAAACAAACCGACCAAAAAGCAGTAACGACACGGAATATTGAATGATACGAATTCAGCAGGAAACACGAAGAGATTGCGCTTAAAATGCCAAAAGTAAGATAGAAAAGTCATTTCCAGGAAAACAATCACGAATGTTTAACCTTGAAGGTCAAAACCAAAACAAGCAAATTGATGTACTATACAAAAACAATTGAACATTTTATCAAATAAGGATTAATTTCCTAGCAACGTGTAAATAAACATTGGAAAACATCTGTTTCGCGCCAAAATCGTACCAAGTAATAAATATCGAAAACACAACCAAAAACGAACTGTTGAAAACGTTGCGATCATTAAAAACCTACAATATCTTACTCAAAACTTATACAATCATTATTCTAAAGAATCAAGCATCTCACAACATAAGTATTGATAAAAACTACAATAGATACGATAATTGCAGTTGTTGTAACACCTTTGAATTGTCAAAACTGATGAATAAAATATGAATGTTCAAAATTTACCACGCGAAGGTTACTCTGAAAAATTTCGCATTTTTATTGTTTAACATTCCTCCGTGCTTAGTTTAAAGCAACTCCTGTTGCGTACGGTTCAAAAACAACAACTAGAAAGCCAACAAAAAAAAAACAAAACAAAAAAAAAACAAAAGGTGTTACAAGAAAGCAAGTTTTCGATCGTTGTAGTAGTAGCATGCGTTGCTATCGACGTGTTTCCACCTAGAAACATAAATAACCGCTTTGTCATACTTTAGCAGAGAAGTGAAATCCTGCCTTGCAAAACGAAGGAAAAACTTCACTAGTGCTGTTAAAATACCGCTTGGTGGTGATAAATAAATATATACAAAAAAAAACTATGCTAACGAGGTCGCTGAGCCTCCCATTCCCTTCTTATCGCTGCCCAACTAAAACCTGGAGGGCGTACTGGAGGCGGAGGTCTTTCATACCGTTCTACAGCTGCAGCGATAATATCGGCCTGCGAGATTCCGTAATGGATTTGCTCGAAAGCAAATGCAAAGGAACCCGCCGGAACGTATGGTCGATTTGCGTTTTTGTTGTACAGAAACAAAAGTTGGCGACAGTGCGGACAACTCGGGCGGTAATGAGGTATCCGGCGCCAAGTGTGAGTAAAACACTCGAGTAAACAAGTTTCGTGGGCATACTTTAAACAGCAAGGAAGCATTGTGGACGGTATGCCAGCCTCCGGGTCATCGACACAAATAAAACATTTAGTTTGCAAGAAAGATTGCAACCGTGCAGCTCTTCTTTCTGCACGAGGTCTGTGGGTAGACATTAGTCTAGATTCTTGTAACGGAAAACTTTACCACTTGTAAAAAAAAGTAACTAAAAGAAATAGAAATCGTCGAACACTCAACTAAGGCGTCACTTCGCAGCGTAGTGAGTGATCGGGTAGAACCCAAGAGGAAACGGCGAGAACTCGGACACTGGAACTAAGGCTTTACTTCGCGGCGTAGTTCAGTGTTCGGAGCCAATTAATAGAGCCCGATTTCCTCCTAAAAAAAAAACAAAGGAAAACGAAAATAACTTCATTTAGGAATCCTGGTGAAAGTAAGTGTTCGCAAACTCTTCGCCCAACCGATTATATCCGGTGTGGCGAAGTGCATCAACAAGAGCTTCAGTGAAAGGTGAACGCTGGCGCATCGGTCGAGGTATGTAATGTTGTATCATGTCAAAAATAAAACTATGATTAAGCATAAGATAGTCACATAAACGAAGGACTGATAGGAAGAACGGTGATGGAAATGTACTAGGAGGAGTATGTTCAATAAAATCTAAAACAAAATCTAATTCATACGGAGAATAAATATAGGGAAGACAAAATGTTGTAGCAGAATGCTCCTTACCGCATTGAACACACTGAGAAGTAGTAAAGGTACTGCTATGTTGATGTAAATAGGCGGCATAAAATGGACTACAAAAAGAAAGTAAGGCTGGAGAAACTAATCTTGTGTAGCCATAAGCAGGAATGCAAAATGTGTGTGTTTTGTGAGGAGATTCAGCCAGTTGATTAATTGGACGAGAGCTCATTGATTCCATATCCGGTTCCGGTTGTATGATCTAGGACAAGACAATGGTAACCATGGTAATTGAGATGAAAGTAACGCGCGTGTCACAGCGTGTGGATTCAAAACGACTTGACAACGTGGTCGAGTGGGTCTAGTATGTTTGCTAGCGATTTGTGAGAGTAAAAATTGTTATATGGATGCGAGCAGAACTCGAGCATTGGAAAAAAAGTGAAAGAACAGAACAAGGTAAGCAAATGTGATAACGTAGTCCGTATGGAAAACTAAATAAAGTAGTTGTGAAAATTGAAAAACGAGCAGTAATGGGCTATTCCATTTAATATCCGCACCCCCCCGGTTGAGGAAGGGTCTTTTTTAGGGTAGTACCCCTCAGGAATTCCAAGACAAATCAGTCAACCCCTCAAGAATTCCTAGAATAATTTGTTTACCCCTCAAGAATTCCTAGAAATATTAGTTCACCCCTCAAGAATTCCTAGAATAATTTGCTTACCCCTCAAGAATTCCTAGAAATAATAGTTCACCCCTCAAGAATTCCTAAAAATATTAGTTCGCCCCTCAAGAATTCCTGGAAATATTAGTTCACCCCTCAAGAATTCCTAGAAATATTAGTTCACCCCTTAGACTTCCACACACCCCTGTTGAGGACTTGCCTCTTAAGGGTAGAACCCCTCTAGAATTCCTAGAATAATTTGTTTACCCCTCAAGAATTCCTAGAAATATTAGTTCACCCCTCAAGAATTCCTAGAAATATTAGTTCACCCCTCAAGAATTCCTGGAAATATTAGTTCACCCCTCAAGAATTCCTAAAAATATTAGTTCACCCCTTATGACTTCCACACACCCCTGTTGAGGACTTGCCTCTTAAGGGTAGAACCCCTCTAGAATTCCTAGAATAATTTGTTTACCCCTCAAGAATTCCTAGAGATATTAGTTCACCCCCTTCAAGAATTCCTAGAAATATTAGTTCACCCCTCAAGAATTCCTAGGAATATTAGTTCACCCCTCAAGAATTCCTAGGAATATTAGTTCACCCCTCAAGAATTCCTAGGAATATTAGTTCACCCCTCACAAATTCCTAAAAATATTAGTTCACCCCTCAAGAATTCCCAGAAATATTAGTTCACCCCTCAAGAATTCCCAGAAATATTAGTTCACCCCTCAAGAATTCCCAGAAATATTAGTTCACCCCTCAAGAATTCCCAGAAATATTAGTTCAACCCTCAAGAATTCCCAGAAATATTAGTTCAACCCTCAAGAATTCCCAGAAATATTAGCATTTTTATTGCCTCCTAAATAATTTAAAGGAAAATCAGTTTTCCCCTCGATAATTGTGAGAATAAATAATGAATTCATTCATAAATAATTCATTCATGAATAAATGACTCATTCATTTAGTTCTTTTATTTATCTTCAATCTTTAGTTTACAAACTGTTCAAGATCTTAAAGTCATGCATTTCTAGTTTCTAGGTGCTCTGCTTTTATATGATTTTCACTCAAAATATTAAACACGAAAAGTGCTAATTGACAATTTCGAAGTTCGTTATTTAATGTACTTGTGTGCTCAACGAGCTAGGTGTACGTATTTTAGGACGTTACGTCGCAGTAATACGGCTAGTTTTTACAATTTTCACCGTGAACGGCCCGTTGTTGATCTAAAATAAACAAATGAAATAATTAAATCCAAAGCAGGTCAATGGAAACTAGACGAAAGAAAGGAACATTTTGACCGAAAATAGTATCTATACACTACAGTACAAAGCATTCAAAAAAGAACTACTTTTACAAGATAATTGTGCGACTTTACAGTGTGTCAAACTCAGGGAGGCTCTGCCAAGAAAACTACATGACATTCACAGAAAAGGTGAAAATATCAGTAAACAATAAAACTAATTTTATCAGCTGCTAAGCTGGTAACACTAAATGATTAGAAATATAGTTCTTTCCCAGAACAACAAGAAAATGGTGAGAAAACCTAATAACTTGCGATACGATCGCAAGTCAGCTCCACACTAAAATTGATTCAGTGAACACAACAATATATATAATTTCCGCAAGAATACTTTACTGAAATTGCAATTCATCACCGTTTGACCAGTGTTTGTATTGTTCCCCACGAGACATAACTGATCAGTGATCTTTGACATCAATAAGTAATCAATAGGTAATCAAGAAGTAATCAGTTGATTACTCATTGAATGTTACCAAAAAATCGTGCGGTATTCATTACCCATTGATGTCAATGATTTTTCATTGATTATAATTTTGATTACCTGCTGATTACTCATTTCGCACCTCTTACATCCAAATTAATAAGAATTACCAAAAAAAGAACAAAAAACAGAGTTTTATACCGTTCGACACCCCGATAAGCAATCAAATAGCTAATCATTGGACTAAAACTTTTCTGCAGTAATGTCGAGTATTGGTATCGTATAATCAACTGATTGTTCATTGAATAACAATTAACTACACTGATGTCAGTGATGGCATCGATTAGTTATGTCTGTTTTACATCGTACAGCAATTGATGCAATACCTTACAACTGTAACTTTCACATGAAATGCAACTAAATATTCCGAGTCAAATTAACCTCAATAAAACTTGAATTTATGTTGTTTGGCAATAGAAAGGGTCATTTTAAAATAGCATTAAATTACACCAAGTTTTCCCACTAAAACAACCAACGGTCCTTTGGTAACCTAAGGGTACAACGAAAATGCTGCATCACAGTTTGGCAAATCTTAAGCTAAGTCATCCTGCACAAGCAATAGACGAGTGATCCTTCCCTTGATACGTAGACTACAAAAACAGTAGTTTTTCTCTTAAATCACTGCTTGCCGCTCTGCAGACCCACTCTTCGTTTTCACACTCGCTCCAGACCTTTCATTCCTGCGCATTCGCACGAAGGACCTACGCAAAAAATACTCTGTTTTGTAGTCTACCCAATTTACTCTAGGGTCGAAGCAACGTACCATAATTTAACGTAACTTTCCCTGCGCAAGCAGAGGTGTTACTTCTATGGTATAAACAACATCTGGCTCGCTAAGATATACAACAGTGACTTCATCGGTATCCATGGACGCAGACTGTACTTCTGCTACGTACCATCCGGGTCTCCATCCAGAATCACCAATCTCATCGGCCGTCCACTTGATTTTTACTTTTTTCCCAATTTCGAAGTAACTTTCGTGGTCGTCTTGCTCGGGTGTGGTGTCTGTTATTAGGTAATTCTTGATACTATTTGATTGTTGAGAACTTTCAGCAATCTCCCTCTTTACGTTTGGGATGGTTTCAATGTACTTTAGCAGTGGATTGAAGAGATCACAAAGGCCTTCTTTAGTGAAATCTGACGGCACCGAGATGAGAGACTTTTTGACAGCACCTTTGGAAATGAACTTGCGTCTCCGACGAACGTCTGGTAGATTGATTACATCTTCGCGCATCTGATGGAAGAGAATTGTTTTCGCTATTCCAATAAGTCGCTTAATTTCTTGCACCTCCCAGTACGATGTGAGATGACTTCTTCTATTACGCAAAAGAAAGAGTCTTAACACGAGGTCATCTTTCTTTCCTGAAATGGGCAGGTTATGTTGTCTCAAAATAAACTGGAGTGAGGCAATCGGAAGCTTCTTCAACTCTGCCACGGTTTTAGGTAGGGTACTAAGGTTGCCGCTGTAGTTCACTTTGAAGTCTTTGGGCTGGGCTTGACCTTCAGCTTTGGCTATCGTCTTCACCAGGACACATTTTGGGCCTTTTAACGGGACATTAAGAGCTTTGCACTTCAGTTGAAGTTCGCCTACACTCAGTTTATACAAGTGATGTTTGCGCCATGTTTCTTTTTCCATATTCTCGCGGAATGACTTGTCAAATTTGCGTCGGCGTGTAGCAAAGTACTCCCGGACGCTTTCCACTGGTAGCCACGAAAGTATAGCGATCTGTTCTAAAATGTCGTCTGGAGGATCAGGCTCAATATTGAAAAAGGTATCTAAAATTCTCCCTGGCAAGAATAAATCACTCGAAGTTGCAATCTTTGAATATTCTCTCGTGAGATGTTCCGTTTTTTCAAAAGACAGATAGTGCAGTTCCCCATTCTCGTTGACCCAACGGATATAATCTGGTATTGGTTGCAAAGATAGAGTTCCCTCCTCCATTCCAGGATTCCAGATTCTTGTTCCATACTTGTCCCTTTGCGCATTGGAAATGACTTTATAATCCGCAGCATATGTACCTTTGAAATTTTCATCTATTTGCCAGCAATTCACTAGACTGTTAAAATATTCGTTTTTATTGGGTTCATAAGACCAGTCACAGTCCAGTTTCTTCTCTTCACTCAGTTGAAGGAATTCCTTCAGTCTATCCTCATCATCAAAAATCGCTTCTTTGACCCCTCGGAAGCACTCCAAATACCGACCTCCAAAACGTGCAAAGGACAAACACTCCGCGACCTCGCCAGCCATTGCCTCCATGTTTTCCATATATGTTCTTCGCTGTGCGGATCCGCATGGGGGTGAATTTTCTTGCTGCTGAATGCTCCATGCCTAGAAAGGGCCTCGTTTTCAGCAGCATGTACCCTCTCCACAAAATTTCGTTTGCTGTGCCTTTCGGCAAAGCTTCTTTGGTGGAGATTTGTAAGATGAAGCAGACAAAGGATGCGAACCATGCACATTTGGGTGAGCTTGCTGTCGGGATCTTCGCCATGACCGTTATCTACGATTAAACTTAATTTTTTTTTCAAAGTACCCGTATTGGGGTTTCGGAAAACATCATCCAAAGAAGGCAATGTCAGTAAGTACAGCATTTCGTTCATTGCTCTAAACGTTGTTTCGGGTTCTGAAATTCCAAGATAAATTAGTGTAACTGGCTTTCCAGTCCTTGTAACGTTTATTACTTTGCTTTCACCGTTGCTGGGCTGTTGGTAGTTGCTTTGATTCAGATCAAGAAATAAGTGAGTCATTGGAACAACTGCGTTGACTCTGCTTTGATCAAAAGTATGATCCTCATACGAGATTGCTTTCCAGGATTTTCCAGGATTTTGTACTGGTTGTATATCCCCACAAATTATAGCCTTTGCATCTCGTGAATCTACTATATTGTCGTCAGGGTTGATCTCCGCCCGTTCAAGAAGTAGATTAACACTCTTGGTCGACCAGTGTAAATTTACTACTTGCTGGGAAACAGAGTCACGTGGTGGACATTTTAGGGATATTTTGGCATTGACGTTCTTCCCCGAATGATGTCTCTTTGCTGACAAAGTGTTTTCTTTGTACGAATCTGTGTAATTGAAGCAGGAAGACAATGAAATGGAAAACTGTGGCGGGGCAACTTGAAGTAGCGTTTTTCTTGCTTGCCACATGTATAGATTGTTATCTTTGCTCCGAAACATGATATCGGAGGTTAATCGAGGGTGACTCTCTACACCCCCACCGATACCACTTTCCCCACTCTCGAATATGCTTTGCAATACAATTCCTAACTCAGGAAATTCATCGGCTAGGAGTGGACGACCGCGATTATCGAAGGAAGATCTGAACTCTTTGGACTTCCTTGAAGCAATGATTCGCTTTGTAAGCCGTCTTTGTTGTTCGTTTGTCATGTCGTTTCTTACTGTTTGAGACGTTATCTCAATGTCCTTGTACTGGAGAAGATTTCCTTCTAACTCATTCTTGCTGGCCATTATAGAATTTTTGTTAGTTACACCCTGTAATTTTGCCACAAATTTTGTACTCGTTGCAGTGGCAAAGAGACCCTTCAACAAGTCTCTGTCTTTTTTGGTGTCTGCAAACTGCAGAGCAGTTTTAAAAAGTCTTCCTATCTCATTTTGCAGATGAGAGTTCATTTGTTCTCTTAAGCCACGTTTGCATATTGATTCTAATTGGCTAGCGACGGCGTTTACGTTTTGATTGCGATTTTCGATGAAGAAGGCTGTGTCCTTTATGAGTATTTTTTCAACATTGAGGTAGGGAGATAGGGCTGCCAATAACTCACTAGGCTTGGGACATCTTTTCAGCTTTTCACCAAAAACTTCGTTTTTCTTCTTGGTGTAGACATTTCCAAGTTCTTTTGCTTGCATGACTGGACCATTCGCGAGGTATTTCGCGACATGAAGAATAACCGTGCACTTTTTTCGCACGTTGGGGCTAGGGTCGGTCAGGGCTTTATTTTCGAGATTAGCAATGTTTTCTTCGAGAGATCCCTTTGCTTTTGATTTCTCGTTACGGCTGTCATTTTTAACGAGAAGTTTGGCGCGTCGCTGATGCCAACTCTTCGACAGAGCAGGGAATACTCGTGGGTCTTTATCAGTTTCCTCGAGCCTGCTTTCAGGCAAAGTAATCGGCGGTTTCTGTTGACGTGCATACCACTCCGATGACAACGAAGGAAACGGTAGAACGTCATTTGAAATGACGACTTTCAGATCATCACCACCTTTCTTCTGTTCCTGTTTCCTATACCAGCCCTTGGACAACATCGGAAAAGGAACCTCGTAAAGAACGTTCATCATCTTGGTCCGTTTTGTATCGGTCTCGGAGTGGTGTAAGGGAGAAGATGCCCTTTTTTGGTTCTTCGACAAAGCAGCTCTCAGTTTCTTTCTAGCAGTTTTTGTGGTGTTTTGGTCGTTTCCTTCCATTTTCCTAAAGGAAATTTATTTGACAATTTATAAACCTTTGTATAGAAGAAGATAATAAAAGTTAACTCTGATTTAGATTTTTCAAATTGGCAAGAGCACTAACTACCAAAAACACTTAAAGTCGACAAGACGGTTTTGAACTGTTTCCATGCACAGAACAAAGTTGTTGATGACAAAATTAGAAAAAAAGTGCATCATCATCATCATCATCATTATCATCATCATCATCATCATCATTATTATTATTAACATGCGAACGCGAAAAGTCGCCTGGCGTGTGGATTCGCGACGCTAATGGGGAGATCACGAGGCAGACGATTACGCGCGTGCTCGCGTATTATTCTCGCTACGCTAACCCAGCCGGAGTGGGAGAAAGAATGCCCACAGTCTAATGAACTGTGTCTGTTAAAAACTCTACCTAAAATGAAAATACAAGCTAGCTTGCACTCCCAAGGAAAACGAAAAGTAGTTCGAGTTAGCAGGGGTTCGAGATAGCCGTTCACTTCAAGATCCTTCAAGGGAAATGGGTTCGATCCAGTTAGCGGGAAGTTCAAGCGAGCTAGCGATGTTCTTCTTCATGATAATCATACCTTTTTGATCTCTGGTTGCATTCTTGCAAAGATGGAAATTCATCTCTTTCCAAAGAAAATGGTGCCTTCTGTTGAGCGTCAGGTAAAAGTGGAACAAAATGGTTTGGACCCCACCCTTTTCTTCTGGTATCTGAACAATGGCTCCACATCACGCTGACAGGTTGATGAGAGGAAGTGGGCGTCGTTGGTTTGATTCTGATGTTCATGAGTGCCCTGTTTGTCCCCGAGTTTTGAACGTCTGGGTAAACCGACAACACCGTACATCCAAGAACATTTGCCAGTGAAAATATGTGCCACATGTTGGCAAAGGTCTTGGATTTCACTGACCTCAAAACTTCTTTCCGGTAGGATGTAGAAGGATTTTTGGAAATGACATGGACGGATCCTGGAAGCAATTTTTCAACGACATCACTTGCACCCGTTAATGACAGTAAATAACGATTGTCTAAATACTGCTTTTCGTTCTTCGCCAACTCACATATAGAACGGATTCGGAGTTCTGTGTGATGGTCTTCATCTCCGAACAGTACCATGGAAAAAGCCCTGAACAAGCAATTGCCATCCCCAATACACACGACTGGCTGTAACTCTTTTGGCGCATCGTCAGGATATAAAGTTGCAGCCACGTTGTCAACAGGAAATTGCTTGGTTGGAGCTATAAGTATATTGCGATAAATTAGAGTAAACAAAATAAAGACACCTCTTAACTGACATTTCATAACGGAGTTTAAATCACCAAAATATATTGAATAATACCAAGAGGGGATCTCTTGATAACACACAAGAACTTTTGTTTTATTCTCCTCAAAGACCTTTTCTTGATTTTTCGAGAAAACGAGAGAAATTCAGCCAAAAGAGTAGATACATGTAAAGATATTGAAGAACAAATCAGCCAGAAAAGCTTATCCAACTCTCACACAACGATTAGTCACAGAGTGACGAGCATAAATTTTGCTTGTTTTTTTATTTATACGTTCTTCTCGTATTAAAGTAAGGCTATTCTCAAACGGCCTTCACGGAATTTTTTAATTCAACACTTCTTGTCAAAAAATTCGTTATTAATTTTCTGGAAAAAACCTAATTCCAAATAGAAAAGAAAAAAAATTGTTTGTTGTGAGTTTTGTAAAAGTAAATTGAAAGATGTCGGGGGTAAACATGTCCCCAAGTTTACTTTATACGCTATTAAATAATAAGTTCCATGACGGCCCCATCGGAATCCCCGCACTAAGCAAAGGCTTATATAAAGAAAATTATCGGAGAGCGAAAGCTAGCGCTATAACATTCATTAGGTATTTATTGAGGGGGTGAATAGGGATCAGTAAATCCGTAGATCCGTGGTAATTTTTAAAAATCCGTCAATATGTCAATATGTATATCCGTATATATGTCAATATGTAAAATCCGTCAATATGTTCTTGCAAAACTCCGAATCCGCAAGGCATGTAAAACCGTTTTTTTTTCTGTTTGGAACTATCACGATTCTGTGGTTTCATTTTTGCAATGCTTATCAAAGCCTATGCAAGAACGAGGACATTTTTGTCTTTCGCTTCTTGCTCATACCGGTCCTGTAACTTCGGTTGGCTTTGGCACTCCCTTCGCGATTACAGATACGGAACGCTAAGAAGGTCAACTAATGATTGAGCTTCGTTCTTAAGTCTGACAGAACAGATTGAAAACGAACTAAATCCACTGAACTTTCAAAATCCGCCAATCCGTAAAAATAACCTCAAAATCCCGAAATCAGAGAATTTTTTTAAGCTAAGTCCGTTGATTTGCTAGCCTATTCACCCGCTCTTTATTTAATTTTACTATCAAAATCACTAGAGTGGTAAGAGCGGCTAAATTCTTATCAAGTGGTTAAAAAAAACTGTCTCGTGATCGCATTGAGAAGCACCACGTGAGGTAAAAGCTCTGCACCATGTGCTTCCATTCCTTTCGGAGTCGCTTCAATCGTTTCTAACGAAAAACGACTAAAACATGGATCCGGATTTCTAATTGAAAGTGCATTTCAATGCTGATGGGGTTCAGAGGGCACAAAAACTTTTTCTTAACCGAAGTCAGTTCTTACAAAAGCAAAGCTAATGAGCGCTTTGCAGAAGAGATTTCCGATCGGCACGAATCACATGACAATTTAAAGTCACGTGATAAGAATTGAGCCGCCGCCAATTCAAATTCCCACGTTTTACCACTCTAGTGATTTTGATAGTACCGTGTGGACGAGTGGCGCTACATTTTTGCGGTTATTCTCGCGATCCGCAAAAACTGTCCCCACCCCCCCCCCCCCCAAAAAAAGGTTCCCACAAAATTGTCGCCCCGAAACTTTAATGCACTGTCGAAATTATTGCATACAAACATCACCGTTTACATGTACATATAAAATGCTGTCTGCATCTGCATATTGTTTCAACTGTGTTTCGATTGCATGTACTTTTCCATTGGAACGCGACTTCCTGAAAATCGCAAAAATTAATCCCCAGCAAGAAAAACCAGTCTTTCCCATTCGCAAAAATTAGTTCCCGCAAAAGACAAAAAAATCGCCCATCGCAATATAAAGCTCCCACAAAAAAGTAGCGCTACACTAAGTCCGTACCTGAACACCATTCGTATGGCTCCGGGAAGTCAAATTCAGAGGGCATTTCCACTTGATGAATTTCATTAAGAAGTGTCGTCCATCCCCACAGAGCTCGCGCTTCTAACCTTTGTTGTAGATTAACAAAAAACTCCTGTCTTCCCATATTCCTAGGGCTTGATGATACTTATTTCTACTCAACTACTACCAAGCACTGACTATTAAAGCAAAAAGGCACTGCGAAGAGACGGAGATGGGCCAAAGTCTTTTCGCCGGGTGACAAACAGCGCGCATGATGCAGGAAACCGCAGGTCACCCTGGCGGGAATCTGTCACGCCATCTGAGCACGAGTTGGTGGACACGCAGACATAATTTTTCTTTTTGCTCGTCGCGCAATCCGTTGCGTGACGAGCTAAAAAACGGTCTAGGTGGGAGGTCATTTACTGGAGCATTTTCGCTGAAATTAACTAGATTGGTCAGTTAATGGGTTTAGGAACAAATAGTCGGGATTTGTGAGTCAGACGTAAGAAATTGGCCCGTATGCGTGAGATTGATATTTTGGATCCGGCACTAACGCTGCGGTTTAAAGTTGATCGCAAAGCTGGCACTAATAAACGTTTCTGATACGAGTAAACTTTTATTCGTCTTTACTTAAATGGGGAATCCCCTTGAAGGAATGGGAAATTGAAAATGTTTTTTTTTTCTTTTTTAATACTGAATTTCATTTAAAAGATACCTTATTGCTACTTATTTTCGCGGGACCTGATTTCGTGATTCCACTGGCGGTATTTTACGGCACTAAAAGCTCGCTGGAGAATTTGTTGTAATCTTTTTTTTTCCCGCGACATCAAAAAATTTATTGACATTCGCACACCAGAAAACAGGACTTACACAAGGTGCCAATAAAACATGTTCTTTACTGCTCTCTTCATCGCATACATAGAAGCGGTTTAGTTTGTTTATTAAAACAGTGACATTGGAAATCGTTTTGCATTCGATTGCAATGCTTTGATTAGAAAAAAAAAAAGCACGAATATCTCACATTATCTCTCTTGTTTTATATGAAAATAATAGTTCGGTCAGTCCTGCACCGCCGACTGGACTGGGCCAGACTGAACTAATCACTTTCGTAGTCTATTTTTATGTCGTCTGCAAGGAAGGAAATTTCATTGTCTTCAAGTGACACGTCCGGGGCGGACGCTTGGCCCTCGCGCTGATCATCAACGCTTGGCTGTTGCAGAGTATTCTTTTTGGTAAAGGCCTCGATGGATTTTTGCAGATTGGCCTGGCTCTTCTTTAATGCGGAAAAAACGTCGTCGAACGTATTTTCCAAAGAGTTACGCTCCGACTCGTTCTTGCCAACCTCTTCTGCAAACTTGGAATATCCTTGGTTCACATCAAAATGCGCCTTTTCCAAAATGTTGAGGTTACGCATGAGAACTTTATCACGGCCCTTACAATCTGTTGTGGAAGAAATATCCTCGGACAGTATTTCTTTGACCTTTAACTTCAAGAGTTCAGTTTTTTTCATGACCCAGGAAGATTCAATAACTCCCAGTAGCTCTTGAGGGCCCCAATCGGAAAGGCTTTCATCCATTCTGATTTTCTTCAACATCCCATTGTGAAACCTCATTCTTTCTTTTGCAAACAATTTTGTGGCATCTTGAATTTCGGCATCAGAAAAATGCTTCACTTTAGCAACGTTCAGTTCATGTTCACTGGCTCCGCTGCAGGCCGAAGCATCAGAGCCTGTAGCATCAACTGTGGACGACGGAGCCTCGGAATAGGCTTTGGGTTTTCTGGTCTCTGTTGTGGCGTTTTGTGCTTTGACTTCAAGTATGAAGTGCCCATCTGCCATGTTACGTTGCCAACAGTCCCGCACATATGTTTTACTCTCTTGTTTTGTTTTCAAGGGGATCCCAAAGAGCAAGAAACTGAAATCGTCGCATGGAGAAGTTTCCCGCACTCTTTGGCGAACCGATAATAGAGTTTCGTCTTCTTTAACGTTTTCAAGAACAGCAAAAACTTCACCTTGACTGGTCTTCAAAATAACTGACCTCGCCATTTTGCTTGTGAGTTCTCACTCCTCACGGAGATTCAGTTCCCCTTCTATTTAATTTTAATGGGCTGTGCGTGCAAGATGTTTATCATGCATGAGAATTCACACAATTAGTAAGAGATGTTTATCATGCATGAGAACACTCGCAACGGGCTTCACGCAATTTGTACTCTAAATACTCAGGGTAACAAGATTCTAGCCTTGAAACGATATCGCGAAAAATTGATATTAACAGCTTTAGTTGAGGATATTTGTGTTGATAATTTTCAAGTTGAAACTCGAACGCAAGTCGAAGCTTGCGGTCAACAAACTTCTGATCACGAGATCATTTGAAACTCAACGGCCCGTGAAGTCGGGGTAAAAAAAACCTCTCCAAGGTATCTTCTCTTTATTAGAATTTATTTCGAAATTTCGTATTTAAAGCTCCAGACCATTAAAGGAATAGAAAGCATTTTAGAAAGAATTTTTTCATCATTTGGCTGCACGGCTCCGGCTGTCTGCCTTTTTTTTCTTGGAATCCCTACGGAATTTGATTTTCATCAGCGTATATTTGATTGACACGGTTAACTAAAAGCAGGAATCCGGTATCCGGAATCCAGAATGACTTCACCAAAAATTATTAATAATAAAGTATTAATTTGGGAGAAAATGTTGGTAGAGATTATAAAAGTCACCGAAGAAATAATGTCAGCAAATTAGCCGGAAATGATAGCCTTTGCAAAGATGCCCGGTAGACTGATACGATTCTGAGAAAACCAATAACATCAATAACTATAAAAACAACGGGCAGCAGTACGAGCGCGACAGTCAGAAATTCTCTAACAATTTAGTGGAAAAGGCCTTTGCAAGCCTCCTACAAGCATTCAATATTTTTTTAGAATTGGCAAGCGATTCAGCAAATTATTATGGTTTTTCCGTGCTTGAGCATACCGTGAAATCACTATGTTCCCGACCCTTTGAACTGAAGTTTGTTCGTCTGACTCACGGGTATATA
Organism: Siderastrea siderea; assembly: GCA_964030785.1. NCBI lineage: Eukaryota > Metazoa > Cnidaria > Anthozoa > Scleractinia > Rhizangiidae > Siderastrea > Siderastrea siderea. The sequence goes on from OZ034974.1 coordinate 29,695,940, forward strand.
ATCTGTATGGCCGGCAAGCTGGTTTCGGGGAACTCAGCGATAATTATTAAGTCAGGTTTGAGAACGAATCAACTCAAGTTTTAAGGGTCTCTTCTCTTTGCATGGAGGCGGAACGTGATTCGAAACCGTGGTTTTTGTTGGACATTTCTCTGCGGGGTAACGAACAATATAATATAATGGCGTGACAGCTTCACTCACAATCTGGCTGTGTAATCGTTTATACTCTGCCGAATTATCTGCTAAAAACCGCGATAGTTTCGAGTCACTTGCCACCTGCATACAAACAGAGCAGTCCCTTTAAGTTAAGTCGATTCGTTCTCAAACTGGGCTAAATTATATCTGAATTCTCCGAAACCAGCATGATTGTCCTATGTACAGCTGATCTGATCCGCACCCGTGTGTCAGATACAGAAAACATATTTTAAAAAAACTCCAACGGTCGGGTACATAGCGATTTCATGGTGCACGGAAATTCGTCCCATACAAAACCATAAGAATAATTTTGAGTCGCTTGCCAATTCCAAAAAAATATTGAATGCTTGTAGGAGGCTCGAAAAGGCCAAATAAGAAATTTATTATTAAGCATTTTTTGGGTGGTTTTTAATTCCGACTCCAGATTCCTGGTTTTAGGTTAACCGGATTGACATTTACAGAAACATGCAGAAACTCAAGCCGCAACATTTATAGTATCGGAATCTTTTTTTTTTCTTTTCTTTTCCTTTTTTTTTTCTCAGATTGGATCAAGGTTTAATCGATATTCACTCTGAGAAAACAGAATGACACTACAGGAAATAATCGTGGAACGCCGCGAAACGATTTTTCTCGCGCGGTTGCGATCGATCAGGGAAAAATAGCTTAAAATAACCAACTTTATATTCACCGTTTCCATGATTTTTTTATTATCCATGATCTTCCATTTTCAATTAAGCTCACATGCTCTGTCAGGCGGATTCACCAGTAAAAAGAATCAGTTATCATGAAGGAATATATTCTTACAATTTCAACAAAGAAATCAATACTGAACTACTCCAGTCGAGTGGGAAAATGTTCCAGTTTTAACAGCATCGATCTGAATTTCTCGACGTTACTGTATGAGTACTGTAAATGTCAAATTTTTTCGCCTACAACGGCGTTGATTTTACTTTTCTTGACCTTAAGGTTTTTTCTCATTGTTTCTTGAGCACGTTTTAGCCTTGACCGGGCTCTGGCCTGCTCTGCTATAAGATCCTTCCGAGAAGACGGAGGTGTCGCCCTGTTTCCGAGTTTCGCACTTATGGATCGTAGTTTGGCGGACGCCTCTTCAATTGCTGAGATGTTGGTTTTTAAAGTCCCAGCTTTAAGGGAATTAGGTGGTGTTGCCTCTGTTTTGTTGATCACTTCAGCTTCTTCTTTAAGGATCCTTTCCTGTTCCAGCCTCCACTCTTCGTTAATTGTGGTGCAGATGGACTTCTTAGAGAGGTTGGGCGCCTGAGAGCACAACTCTTTTGCGCGTTTGTTCCAGAATTTACAGTACGAGGATTTCATTCCTCTTGATTTGATGATTTCGTCTGGAGAATAAATTTTTACATTTTTGACTTCCCAGGGTTTTGGGTACTTGAAGGTTTGCCAGCTTACCGAGGTTGACGACTCTGTTTCACACGAATCACTTGTGGCCCCTGCAGCTTCCGGCACGTTCTCCTCTGTTGAAGTGTCTTCAGTTTCCTCGTCGACGAACTTAATCTCCACATCCACCTGTCGCCCGTCTTTTAATATATTTGCATCGTCATTCACTAGATCTTCAATTGTCAGAGTTTTCTCGTCTTCTTTCCCACACGCATGGCCCGCGTTATGGACGAAAATATAGTTTCCGTTTGAGAGCAACTCTTCGTTTTCAATCTCTCTTCTAAGATCGTGCAAGGAACTTGTTCTAGGAAAGCTTGGGATAACAGCAAGGAATTCCTGGCTGTAAAGAAGAGCTCTTTTGTAGAGTTTTATAGCGACAGACATAGCGCTGTATGCGAAAACTCCGGACAAGACTCAAGATAAATACTAACGCAAAGCTGTCAAAATATCTTCGAACGCTTGACTGGCACTGCAACGCACGTTGCTATGCACTGCGGTGACCGCCAAAGTAGACTGCAAACGTAGCTGTTGTTTCACTATTGTGTAAACAAAATGCTCATTTACTGATTTTTCTTATATGCATAAATATCTTGGATTTCCTTAGCATAAAATCAGTTGCGCTAAGCTGAAATTCGTGCACAATCTCGAACGTCCGGGGACAAAGGTTTCTCTTTAATTAATGCCGCTTCACAGACTGTTCCATTTTCACTCTGCGGTTTGAAAGTATGGTGTGTTCCTTTGGGATGATCCAGATCAGGATCAGTGATCCAAGATCACTCGGACCATGCTGCATCAAGGATCCTTGTCCAGAGTAGATTCATCGGTTCCTTTCATGCACCCAAGAAGAGAAGAGAAAAATCGAATTTTTCTAGATTTTGACAAAAATTCACGTGTACTAGAGGAAAAAAAGAGCTATCGAACGGCAAAAGTTTTAGGTTAAAATGTTATTTAGTTCAAGAGATATAAACGCAGAAAGCATAAGAAAATGGTTTAAGAAAATATAAGATTGATGACAGGTGAAGTCGAGCAATTTTCGTCAGTTTATTAATGATTGCAACATGTGAAATGTTGCACGCGATGTTTGTACTTTTTTGCAAACTTGTGAAGTTGCAGTGCTCTCCACCAAATTAGCGTCTTTCAAGTTGGTGTTTAAACTGTTTAGTTACTCAACTGTTAAATTTATTATGTCAAAACAAAATCTATCGGAAATCACTCAGGAAAAAAAGAAAATGAAACGTAACGCAAATCATTGATCAAGTTTCAATCGGACCGGACGATGCCAAAGGTTCCTTCAACGATCAATTTGCCCAGAATAAATGGTAACAGAAAGGGCTAGTTCAAGAAAAAATGCCAACAAAAAGAATACGGAATCGACTACAGAAATTCGGATAGCGGTCATGCGTTTTTTTCAAAACGGATAAACGAAGCGGCCTCATCTTTGTAATGACAACCGTCCGTTTATTGTGGTGGAACAATATGGATCTTTGCCACAGATTAAATGGAGGGAAAATTCTTTAGTTGTCTTTTTTATTCATCCCGAAAATGTCTATTGCCGTTTGCAGCCTCAAATAAGGAAAAGACTTGGAGGCATTTCCACATTTTGAACTTGAACAAATTAACTTGAATAAGCGCATCAGAATATCAACTTCGTTTTCTGAGGGCATTTTCTTCTCCCTTTGTTTGCCTTTTCTGTCTCTGCTACAACAATTCAGTCCACTAGTTGAAGCTTCTTCCATCGAGATCAGTGATACAGAAAAAAATAAATCTCTCAGTTTAGGCGCAAAAGTAGATGGACGACCCCCCGGGGGGTTACTTAAGGGAAGTTCTGCTTGGGGGTGTGCCGCCGAGGCCTTCAAACCCTGACCCTGTTTAAGACAAAATCTGTTCATTTCGCTACCCTGTTTAAGACAAGAGACGTTTATATTTTGCTTGTGTTCTGCATTTTTTGTCTGCCTTGTTTTTCATTTCCCATACAGAAAGTATTTTTTTTTATAAATGACATCATAGAATGAGGTTATAAAAAATTGCTGGTACCCACACGTAGGGTTCAAGGCTTCCAGTCCAGAAAGACATCCTGTTCAAGAAGCTAAATAGTGAAATTATACACCCTGTTTAAGACGCAAGACCCTGAAAACCAAACCCTGTTGAGCGGCACGCACCCGTTTAGGCCAAATAAGGGAGTACCCCCCCCGGATCGACGATCAGTGAGTTTTCTGCAGCACGTGTCTGCTTGTTGTACTTGAAGCGCACATTCTGCCGACATTCGATGATATGCCTAATTAGCTAGTTGCATGTGATTGGATCAAAGACGCCACTGTGTAAACAATCTCTAATCCCCAGAAACCAAAAAATCGCTTTTTCTGGAATTTAATTTGAGCACACAGGCGAAGTTTGGAGAGTTTATATAATTATTCTCGCTAAGTAGTCTAAGTATGCGACCAATTTACGTGAAAATTGGCAGATAGCTTGCAGATATGCTGAAGTTAAAAACAGTGTCTCAGAATTTTTGTTTTCGCTTTAGTTTTTGAGATACCGTAAATGATCTTATAAACGCCCACTCTCAAATAAACGCCTTGTATCTGATAAACGCCCTCCCTGAGGTGTACAGTTTGTATTAGACGCTCCCCTCTAATAAACGCCCCGTGTCTAATAGACGCCCCCCCCCACCCAAGAATCGCCTCAAAAGCCAAGAACAGCTCTCCGTGTTGGATGAGCCCAACCTCCCAAACCCTTTCCACGTCATTACTGACTCGGACATCGAAGAGGCCAACGATGCCAATATGGTTGACCCAGATGACGATATCGATATCGTCATCGATATCGAGCTATGAACGACATCTCTAGGCTTTGCATTAGCGCAGATTAGATTAGTCTCCTACTCACAAACTCTCTTTTTTCACTTACTCCGCGAGCAAAGTACGCTTCTTATTTGTTTTGTTGACGTTGTTAAAGTTAAAGTGAAATAAACGCCTCATCTATTTAACGCGCCCTTAAGACCCCTAAAATTTAATAGACGTCCCCGGCGTTTATTAGATCATTTACTGAGGTATGGGCTTTTCTTTCGAAAATGTCGCAAAAACTACTATTCTTAACTTAGAAAATGTATAAAAAAATAAAGAAGCGCTAAAATCGAAGTATGAGACACCGTTTTTTGGTTCAATACTGTATATTAAATTCCACCGGAAACGATAAGTGTCGAGGTTAAAGCGTCTGCAAATAAACTTCGCGCGTAAAAAAAACGAATAAACGAAACCACTGGTTTTACTTCTGTGTATCCTGAAGGTGGCTCGCGGCTATTTATAAGCGCGGAAGCTCCATTTTATAAATCGAATTTTCGGCAAGTAAGTGTTACCGATTTTAGTGATGCTTGGTACTCTAAACAAAGAATGTTCGAAGTTTACAAAACTTTTAGTTTTAGGGCAAGCAAGTTCAACGATTAAGAGATGCAAGCGCTATTTAAAGAACAGCCTTTTCATGAAAACGCGAATATTTCCATTAAACTACGATAGATTTTTTTCTAATTAAGCTCAATACGTTCCTTATCCTTGAAGAATTCCTGCCTTCCAACACCTAGCCCCTGAAGAAATCCCGCCTCCCAACACCCTAACCCCTGAAGAAATCCTGCCTCCCAACACCCTAACCCCTGAAGAAATCCTGCCTCCCAACACCCTAACCCCTGAAGAAATCCTGCCTCCCAACACCCTAACCCCTGAAGAAATCCTGCCTCCCAACACCCTAACCCCTGAAGAAATCCTGCCTCCCAACACCCTAACTCCTGAAGAATTCCTGCCTCCAAACACCCTAACCCCTGAAGAATTCCTGCCTCCAAACACCCTAACCCCTGAAGAATTCCACTGTTCCTCAACCGGGGGGGTGCGGATATTAAATGGAATAGCCCAATTTCATTGACCATGCGGGTAACGAAACCAGAACAATAAAAATTAGTGAAGTAAAGTTGTAGTTTGCTTATCTGAACGATGTTTAAGTGGCTTATTGCACGTGGAACAAGATGAGGTAGTTGGTTGTAAGTCAGCTTTATCGAGTGTATGCAAAACGGAATGTTCGTTGTCGCTGTCCGGCAAAGAAAGATGTGAACGAGTAATCGAGTTATTTGAAGGATGGCGCGATGTCGAAACTGGTCGTTTGGAACGTGTGTGGCGAACAGTACGTTTCTGAAAATAATGCCGAGATTTTTCGCGAAAACGGCCGCAGTGACTGAGAAAAATAAAAACGGTGTTGATGAGAGCCAAAGCAAATGCAATGTAAGTGAGGAAATCGTTCAAACGAGTCGGATGTATGGTATGTAGCTGTGAAATGCGATGTCGAAGTGAAGTCATTTGAGTAGCAAATTGGCCATCGAGTAAAGTAAAGGTTTTGTCTAGCGATTGTATTGTTTTGTTGTCAAAATGTAGCGGAGGAGAAAGATTGAGCGAGTCGTAATGTAAGCGTAAAATATTGTTGTCGTTTTCATTGAGCCAAGGAACGTAATGAAAATCCGTTTGTGTAAACAAGGGAACATGCAAACTTATTCTTGTAGGACACTCGCCATAACCACTTGTTTGAGTAGCAAAAGTCAATTCACATGGAAAATGATAAACAGTCAAAGGAGATAGTTGTAAGGAGTGTGTGGATCCATTGGTTGAATTATAGAGTGTCAATAAACGTTGTTGTGTGGATAAATAATATCGTCCGCCGAGATTTAGTAAGTCATGCAAATTTGAACAGTCTGGCGCGAGTTGATGTCGGCGAGAAAAGGTTAATTTACTGTGTTTATGCCATGGTAAACCTATCCATTCAGTATCATTGACTAGAGTCAAAATGTGACGAGGGCAAACAAAAGTCATATCGGAATGAAAACATTTCTCCAGTAGATTTCTGTGCAAAAGATATGCAGATTGTTGACAACGAAGTAAAGCCAATTCGTCACGGGTGACTGGTCCTTCATAACATTGATTAGCAATTTTATATTTCAAGGGAGTCAAATATTCAATAGTGCAAAAGGAAAATGCAGAATCTAATTTTGGTATAGTAAATAGCATATTAACACCAATAGAAGCCGAAGGCCGGTAAGTGAAATCTACCATAGGCTGTAACAACAAAGGAAATCCAGAATCTAAAGCATCTGCTGTAGAACTTAAGGATGAAATTTGCTTTAAGCGAAGTTGAAATTCAGAAGCCAGAAATGAAGGAAGATCTTGTAATCCAATAATTTGCTGTTCATGTAATTTGTGAGCTTGATGTAAAATATCATGGATTTCTGTGAAACGCAATAAGGTGGAAAATGAGCGTGTAACTTCCAGGGAAAATTTTGAAAGGAATTCCATAAAATTATTGAAATGACAGTTTTCGTTTGTTGCAAATTGCTGAAGTTTGGTCTGCCAAGTAGCAAGAGTTTTGTCAACATTACGTAGAGCTGATTGAAGGTTGTTAACCTTGGTTACCAATTTGTCAGTGATTTTTGCTAAGTAGACAGTTTTACCTTGAATTGTTTTAGCCATAGCATGAACTGTATTCACGGATGTTGCAAATTCAATGAGAATGTCAATTAAACCAGAAACTTCCCCAGAATCACAGGATCCACCAAATGCAGTATAGAAATATCGTGGAATACCTCCAAGGCCTGCTGTGCATGCCCAGGGAGGGGATCTTCTACTACGCTTAGCACTGTGTAACTAAGTTTTCTCATGCGGTGAGATATTTGAACAGTGTTTCAATGCCCATATTTTACATAGTTTGAGAGATTTTCTGTAGCCATAGGGGCAATTCATAGTAGCAGTGAGCCCGGTGGAATACTGATAATATCTTCGGAGGTATGAATCACACTCTATAAGAGAGGTATAACCATGGGATGATAATAAGCGCTGCATTGAACGCTGCACTGTGCGTATTTGAAGTAACAACTCGCTTAAGAAGCGTGATTCGTCCTTAGAACATGTGTCATTAATAGTGAAATCCTTGCCCATAGATGGTGTGCGCAGGGTAACAAAAAGATTGAATAAGGTGGTATCGTGGTAAAATACTACTGCTTGTGGATTATGGGAAATCATTAGAGCTTCAGGGTAGTAGGTCACATGTTTACCATTCATGTCATAATCCTGAGTGTCTGTCGCAAGTGAGAATGCTAGTATACTGAATAACATAATTAAGCAAGTGAAACAGTTAAGATTGGTTACTATGGAAATTTTCCAAGAGTCGCTTGTCCAGGATGTTCTCCTCCGGTTCCCATGTGCTTTCCGAGGCAGGGAAATTTGCCCATTTAACAAGGTATTGGCGTCTTCCATGTCGTTTTCGAGCTTTGAGAATCTTTTCAGCAGCATAGACATCAGGTTCCTTGAGCACATCTGAGGAATCAACAGGAGGACCATTAGGGAGTTCACCATTATCCTGATCTGGAGCGGTATCAATAGTAGTGGATGTTTTAGTTTGAGAATTGTCTGACTCTGGTTCAAAACTGTCGGCTGGGAGATCTGCGGCCTGCAGGGAAAGTTGATTAGGATCATCCTCCTGGGGTGGAGCAATTGGTCGATCAGCCGGGTCGTAAAAGTGTTTCATACGGTTAGCATGAACAGTCGTAGCCACTAATCGATTATCACATGTGCGCAGTTGATAATGAACAGGTGATAGTTTGCGACAAATGCGAAACGGTCCGTGCCATAAATGACGGAGCTTCTTAGAGAGACCCTTTTTACTGGAAGGCGTGTATACCCAGCAACGCTGACCAACTTCGAAGGGTGCGTCAGCTGCTTTCTTATCGTACTGAAGTTTCATTAGTTGTTGAGCTTTGGCAATGTTACTGCGAGCAAGGGCTTGAGCGGTTTCGATCTGCGTCACAATGCGCTTTCGATGTTCTTCTACTGAAGTAGAAAGATTAGTAGGTGGCAGTAAAGCTACATCGAGTGGCAATCTCGGTTCGCGACCGTAGAGAAGGAAAAATGGACTTTCACCAGTGGAAACACAGGGTGACACACGATAAGCAAAGAGTATAGATGGTAGGAACAAATCCCAATCTGTTTGCTCAGAATTGACAAACATAGAAATTGATTCAGCTAGAGTGTTGTTAAACCGTTCTACCAAACCATCTGTTTGGGGATGATAAGCAGTGGTGTTAAGCTTCCTAGTATTCAACAAACGACAAACTTCCTTTACTAGAGCAGAAAGAAAGTTACTTCCCCGGTCAGACAAGAAGGTGCGTGGGGCTCCATGTCGTGTAAATATTTCATCAACAAAGATGCGAGCAATGACAGGAGCTTCAATAGAAGGCACAGCAAAACATTCTGCCCAGTGCGTGAGATAATCTGACCAAACACAGATGAATTTGTTTCCTCTAGTAGTGGTTGGTAGGGGGCCCAAAATATCGCACGCCACACGTTCAAAGGCATCTTGCACTGGGATGGGTATAAGCGGCGCCTTGTGGCGGTTGCGAGGGCTCTTTCGCGTAGCACAGTCGCAGCAACTTCTGCACCAATGCTGAATGTCACTAAACATATTGCGCCAATAGTAGCGTGTCCGCAGCTTCTCATAAGTCTTAACTGTGCCAAAGTGTCCTGCGGTAGGGTCATCATGACCCCAAGTAAGGACTTCATAGCGTAAAGCTGCAGGAATGACAAGTTGCTGGTAGGTAGTGGTATGACGGGTTTTCCGTGGGGTCCAGAGATGGAACAGTAACCCATCATCACTCAAAAAGTAGTCATCGATTGTCAGCAAAAGGGATCTTGCGAGCTTGTCCTTGTCTGGAAGTGTAGCACTCTCGAGGTAATTGATAAGGTCAGCCAGGTCTGGATCTCGACGCTGTAACTCCTTTACTCGTGAAGTCTGAACACCTGGGACATCATAAGCAGAGACAGTTTGAATTGGTAACTGTAGGGTCGGCGACTTAAGGCATCAGCATTGGCGTGTGAAACGCCTGGGCGATGTCGAATCTCAAAATCATGTTGCTGAACCAACAAGGACCATCGTGCTAGTTTACCTGAAGGGTCATTGATCGTCATGAGCCACTTTAATGCATGGTGATCTGTGTGTAAGATGAATTTGCGCCCATGGAGATAAGGTTCAAACTTCCGAATGCCAAAAATCAGTCCTAATGCCTCTCGTTCCGTAGTACTATAATTGCGTTCAGCTGCGTTAAGATCACGTCCGGCATAAGCAATAGCAACTTCCTTACCATTTTGAAGTTGGCCTAATGTTGCACCGATTCCCTCATTGGATGCGTCAGTATACAAATGAAATGGCTCCTTAAAATTTGGAAAAGCTAAAATAGGTGCAGTGGTTAAAGCTTCTTTTAAATCGTTGAATGCTCTTTCACATGTGTCTGTCCAAACAAATTTATGATCTTTGCGAAGAAGTTGGTTTAGAGGTGTTGCAATCTTAGAAAAGTCCTTCACAAAGCGACGGTAATAGTTTGCCAATCCAAGAAAAGATCTAACCGTTTTGACATTGTGTGGTCGTGGAAAATCCTTTACTGCAGAAATCTTATCATTGTCAGGAGCTATTCCATCAGGTGAAACTATATGCCCTAAATAATTGACTTTTGTACATGCAAATTTACATTTCGAAGGCTTGAGTTTAAGGTTAGCATGACGAAGGCGATCAAAAACTTGGCGCAGATGATCTAAATGACTTTCAAAGGTTCTAGAATACACAAGAATATCATCTAGATAGATCAAACAAATTTTATAGGTCAAATTGCGTAAGACACATTCCATTAGTCTCTGATAGGTACTGGGCGCATTGGTTAATCCGAACGGGAGGACCAAGAATTCGTAAAGACCACCATAGGTAGTGAAAGCAGTGTGTTCACGAGAATCAGGGTCCATCTCCACTTGCCAATAGCCACTCATGAGGTCCATGGTGGAAAAATATTTGGTGCCATTGAGTGCATCTAAGGCATCATCTATGCGTGGGAGGGGATACGAATCCTTGCGTGTAACTGAGTTTAAGCGGCGAAAATCGACGACAAAACGATCCGTGCCATCTTTTTTCTTCACCAATATGATTGGAGATGACCAGGGTGAGACACTGGGTTGGATTATTCCCCGGTTAAGCATATCGGTGACATGTTCCTCTATAATTCCACGTTGAGTGTCAGAAACCCGGTATGGGCGTTGTCGTATAGGTGCATGGTCTCCAGTGTCAATGCGATGTTGTACCAAGCCTGTTCGACCAAGTTCTTCTGGCGACAAGGCAAATATGTCACGATATTCAGCAATCAGGGATTTAAGTTGAGCCTGCTGTGTGTCAGTAAGATCAGTATCTGAAAGGTCAATTGGGACTGTTTGGGCTGAATCAGAAATAGAAGTTGGAGGATGGGAGTTCTCTGCAGTAGCAATAACAGACATAGTTGCAGCAGATGGAGTATAGGTGCCCATAGTAGAGCAGCGATAAATAGTAACTGGTTTGTTTGTTGGGTTCAGTACTCGAAATGGAAATGTGTGGTCCTCAGAAAAACTAACCATTTGAGATGCACCACATACATGGTAACGTTCAGCAAGCTTAGAGCTTGGTTCTATCAGGCCAGTGCTACCAACTTCTAAAGCTGTTTTGGGATAGACAGGAATAACAGATTCAGACAAAGGTGGTAGGATGTATGTAGCATAAGCATGAACTGTCACTGGGGTTGTTACAGAAGAGGCATTTTCTGGTACATGAGAGGTAGTATGAAGAGGAAGAGGTGGATTACCAGAAAGCACTAAGGTATGGGCTTGCATGTCAATGACTGACCCAAAATGAGTAAGAAAATCGCGACCAAGAACAACTGGGTAAGTAAGTTTATCAATCACCAGTACTGAAAAACTGTAAGATGTAGCGTCAAATGTGAATGAGAGGGTGGCTTGTCCCAAAATAGGGAGTTCCTCACCACTGACAGTGCGAATAGAAGTTAGTAAGGTAGTTTGCATTGCGGGAGATGGTAACAAAGTGGAGAAGAATGAATAGCTTACTGCAGTCACTGAAGCACCTGTATCAACCAGCATGGGTGTCATCTGGTTGGCAATAGTTCCAAGGACATATAGACTATCAGGTGGTAGGTCGAGAGATGGTTCCATAGCACAGGGTTCTGGGTAATCACAAGGTGGCGTCTGCGGTGGAGTATACCAAAGGGTTGGCCTGTCAGTTGGCATGGATGTGGTCCACTGCTGAGTGTAGTCATCAGGCATGATGGGTGGTGAATCACCAGTTTGGTCAAGGTCATCAAAACCAGGAAGATCTGAAACAGCTGGTAAAGATACTTGCAAAGGAAGTAGAGTTTCGGTTTCTGAAGAGCGCTCTATGAAGGTGGTATCCGAAACTGGACTGTCATTTACAGTATCTAATCGCTGCTGACCTAATGTTGAACTGGTAGTTAATGTATGCGCAACTTGATCAAGGTCGAACATACACTGAGGCTGTGTGTTGTCATGCCAATGGGAGCCAATTTGACTGATTTCATTATTTTGATTTTCCTCGTCATTGTGTGTATGGGAACTAAATGTAACAAATTCACGTGATTTGTCATAACCCAATTTAATATCTATATTTGTGGTACCATTTCCTTCAATTTCTTGTTGCATTTCTTTGTTTGGATTACGTTCAATATTTTGTAGTACTGCTTGGTTTGTATTGGTTGAATCACTCTCATGCCGGCTATCTGAGAGAATTCGAGTCAACCCTGAATGGAGAGGGTCAATTTGTTTGGCTATGTCCACTTGTGTAATGGTGGTATTGCCAATTGGTATCTCGTTATGAGAATTAAATTGTTCATCAGAACGAAGTGAGTTTACCACTCTGCACGTTGTCTCGTTGTGCTCGGCATCAAATTCTATAGAATTTGGTACTGTTTCAATGTAAGGGCCCATTGTTTCATCATTTAAATTGGTCATTGTAGTCATTTGCTCGCTGAAATTTGGTTCTGTGTCAATGTTACCTTCTGTTTCTTTATCATTAATATGTGTCATTTCAATTGTACTCATTGTCTCGTCGAGTTCGGCATCAAATTCGTAGGAATTTGGATCTGTTTGACTAGAATCGCCTGTAATTTCTTTGTAATTATGTGCTTGATTGTCTGCAATGGCATTCTCAATAGTATTATTTCCAAACGCGTTTGTTTTATCACAAGTATTATCAACTTCCCTGTCTGTGGATGTGTGGTTTGAGTGACAATTTGTAATTTCTGTTTCAATAACAACATTACCATGGCCATAAACGGCAGCTCGAGGTGAATGAAAATCGGCCGAAATATCACCCCAATGAAAATATGTACAGTTAGGAGAATCGGTGTTTGATCCGCTGTCCTGTTGGGTGTCATTGACTGGATAAGCAGCTCCCGGGTTTACTGCAATATCCGAAACAGACAGATGTGAACCATCAACTCCCATATTATCATGACTATCATTAAATGCAAGATTAAGATGAGTAGGTCTACGTACTCTATTTACAGTATAATCATATGTACAAATATCAGGATGTGTATGACTGGCTCTTGCAGGGGGCAAGGAATGTCCTGCAAGAGCCCCTACTCGTTTAACTGAGAAGGTGGGGGACCAGACCCAGGGCCCATTGATGGTCGAGTTTGCCAATTAGGTGGAGCGGTAGGTAAACGCGGATCCCTGCGAATGCGCTGTCTACAGTTACGCCAAGTATGACCTACACGTGGGCAATATGTGCAAATAGGGTCCCCCTCTGTGGTCCTTATACTACGTCCAAAGGAGCGAAAATCCGACTGGCGAGGGTTTTGATAGCGCCTTAAGTCATCCTGTAAGCGCGAAACTTGCCGCTGCAATTGCTCTATCTGACGATTTGGTTGCCCCTGCCAATTACGGGACGGTTGTTGAGGTTGATCATAAGCGGCCATAGCATAATTTGAAGCGGCCTGTTGTTGTTGTTGCTGATGTTGTTGTTTCTGCATCTGTTTAACCAATTTAGTTAACTCATCAAGTCGCTTGTCTGTGGCTGTAGGGCTAGTGGCAGCTGTAGCGCCAGCCACAACTTTGGAAGAATCAGATGTTTTGGCCAGGAATTTGTCAAAGAGAGATTGAAATTGATTTAGGACCAATTGATTTTCTGAAAAACCTTGCCGCTGATTTACGATATCTTTCATTCTAGCGTATGATTCAGCCTCCTGAAAATTTTTAGGCCGAGACAAAGAGACATAAGCCTGGAGGTCACGTGGCAACCCTTCAGTAAAATATCTCATGCACTCCTTATCAGATAGTTTTAGGCGCTTAGTGAGACGTGTAATGTCAGCGATATAATCATCTAAAGGTTCCCCTGGTCTGTACTTTCGCGCGCTTAATTGTTGGCTAAGTATCCAGTCCTGAGGACCAGAGGCAAAACGATCTGTGAAAGATTGGGTTAGCGACGGTAAGCTTGCTTTTGTTTCATCAGGCAACGCTAGGAACCATGCCTGAGCGACCCCTTTTAGGTATAATGGAAAAGCGTTAAGTTGTAATTCGGCCGACCAATTATTCAATTTAGCGATCCGTCGAAAACTGTCCAACCACGCTGAGGCATCGCTAGCAGGACTTCCGTCGAAAATGTCCGGCTTTACTCCATGCGCGTTTGTATTCGCTTTGTTTGTGAGTGTTGTTTGTAGTGTGTCTAATTGAGTGCGTTGTGTGAAGGATTCTTTGGCCATATCCTGTTGTAAGGTTTTGAGCATTTCGCCAAAAAGAGTTTTGAATTCAGCTTTCTGTTCTTCATTCATTGTGGCAGTGGGTGGCGAAAAATTATCGGATGAAGGACAAACGCAGATTTCACTATCTGTTTGTGTGTTTTTGTTATGTTGTTTACGTGCCTGGGATCGTGTAACTATTTGTTTAGAAATTTTGGACTTAGCTGACATACATCACCGCTATTACTATCAATCCTTGGTAAGAATGTGAGTGATATAGCAGAAATCGATTAAATAACAAATTAAATAATCAACATAGGAACGTAGGTAAACTAGGCGTGAAAAGACAACTTAAGAAGTAAAAACCCACTGACTAAAGCTAAAAACAAAGTTCAAAATCCGTTGATAGCCATGAGAGTCACTTGAATCCTTGTATAGCAAAGGTCAAAAAGAGTCATAAGATCTTACTTTTGGATCCTTTTGCTTGTCCTCTGAAAGGTGAAGTGTAGGCTGTACTTGGAGTACTTGATCCGGTGAACTGGACTGATAGAACTGTGGACTGGACTGGTGGTCGATGCTCTGGACTAGGCGAGCGGCGCTCGGAACTGGACTTGACTGCTAGCGCTCTAGGCTGGACGAAAGACGCTGTGTACTTGACTAGCGGCTTTAAATCGGCAGTGGAGGTGGCGGCCGATATCCCGGTGGTACAAGCTGGTACAGGAGCTTCCTGACTGCAGTTATCTGTATGACCCTCGGGACAGTTCTTGGGCGACGCAGAGGTTGAGTTGGGAACTTGATATCCCCGCGCCCTGGCATCCAAATCCGCCGAAGACCACGAAAATTGCCCGCCGCGGTTAACCGCGCTGGCTAAAAGGGCAGCCGAGACCGGTATTCTCCACCAGTGTTGAATTGGCCTGCTTTGGGGGATTAGCGTACAGACCAATAACAAAACTGAAGACTAATTTTCTTCTCTCAGGATTCTTCTTTTTTAATGCACACTGCTGAACTTTACAGTACAAGAGCTAGCTTCGAATCACACAAAAACTATCGCTCTCATCTTTTTATTTTGACCAGGAGAGAACTGTCAATTTCATGTCAGTTACCCTTCAAACGCAAATTAAAGCTGACGCAATGACCTGCGCAGAAGATCCATTACGATAATACGCAAGCGCACGAAGATGATTAGCATAAAAACCTTCGAGCAACTAGGTGGATACAAAATCTACTTTAAGCTAAATTTTCGGTATCGTTCTCGAGGTATCTGGTCAAAATAAAGTAACAAGAGCAATATAAAAATTACAAACAACAATTCTGTCGATTTAAATTTAACACATTCTGTTTAAATACAAGTGAAATTGCAAGTTGAATATTATTACATAACAGTAAGCTACACGTAAACTAATTTTAGAACAAAGGCTTCTTCTCCGGATTTAAGGTCCGCCTTTTTCAATAAATTAAAAATGTACGTGATCGGCTATCTTGGAGAGTAAAATTAACATGCACAACAGAACTTGACATAACACCACTAACAATAGACTATTTGTCTTGTTTAATACTTGTGAATTAAAGTTTTCCTTTAAAAACAAACCGACCAAAAAGCAGTAACGACACGGAATATTGAATGATACGAATTCAGCAGGAAACACGAAGAGATTGCGCTTAAAATGCCAAAAGTAAGATAGAAAAGTCATTTCCAGGAAAACAATCACGAATGTTTAACCTTGAAGGTCAAAACCAAAACAAGCAAATTGATGTACTATACAAAAACAATTGAACATTTTATCAAATAAGGATTAATTTCCTAGCAACGTGTAAATAAACATTGGAAAACATCTGTTTCGCGCCAAAATCGTACCAAGTAATAAATATCGAAAACACAACCAAA
Organism: Siderastrea siderea; assembly: GCA_964030785.1. Taxonomy (NCBI): domain Eukaryota; kingdom Metazoa; phylum Cnidaria; class Anthozoa; order Scleractinia; family Rhizangiidae; genus Siderastrea; species Siderastrea siderea. The sequence goes on from OZ034974.1 coordinate 29,712,010, forward strand.
AACGAACTGTTGAAAACGTTGCGATCATTAAAAACCTACAATATCTTACTCAAAACTTATACAATCATTATTCTAAAGAATCAAGCATCTCACAACATAAGTATTGATAAAAACTACAATAGATACGATAATTGCAGTTGTTGTAACACCTTTGAATTGTCAAAACTGATGAATAAAATATGAATGTTCAAAATTTACCACGCGAAGGTTACTCTGAAAAATTTCGCATTTTTATTGTTTAACACCTTTCACCACTGACTTCAAATCGTTCGCTATAAATCACGTGGGTTATCAAACGCAGTTCACAACCTTCGAAATCTTTCATCATGTTGATGTTGAGTTCTGTATCGGCCAATATGCGACGTAAGTCCGGGTCGGTTATGTATTCTTGATCTATTTTGCCGAGTTCCAAGTCTCCAAGTTCCTCGTCTATCTTAATCTTTGCTTCCACACATTTTGCTGCCTTGATTCCAAATTCCAAATTCCTAATTACGAAAAAGGAAAAACAAAAGCATTGGTATTTTGAAGACAAAAATGTAGCCAACGAGTTATAAGGTAAGAAACTGAAGCATGTCAAAAGCTGGTTGGAGACGAGTGGTTCAAGCTAAATCTAACAATTAAATTATGAAGATCTATATTTCCGTCATAATCACGTACTAGTATTATGAAGCTATTCTCAGTCAGTCGACAGATCAACAAAACTGCAAAAGACACATGCAAATATAACATAAAAGATACCTTTAACACAGAAATCAGCGCCTGAATTGTTAATTGCGTGAGCGAAATAAGTTTTTTAAATCAGCAATTACATATGTTGCTCTTATTAAAGAGCCTGACATTTGTTATCGTCACTTTCTTTCATGCAAACAATAGGTCATTCTCACTACCACAATTGCGCTTCGGCTAGTTTAAAAACTTCACTCAGTAGAATAATAAACGTTAAATAGGAAAGGAAAAGCGAAAATTAAACGAATTCTGGAAGTTGTAGTAACGTGACGACATCGAAAAAATGATCTGTCCACCAATAGAAGTTTCTAGAAAGCCCAAATCCCCCTGCTACCAAAAATTTGAGATAAAAATTTAATTAATTTTTTACCTCGCAGCCCCTTCGCCTTGCTGTTCATGTCCCTCAAGCATTAGGTCAACCGGGTCTTTCTTGATGTGCAGGTTTAAGGCATCCCGAAACTTCTTTTCCTTTCCCAACTGTATATACTTTTCCAGCCCTGCAAGGATCTTGTATTCATATTTTTTAAACGGCGGCCGTAAAATATACTTCTTTTTCTTTACCATCAGCCCAAACGGTTTTGCTGCTACGGTGCTGCTATGAGTTAGCGGGTAATACCCACTCCCAAAATTCTCTTCAGCAAAATTCCGAAGCAAACTTTCCATCACCTGCCAGTTAAAAGAGCAAGCGTGTGACCACTTCAGTAATTCGCATATACCTCAAGCTTTCGCGAAATGAAATATTCAATCAGAATTCTATAGTAAATCATGAATGCATCTAAAACAGTAATATGGTCGACATAGCGGCAAAACGAGTGCGTATGATCGGCTATTTAGTCGGACTTCCGGTCATTTTCTTGTTTCCGATTATGATCAGAATGCTATCAATTTCTTTCCCAGAGTCTCAGGCTTCTTGGTCAGCGGGCGGTCGTTGGGAGAGACTCTGGGGTAATGAAAAAATGTGATGTTTTGATTGGCTGTTCACGGTAACAAAACTAAGAACCCGTTAATCGATGTTAACCTCAGGATTTCTGCGGTAAAACTTCCATAACCTCAGAGCCTCTCCCGACGACCGCCCGCTGACCAAGAAGCCTGGCCACGAGGACTCTGGGGACGAGATTGGAATGCTATGAAAACAGCGAAAGGCTCCAGTTTTGTGCAGTCTGTAAGCAGAAAGCAAGAGCCAGCGAGGCGAAGTTGGTTTTGTTGAAATGGTTTTAAATATTGTTGTACTCGCACACTTGCATAAAATGGTTTGGTGCTTGCAACAACACAGGCAGCCCAAATTGACAGTGTGTATACTAGAAGATTGCAACAGAGAAATAATATTTATATATTTTATATTGTTAATTTCTCCATAGTGGCCTTTCCCTTTTTTCTCATCACGGCAGTAAATTACTTTAACAGCTTATGTTCTATGTTTTTTCTTTCCTTTTTGTCTTGTAATTAATTAAGGTCTAGTTTTGCTGTTTTGTTTGTTAGTACAGCAACTGTAAGTAAATAATGTTGATGTTGTAATGTAAAATGTAAGCATGTACTATAAAAAATTATCAAAAAAAAAAGAAGATTTTATTCACAAGACACACAAAGTGCCTGGCATTCAACTTGTTTAGCTTTCTCAAAACTGCACCCGACTGTCGGGCCGGTAGACATGGCAACCTCGTACCCAGAGTCCTCTCTCTTCTTCCCTCGAGAAAGTACCCTGGTTTCGGCTGGTCACGTGTCTCCCTTAAGCAAACAGCTCCCCACCAGGGTGGACTCGCTTTTCTTCAAGAAGCGAAAGGAAAAGCGAATGCAAATCTTTTCAAACTGGCACGAAGACAGAGGAATGGAAGTCATTGGCTCACTTTTTTTCAAAGACAGGGATGCTGAAAAAATCTACAGTCTATTATCTGCGGCGTTTCAGAAGCACAAATAATGCAGATTTCCCATCAACAAAATATTTTACGGTAGGCTCGATCTGTTTTGAATTTGCCGAAGGCGTTTGATAAGAAGCTGCTCGTATTACCCGAACAAAATGTCACACACTCATTTGTTTGCTATATATTTTATTTATTGGCCTAATAATGCAAGTAAAATTCCGATAATAAAAGCCCACGCTGCACTTGTGTATTTTTATCTGCAAGCTTCAATGTAATGGTAAAATCCTGCAGACCAGAGTACAACCTTCTTGTCAACAAAGCTCTTAATTATAAATGTTGTTTAGTATAGCACATTTTTCATTTTGTCATGTCACTGTTTTGTGGTGAAAAAAGTTAGTTTTTTCGGTCAATCGGCGAGGTGAGAGCAATTTCGCCTACTCGACAGGAATAAAACAAATTACCTTCAAATTCTTACAAGAACGGTGGTTTCAGTCGGTTGGCGCGGCGTATTTTAACCTGATTTTACCATCGCGTCGTTTGTCTGTCTTGCGTACGGTTGCCAAAAATTCTGCTGCTCCTTGGAGATGCCAAAAATAAATTAGTCCTTCCTAATCCTTAACACTCCATTTCATTTCGAGCTCCGTAAAGCATAAAGCCGATGGCTCTCCTTGTTGTAAATTTGTTATGTTGTGACTCGTGCCGGCTTCCGTTGACTCTGGCGATGGTTAGCGACAGTGTTTTGAAATTCAGAGACTTGTAAACGTGTTAAACTGAGTCGAAAATAACATGGACCGCTTCGATGTCGAACGTTCGTATGTAATGAAGAAATACTTGTCTATAAAAGGATTTCTTATCACCACAAATATTCCTGAAAAAGCTTACATCACCTCCGGTACTTTCCACCATTCTGACACTAGTGACAATCTTACACTTTGCTACCCCTCCTCTGTGGCACATTCTTGTTAGAACCCAGATTTTGGGTGCCACGTGACCAGCCGAAACCAGGGTACTTTCTCGAGGGAAGAAGAGAGAGGACCTTGGGTACGAGGTTGTAGAAATGGTAGACATGGTAATCTAGAGTAAATGCCCGGCACTCTGGTTTTCGAAAATTATTCAGGTTTGAGATAGAGACGACCCTATTATCAAGGACTTCTTAACTTTGTATGGTGGTGGTAGGTGCTTCGAAACTATCGTGGTTTTTTTAGCAACATTTTTGGCAGGGTAACAACTCTACAGCTTCCGTGACATGACACTATGGTGCCAGAGGGTCAGAGATACGTAGCTAATTTTAAAGCATGCACAAGCTCGGACAATCCGCCAGCTATAAGACCAAATTGATCTTTTGAAACACTTGGTAATTCTCAACAAACTTCGAATACTCCCACGGCGCTTGAATGAGAAATTCCGCCCAAATTTTGTGCGTTTATCACGGCTGGTTAGTCTAGTCAGAAAAAATTGTGTTGCAAACATCGTAATTTTCTATAACGCACAAGCTCGGAAAACTCGTCAACCACAGAACCAATATACTTTTCTGACTCGCTTGGCAACTTTAAACAAATATCGAGGCAAGAACGTCATGCTAGCCCACATATAAGGCACTAATGTGAAGGTAAGTGAGTACAAATGAAGGAAAGTGAGTACAAATGAAGGAAAGTGAGTACAAGTGAAGGAAAGTGTGTGTTAGTGGAGGTAGGTGCGTTAATCAGTTGGTGTATATGATATAGGATTGTAATGTTATTAGTGCCTTGTATGTGGGCTAGCATGACGTTCTTGCCCTATATGTGGGCTACCATGACGTTCTGGTCAATATCGAATATTATTATTCAACTGCATTCAGTAGAGTACAAATAACACCCAAAACGAGTACAAATATCCCACGGTATTTGTACTCCAAAAGACCGGTTTGACAGGTTTTCTACAAATGCCACGTCAGGAATTAGGCTTACAAGGTGAACGATGAAAAAATGGCCGAAACGCTCGTTTTCCCGAAGAAAACAATGAATGCTTACCAAATTTTGAGGTTTTTAAAGAAAACGAGATCCTAGAGACAACCAATGACCTAGACGACAGTGAAATTTCTTTATTTATTGAAGAAAATCGAAACGTATTAAAATACAACAGAAAAGACAAAAACTGACCTCAACTGCGTTAAAGAAACAAGGGCCATTGAAGAAATTCCCGCCGAGGACTTTAATAACAATCTTTTATGTCATTTGTTTGTCAAAGTCAGGAAACAGAACCCATCTTTTCTCAGGAGCTGTCTTCAACGAATGTACAATTGTTGTCGGTCAGAAATCTCTACCGCTATCTCTTCCAAAACGACGCGTGGTTAGTGATTCGGACGAAGATGACTGAGCTTGAAGTGCTGTTTAACTTTGTTTGACTTGACTTTCGAGTTCTGTTTGTTCTGTCGAGTTCTTTCTTTTCGTAGTTTTACTCGGTGACCAAGAACATTGTTGTTGATCTAACTGTAAACCCGAAAATAATTCAGTTTTGACTTGTTCCATCTTTGTTTTCCACGCAAGTTTGAAATAAAATCACGACGCTTCGCTCGATTGACAGGTTTGACAAGTTTTCGTTTTTGACCAATGAACAACAACCTCACATCAAGCGCGCGAAACCTGACCCCACTGGCGCGCTCACTCGCTGCTCAGAAGTCACGTTAGCTTGTCACGCAACTCAGACAGTTTATAAAATAAACCACTTTTCCATTTTGTAGCTAAGTTGAATAATAAATCCCTTATTAGACGGTTGAGTGTGTAGTATCGTGGCATATTTTTACTCGTCTCTTGTATTTTGACTCGCCCTACGGGCTCGCCAAAATACGGCGGGACTCGTAATAATATCCCACGATACTACACACTAAACCGTCTAATAAGATATATCTATCAGAAAGTTAAAATAAGCCTTTCCGTCGAAATACTTCGAAAATTTTGGACTGCCGGGTATTTGGTCTTGAAACATCCGTACCCAGCTGCCGGGTATCTGGGTACTGCTATTTTTAAATTGCCGCCTCTTGAATACTGTCTCTCCGCTAGCGCCCGCCCACGAAAATGGCGCGAACGAGTTAGCGCACGTGCACTCATTTTGCCACTCATTTTGTCAACTCTTTAATAATGTCAGCCCCACGTCGAAAGTCTCTGTTGCAACTGAAAACCGCTGAAATTAATTCGTATACTTAAGTAGGTTCATCTACCAATCAGAATTCTAGAATTCTAGAGTAGCCTGTCTCTTCCCTTGAGTGCTTGAAAGCTAGTCAACTATGCTTTGTCTCAGTAACAGGTGCTATTTCTTTCTTCATTTAGGTCTTCTGGCCATTTCCACATCGATCATTTAGCAAAAAATTAAGAACGTTCATTTTTGGCTCAGCCTCACCTAAAAAAATTAACGTTCTTCTTAAAAAGGAAGAAAAAAAGTGCTCATAGCGTGAGTTAAGCTCGAAAATCGGCCGATCAACGACGTAAAACATTGGAAGGCTCAAGTAGCGTGACGACTATGACGCAATGAGTGTGGTTTTGTTTCGTGGAAGTTTCTTTCTTCCCATTACAGAAGGCATCGTTGTTCTTTTAATCAAGTCAGTTCTTAATCCCAACTCGATATAACAATTGTAACAGTTACAATGTTTAATAGGCTGTTGGGGCTTTTAACTCAATACAGTTGCTTTTGGTATAAAAAGTTCTTTGCACTGAGCTATTTCGATGTTATTTCCGCTTAGAACGCCGCTGCAACGCATAGAACAATAAACAAGAAGTCAGACATACCTCAAATTGATGCTTTAGTTGTTTACCTTTCCTCTCCTCGGTGCAGGCAGGCTAATATATATAGTAACATGAAGTAAATCAACAAACAAAATTATCATTGTTAGAATAACAATAAGCTGGTGAATTTAGAGAGCAAAATCAACTTGTGTTTGTCCTTGGTACAGTGGAATTGCGTGTTGTTCAAAGCGCTTTTAAAACAACATAATGACCACAAATTTAATACACACTGACTTCTGCAAATCATTCCCGAAATACTAAGAAAAGCATGCATTCGTTCCACCCAGGATCTTTAAACTTACCAACAGCGGATGTTATATTCGACGGGAAAAAGGGCGTGACTCTGCACATAGCAGTTTTGAGCGTTAAATGACATTCCAAGAATACCGTCCTTTGTTGTATTTAGAGGGTGCTTGATAAATTACCTTGGCCTGATTCCTTTGGTTTTCGTGGACGTAAACAGCTTGCGTAATCAGGCATCATTGTCTCCATGAACAAGCTGGAGCTTGTCAAACAATTTATTGTGACTCGATTTTGTTTGTCAGAAGCTGACTACAAAATAGACTTGACACAAGTCGCTTATATAGTCGAGTTCCCATGAGGGGCGAGAGGAATTAACATCCGAAAAATTGTTATTGCAAGGAACTTGTGAACAAACTAACTATATACTGGCCTAACGGTAAAATTGAATAATTCAACAAAGCAAAATGTGTACCTTTCCATGCCTGATTTATGTTGAGTCATTTTCAAGATCTGTGTCCAAGCATGCTTGTAAAACAAATCCGCTATTTTCTCCTCTCGTGCGTAACGTTCTCAGCTCCTGGTGAGGGCACAGGGCATGCACCACTGATATTTTGAGTCAAACAAATATGCCAATAATATAACACCAAACGAACGGTTTGTTATTCATCTTTTTTGGATAGTGTTGCATGGGTCGCACTTCGACTTTGAAGTGAAACAAAGTAAAATTTCGAGGGCAAACTGATCCTAACGGCGCCTGCCGCTGCCCACTACTGAGGGGGAGGAAGAAGCGAAATTTATTAAGTTGTGCAAATTTGCTTAGGGATTCTGTTACTTAAATTTTAAATTAAAGGTGCTATTTCAAAACGACCACATCAGCTCCACTGTAATTTTACCATCGTGTATAAATAGATTATCACATAGTCGTGAGCCATGTCGAGCGAATCATAACTCGCCCGCGGATGTATTCGCCTGTCCATGATGAATTGCCCATGCAAACAAAATAATCGTAGAAACTTGCCCAAGAAATGAGTTTACAGAGAAAATTCTTACTTCCAAAAATAAAATTTATCATACAAAAGCAGAAGAGGTGCTAATTTCCTCCTCCGTTTTGTTATTATAGGCGAATTTTAGCTGGAAACTCGTGTACAAAGAACTGGGTCTGCAAATGGCACTGAGCTCGGCTGTAAATAAAAGCAAATGCAATGACCACTCTCTGGCATTATAAATGTGATATCGATATATCACCGCCACTGGTGGAACTATGGGCGGCTTCGCTTCCGTGTGTGTAGCAACAAAAGGACCCATTACAGATCTACTACGCAACAGGCACTATATTTATCACAATTTTTATATTGCACGTTTTGGTCCCTCCTTCCGCTCGGGGAGAGTAGACTGTGTTGTTGAGGGGTTGTGCCGGTTATCACATTATAGCCTTTCTAAAAGGCCATTTTTAGGACTATTAAAATTGGCTAAAATAAATGAAAATCAGATAAAAATGTGTTGCACTTTGTTAATTTCAACCTCGTCCGAGCAGTTCTACAAAGCTAAAGTTTGGCTAACTCACGTCCGCCTGTGCCGTTCTGAACAAATTAGCGTGCGTGGCCAAGTGTTCAAAGCCAAGCAGGCAAAATGTGTTTTTCGTTACCAGTAATTTTTCCACTGACCAAAGAGCCTGGGAATGAGAACGCTAGAACTTCCTGTTTGCTTTCCGCAAAAGGGTGTATACAGGCTAGAACCGCAATCTATATTAGTTAAAGAACTAATAAGCTCAAAGTCTTAACAACAAACGCGGTTTGTAACTAACATGTGCACGTCTGTTAACAGCAATTATCTGAGGAATCATCCTGAGAAATTTAATGTCTTTAATAGATGATGGCTCTTCTGTTTCACAGATCACAAGATTTCAGTAGATCCAGTGACTGAGTTCAGCTTAGGAGACAAGAAGTCGGAACAAGGCAATTTACATCTTGGTCATTAAACTCCCACTGAGACTGGTGAGTATTCTGCTGAAGTTTACAAACAGGGCTGAGGCAGGAGCCTCTGTACGCTGTCGCTAAACTACTGTTCGATACTCTTCGCAAACACTCAAGTAATTGACACAAAATGTATTTTGTTTAACGTTGCGCTTGACTAAACAAACACATCTTTGTCGAAGTGCTCAGTTGCATGTTTATTTCTTCTAATGATCATTCGACTCACATCCATAGTAATTGTTTCTGGCCCTCATATCGAGATGTATTTGGTCTAATTCAAAAATTGTTCATTTTGTTTAAAGTAAAGTCCTTTAACTTCGCTGATGAAACAGTTCGGAATTTGTGGAATTGAAGACACACTTTCACGATTACCGATGCACGACATTCATTGCTTTTAAAAGTTTTACACCTAACAAGAACTGAAGTATTCAAGGAGTTTACGTTTCAAACATTCTTAGCTAACACATTACATTATAAATATTCATCCCAGAATCTAAAAAGCTGTCCTCCATACTGTTCGCAAACATTCAGCTATTGATGCAACGTTTCTTTTCCTTTCCTTTGCCTCCGGCTACACAGGGAATTGTCTGCACTAATGGCTCACGAAATTTAAAAGACTAACCGAACGTCACTGAAGTAAAATTGACATTGATATCAATTTTGCTAATTATTAACCCTATGGAAATCGCTTGCTGAGATATGTTGGAAAAGAAGCGTCGAAGTCATGTCGCTTTATAAATCTGATGTGTTCTTATCAGCGGTGATCAATATGATGAGTGATGGTGAAAAATGTTAAAACGATGTTTTACTTTGTTGTTCTTTGCTTGTTTTGTTTAAAACTCCGTTGTAATCAGTCAAATTTAAAACGACATTATTGTACTCGCCAAACCATGCTGTTCGATACCATTCCCAAATACTGAGTAATCAGTGACGCAAAATTTTTTTTGTTTGACTTTTAAGCACACTGCTGAACAGAAACAACTCACTATCGGAGTGCTTGATTTATTCCAGTTCTAAATCATTCCAGTTGCATCCATGGGAATTGTTTTGAAGGCCTACATATCGAGGTGTGATATTTGGGTCTATCAAAAATTAATTGTTAATTCTATTCAGTGTAAAGTGTTTAACTTCGCGGATAAAACAGTGCGGAATTTGCGGAATTGAATACACATTTTCATGATTAGAGACCACGTCATTCAAATTACTGAATTTCTAATCTTTAATGAACTGAAGCATTGAGAGGGTTCATCTTTCAAACCTTCTTAGATAACACAATGCATAGTAATTTATTTCTTTTGTGTTATTTTGTCTACGGCTTCACAGAAAATTGTTTGACTTGTCAATGCGCATTACTAAACAAGCAAGACTTTATTGGAGTGCTTGAATTATTTCTTCTAAGTCATTTGAATTACATCCATGGTGTATTCAAATCAGAATTCAAAGATTGCAGTTAATTCCATACCGTATCTTTCAAACATTCTTAGTTAACACATTACGTTACAATTCATCCCAAAATCTATAAAACTTGTCTCCATGCATAATGTTCGCAAAGATTCAGCCGCATTTTCAGAGCATTTCTCTGTTTCATTTTGCCTAGAGCTACAAAGGAAACTTACGAAACTGTTTGTTCTGATTAATAGTTCACTGGATTTTAAAAGGCAGAATAATTGTCAATGAAGTAAAACAAGAATTGATACAACTTTGCTTATTATTACTTCTATGAAAATCTGTAAGTCATCACACGTTTTACCTACCTGTGTGATGGAAAAGAAAGATTTAAGAGTTTTTTCTCTAGAAGTTGTAAATGTTATTCAAAGTAAAGTCTTTGACTTCACGGATAAGACAATTTGGAATTTTAGGAATTATATCAACACTTTTCGGATTACCGAACCACATCATTGAAACTCCTTCATTTTTACTACATAAAAACTGAAGTATTAAAAACGTTTACATCTGAAACTTCTAGGAAAACACATTGCATTATAATTCAACCCACGCACAAAATCTATATACAGCTGTACTCTAAGCTGTTTTACAATCATCGAGCCATTGACCTAGCATGAAATCAGTATAATCGTTGAGTTGAATCTCGCATCCGGCTGTTTGCTCCAATTAATATTTTGATTTAGCGTTAGTAAAGTAAAATTGAAGTGCGTTTTGACACGTTTGGCTGAGGCATGTTGGAAAACAAACAATGTACTGTTTTCTAGCATTTTTCTAGTGCTGAGCAAAATCTGCTGTGTTTTCTGTCTGCGGTAATCATTGTGACGAGTAGTAGTCAAAAATGATAAACGATGTGGTTCTTTGTTGTTCATTGTTTGTTTTGTTGATTTTAACTTGGCCAGCGCGGATTTGCGTATACTAAGCTGAAGTTTGACTAACTGAGAGGTTATAGAATGTTTAGAGAACTGATAAGCCTACATGGCCAAGCGTTCAATACCAAGCAGGCTATAGACAATGTAGAAAAATGGCTCGTTACCAATATTTTGTTCAACCGATCAGAAGAGCCTGGGAATGAGAATGTTAGAACTTCCTGTTTCCTTTCCAGAACAGGGTGTTTTAACACATGCTAGAGTCGCTATCGATAAAAGGTAAAGAACTGACAAGCTCAAGTTTTAGTAAGCACAAACACGATTTGTAGCTAACACATGCATGTCTGTTAACAGCAATTGTCTTAGGAGTTATCAGGAGAAATATAATGACTTTAATAGATGATGGCTCTTCTTTTTTTTTCACAGATCACAAGATTCCAGTAGATCCATTGACTGAGTTACGCTTGAGACAAGTAAAAGAAGTCACAACAGGGCAATTTACATCTTGGTCATAAACTCCTACTGAAACTGGTGAGTATTCTGCTCAATTGCAAGTTTATTAAAAAAAAAACAGGACTGAGGTCAAAATGCGATGGGTGAGACAACAAAGGCATAAGAGCCCTCCACTGGGGAAAGACAGAAAGCATTGAATATTACTGTACTTCAACGGTACAAAGAGGAGGCAACTATTGAAGATCAAGCTAGTATTTAATGTTTGTCTGCTCTATGATCTAAATATTTGTATACCTATGACAAAATATTATCAAATAAGATAGTTTCTATTTTGGCGCACAAAGCATGAAAGGCCTTAAAGTGTATTGCAGTTTACCCAGAAAGTGAACGCTAAAAGTACAATAAAGTGGTCGTCAGTTCCGCCATCAAACTTTGGGGAATTTGATAAATAGAACAGGAGCGCTCAGTCATGATGACTGGTATGATCACCGAGACATATCGTGCGAATTTGTTTCGGTTTAACACTGAATAAGAGCAAAGTTTGCCTTTTCTGTACACACCATAATCCATGGTAATCCGTCAAATTTGCTCTTTGGATAAACTACATCATTGTACTCGCTAAACTACTGTTCGATACTCTTCGCAAACACTCACGTAATTGATACAAAATGTAAAAGAACTCTTCGTCGAAGTGCTCAGTTACATGTTTATTTCTTCTAATGATCATTCGACTTACATCCATAGTAATTGTTTCTGGCCCTCATATCGAGATGAATTTGGTCTAATTCAAAAATTGTTCATTTTGTTTAAAGTAAAGTCCTTTAATTTCGCTGATGAAACAGTTCGGAATTTCTGGAATTGAAGACACACTTCCACGATTACCGATGCACGACAGTCATTGCACGACATTCATTACACCAAACAAGAACTGAAGTATTCGAGGAGTTTACGTTTCAAACCGATTCTTAGCTAACACATTACATTATGGATATTCATCCCAGAATTTAAAAAGCTGTCCTCCATATTATTCGCAAACATTCAGCTATTGATGCAACGTTTCTTTTCCTTTACTTGGCCTCCGGCTACACAGGGAATTGTCTGTACTAATGGCTCACGAAATTTAAAAGACGAACTGAACGTCACTGAAGTAAAATTGACATTGGTATCAATTTTGCTAATTAATAATCCTATGGAAATCTTTTGCTGAGATATGTTGCAAAAGAAGCGTCGAAGTCATGTCGCTTTATAAATCTGATGTGTTCTTATCAGCGGTGATCAATATGATGAGTGATGGTGAAAAATGTTAAAACGATGTTTTACTTTGTTGTTCTTTGCTTGTTTTGTTTAAAACTCCGTTGTAATCAGTCAAATTTAAAACTCCATTATTATACTCGCCAAACCATGCTGTTCGATACCATTCGCAAACACTGAGTAATTGACGCAAAATTTTTTTTGTTTGACTTTTAAGCACACTGCTGAACAGAAACAACTCACTATCGGAGTGCTCGATTTATTCCAGTTCTAAATCATTCCAGTTGCATCCATGGGAATTGTTTTGAAGGCCTACATATCGAGGTGTGATATTTGGGTCTATCAAAAATTAATTGTTAATTCTATTCAGTGTAAAGTGTTTAACTTCGCGGATAAAACAGTGCGGAATTTGCGGAATTGAACACACATTTTCATGATTAGAGACCACGTCATTCAAATTACTGAATTTCTAATCTTTACAGAACTGAAGCATTGAGAGGGTTCATCTTTCAAACCTTCTTAGATAACACAATGCATAGTAATTTATTTCTTTTGTGTTATTTTGCCTACGGCTTCACAGAATATTGTTTGACTTTTCAATGCGCATTACTAAACAAACAAGACTTTATTGGAGTGCTTGAATTATTTCTTCTAAGTCATTTGAATTATATCCATGGTGTATTCAAATCAGAATTCAAAGATTGCAGTTAATTCCATACCGAGCCAAGTCTTTAATTTCGCGACAAAACAATTCGAATTCATGGAATTGTATACACACGCTTGATTACCGATGCTCGACATTGAAATTGCTTTTTAAAGTTTTACTGCGTATCTTTCAAACATTCTTAGTTAACACATTACGTTACAATTCATCCCAAAATCTATAAAACTTGTCTCCATGCATAATGTTCGCAAAAATTCAGCCGCATTTTCAGACCATTTCTCTGTGTCATTTTGCTTAGAGCTACAAAGGAAACTTACGAAACTGTTTGTTCTGGTTAATAGTTCACTGGATTTTAAAAGGCAGAATAATTGTCAATGAAGTAAAACAAGAATTGATACAACTTTGCTTATTATTACTTCTATGAAAATCTGTAACTCATCACACGTTTTACCTACCTGTGTGATGGAAAAGAAAGATTTAAGAGTTTTTTCTCTAGAAGTTGTTAACAATTGGTTCATGCTTAGCGTGCGTACGTCGAGTTATGGATGCACGCGGGAAGTTTGGAGAGCACGAGAGAAGCGTAAGAGTTGCTCGAGGCGCAGCCGAGAGCAACTCTAGCTTCTTGAGTGCTCTCCAAACGTCCCGCGTGCATCCATAGCTCGATGTACGTACAGCTAAAAGCATGAACCAATTGTTTTATAACATAGCTAGTGGAAATGCCGAAATAGTAGTTTTTTGAAGTTTTTCGCAGGATGCCGCAGTTCCATTTCGCTTCCGTTGAAACTGTAAATTATAAGCAATACGATTCAGTGCGCAGTTGATTCAAAACTCAGTCACTGGTTACCATAAAAATCTTGAAAGAACGAGAGAAAAAAACGAGAAAGAGAAAAACAAGGAACAATAATCGATCACGACTGAAAGAAAAAGGCGCCAAAACACCTTGCGAAGTGTTGCCGCGTAGTTGCAACGTTTCTTTGTAAAGCTGAATGAATCAATGAAATTGCTCCGAAGTGAACGTACGAGAATAATTTTTTGAAGAAGTCTTCCAATTATCGCTCTAAGATGTGGTATAAGATTGTTGTTTTTCTGAAAAAAACTGTTGTATTCATCCTCCAAAGCGGATTGAAGCTGTATGATTTCAGCATTGTAGCCACGAGTCTGAGTTGAAACGAGCACAAAACAAAGTGGAGGCCGCGGACGGAATGTGGTTTAACGACAATGAATCAAACAACTGGGAAAGCGATCATTCGACTTATTTTGGATTACATTTTACTTTGTTTCAACATTTGGAGCTGCTTGAACACAGAGCTACATTGACTACAGGTAAAACGATGTTATTTTGTGTAGTATATAGCCGAAAAAATTTCGTCTTTTCTGGTTGTCAGTGCTTATTTAGCTTGATTTTGGTAGTGAGTCACCGAAAACGTGTGACACATTATTAAACGGTTCGCTTCAATTATACTGTTTTATTTTGTGTCATGTCTTGATATTTTGGTTTTAAAAGTTTTCCGTATAAAACCTACCTTTTGTGAACATTCGTTGAGAGAAGACGGTGAATGAAATCGTAAACACAACGCCAAAGACTAATTAAGTTTGAGTTTCTTCACTTTTTCACAAAGTTCCTTGCTCGTCCTAAGAAATCAAACACTCTGCAACAATTTCGCTGTTGTGATCTCTCTCTAGTTTAACTCTCAGTGTTGTAAGGTGATTTTTCTTGGTCATTTACTCGCCGAGTTGCTCGCGAAGAAGACACTTTTGGTCGCTATGGGCAGAAAAAACCAAGTGCATCCATAACTCAACTGCTTCGTTTTCGTTGCTCTTGCTCTTGCTTGTTGGCTGCTTTCTGGCTAAAAGGTCAATGCCAAAAGAAAAATTTGGAAGTTCTTCGCTAGTTTCTGCCACTGACTATCGGAAAGTTCAGCAACAGGAACTCGCCGCTTAACTCGACGGGAACTTTGCAGCAAAATACAACTGCACACGTCATGTTATATACGCACGGCCGTGCGTATATAGAGATATACACCATGATGGTTCAATAGGAATTCGATAGGAACAGCGCGCGAGCTATGTTATAATTAATGTTATTCAAAGTAAAGTCTTTGACTTCACAGATAAGACAATTTGGAATTTTAGGAATTATATCAACACTTTTCGGATTACCGAACCACATCATTGAAACTCCTTCATTTTTCCTACATAAAAACTGAAGTATTAAAAACGTTTAGCTCTGAAACTTTCTTGGAAGACACATTGCATTATAATTCAACCCACGCAGAAAATCTATATACAGCTGTACTCTAAACTGTTTTACAATCATCGAGCCATTGACCCAGCATGAAATCAGTATAATCGTTGAGTTGAATTTCGCATCCGGCTGTTTGCTCCAATTAATATTTTGATTTAGCGTTAGTTAAGTAAAATTGAAGTGCGTTTTGACACGTTTTGCTGATCGGCATGTTGGAAAACAAACAATGTACTGTTTTCTAGCATTTTTCTAGTGCTGAGCAAAATCTGCTGTGTTTTCTGTCTGCGGTAATCATTGTGACGAGTAGTAGTCAAAAATGATAAACGATGTGGTTCTTTGTTGTTCATTGTTTGTTTTGTTGATTTTAACTTGGCCAGCGCGGATTTGCGTATACTAAGCTGAAGTTTGACTAACTGAGAGGTTATAGAATGTTTAGAGAACTGATAAGCCTACATGGCCAAGCGTTCAATACCAAGCAGGCTATAGACAATGTAGAAAAATGGCTCGTTACCAATATTTTGTTCAACCGATCAGAAGAGCCTGGGAATGAGAATGTTAGAACTTCCTGTTTCCTTTCCAGAACAGGGTGTTTTAACACATGCTAGAGTCGCTATCGATAAAAGGTAAAGAACTGACAAGCTCAAGTTTTAATAAACACAAACACGGTTTGTAACCAACACATGCATGTCTGTTAACAGCAATTGTCTTAGGAGTTATCAGGAGAAATATAATGACTTTAATAGATGATGGCTCTTCTTTTTTTTTCACAGATCACAAGATTCCAGTAGATCCATTGACTGAGTTACGCTTGAGAGAAGTAAAAGAAGTCACAACAGGGCAATTTACATCTTGGTCATAAACTCCTACTGAAACTGGTAAGTATTCTGCTCAATTGCAAGTTTATTAAAAAAAAACAGGACTGAGGTCAAAATGCGATGGGTGAGACAACAAAGGCATAAGAGCCCTCCACTGGGGAAAGACAGAAAGCATTGAATATTACTGTACTTCAACGGTACAAAGAGGAGGCAACTATTGAAGATCAAGCTAGTATTTAATGTTTGTCTGCTCTATGATCTAAATATTTGTATACCTATGACAAAATATTATCAAATAAGATAGTTTCTATTTTGGCGCACAAAGCATGAAAGGCCTTAAAGTGTATTGCAGTTTACCCAGAAAGTGAACACTAAAAGTACAATAAAGTGTTCCTCAGTTCCGCGATCAAACTTTGGGGCATTTCATAAATAGAACAGGAGCGCTCAGTCATGATGACTGGTATGATCACCGAGACACATCGTGCGAATTTGTTTCGGTTTAACACTGAATAAGAGCAAAATTTGCCTTTTCTGTACGCACCATAATCCATGGTAATCCGTCAATTTTGCTCTTTGGATAAACTACATCATTGTACTCGCTAAACTACTGTTCGATACTCTTCGCAAACACTCAAGTAATTGATACAAAATGTAAAAGAACTCTTTGTCGAAGTGCTCAGTTACATGTTTATTTCTTCTAATGATCATTCGACTTAAATCCATAGTAATTGTTTCTGGCCCTCATATCGAGATGAATTTGGTCTAATTCAAAAATTGTTCATTTTGTTTAAAGTAAAGTCCCTTAACTTCGCTGATGAAACAGTTCTGAATTTCTGGAATTGAAGACACACTTCCACGATTACCGATGCACGACAGTCGTTGCACGACATTCATTACACCAAACAAGAACTGAAGTATTCAAGGAGTTTACGTTTCAAACATTCTTAGCTAACACATTACATTATGGATATTCATCCCAGAATTTAAAAAGCTGTCCTCCATATTATTCGCAAGCATTCAGCTATTGATGCAACGTTTCTTTTCTTTTATTTTACATACGGCTACACAGGGAACTGTCTGCTCTGATAGCTCACAATATTTAAAAGACGAACTGAACGTCACTGAAGTAAATTGACATTGATATCAATTTTGCTAATTAATAATCCTATGGAAATCTTTTGCTGAGATATGTTGCAAAAGGAGCGTCGAAGTCATGTCGCTTTATAAATCTGATGTGTTCTTATCAGTGGTAATCAATATGATGAGTGATGGTGAAAAATGTTAAAACGATGTTTTACTTTGTTGTTCTTTGTTTGTTTTGTTTAAAACTCCGTTGTAATCAGTCAAATTTAAAACTCCATTATTGTACTGCCAAACCATGCTGTTCGATACCATTCGCAAACACAGAGTAATTGACGCAAAATTTATTTTGTTTGACTTTTAAGCACACTGCTGAAAAGAAACAACTCACTATCGGAGTGCTCGATTTATTCCAGTTCTAAATCATTCCAATTGCATGCATTGTAATTGTTTTGAAGGCCTACATATCGAGGTGTGATATTTGGGTCTATCGACTGAAAGTGAATTGTTAATTCTATTCAGTATAAAGTGTTTAAGACGATTTCCGCTCAACTTTCGAGCAGTAAGTGCAAAAATTAAGTTACCAAAAAAATACTTGCAGCACTGTCACATTTTGAGAACAGATAAGAGGAAATTATCGTTACTTTTGCTCCCAAGCTGACCCCGCTAGAGAAAATTGGATTTGAAGTTATCCATATTTCAATTAAAAAGACGCTTCATGTCAGTTCAAAACAAAATGGCGCCCTTTTTTAGCATACTTTTACGAGATTTGAAATTAATTTTCTTGAGAATGCTTGAGAATTTGATCGCGGGGTCACTTGGCCAAGTGAACTAGAGTGAGATGTTTCAAATAGCATTTAAAATGTTACCGTGCTATGAGTAGTTTTTTGGTAAATATTTTTTGCACTTATTGCTCGAACGTTGAGCGGAATCCGTCTTAACTTTGCGGACTGAACAGTGCGGAATTTGCGGAATTGACTACACATTTTCATGATTAGAGATCGACGTCATTCAAATTACTGAATTTCTACTCGTTACAGAACTGAAGTATTGAAGGGGTTCATCTTTCAAACCTTCTTAGCTAACGCAATGCATAGCAATTCAACAGAGATAATCTGTATACAGCTGCACTCGATTACGTGTACAATTTTTTTTTTATAGAAGAACCTTTTTTATAAGAACGTCGAGGCTGAGGTTTGCCAAAATTTTAAGAACATGCTAAGAAAATACCCAGGCTGAGATTTTGTTAAGAACTTCTTTTACCTTGTCTTCAAATTTCGAGAATAAGCTATGTGAGAATAAAATAAAGTGTTATAGTATGGTCAGAGTAATTTACAGCCTATTTGAGCACAAAATGCTAGAATTTTTGTGACGTCGAAAGTCATGCATCTTCCATTCTTGATAAAGCAAACACCTGAAACACTTACATCTTTTAGGTAATTGGCAGAACTTGACCTAATTGTTCTTTCTTTCATTCAGAACTATGATTTACCGAAATACTATGCAGTTAATCTTAAGAACATTATTACTGAAGATCGTTTCAGGCTCAAATCGCTAAAAAATAAAACATTCGGTTTTGGTTCAACCTCAGCTCAAAAAAATGACGTTCTTACAAAAAAAACTGTATTAAACTGGTTTGCAAATATTGAGCTAAGTGACGCTTTATTTCTTTTGATTTATTTTGTTTACGGATACACAGGAAACTGTTTGACTTTTCAGTGCGCATTGCTAAACAAACAAAACTTTTTTTCAGTGCTTGAATTATTTCTTCTAAGTCATTCGAATTACATCCATAGTGTATTCAAAGAGCGTTAATTCCATACCGAGCCAAGTCTTTAATTTCGCGACAAAACAATTCCAATTCATGGAATTGTATACACACGCATGATTGCCGATGCGCGACATTGAAATTGCTTTTTAAAATTTTACTGCGTATCTTTCAAACATTCTTATTTAACACATTACGTTACAATTCATCCCAGAATCTATAAAACTTGTCTCCATGCATAATGTTCTCAAAAATTCAGCCGCATTAAATTGCCGCCTCTTGAATAAATTGCCGCCTCTTGAATCCAGTCTCTCCGCTCGCGCCCGCCCACGAAAATGGGGTGAACGAGTAGGCGCACGTGCACTCATATTGTCAGCTCTTTAACGTTAGCCTCATGTCGAAAGTCACCGTTGCAACTAAAAACCGCTGAAATTAATTCGTATACTTAAGTAGGTTCGTCTGCCCAATAAAATTCTAGAATACCCTCCAGAAAACCACTTGAATTCTTCTCTTCCCTTCGCTTGAAAGCTACTCAACAATTCTTTTTCTTAGTAACAGGTGCTATTTCTTTCTTCATTTAGGTCTTCTGGTCATTTCCACATCGATCATTTAGAAAAAATTAAGAACGTTCATTTTTGGTTCAGCCCCAGCTGAAAAAATTGACGTTCTTCTGAAAAAGGAAGAAAAAAGTGCTCATAGCGTGAGCTAAGCTCGAAAATCGGCCGATCACCGACGTAAACACTGGAAGACTCAAGTAGCGTGACGACTATGACGCAATGAGTGTGGCTTTGTTTCGTGGAAGCTTTTTCCCATTACAGAAGGAATCGTTATTCTTTTAATTAACTCAGTTCTTAATCCCAACTCGATTAAAAATTGTAACAGTTACAATGTTTCGTAGGCTATTGGGGCTTTTAACTTAATAGAGTTGCTTTCGGGTATAAAAAGTCCTTTATACTGAGCTATTTCAATGTTATTTCCCCTTAGAACGCCGTTTCGACGCATAGAACAATAAACAAGAAGTCAGGCATACCTCAATTCTTTCTCAAATTGAAACTTCAGTTGTTTACCTTTCCCGCTCTCCTCTCTACAGGTAGGCTAATAATAACATAAAGTAAATCAACAAACAAAACCATCATTGTTAGAATGACAATTAGCTGGTGAATTTAGAGAGCAAATCAACTATGGTTTGTCCTCGGTTCAGTGGAATTGCGTGTTGTTCAAAGCGCTTTTAAAACAACATAATGACCACAAATTTAATACACACTAACTTCTGCAAATCATTCCGGAAATGCTAAGAAAAGCATGGATTCGTTCCACCCAGGATCTTTTAACTTACCAACAGTGGATGTTATATTCGACGGGAAAAAGGACGTGACTTTGCACATGACAATTTCTGTGTTTAATGATATTCCAAGAATACCGTCCTTTTGTTGTATTTAGAGGGTGCTTGATGAGTTACCTTAGCACCTGATTTCTTTTGTTTTCGCGGACGTAAACAGCTTGCGGAATCAGGCATCATTGTCTCCATGAACAAGCTGGAGCTTGTCAAACAATTTATTCTGACTCGTTTTTGTTTATCAGAAGCTGACTACAAAATAGACTTGACACAAGTCGCTTACATAGTCGAGTTCCGATGAGGGGCGCGAGGAATTAACATCCGAAGAATCATAATTGGAAGGAACCTGTGAACAAACTAACTACATAATAGCCCAACGGTAAAATTGAATAATTCAACAAACCAAAATGTGTACTTTTGCATGACAGATGTATATTGCGTTTTTTTCAAGATCTGTGTCCAAGCATGCTTGGAAAACAAATCCGCTATTTTCTGCTCTCGTGTGCGTAACGTTCTCAGCTCCTGATGAGGGCACAGGGCATGCGTGACTGATATTTTGATAGTTAAACAAATCTTTCCTGCGTCCATGCCAATAACATAATAACACCAAACGAACGGTTTCTTTTTCATCTTTTTTGGATAGTGTTGCATGGGTCGTACTTCGACTTTGCAGTGAAACAAAATAAAATTTCGAGTAATATAAACGGCAAACTGATCCTAACGGCGCCTGCCGCTGCCCACTACTGCGGGGGAGGAAGAAGCGAAATTTATTAAGTTGTGCAAATTTGCTTAGGGATTTTGTTACTTAAATTTTAAATTAAAGGTGCTATTTCAACACGACCTCATCAGCTCCACTATGATGTTACCATCGTGTATAAACAGATTATCACATCGGTCGTGAGCCATGTCGAGCGAATCATAACTCGCTCGCGGATGTATTCGCCTGTCCATGATGAATTGCCCATGCAAACAAAATAATCGTAGAAACTTGCCCAAGAAATGAGTTTACAGAGAAAATTCTTACTTCCAAAAATAAAATTTATCATACAGAAGCAGAAGAGGCGCTAATTTCCTTCTCCTCTTTATTATTATGGGCTAATTTTAGCTGGAAAATCGTGTACAAAGAACTGGGTCTGCAAACGGCACTGAACTCGGCTGTAAATAAAAGCAAATGCGATAGCCACTCTCTAGCATTATAAATGTGATATCGATAGATCGCCGCCACTAGAACTGGTGGAACTACGGGCGGCTTCACTTTCATGTGTACAGTAACAAAAGGACCCATTACAGACCTACTACGCAACAGACACGATATTTATCACAATTTTTATATTGCACGTTTTGGTCCCTCCTTCCGCTCAGGGAGAGTAGACTGTGTTGTTGAGGGGTTGTGCCGGTCATCACATTATAGCCTTTCTAAAAGGCCATTTTTAGGACTTTTCAAATTGGCTAAAATAAAGCAAAATCAGATAAAAATGTGTTCCACTTGGTTAATTTCAACCTCGTCAGAGCAGTTTTACAAAGCTGAAGTTTGGCTAACTCACGTCGGCCTGTGCCGTTCTGAACAAATTAGCGTGCGTGGCCAAGCGTTCAAAACCAAACAGGCAAAATATGTTTTTCGTTACCAGTCACTTTTCCACTGATCAAAGAGCCTGGGAATGAGAACGCTAGAACTTCCTCTTTGCTTTCCACAAAAGGGTGTATACAGGCTGGAGTCGCAATCGATATTAGTTAAACAACGAATAAGGTCAAAGTCTTAACAACAAATACGGTTTGTAACTAACATGTGCATGTCTGTTAACAGCAACTGTCTGAGGAATCATCCGGAGAAATTTAATGTCTTTAATAGATGATGGCTCTTCTGTTTCACAGATCACAAGATTTCAGTAGATCCAGTGACTGAGTTGAGCTTAGGAGAAGAAAAGGAAGTCGCAACAAGGCAATTTACATCTTGGTCATTAAACTCCCACTGAGACTGGTGAGTATTCTGCTCAAGTTTACAAACAGGGCTGAGGCAGGAGCCTCTGTACGCTGTCGCTAAACTACTGTTCGATACTCTTTGCAAACACTCAAGTAATTGACACAAAACGTATTTTGTTTAACGTTGCGCTTGACTAAACAAACACATCTTTATCGAAGTGCTCAGTTGCATGTTTATTTCTTCTAATGATCATTCGACTCACATCCATAGTAATTGTTTCTGGCCCTCACATCGAGATGAATTTGGTCTAATTCAAAAATTGTTCATTTTGTTAAAAGTTAAGTCCTTTAACTTCACTGATGAAACAGATCGGAATTTGTGGAATTGAAGACACACTTTCACGATTACCGATGCACGACATTCATTGCTTTTAAAAGTTTTACACCTAACAAGAACTGAAGTATTCAAGGAGTTTACGTTTCATACATTCTTAGCTAACACATTACATTATAAATGTTCATCCCAGAATCTAAAAAGCTGTCCAACATACTGTTCGGAAACATTCAGCTATTGATGCAACGTTTCTTTTCCTTTCCTTTGCCTCCGGCTACACAGGGAATTGTCTGTACTAATGGCTCACGAAATTTAAAAGACGAACTGAACGTCACTGAAGTAAAATTGACATTGATATCAATTTTGCTAATTATTAACCCTATGGAAATCGCTTGCTGAGATATGTTGGAAAAGAAGCGTCGAAGTCATGTCGCTTTATAAATCTGATGTGTTCTTATCAGCGGTGATCAATATGATGAGTGATGGTGAAAAATGTTAAAACGATGTTTTACTTTGTTGTTCTTTGTTTGTTTTCTTTAAAACTCCGTTGTAATCAGTCAAATTTAAAACTCCATTATTTTACTCGCCAAACCGTGCTGTTCGATACCATTCGCAAACACTGAGTAATTGATGCAAAATTTATTTTGTTTGACTTTTAAGCACACTGCTGAACAGAAACAACTCACTATCGGAGTGCTCGATTTATTCCAGTTCTAAATCATTCCAATTGCATCCATGGGAATTGTTTTGAAAGCCTACATATCGAGGTGTGATATTTGGGTCTATCAAAAATTAATCGTTAATTCTATTCAGTGTAAAGTGTTAAACTTCGCAGATAAAACAGTGCGGAATTTGCGGAATTGAATACACATTTTCATGATTAGAGACCACGTCATTCAAATTACTGAATTTCTACTCTTTACAGAACTGAAGCATTGAAGGGTTCATCTTTCAAACCTTCTTAGATAACACAATGCATAGTAATTCAACAGAGATAATCTGTATACAGCTGCACTGGATTACGTGTAACTGGTTTGTAAATATTGAGCTAAGTGACGCTTTATTTCTTTTGCGTTATTTTGTCTACGGCTACACAGGAAACTGTTTGACTTTTCAGTGCGCATTGCTAAACAAACAAGACTTTAGTGGAGTGCTTGAATTTATTTCTTCTAAGTCATTCGAATTACATCCATGGTGTATTCAAAGATTGTTAATTCCATACCCAGCCATGTCTTTAATTTCGCGACAAAACAATTCGAATTCATGGAATTGTATACACACGCATGATTACGGATGCACGACATTGAAACTGCGTATCTTTCAAACATTCTTAGTTAACACATTATGTTACAATTCATCCCAGAATCTATAAAACTTTCTCTATGCATAATGTTCGCAAAAATTCAGCCGCATTTTCACAGCATTTCGCTGTTTCATTTTGCCTAGGGCTACAAAGGAAACTTACGAAACTGTTTGTTCTGATTTAAAATAGCTCACTGGATTGAAAAGGAGTTAGTGTCAATGAAGTAAAACAAGAAACTTTGCTTATTATTACCTCTATGAAAATCTGTAAGTCATCACACGTTTTACCTACCTGTGTGATGGAAAAGAAAGATTTAAGAGTTTTTTTCTCTAGAAGTTGTTAATGTAATTCAAAGTAAAGTCTTTGACTTCACGGATAAGACAATTTGGAATTTTAGGAATTACATTAACACTTTCCGGATTACCGAACCACATCATCCAAACTCCTTCATTTTTGCTACATTAAAACTGAAGTATTAAAGGAGTTTACCTTTGAAACTATCCTTGGCAAACACATTGCATTTATCATTTAACTCATGCAGAAAATCTTTATACAGCTGTACTCCAAGCTGTTTTACAATCATCCGGAGCCATTGACCCAGCATTAAATATTGAGTTTGCTTTATTGCGCATCCGGCTACACAGGAAACTGTTTGTTCTAATTGATATTTGGACTTAGCGTTAGTAAAGTAAAATTGTAGTGCGTTCTGACACGTTTTGCTGTATGCATGTTGGAAAACAAACAATGAACCGATTTCTAGCATTTTCTTGTGCTGAGCAAAGTCTGCTGTGTTTTCTGTCTGCGGTAATCATTGTGACGACTCAGTAGACTGAAAAATAATAAACGGTGTTGTACTTTGTTGTTCCTTGTTTGTTTTATTGATTTCAACCTGGTCAGAGCGATTTAGTGTTTACTAAGCTGAAGTGTGACTCACTCGGAGGGTTATAGAATGTTTAGAAAACTGATTGGTCTACATGGCCAAGCGTTCAATACCAAGCAGGCTATAGACCATGTAGACAAATGGTTCGTTACCAACAATTTGTTCAACTGATCAGAAGAGCCTGGGAATGAGAATGTTAGAACTTCCTGTTTCCTTTCCAGAACAGGGTGTTTTAACACATGCTAAAGTCCCACGTAATCGATATAATTATAAGGTAAAGAACTGATAGGCTCAAGTTTAAGTAAGCACAAACACGGTTTGTAACTAACAAATGCATGTCTGTTAACAGCAGTTGGCGTAGGAATTATCAAGAGAAACTTAATGACTTTAATATATGATGGCTCTTATTTTTCACAGATCAGAAGATTCCAGTAGATCCATTGACTGAGTTACGCTTGAGAGAAGTAAAAGAAGTCACAACAGGGCATTATTTACATCTTGGTCATAAACTCCGACTGAAACTGGTGAGTATTCTGCTCAATTGCAAGTTTATTGAGAAAAAAAAGGACTGAGGTCAAAAGCGATGGGTGAGACAACAAAGGCAAACTAATTAACAAAACGTTTGTGTTGATGAGAATGAAACATTGTGTTAAATTTAAAGCGTGCTCTCTAGTTCTGCCTTTCCGCAATAATGGTTTCCGCACAAAGGATGCGTTGGCAGTAAATCAACAGCTCACTATCTTTTCCAGTCGGCGTAAGAGCCCTCTGTGGGGGAAAGACAGAAAGCATTGAACATTACTGTACTTCAACGGTACAAAGAGGAGGCAACTATTGAAGATCACGCTAGTATTTAATTTTTTTCTGCTCTATGATCTAAATATTTGTATACCTATGGCAAAATATTGTGAGATAGTTTCTATTTTGGCGCACAAAGCATGAAAGGCCTTAAAGTGTATTGCAGTTTACCAAGAAAGTGAACCATAAAAGTACAATAAAGTGTTCCTCAGTTCTGCGATCAAACTTTGGGGAATTTGATAAATAGAACAGGAGCACTCAGTCATGATGACTAGCTGGTATGATCACCGAGACACATGGTGCGAATTTGTTTCGGTTTAACACTGAATAAGAGCAAAATTTGCCTTTTCTGTGCGCACCATAATCCATGGTAATCCGTCAAATTTGCTCTTTGGATAAACTACATCATTGTACTCGCTAAACTACTGTTCGATACTCTTCGGAAACACTCACGTAATTGATACAAAATGTAAAAGAACTCTTTGTCGAAGTGCTCAGTTGCATGTTTATTTCTTCTAATGATCATTCGACTTACATCCATAGTAATTGTTTCTGGCCCCCATATCGAGATGAATTTGGTCTAATTCAAAAATTGTTCATTTTGTTTAAAGTAAAGTCCTTTAACTTCGCTGATGAAACAGTTCGGAATTTCTGGAATTGAAGACACACTTCCACGATTACCGATGCACGACAGTCATTGCACGACATTCATTACACCAAACAAGAACTGAAGTATTCGAGGAGTTTACGTTTCAAACCGATTCTTAGCTAACACATTACATTATGGATATTCATCCCAGAATTTAAAAAGCTGTCCTCCATATTATTCGCAAGCATTCAGCTATTGACGCAACGTTTCTTTTCTTTTATTTTACATACGGCTACACAGGGAATTGTCTGCTCTGATAGCTCACAATATTTAAAAGACGAACTGAACGTCACTGAAGTAAAATTGACATTGATATCAATTTTGCTAATTATTAATCCTATGGAAATCTTTGCTGAGATATGTTGCAAAAGAAGCGTCTGATGTGTTCTTATCAGTGGTAATCAATATGATGAGTGATGGTGAAAAATGTTAAAACGATGTTTTACTTTGTTGTTCTTTGTTTGTTTTCTTTAAAACTCTGTTGTAATCAGTCAAATTTAAAACTCCATTATTGTACTCGCCAAACCATGCTGTTCGATACCATTCGCAAACACAGAGTAATTGACGCAAAATTTATTTTGTTTGACTTTTAAGCACACTGTTGAACAGAAACAACTCACTATCGGAGTGCTCGATTTATTCCAGTTCTAAATCATTCCAGTTGCATCCATGGGAATTGTTTTGAAGGCCTACATATCGAGGTGTGATATTTGGGTCTATCAAAAATTAATCGTTAATTCTATTCAGTGTAAAGTGTTTAACTTCGTGGATAAAACAGTGCGGAATTTGCGGAATTGAATACACATTTTCATGATTAGAGATCCACGTCATTCAAATTACTGAATTTCTAATCTTTACAGAACTGAAGCATTGAAGGGTTTATCTTTCAAACCTTCTTAGCTAAAACAATGCATAGTAATTCAACAGAGATAGTCTGTATACAGCTGCACTCGGTTACGTGTACACTTTTGCCAAAATTTTAAGAACATGCTAAGAAAATACCCAGGCTGAGATTTTGTTAAGAACTTCTTTTATCTTGTCTTCAAATTTCTAGAATAAGCTATGTGAGAATAAAATAAAGTGTCATTACAGTTTCGTCAGAGTAATTTACAGCCTATTTGAGCACAAAATGCTAGAATTTTTGTGACGTCGAAAGTCATGCATCTTCCATTTTTGATAAAGCAAACACCTGAAACACTTACAACTTTCAGGAAATTGGTAGAACTTGACCTAATTGTTCTTTCTTTCATTCAGAACTATGATTTACCGAAATACTCTGCAGTTAATCTTCAGAACATTATTACTGAAGAACGTTTCAGGCTCAAATCGCCAAAAAAATTAGAACATTCGGTTCCGGTTCAGCCTCGGCTCAAAAAAATGACGTTCTTACAAAAAAAGAAAAAAAAAACATTGTATTAAACTGGTTTGCAAAAATATATTGAGCTAAGTGACGCTTTATTTCTTTTGATTTATTTTGTCTACAGCTACACAGGAAACTGTTTGACTTTTCAGTGCGCATTCTAAACAAACAAAACTTTTTTTCAGTGCTTGAATTATTTCTTCTAAGTCATTCGAATTACATCCGTAGTGTATTCAAAGATTGTTAATTCCATACCGAGCCAAGTCTTTAATTTCGCGACAAAACAATTCCAATTCATGGAATTGTATACACACGCATGATTGCCGATGCGCGACATTGAAATTGCTTTTTAAAGTTTTACTGCGTAAAATCTTTCAAACATTCTTATTTAACACATTACGTTACAATTCATCCCAGAATCTATAAACTTGTCTCCATGCATAATGTTCGCAAAAATTCAGCCGCATTAAATTGCCGCCTCTTGAATAAATTGCCGCCTCTTGAATCCAGTCTCTGCGCTCGCGCCCGCCCACGAAAATGGGGTGAACGAGTAGGCGCATGTGCACTCATTTTGTCAGCTCTTTAACGTTAGCCTTATGTCGAAAGTCACCGTTGCAACTGATAACCGCTGGAATTAATTCGTATACTTAAGTAGGTTCGTCTGCCCAATAAAAATTCTAGAATAGCCTCCAGAAAACCAATTGAAGTCTTCTCTTCCCTTCGCTTGAAAGCTACTCAACAATTCTTTATCTTAGTAACAGGTGCTATTTCTTTCTTCATTTTGGTCTTCTGGTCATTCCACATCGATCATTTAGAAAAAATTAAGAACGTAAAGTTTTGGTACAGCCCCAGGTGAAAAAATTGACGTTCTTCTGAAAAAGGAAGAAAAAAGTGCTCATAGCGTGAGTTAAGCTCGAAAATCGGCCGATCACCGACGTAAACACTGGAAGGCTCACGTAGCGTGACGACTATGACGCAATGAGTGTGGCTTTGTTTCGTGGAAGCTTTTTCCCATTACAGAAGGAATCGTTATTCTTTTAATTAACTTAGTTCTTAATCCCAACTCGATACAACAATTGTAACAGTTACAATGTTTCATAGGCTATTGGCGCTTTTAACTTAATAGAGTTGCTTTTGCGTATAAAAAGTCCTTTGTACTGAGCTATTTCAATGTTATTTCCCCTTAGAACCCCGTTTCGACGCATAGAACAATAAACAAGAAGTCAGACATAACTCAAATCTTTCTCAAATTGAAGCTTCAGTTGTTTACCTTTCCCGCTCTCCTCACTACAGGCAGGCTAATAGTAACATAAAGTAAATCAACAAACCAAATCATCATTGTTAGAATAACAATTAGCTGGTGAATTTAGAGAGCAAATCAACTATGGTATGTCCTCGGTTCAGTGGAATTGCGTGTTGTTCAAAGCGCTTTTAAAACAACATAATGACCACAAATTTAATACACACTGACTTCTGCAAATCATTCCCGAAATGCTAAGAAAAGCATACATTCGTTCCACCCAGGATCTTTTAACTTACCAACAGTGAATGTTATATTCGACGGGAAAAAGGACGTGACTTTGCACATGACAGTTTCTGCGTTAAATGACATTCCAAGAATACCGTCCTTTTGTTGTATTTAGAGGGTGCTTGATGAATTACCTTAGCACCTGATTTCTTTTGTTTTCGCTGACGTAAACAGCTTGCGGAATCAGGCATCATTGTCTCCATGAACAAGCTGGACCTTGTCAAACAATTTATTCTGACTCGTTTTTGTTTATCAGAAGTTGACTACAAAATAGACTTGACACAAGTCGCTTATATAGTCGAGTTCCGATGAGGGGCGCGAGTAATTAACATTCGAAAAATTATTATTGGAAGGAACTTGTGAACAAACTAACTACATAATGGCCTAACGGTAAAATTGAATAATTCAACAAACCAAAATGTGTACTTTTGCATGACTGATGTATAGTGCGTTTTTTCAAGATCTGTGTCCACGCATGCTTGGAAAACAAATCCGCTATTTTCTCCTCTCGTGCGTAACGTTCTCAGCTCCTGATGAGGGCACAGGGCATGCGTGACTGATATTTTGATAGTTAAACAAATCTTTCCTACGTACATGCCAATAACATAATAACACCAAACGAACGGTTTCTTTTTCATCGTTTTTGGATAGTGTTGCATGGGTCGTACTTCCACTTTGTAGTGAAACAAAGTAAAATTTCGAGTAATATAAACGGCAAACTGATCCTAACGGCGCCTACCGCTGCCCACTACTGAAGGGAAGGGAGAAGCGAAATTTATTAAGTTGTGCAAATTTGCTTAGGGATTTTGTTACTTAAATTTTAAATTAAAGGTGCTATTTCAACACGACCTCATCAGCTCCACTGTGATTTTACCATCGTGTATAAATAGATTATCACATAGTCGTGAGCCATGTCGAGCGAATCATAACTCGCCGGAGGATGTATTCGCCCCATGATGAAATGCCCATGCAAACAAAATAATCGTAGAAACTTGCAAGAAATGAGTTTACAGAGAAAATTCTTACTTCCAAAAATAAAATTTATCATACAGAAGCAGAAGAGGCGCTAATTTCCTTCTCCGTTTTGTTATTATGGGCAAATTTTAGCTGGAAAATCGTGTACAAAGAACTGGGTCTGCAAGCGGTACTGAACTCGGCTGTATTAAATAAAAGCAAATGTAATAGCCACTCTCTAGCATTATAAATGTTATGTCGATATATGGCCGCCACTGGTGGAACTATGGGCGGCTTCGCTTCCGTGTGTGTAGAAACAAAAGGACCCATTACAGACCTACTACGCAACAGACACTTTATTTATCACAATTTTTATATTGCACGTTTTGGTCCCTCCTTCCGCTCAGGGAGAGTAGACTGTGTTGTTGAGGGGTTGTGGCGGTTATCACATTATAGCCTTTCTAAAAGGCCATTTATAACACTATTAAAACTGGCTAAAATAAAGCAAAATGAGATAAAAATGTGTTGCACTTTGTTATTTTCATCCTTGTCCGAGCAGTTTTACAAAGCTGAAGTTTGGCTAACTCATGTCGGCCTGTGCCGTTCTGAACAAATTAGCGTGAGTGGCCAAGCGTTCAAAACCAAGCAGGCCATATATCTTTTTCGTTACCAGTAATTTTTTCACTGATCAAAGAGCCTGGGAATGAGAACGCTAGAACTTCCTGTTTGCTTTCCACAGAAGGGTGTATACAGGCTAGAGCCGCAAGCGATATTAGTTAAAGAACTACTTAGCTCAAAGTCTTAACAACAAACACGGTTTGTAACTAACATGTGCATGTCTGTTAACAGCAACTGTCTGAGGAATCATCCGGAGAATTTTAATGTCTTTAATAGATGATGGCTCTTCTGTTTCACAGATCACAAGATTTCAGTAGATCCAGTGACTGAGTTGAGCTTAGGAGACAAGAAGTCGGAACAAGGCAATTTACATCTTGGTCATTAAACTCCCACTGAGACTGGTGAGTATTCTGCTCAAGTTTACAAACAGGGCTGAGGCAGGAGCCTCTGTACGCTGTCGCTAAACTACTGTTCGATACTCTTCGCAAACACTCAAGTAATTGACACAAAATGTATTTTGTTATGTATTTTTTTTAACGTTGCGCTTGACTAAACAAACACATCTTTATCGAAGTGCTCAGTTGCATATTTATTTCTTTTAACGATCATTCGACTGACATCCATAGTAATTTTTTCTGGCCCTCATATCAAGATGAATCTGGTCTAATTCAAAAATTGTACATTTTGTTCAAAGTAAAGTCCTTTAACTTCGCTGATGAAACAGATCGGAATTTGTGGAATTGAAGACACTTTTTCACGATTACCGATGCACGACATTCATTGCTTTTAAAAGTTTTACACCTAACAAGAACTGAAGTATTCAAGGAGTTTACGTTTCAAACATTCTTAGCTAACACATTACATTATAAATATTCATCCCAGAATCTAAAAAGCTGTCCAACATACTGTTCGGAAACATTCAGCTATTGATGCAACGTTTCTTTTCCTTTCCTTTGCCTCCGGCTACACAGGGAATTGTCTGCGGTAATGGCTCACGAAATTTAAAAGACTAACCGAACGTCACTGAAGTAAAATTGACATTGATATCAATTTTGCTAATTATTAACCTTATGGAAATCGCCTGCTGAGATATGTTGGAAAAGAAGCGTCGAAGTCATGTCGCTTTACAAATCTGATGTGTTCTTATCAGCGGTGATCAATATGATGAGTGATGGTCAAAAATGTTAAAATGATGTTTTACTTTGTTGTTCTTTGCTTGTTTTGTTTAAAACTCCGTTGTAATCAGTCAAATTTAAAACGACATTATTGTACTCGCCAAACCATGCTGTTCGCTTCGACACCATTCGCAAACACTGAGTAATTGACGCAAATTGTTTTTTGTTTGACTTTTAAGCACACTGCTGAACAGAAACAACTCACTATCGGAGTGCTTGATTTATTCCAGTTCTAAATCATTCCAGTTGCATCCATGGGAATTGTTTTGATGGCCTACATATCGAGGTGTGATATTTGGGTCTATCAAAAATTAATTGTTAATTCTATTCAGTGTAAAGTGTTTAACTTCGCGGATAAAACAGTGCGGGTTTGCGGAATTGAATACACATTTTCATGATTAGAGACCACGTCATTCAAATTACTGAATTTCTAATCTTTACAGAACTGAAGCATTGAGAGGGTTCATCTTTCAAACCTTCTTAGATAACACAATGCATAGTAATTTATTTCTTTTGTGTTATTTTGCCTGCGGCTTTACAGAAAACTGTTTGACTTTTCAATGCGCATTACTAAACAAACAAGACTTTATTGGAGTGCTTGAATTATTTCTTCTAAATCATTTGAATTACATCCATGGTGTATTCAAATCAGAATTCAAAGATTGCAGTTAATTCCATACCGCGCCAAGTCTTTAATTTCGCGACAAAACAATTCGAATTCATGGAATTGTATACACACGCTTGATTACCGATGCACGACATTGAAATTGCTTTTTAAAGTTTTACTGCGTATCTTTCAAACATTGTTAGTTAACACATTACGTTACAATTCATCCCAAAATCTATAAAACTTGTCTCCATGCATAATGTTCGCAAAAATTCAGCCGCATTTTCAGAGCATTTCTCTGTTTCATTTTGCCTAGAGCTACAAAGGAAACTTACGAAATTGTTTGTTCTGATTAATAGTTCACTGGATTTTAAAAGGCAGAATAATTGTCAATGAAGTAAAACAAGAATTGATACAACTTTGCTTATTATTACTTCTATGAAAATCTGTAAGTCATCACACGTTTTACCTACCTGTGTGATGGAAAAGAAAGATTTAAGAGTTTTTTCTCTAGAAGTTGTTAATGTTATTCAAAGTAAAGTCTTTGACTTCACGGATAAGACAATTTGGAATTTTAGGAATTATATCAACACTTTTCGGATTACTGAACCACATCATTGAAACTCCTTCATTTTTACTACATAAAAACTGAAGTATTAAAAACGTTTGCATCTGAAACTTTCTTGGAAAACACATTGCATTATAATTCAACCCACGCAGAAAATCTATATACAGCTGTACTCTAAACTGTTTTACAATCATCGAGCCATTGACCCAGCATGAAATCAGTATAATCGTTGAGTTGAATTTCGCATCCGGCTGTTTGCTCCAATTAATATTTCGATTTAGCGTTAGTAAAGTAAAATTGAAGTGCGTTTTGACACGTTTTGCTGAGGCATGTTGGAAAACAAACAATGTACTGTTTTCTAGCATTTTTCTAGTGCTGAGCATAATCTGCTGTGTTTTCTGTCTGCGGTAATCATTGTGACGAGTAGTAGTCAAAAATGATAAACGATGTGGTTCTTTGTTGTTCATTGTTTGTTTTGTTGATTTTAACCTGGTCAGAGCGGTTTTGCGTATTTAACTAAGCTGAAGTTTGACTCACTCAGAGGTTATAGAATGTTTAGAGAACTGATAAGCCTACATGGCCAAGCGTTCAATACCAAGCAGGCTATACACAATGTAGAAAAATGGCTCGTTACCAATATTTTGTTCAACCGATCAGAAGAGCCTGGGAATGAGAATGTTAGAACTTCCTGTTTCCTTTCCAGAACAGGGTGTTTTAACACATGCTAGAGTCGCTATCGATAAAAGGTAAAGAACTGACAGGCTCAAGTTTTAGTAAGCACAAACACGGTTTGTAGCTAACACATGCATGTCTGTTAACAGCAATTGTCTTAGGAGTTATCAGGAGAAATATAATGACTTTAATAGATGATGGCTCTTCTTTTTTTTTTCACAGATCACAAGATTCCAGTAGATCCATTGACTGAGTTACGCTTGAGAGAAGTAAAAGAAGTCACAACAGGGCAATTTACATCTTGGTCATAAACTCCTACTGAAACTGGTGAGTATTCTGCTCAATTGCAAGTTTATTAAAAAAAAAAACAGGACTGAGGTCAAAATGCGATGGGTGAGACAACAAAGGCATAAGAGCCCTCCACTGGGGAAAGACAGAAAGCATTGAATATTACTGTACTTCAACGGTACAAAGAGGAGGCAACTATTGAAGATCAAGCTAGTATTTAATGTTTGTCTGCTCTATGATCTAAATATTTGTATACCTATGACAAAATATTATCAA
Source organism: Siderastrea siderea (assembly GCA_964030785.1). Classification (NCBI taxonomy): domain Eukaryota; kingdom Metazoa; phylum Cnidaria; class Anthozoa; order Scleractinia; family Rhizangiidae; genus Siderastrea; species Siderastrea siderea. The sequence continues at coordinate 29,746,420 of OZ034974.1, forward strand.
ATAAGATAGTTTCTATTTTGGTGCACAAAGCATGAAAGGCCTTAAAGTGTATTGCAGTTTACCCAGAAAGTGAACGCTAAAAGTACAATAAAGTGTTCCTCAGATCCGCCATCAAACTTTGGGGAATTTGATTAATAGAACAGGAGCGCTCAGTCATGATGACTGGTATGATCACCGAGACACATCGTGCGAATTTGTTTCGGTTTAACACTGAATGAGAGCAAAATGTGCCTTTTCTGTACGCACCATAATCCATGGTAATCCGTCAAATTTGCTCTTTGGATAAACTACATCATTGTACTCGCTAAACTACTGTTCGATACTCTTCGCAAACACTCAAGTAATTTGATACAAAATGTAAAAGAACTCTTTGTCGAAGTGCTCAGTTACATGTTTATTTCTTCTAATGATCATTCGACTTACATCCATAGTAATTGTTTCTGGCCCCCATATCGAGATGAATTTGGTCTAATTCAAAAATTGTTCATTTTGTTTAAAGTAAAGTCCTTTAACTTCGCTGATGAAACAGTTCGGAATTTCTGGAATTGAAGACACACTTCCACGATTGCCGATGCACGACAGTCATTGCACGACATTCATTACACCAAACAAGAACTGAAGTATTCGAAGAGTTTACGTTTCAAACATTCTTAGCTAACACATTACATTATGGATATTCATCCCAGAATTTAAAAAGCTGTCCTCCATATTATTCGCAAACATTCAGCTATTGATGCAACGTTTCTTCTCCTTTCCTTTGCCTCCGGCTACACAGGGAACTGTCTGCTCTGATAGCTCACAATATTTAAAAGACGAACTGAACGTCACTGAAGTAAAATTGACATTGATATCAATTTTGCTAATTATTAATCCTATGGAAATCTTTTGCTGAGATATGTTGCAAAAGAAGCGTCTGATGTGTTCTTATCAGTGGTAATCAATATGATGAGTGATGGTGAAAAATGTTAAAACGATGTTTTACTTTGTTGTTCTTTGTTTGTTTTCTTTAAAACTCCGTTGTAATCAGTCAAATTTAAAACTCCATTATTTTACTCGCCAAACCGTGCTGTTCGATACCATTCGCAAACACAGAGTAATTGATGCAAAATTTATTTTGTTTGACTTTTAAGCACACTGCTGAACAGAAACAACTCACTATCGGAGTGCTCGATTTATTCCAGTTCTAAATCATTCCAGTTGCATCCATGGGATTTGTTTTGATGGCCTACATATCGAGGTGTGATATTTGGGTCTATCAAAAATTAATCGTTAATTCTATTCAGTGTAAAGTGTTTAACTTCGTGGATAAAACAGTGCGGAATTTGCTGAATTGAATACACATTTTCATGATTAGAGATCCACGTCATTCAAATTACTGAATTTCTACTCTTTACAGAACTGAAGCATTGAAGGGGTTCATCTTTCAAACCTTCTTAGCTAACACAATGCATAGTAATTCAACAGAGATAATCTGTATACAGCTGCACTCGATTACGTGTACACTCTTTTTTTATATAAGAACCTTTTTTTATAAGAACGTCGAGGTTGAGATTTGCCAAAATTTTAAGAACATGCTAAGAAAATAGCCAGGCTGAGATTTTGTTAAGAACTTCTTTTACCTTGTCTTCAAATTTCTAGAATAAGCTATGTGAGAATAAAATAAAGTGTTATAGTTTGGTCAGAGTAATTTACAGCCTACTTGAGCACAAAATGCTAGAATTTTTGTGAGGCCGAAAGTCATGCATCTTCCATTCTTGATAAAGCAAACACCTGAAACAGTTACAAATTTCAGGAAATTGGTAGAACTTGACCTAATTGTTCTTTCTTTCATTCAGAACTATGATTTACCGAAATACTATGCAGTTAATCTTCAGAACATTATTACTGAAGAACGTTTCAGTCTCAAATCGCCAAAAAAATAAGAACATTCGGTTGCGGTTCAGCCTCGGCTCAAAAAAATGAAGTTCTTACAAAAAAAGAAAACAGTGTATTAAACTGGTTTGCAAAAATATATTGAGCTAAGTGACGCTTTATTTCTTTTGATTTATTTTGTCTACGGCTACACAGGAAACTGTTTGACTTTTCAGTGCGCATTGCTAAACAAACAAAACTTTTTTTCAGTGCTTGAATTATTTCTTCTAAGTCATTCGAATTACTTCCATAGTGTATTCAAAGATTGTTAATTCCATACCGAGCCAAGTCTTTAATTTCGCGACAAAACAATTCCAATTCATGGAATTGTATACACACGCATGATTGCCAATGCACGACATGGAAATTGCTTTTTAAAGTTTTACTGCGTAAAATCTTTCAAACATTCTTATTTAACACATTACGTTACAATTCATCCCAGAATCTATAAAACTTGTCTCCATGCATAATGTTCGCAAAAATTCAGCCGCATTAAATTGCCGCCTCTTGAATAAATTGCCGCCTCTTGAATCCAGTCTCTCCGCTCGCGCCCGCCCACGAAAATGGGATGAACGAGTAGGCGCACGTGCACTCATTTTGTCAGCTCTTTAACGTCAGCCTCATGTCGAAAGTCACCGCTGAAATTAATTCGTATACTTAAGTAGGTTTGTCTGCCCAATAAAATTCTAGAATAGCCTCCAGGAAACCAATTGAAGTCTTCTCTTCCCTTCGCTTGAAAGCTACTCAACAATTCTTTATCTTAGTAACAGGTGCTATTTCTTTCTTCATTTAGGTCTTCTATAATAATGACTTTATTACCGTGTCAAACAAGAATCTAGCAGAGGGGATTTCCCACTGCTAATAGAGGACAGCTAACTTTCTAAAATACAATCTAAAAATACAAAACGAATTAGCATAGAGTTAACACTAGAATACTAAGAGTTAGAATTAAAAACTACTAATGATTACTCACACAACATACATACTACAAAAACTCCATTTATAATTATAAAAAATTCTAAAATCTTGTAATTAAAATCGTAAATAAAAAAATAAAAAAAATTACGAATTGCAAAGGTAGCAGCCACTACATCCATCTAAAATGCTACTTAAATCAGGACTGCGTATCCGGGTCTTGAACTGCTTAAGACTGGGAGCCGATCTGTCCTTGCTTGGTATCTTGCTCCACATTGATCATTTAGAAAAAATGAAGTACGTTCATTTTTGGTTCAGCCCCAGCTGAAAAAATTGACGTTCTTCTGAAAAAGGAAGTTAAGCTCGAAAGTCGGCCGATCACCGACGTAAACACTGGAAGGCTCAAGTAGCGTGACGACTATGACGCAATGAGTGTGGCTTTGTTTCGTGGAAGTTTTTTCCCATTACAGAAGGAATCGTTATTCTATTAATTAACTCAGTTCTTAATCCCAACTCGATTAAAAATTGTAACAGTTACAATGTTTCATATTCTATTGGGGCTTTTAACTTAATAGAGTTGCTTTCGGGTATAAAAAGTCCTTTGTACTGAGCTATTTCAATGTTATTTCCCCTTAGAACGCCGTTTCGACGCATAGAACAGTAAACAAGAAGTCAGACATACCTCAAATCTTTCTCAAATTGAAGCTTCAGTTGTTTACCTTTCCCGCTCTCCTCACTACAGGCAGGCTAATAGTAACATAAAGTAAATCAACAAACCAAATCATCATTCTTAGAATGACAATTAGCTGGTGAATTTAGAGAGCAAATCAACTATGGTTTGTCCTCGGTTCAGTGGAATTGCGTGTTGTTCAAAGCGCTTTTAAAACAACATAATGACAACAAATTTAATACACACTGACTTCTGCAAATCATTCCCGAAATGCTAAGAAAAGCATGCATTCGTTCCACCCAGGATCTTTTAACTTACCAACAGTGGATGTTATATTCGACGGGAAAAAGGACGTGACTTTGCACATGACAGCACATGACATGTATGTAGAGGGTACTTGATGAATTACCTTAGCACCTGAGTTCTTTTGTTTTCGCTGACGTAAACAGCTTGCGGAATCAGGCATCATTGTCTCCATGAACAAGCTGGAGCTTGTCAAACAATTTATTCTGACTCGTTTTTGTTTATCAGAAGTTGACTACAAAATAGACTTGACACAAGTCGCTTATATAGTCGAGTTCCGATGAGGGGCGCAAGTAATTAACATTCGAAAAATTATTATTGGAAGGAACTTGTGAACAAACTAACTACATAATGGCCCAACGGTAAAATTGAATAATTCAACAAACCAAAATGTGTGCTTTTGCATGACTGATGTATATTGCGTTTTTTTCAAGATCTGTGTCCAAGCATGCTTGGAAAACAAATCCGCTATATTCTCCTCTCGTGCGTAACGTTCTCAGCTCCTGATGAGGGCACAGGGCATGCGTGACTGATATTTTGATAGTTAAACAAATCTTTCCTACGTACATGCCAATAACATAATAACACCAAACGAATGGTTTCTTCTGGATCTTTTTTGGATAGTGTTGCATGGGTCGTACTTCGACTTTGCAGTGAAACAAAGTAAAATTTCGAGTAATATAAACGGCAAACTGATCCTAACGGCGCCTGCCGCTGCCCACTGCTGAGGGGGAGGGAGAAGCGAAATTTATTAAGTTGTGCAAATTTGCTTAGGGATTTTGTTACTTAAATTTTAAATTAAAAGTGCTATTTCAACACGACCTCATCAGCTCCACTGTGATGTTACCATCGTGTATAAATAGATTATCACATAGTCGTGAGCCATGTCGAGCGAATCATAACTCGCCCGAGGATGTATTCGCCCCATGATGAAATGCCTATGCAACTGAAAATAATCGTAGAAACTTGCAAGAAATGAGTTTACAGAGAAAATTCTTACTTCCAAAAATAAAATTTATCATACAAAAGCAGAAGAGGCGCTAATTTCCTCCTCCGTTTTGTTATTATAGGCCAATTTTAGCTGGAAACTCGTGTACAAAGAACTGGGTCTGCAAATGGCACTGAACTCGGCTGTAAATAAAAGGAAATGCAATGGCCACTCTCTAGCATTATAAATGTGATATCGATATATCGCCGCCACTGGTGGAACTATGGGCGGCTTCGCTTCCGTATGTGTAGTAACAAAAGGACCCATTACAGACCTACTACGCAACAGACACTAGATTTATCACAAGTTTTATATTCAGCACGTTTTGGTCCCTCCTTCCGCTCGGGGAGAGTAGACTGTGTTGTTGAGGGGTTGTGCCGGTTATCACATTATAGCCTTTCTAAAAGGCCAGTTATAGCACTATTAAAATTGGGTAAAATAAAGCAAAGTGAGATAAAAATGTGTTGCACTTTGTTAATTTCAACCTCGTCTGAGCAGTTCTACAAAGCTAAAGTTTGGCTAACTCACGTCCGCGGCCTGTGCCGTTCTGAACAAATTAGCGTGCGTGGCCAAGCGTTCAAAGCCAAGCAGGCAAAATATGTTTTTCGTTACCAGTCACTTTTCCACTGATCAAAGAACCTGGGAATGAGAACGCTAGAACTTCCTGTTTGCTTTCCACAAAAGGGTGTATACAGGCTGGAGTCGCAATCGATATTAGTTAAACAACGAATAAGCTCAAAGTCTTAACAACAAATATGGTTTGTAACTAACATGTGCATGTCTGTTAACAGCAACTGTCTGAGGAATCATCCGGACAAATTTAATGTCTTTAATAGATGATGGCTCTTCTGTTTCACAGATCACAAGATTTCAGTAGATCCAGTGACTGAGTTGAGCTTAGAAGAAGAAAAAGAAGTCGGAACAAGGCAATTTACATCTTGGTCATTAAACTCCCACTGAGACTGGTGAGTATTCTGCTGAAGTTTACAAACAGGGCTGAGGCAGGAGTCCTCTGTACGCTGTCGCTAAACTACTGTTCGATACTCTTCGCAAACGATCAAGTAATTGACACAAAATGTATTTATGTTTAATTTTGCGCTTGACTAAACAAAAACATCTTTATCGAAGTGCTCAGTTGCATGTTTATTTCTTCTAATGATCATTCGACTCACATCCATAGTAATTGTTTCTGGCCCTCATATCGAGATGAATTTGGTCTAATTCAAAAATTGTTCATTTTGTTCAAAGTAAAGTCCCTTAACTTCGCTGATGAAACAGATCGGAATTTGTGGAATTGAAGACACACTTTCACGATTACCGATGCACGACATTCATTGCTTTTAAAAGTTTTACACCTAACAAGAACTGAAGTATTCAAGGAGTTTACGTTTCAAACATTCTTAGCTAACACATTACATTATAAATATTCATCCCAGAATCTAAAAAGCTGTCCTCCATACTGTTCGGAAACATTCAGCTATTGATGCAACGTTTCTTTTCCTTTCCTTTGCCTCCGGCTACACAGGGAATTGTCTGCACTAATGGCTCACGAAATTTAAAAGACTAACCGAACGTCACTGAAGTAAAATTGACATTGATATCAATTTTGCTAATTATTAACTTTATGGAAATCGCCTGCTGAGATATGTTGGAAAAGAAGCGTCGAAGTCATGTCGCTTTATAAATCTGATGTGTTCTTATCAGCGGTGATCAATATGATGAGTGATGGTGAAAAATGTTAAAACGATGTTTTACTTTGTTGTTCTTTGCTTGTTTTGTTTAAAACTCCGTTGTAATCAGTCAAATTTAAAACGACATTATTGTACTCGCCAAACCATGCTGTTCGATACCATTCGCAAACACTGAGTAATTGACGCAAAATTTATTTTGTTTGACTTTTAAGCACACTGCTGAACAGAAACAACTCACTATCGGAGTGCTTGATTTATTCCAGTTCTAAATCATTCCAGTTGCATCCATGGGAATTGCTTTGAAGGCCTACATATCCAGGTGTAATATTTGGGTCTAGCAAAAATTAATTGTTAATTCTATTCAGTGTAAAATGTTTAACTTCGCGGATAAAACAGTGCGGAATTTGCGGAATTGAATACACATTTTCATGATTAGAGACCACGTCATTCAAATTACTGAATTTCTAATCTTTACAGAACTGAAGCATTGAGAGGGTTCATCTTTCAAACCTTCTTAGATAACACAATGCATAGTAATTTATTTCTTTTGTGTTATTTTGCTTACGGCTTCACAGAAAATTGTTTGACTTTTCAATGCGCATTACTAAACAAACAAGACTTTATTGGAGTGCTTGAATTATTTCTTCTAAGTCATTTGAATTACATCCATGGTGTATTCAAATCAGAATTCAAAGATTGCAGTTAATTCCATACCGAGCCAAGTCCTTAATTTCGCGACAAAAGAATTCGAATTCATGGAATTGTATACACACGCTTGATTACCGATGCACGACATTGAAATTGCTTTTTAAAGTTTTACTGCGTAAAATCTTTCAAACATTCTTATTTAACACATTACGTTACAATTCATCCCAGAATCTATAAAACTTGTCTCCATGCATAATGTTCGCAAAAATTCAGCCGCATTAAATTGCCGCCTCTTGAATAAATTGCCGCCTCTTGAATCCAGTCTCTCCGCTCGCGCCCGCCGACGAAAATGGGGTGAACTAGTAGGCGCACGTGCACTCATTTTGTCAGCTCTTTAACGTCAGCCTCATGTCGAAAGTCACCGTTGCAACTGAAAACCGCTGAAATTAATTCGTATACTTAAGTAGGTTCGTCTGCCCAATAAAAATTCTAGAATGGCCTCCAGCAAACCAATTGAAGTCTTCTATCCCTTCGCTTGAAAGCTACTCAACAATTCTTTATCTTAGTAACAGGTGCTATTTCTTTCTTCATTTAGGTCTTCTGGTCATTTCCACGTCGATCATTTAGAAAAAATTAAGAACGTTCATTTTTGGTTCAGCCCCAACTGAAAAAATTGACGTTCTTCGGAAAAAGGAAGAAAAAAGTGCTCATAGCGTGAGCTAAGCTCGAAAATCGGCCGATCACCGACGTAAACACTGGAAGGCTCAAGTAGCGTGACGACTATGACGCAATGAGTGTGGCTTTGTTTCGTGGAAGTTTTTTCCCATTACAGAAGGAATCGTTATTCTTTTAATTAACTCAGTTCTTAATCCCAACTCGATTAAAAATTGTAACAGTTACAATGTTTCATAGGTTATTGGGGCTTTTAACTTAATAGAGTTGCTTTCGGGTAGTCCTTTATACTGAGCTATTTCAATGATATTTCCCCTTAGAACGCCGTTTCCACGCATAGAACAATAAACAAGAAGTCAGACATACCTCAATTCTTTCTCAAATTGAAGCTTCAGTTGTTTACCTTTCCCGCTCTCCTCACTACAGGCAGGCTAATAATAACATAAAGTAAATCAACAAACAAAATCATCATTGTTAGAATGATAATTAGCTGGTGAATTTAGAGAGCAAATCAACTATGGTTTGTCCTCGGTTCAGTGGAATTGCGTGTTGTTCAAAGCGCTTTTAAAACAACATAATGACCACAAATTTAATACACACTGACTTCTGCAAATCATTCCCGAAATGCTAAGAAAAGCATGCATTCGTTCCACCCAGGATCTTTTAACTTACCAACAGTGGATGTTACATTCGACGGGAAAAAGGACGTGACTTTGCACATGACAATTTCTGCGTTAAATGATATTCCAAGAATACCGTCCTTTTGTTGTATTTAGAGGGTGCTTGATGAGTTACCTTAGCACCTGATTTCTTTTGTTTTCGCTGACGTAAACAGCTTGCGGAATCAGGCATCATTGTCTCCATGAACAAGCTGGAGCTTGTCAAACAATTTATTCTGACTCGTTTTTGTTTATTAGAAGCTGACTACAAAATAGACTTGACACAAGTCGCTTATATGGTCGAGTTCCGATGAGGGGCGCGAGGAATTAACATCCGAAAATTATTATTGGAAGGAACTTGTGAACAAACTAATTATATAATGGCCTAACGGTAAAATTGAATAATTCAACAAACCAAAATGTGTACTTTTGCATGACTGATGTATATTGCATTTTTTTCAAGATCTGTGTCCAAGCATGCTTGGAAAACAAATCCGCTATTTTCTCGTCTCGTGTGCGTAACGTTCTCAGCTCCTGACGAGGGCACAGGGCATGCGTGACTGATATTTTGATAGTTAAACAAATCTTTCCTGCGTACATGCCAATAACATAATAACACCAAACGAACGGTTTCTTTTTCATCTTTTTTGGATAGTGTTGCATAGGTCGCACTTCGACTTTGCAGTGAAACAAAGTAAAATTTCGAGTAATATAAACGGCAAACTGATCCTAACGGCGCCTGCCGCTGCCCACTAGTGAGGGGGAGGAAGAAGCGAAATTTATTAAGTTGTGCAAATTTGCTTAGGGATTTTGTTACTTAAATTTTAAATTAAAGGTGCTATTTCAACACGACCTCATCAGCTCCACTGTGATTTTACCATCGTGTATAAATAGATTATCACATAGTCGTGAGCCATGTCGAGCAAATCATAACTCGCCCGCGGATGTATTCGCCTGCCCATGATGAATTGCCCATGCAAACAAAATAATCGTAGAAACTTGCAAGAAATGAGTTTACAGAGAAACTTCTTACTTCCAAAAATAAAATTTATCATACAGAAGCAGAAGAGGTGCTAATTTCCTTCTCCGTTTTTTTATTATAGGCGAATTTTAGCTGGAAACTCGTGTACAAAGAACTGGGTCTGCAAACGGGACTGAACTCGGCTGTGAATATAAGCAAATGCAATGGCCACTCTCTAGCATTATAAATGTGATATCGATATATCGCCGCCACTAGAACTGGTGGAACTACGGGCGGCTTCGCTTTCATGTGTGCAGTAACAAAAGGACCCATTACAGACCTACTACGCAACAGACACTATATTTATCACAATTTTTATATTGCACGTTTTGGTCCCTCCTTCCGCTCAGGGAGAGTAGACTGTGTTGTTGAGGGGTTGTGACGGTTATCACATTATAGCCTTTCTAAAAGGCCATTTATAACACTATTAAAATTGGCTAAAATAAAGCAAAATGAGATAAAAATGTGTTCCACTTGGTTAATTTCAACCTCGTCAGAGCAGTTTTGCAAAGCTGAAGTTTGGCTAACTCACGTCGGCCTGTGCCGTTCTGAACAAATTAGCGTGCGTGGCCAAGCGTTCAAAGCCAAGCAGGCCAAATATGTTTTTAGTTACCAGTCACTTTTCCACTGATCAAAGAACCTGGGAATGAGAACGCCAGAGCTTCCTGTTTGCTTTCCACAAAAGGGTGTATACAGGCTGGAGTCGCAATCGATATTAGTTAAACAACGAATAAGCTCAAAGTCTTAACAACAAATACGGTTTGTAACTAACATGTGCATGTCTGTTAACAGCAACTGTCTGAGGAGTCAACCAGAGAAATTTAATGTCTTTAATAGATGATGGCTCTTCTGTTTCACAGATCACAAGATTTCAGTAGATCCAGTGACTGAGTTCAGCTTAGGAGACAAGAAGTCGGAACAAGGCAATTTACATCTTGGTCATTAAACTCCCACTGAGACTGGTGAGTATTCTGCTCAAGTTTACAAACAGGGCTGAGGCAGGAGCCTCTGTACGCTGTCGCTAAACTACTGTTCGATACTCTCCGCAAACACTCAAGTAATTGACACAAAATGTATTTTGTTTAACGTTGCGCTTGACTAAACAAACACATCTTTATCGAAGTGCTCAGTTGCATGTTAATTTCTTTTAACGATCATTCGACTTACATCCATAGTAATTGTTTCTGGCCCTCATATCAAGATGAATCTGGTCTAATTCAAAAATTGTACGTTTTGTTCAAAGTAAAGTCCTTTAACTTCGCTGATGAAACAGATCGGAATTTGTGGAATTCAAGACACACTTTCACGATTACCGATGCACGACATTTGCATTTGCATTTGCATTTGCGAATTTGTTTCGGTTTAAGACTGAATAAGAGCAAAATTTGCCTTTTCTGTACCCACCATAATCCATGGTAATCCGTTAAATTTGCTCTTTGGCTAAACTACATCATTGTACTCGCTAAACTACTGTTCGATACTCTTCCCAAACACTCAAGTAATTGACACAAAATGTATTTTGTTTGACGTTGCGCACGGCCTAACAAAGAACTCTTTATCGAAGTGCTCAGTTGCATTTATTTCTTACAATGATCATTCGACTTACATCCATGGTAATTGTTTCTGACCCTCATATCGAGATGTATTTGGTCTATTCAAAAATTGTTCATTTCGTTTAAAGCAAAGTCCTTTAACTTCGCTGATGAAACAGTTCGGAATTTGTGGAATTGAAAACACACTTTCACGATTACCGATGCACGACAGTCATTGCACGACATCCATTACACCAAACAAGAACTGAAGTATTCAAGGAGTTTACGTTTCAAACATTCTTAGCTAACACATTACATTATAAATATTCATCCCAGAATCTAAAAAGCTGTCCAACATACTGTTCGGAAACATTCAGCTATTGATGCAACGTTTCTTTTCCTTTCCTTTGCCTCCGGCTACACAGGGAATTGTCTGCACAAATGGCTCACGAAATTTAAAAGACGAACTGTACGTCACTGAAGTAAAATTGACATTGATATCAATTTTGCTAATTATTAACCCTATGGAAATCGCTTGCTGAGATATGTTGGAAAAGAAGCGTCGAAGTCATGTCGCTTTATAAATCTGATGTGTTATTATCAGCGGTGATCAATATGATGAATGATGGTTAAAAATGTTAAAACGATGTTTTACTTTGTTGTTCTTTGTTTGTTTTGTTTAAAACCCGTTGTAATCAGTCAAATTTAAAACTCCATTATTTTACTCGCCAAACCATGCTGTTCGATACCATTCGCAAACACTGAGTAATTGACTCAAAATTTATTTTGTTTGACTTTTAAGCACACTGCTGAACAGAAACAACTCACTATCGGAGTGCTCGATTTATTCCAGTTCTAAATCATTCCAATTGCATCCATGGTAATTGTTTTGAAGGCCTACATATCGAGGTGTGATATTTGGGTCTATCAAAAATTAATTGTTAATTCTATTCAGTTTAAAGTGTTAAACTTCGCGGATAAAGTAGTGCGGAATTTGCGGAATTGAATACACTTTTTCATGATTAGAGACTACGTCATTCAAATTACTGAATTTCTACTCTTTACAGAACTGAAGCATTGACAGGGTTCATCTTTCAAACCTTCTTAGGGTGCGTTTCTTTGGGAAAATCCAAATCCGGATTCTTGTATCCAAAAACGGATTTTGCGTTTCTTTACCGAAATCCGAAAATGGATTAATCAGGGATTAGTGATCTGAAGAATCCACACTCCGAGTGGATACATCAGATCAAATCTAAATCCGGATTTTTAGGATTCATGATCCGTGCGTTTCTTTGGGGAACGGATCCGAAAATAGTACATCTGTCAAGCGGTCTTCCATGCACATTTACTGGTCTCGCCATATTTTCTCTCGATCTTGTGTGACAAAACATTCGATCGTGAAAAAGTAACTTCAGGTGATTACTCCGTTCCGTATATTTGAAAAGTTTTCTCCAAAAGAACAGACAGAAGCATTGACACGTCAGGATAACTTCATTTGTGTACCATTTCTGTAATTCAGGGACCAGATTTTGCTAATTGTTAACGCAAATAGCGAGTTCACTTGAACTACTGCAGATACTGTCCTTGTTTATAAATTATTTGTATTCCATTCTAGTTGAATTCTAGGGCAGTACGAGAGAAATATTGTTTTGATATATATATTGCGTGCCTCCAGCCTGTCTTGTCATGACAAAATAATCCTTTTTCGGATTTTGCGTTTCTTTGGCGTCGAAGAATCCATATGATCTCGGATCACAAATCCGTTTTCGGATTCTCCCAAAGAAACGCACCCTTAGATAACACAATGCATAGTAATTCAACAGAGATAATCTGTATACAGCTGCACTGGATTACGTGTAACTGGTTTGCAAATATTGAGCTAAGTGACGCTTTATTTCTTTTGTGTTATTTTGTCTACGGCTACACAGGAAACTGTTTGACTTTTCAGTGCGCATTGCTAAACAAACAAGACTTTATTGGAGTGCTTGAATTATTTCTTCTAAGTCATTCGAATTACATCCATGGTGTATTCAAAGATTGTTAATTCCATACCCAACCATGTCTTTAATTTCGCGACAAAACAATTCGAATTCATGGAATTGTATACACACGCATGATTACCGATGCACAACATTGAAACTGCGTATCTTTGAAACATTCTCAGTTAACACATTATGTTACAATTCATCCCAGAATCTATAAAACTTTCTCTATGCATAATGTTCGCAAAAATTCAGCCGCATTTTCACAGCATTTCTCTGTTTCATTTTGTCTTGGGCTACAAGAAAACTTACGAAACTGTTTGTTCTGATTAATAGCTCACTGGATTGAAAAGGCGGAGTTAGTGTCAATGAAGTAAAACAAGAATTGATACAACTTTGCTTATTATTACCTCTATGAAAATCTGAAAGTCATCACACGTTTTACCTACCTGTGTGATGGAAAAAAAAGATTTAAGAGTTTTTTTTTCTAGAAGTTGTTAATGTTATTCAAAGTAAAGTCTTTGACTTTACGGATAAGACAATTTGGAATTTTAGGAATTACATCAACACTTTCTGGATTACCGAAGCACATCATTCAAACTCCTTCATTTTTGCTATTAAAACTGAAGTATTAAAGGAGTTTACTTTTGAAACTATCCTTGGCAAACACATTACATTTATCATTTAACCCATGCAGAAAATCTTTATACAGCTGTACTCCAAGCTGTTTTACAATCATCGAGCCATTGACCCAGCATTAAATATTGAGTTTGCTTTATTGCGCATCCGGCTACACAGGAAACTGTTTGTTCTAATTGATATTTGGACTTAGCGTTAGTAGAGTAAAATTGAAGTGCGTTCTGACACGTTTTGCTGTATGCATGTTGGAAAACAAACAATGAACTGGTTTCTAAAATTTTTCTTGTGCTGAGCGAAATCTGCTGTGTTTTCTGTCCGCGGTAATCATTGTGACGACTCAGTAGACTGAAAAATAATAAACGGTGTTGTACTGTGTTGTTCCTTGTTTGTTTTATTGATTTCAACCTGGTCAGAGCGATTTAGTGTTTACTAAGCTGAAGTGTGACTCACTCGGAAGGTTATAGAATGTTTAGAAAACTGATTGGTGTACATGGTCAAGCGTTCAATACCAAGCAGGCTATAGACCATGTAGACAAATGGTTCGTTACCAACAATTTGTTCAACTGATCAGAAGAGCCTGGGAATGAGAATGTTAGAACTTCCTGTTTCCTTTCCAGAACAGGGTGTTTTAACACATCTTTAAGTCCCACGCAATCGATATAATTATAAGGTAAAGAACTGATAGGCTCAAGTTTAAGTAAGCACAAACACGGTTTGTAACTAACAAATGCATGTCTGTTAACAGCAATTGTCGTAGGAATTATCAGGAGAAATTTAATGACTTTAATATATGATGGCTCTTATTTTTCACAGATCACAAGATTCCAGTAGATCCATTGACTGAGTTACGCTTGAGAGAAGTAAAAGAAGTCACAACAGGGCATTATTTACATCTTGGTCATAAACTCCTACTGAAACTGGTGAGTATTCTGCTCAATTGCAAGTTTATTGAGAAAAAAAAGGACTGAGGTCAAAAGCGATGGGTGAGACAACAAAGGCAACCTAATTAACAAAACGTTTGTGTTGATGAGAATGAAACATTGTGTTAAATTTAAAGCGTGCTCTCTAGTATTCTGCCTTTCCACAATGGTTTCCGCACAAAGGATGCGTTGGCAGTAAATCAACAGCTCACTATCTTTTCCAGTCGGCGTAAGAGCCCTCTGTGGGGGAAAGACAGAAAGCATTGAACATTACTGTACTTCAACGGTACAAAGAGGAGGCAACTATTGAAGATCACGCTAGTATTTAATGTTTTTCTGCTCTATGATCTAAATATTTGTATACCTGTGGCAAAATATTGTGAGATAGTTTCTATTTTGGCGCACAAAGCATGAAAGGCCTTAAGGTGTATTGCAGTTAACCCAGAAAGTGAACACTAAAAGTAAATAAAGTGTTCCTCAGTTCTTCAATCAAACTTAGGGGAATTTGATAAATAGAACAGTCGCACTCAGTCATGATCACTTGTACGATCACCGAGACACATCGTGCGAATTTGTTTCGGTTTAAGACTGAATAAGAGCAAAATTTGCCTTTTCTGTACCCACCATAATCCATGGTAATCCGTTAAATTTGCTCTTTGGCTAAACTACATCATTGTACTCGCTAAACTACTGTTCGATACTCTTCCCAAACACTCAAGTAATTGACACAAAATGTATTTTGTTTGACGTTGCGCACGGCCTAACAAAGAACTCTTTATCGAAGTGCTCAGTTGCATTTATTTCTTACAATGATCATTCGACTTACATCCATGGTAATTGTTTCTGACCCTCATATCGAGATGTATTTGGTCTATTCAAAAATTGTTCATTTCGTTTAAAGCAAAGTCCTTTAACTTCGCTGATGAAACAGTTCGGAATTTGTGGAATTGAAAACACACTTTCACGATTACCGATGCACGACAGTCATTGCACGACATCCATTACACCAAACAAGAAATGAAGTATTCAAGGAGTTTACGTTTCAAACATTCTTAGAACATTATAAATATTCATCCCAGAATCTAAAAAGCTGTCCTCCATATTATTCAGCTATTGATGCAACGTTTCTTTTCTTTTCTTTTGCATACGGCTACACAGGGAGCTGTCTACTCTGATAGCTCAAAAAATTTAAAAGGCGAACTGAACGTCCCTGAAGGAAAATTGACATTGATATCAATTTTGCTAATTATAAATCCTATGGAAATCTTTTGCTGAGATATGTTGGAAAAGAAGCGTCGAAGTCATGTGCCTTACAGATCTGATGTGTTCTTATCAGCGGTAATCAATATGATGAGTGATGGTGAAAAATGCTAAAACGATGTTTTACTTTGTTGTTCTTTGCTTGTTTGTTTAAAATTCCATTGCAATCCGTCAAATTTAAAACTCCATTATTGTACTCACCAAACCATGCTGTTCGCAGTACCATTCGCAAACACTTAAAATAATTGGCGCAAAATTTATTTTGTTTGACTTTTAATCACACTGCTGAATACCCTGCGAGCAGAGGCCCTTCGATCTTCTTAGATAAGTCGGGAAGAGGAAGGGACCTCTGCCAGCCACCTCGACTTTCTTTGATTTGCCGAGGTCCCTTCCTCCTCCTGACTTATCTAGGAAGATCGAAGGGCCTCTGCTCGCAGGGTAACTGCTGAACAGAAACAACTCACTATCGGAGTGCTTGATTTATTCCAGTTCTAAATCATTCCAATTGCATGCATGGTAATTGTTTTCAAGGCCTACATATCGAGGTGTGATATTTGGGTCTATCGAAAAATGAATCGTTAATTCTATTCAGTGTAAATTGTTTGACTTCGCGAAAAAAACAATTCGGAATTTGCGAATACACATTTTAACGATTACCGACGCACGTCATTCCAGTTACTTAATTTCTACTCTTTACAGGACTAAAACATTGAAGGGGTTCATCTTTCAAACCTTCTTAGCTAACACAGTGCATCATAATTCAACAGAGATAATCTGTATACAGCTGCACTTGATTACGTGTAACTGGTTTGCAAATATTGAGCTAGTGACGCTTGATTTTTTTTTGTGTTATTTTGCCTACTGTACGGCTACACAGGAAACTGTTTGACTTTTCAGTGCGCATTGCTAAACAAACAAGACTTTATTGGAGTGCTTGAATCATTTCTTCTTAGTCATTGGAATTTTAATACATCCATGGTGTATTCAAAGATTGTTAATTCCATGCCGAGTCAGGTCTTTAATTTCGGGATAAAACAATTCGAATTCATGGAATTGAATGCATACGCATGATTACCGATGCACGACATTAAAATTGCTTTTAAAGGTTTACTGCGTATATCTTTCAAACATTCTTAGTTGACACATTATGTTACAATTCATCCCAGATTCTATAAAACTTGACTCCATGCATCACCTGCTCGCAAAAATTCAGCCGCATTTTCACAGCATTTCTTTTTTTTTTTTTGCCTGCGGCTACAAAGGAAACTGTTTGTTCTGATTAATAGCACACTAGATTGAAAAGCGGAGTTAGTGTCAATGAAGTAAAATTAGAATTGATACAACTTTGCTTATTATTACCTCTATGAAAATCTGTAAGTTAACACGCGTTTTACCTCACTGTGTGATGGTGGAAAAGAAAGATTTAGAGTTTTTTTCTCTAGAAGTTGTTAATGTTATTCAAAGTGAAGTCTTTGACTCCGCGGAAAAGACAACTTGGAATTTTAGGAATTACATCAACACTTCCGGATTATCGAGCCACATCATTCAAACTTCTTTATTTTTACTATATAAAAACTGAAGTATTAAAGGAGTTACCTATCATGGGTGACAAATTACTCCTTAATTTTGGCACGAAATGTCAGCGTTAATTTATAATTTCACATGTGAAATTACAAAATTGCCATGGCAACGGGTCTATAGCTCAGCGCCAAGATGGCGTTGAGGTTAATGATGAAGATGTTTTGTGCAGAACTACAGCAATTCTGGAAATATTCATTGAGGACACAATTGGTAATCTGTAAATTTTAACTTTTAATTGACTGAACTTCTCAGAAATCACCTGCGAGTTAAAAAGAAGAGATTATTTTTGATAGTGCGACAGCGAAAATTTTTGAACGGCGAGCCAGTTGCAGCGATCGAGTGATTGGCCGCGAACTCAGAGAAGTAATTCAGTGGATTTGTGAAGCCTTCTGAGTCTTGCTCGATGGAGCAACGTAGTACACGATTCAGTGAATTTGCCGGATAAAACGCGGATAACCTTTGCCAAGCGATTTGCTTTGGTACTTTTCAAGTAAAAATTCAGAGTCTGGTGTATTTTGCTGTCGGTTACAAAAAACACGAAATCGTCAAAGCGTGGTAAAACCTTGTCACAAGATTTTTTCATTATTTCACTCAGAAAAATGTGAACTTGAGCCGTTAAACCGTTTCAATGCTCAAGGAGTTCTCGATGCGACAAACAAGTCAAAACCCCACGATTGTGAGTGTAATTTGTCACCCATGATATTAATAGGTAATCAAATGGTATACTCGTGAAATTAGGAAATAATTTCACTTGCGTTTTGTCAAAATTTTAATAATTTTGACAAAAAATTATTAGAATTTTGACAAAACGCGCGTGAAATTATTTCCCAATTTCACTTGTCACCATTTGATTACACATACTATGACAACAATTTGAGGCGTTCGCGTGCGAAAACAAATCCCTCTGTCGTCTTTTAAACACCCAAATCTACTTTTGCAATCACTCAAGAGCTTCAAAACTGATTTTGGTAGAAACTGCGTTGTTCTTTGTGTTTGAAATAATTAAATTTTGAAAGTATACATTTCTCATCAGGAAAAGTACTTTGTGATTTAAATTATTTTTCACCATGTGCTAAACCTTCAAAGCGATTCAGCTTCTGGCTGTTGAACTAAGAAAAGATGTTCTCAGGATTGCTGCAAAAATTTCTTTGGGGAAATGATTGAGAGCGACGCGAGAGCTTTTCAAAGTTCGCTAAAATGCAGGTTTTTTGACCCTTCCTAGCAACATTCTATTCGCGAGTTACGCACATATTTTAATGTGTTTTTCGACCCTTATGAGATCGAAAACGTCAAACAGAAAAACACTGCGAAACGCTCTAACCTCATTTGCTGTAGAGGACAGGTCCAGAGGGCATTTTCGTGTGATTCTCTTGCCGTTCTTCGTATTTTGGTCCTGCTGATGACGTCCAATGAACCGAATGAACACCGTTAACTGGGTCAACTTAATTGTAAACGGTCGAACAGCTCAACGACACCATCTCTTCTTGTAAAGCGTTCGACGTCTTTCTGCACTACGGCATCTTACTCAATGGTTCAGTTGATTTAATACGAGTGCTGCTCAGTTTTCAGTGCACAAAAGCATTATCAGATTTGACTACTAAATTGGGACCAAACGTGGATGGCGCCGCTTGCGTATTTGCTTTGTCACGCAATGCGTATCAAAGGCATTTTAGGGGGTAGGGGAAGGGCAAAACCTTTGAGGTGAAGTAAAATAACATACAGTGTTAATTGCAGGGATTATTCGTGGTTTTAATGGCGTTGTGTGTCTTTCTTACTTATTACCATTGTGGTTACAACCATTAAAAATTGTATTTGCTACCCTAGTAGTCTGAAACGCAATTCCAACCGTTGTACAGGCTTACAGCTGAGTGGTGCAACAGAAGTGGTGCTATTATTAACTAGACCCAACTTTAAAACGGGGAAAACCTATAACTACAAGGGGCTCCCTTTTGTTATTTAACGAGCGGGTATTCTACCTATGATCATTGGTGTCAGTCTGCTGGTTCTCAGCTGGCACAGGACAGGCACAAGGCACAGTTATATCAGGAGTGAAAGTCAGCTCGCTGTTAAAGGGTTGAATGGAGTTTTGGACAGGAAGGGTTCTCTCTTCATAACAAATGGATGTGATCGAAGTTTTTAACTGTGCTCTCTTGTCAGCTGTTTGACACAATCTACATTAGTGTGTCCTGACTAATGAGTGGGGCTTCTAACAGCACGCCAGTGCTGTTTGAAGACTGTGAAATATGGCACGTAACCATGGTAACAAAAAATGAGGTTCTGTTCTTGAATTTCTCTTTCCCGCCACTGCCCCCATTTTTCCAGATCCCGCGTGTCTTATTTTCGCGTTCCCTTTCTAATTTTCGTGCCGTCCCAACTATCTGAGAGCCTGGAACAGGCTACTCTCAATCATTTGCCAAAAGAAATTTTTGCAGCAATCCTGAGAACATCTTGTCTTAAGGTGGCTCCATATAGTTTTTCAGCGCGCGAGGAATGGGAACTAAATTGGCACAAGCGCGCGCGCGAGGAGCGCGACAGTCCTAGTCAGATGACATGTGCCAATCAACCTCCCAGACGAACTTTTCCAAAGTCTGATTGACGCATCTTTATGGCTTACCTTTTCAAAACCTGTCGAGCACATAGCAGTGAAATTATGAAAAGCCTTTAGTTTAACCGCTTTTGTAGCTGACAGTTACAGTCCTACGATTGTTCTACGATTGTAGGACTGGATTGATTGCGATCTTTAAGTTCAAGCAACACAGAGAGGACTGAAAACGTTGCACGAATTATTACGCGCCTTCAAGAATTATGCGTGAAGAACTTCTTTCCGTTGTCAACTTGAAATATCAGTGCTGTCCAGGTCAGCTGTTGAGAATCTCTGGGATGAGAAGCTTAAGTTTGTTTGGATCGAGCGTAAGTGTAAGTAATTTTTTGGGAAAGTGCTTTAGTTTTTGCCTTTCTAACAAGCCGTCTATTTTTTATCGGGTAAGTTATAGTCTCTACGGCCGTTCTCATACGGTTTCAGCAAAATACAGCTGACTTGTGAATTTTATTGAGCGATGAATAGATTACACACTTGTAACGAGGTAACAGTTGTCATTGAATTTTGATAGAAGTTGAAACTCAAAAGGACACTTATATTTCAGTGTCTATTTATCAGTCACCAGTAGCTTGTGATCTAAGTTTCACTTGTGTTGACAATGTGTGACTTCAAAAACTTCGGTGGTCTATAATAAAACCGAAAATTGGAAAAAGTTCAATTGTACCTAAGCTCAAATACAATTTTTATTTTTACGAAAAATTATGCCTAGACCCTTGTGAAAATTTTTACGAGATCTCGCCGAGATCTCGGCGAGAATCGCGGCGAGATCGCGGCGAGATCGCGGCGCGTTTTTGGCCGCCGAGATTTTCCCATCTCGCCGAGATCACGGCCGGGATCGCGGCGAGATCACGGCGAGATACGGGAAATCTCGGCGGCCAAAAACGCGCCGGGATCTCGCCGCGATTCTCGCCGAGATGCGGGAAATCTCGGCGGCCAAAAACGCGCCGCGATCTCGCCGCGATTCTCGCCGAGATCGCAGCGAGATATGGAAATCTCGGCAGGCAAATACGCGGCGAGATGTTGCAGCGAGATCGCGGCGAGATACGGAAATCTCGGCGGCCAAAACGCGCCGTGATCGCGAGGTGATATCGCGGCGAGATATGGATATCTCGGCGGGCAGTTTCGCGGCGAGGCCTCGGTGGGAGTCTTGCCGGGATTTGCGGCGAGAAACGAAATTCCTGGCGGTCAAAATCTTACTGTTATCCCGTCGAGAAGCGAAATTCTCGGCAGCCAAATTAGGTTCGATGAGAACGATATTTACATTTACGTTAACAATTAATCAAACTACCAGACGCTGACAAAACTATGTCCTATATTGCAGTTCCAGGAATTGTTAACAAGATTGTTTTCAGCCTTGGACGTGTTTTGAAATTAAATTATCCTTTATATGGTACTGTTTCCACGTGACAATAACGAGGAGACAAAGAATAGTTCACGTGCACGTGTTTTTACTTCAGCTGATCGATCACCATTAGTTGTCATTCCCCCACGCTGGTGCAAGGAGGCAAGTGCCCACCTTATTAGCTGTGAAATCCGTAGCATCGATCTGCAGGAGAATAAACCAACGAACAGGAAGAGTTTGATGGTGTTTTGAGCATTTTTGTGTTTGTTCGCACTGCATTTTATACGCTCACCTGTAAACGATATGTGTTCTCGGTTCAGGGAGAGCGATTTATTTGTAGTCAAGACAAAGTATTGAATAATGGCCGTGCAGAAACTCAGGTTCGTTCATCTAAGCAAGGAACTGACAAACTAAATCGCCAAATATTAGCAAATGTGGTGAATCTATTGAAAACATCTGTCTGCGCCGCTTGCGCTTCAAACTCGTTTGTGAATGTAAACACTGAAATATGAATGATCATGCAGCTATGAACAGGGATGACCATTTTCCGTTTTGGTATAAACCTAACAATCCAATAAATCAATCTAGTTAATAATCCTATTATTTTCCCTTATCTTGGTACTTTATTTTGGATAGTTCAATTGAAAACAAAAGGCCTTCTTAATGACAACAACATCTAATTAGACTGAATAAAGTGTTTTTGTGGCGTCTCCTTGTCTTGCACTGAGAAATTGGCTGCTCGCCAAATTGTGGTCACGCAAATCTTGAGATTATTTTGTCATGTACTGCGAAGCTCGTGAAATATTCGATCGCAAAATTTGAGTTGTTACTGTTTTGCATCTAAAACTAGTTAAGAAGGAACCATTTTCAGTATAAGATTCTGCAACTTGCCGCAAATTCTTAAATTTGTCAGACTTGTCACCTGACTGTTTACGCAAATCTGGGGAAGACGGCGAAAATTTTATTTCTGAACTCATGCAAAAAGAGTGCCGAAGTTTTGGCTCATATTAAATTTGTTACCGGTAAGTTAGGTTATTTATACCTCATCCCCACACATTTTTACAGGAAAGTCAAGCGAAGATTTTTTTAAGCTTAATTAATATTCTCACGAAGGAGCATGTTTCGGTGAAAGACCCGCAGTTTACTTGAGTGAAATCAACATCACCAATTAAAATAAAGGTCAACAGTCAGCCGACGAGATAAAAGGGGAAAAATCAAGGCAAGGAAAAGCTGTACATGCTGATGATGTTGTCTGAGAAAAGTGAAACTCACTGACCTTTGTCTCACACGTTGAATGCTTGGGCAACTACAAAACTCGTCGAAGGACTGATTCCCGGTGGAGAAGAAACCCATTTGGTGGCTTCCATCGCGGCATTACTGATTAAGCTGTGTAGACTACAAGTTCTGAAAGTTTTGAAAGCATTTAACCTGAGTGTTCATTCCTCGATTGTAGCTTTGTCCATAATATATAAGCCCAGTACACTTTAGGTCCTTTAGTGCGGCTTGTTTAGTTGTGCAACAGTTTCTTGTATATCTTCCAAAACGCTCTATAGCTCTTGCTTTAACCTTGAAAGAACCATGTTGTTTTCCGTAGTAAAAAATAACATGTTTAACATTTCAATTTTCCCCTGTACATTCAACAAAAAGAAGCCATTTCCCACTTCTGTAAGTTTTGTGGAAAAGTTCTCGATTTTTTTGGGCTTACGCGAGCACCGCTCGCCGATGGTGTGATTGAATCAACCAATCACATTTTGCCCCATTAACACAACGGCGGGAGTCAAGGCGGGATTTATTGGCGCGACTTTACGGTATCAGGTAAGCTCTTGGCCGGCAAGCAGCGAAAAAAGTCAAATTCAGAGCGACAACAAAGTCCAACGAAGTCCTCGGCATACATCATTGGTAAGTGACAACAAATAGACGTCAGTGGTCTGATGAAATCAAATGACTTCACATGTAAAACAGCGTTTCTGATCGTTGTTATTTTGCTCGTTGCTGCTCGTTGCTGCTCGTTGTTATTTTGATCTCAAAAGCCGGTAAATTAATTTGTGAGCTGATTTATTTCAGATTCTTGCCGACCCTCGAAATAGATCGCTGGTCGCGCTTGTTTGAAACTATGGGTACAGGGTCAGGAGATTTGCACAAATACAATGGCAGTTGCAGCAGTAAAACCTGAGAGAAATCTTACCGATATCGAGATTCTATGAGATAAATCTCGCAAAGATCGAGACAGTCTCTGCGTTGCAACAGTAGAAATCTCGACATGAAATCGCCGAGATCGCGGCTATCCGCGCCGAGATTGTGACTATCTCGCCGCGAACTAGTTTGTCGCGGCGAGATCGTGTTGCAATCTCACTTCTCGCTGGATATCTCGGCGCGATATTTTGAAATCGCGCCGAGATCGCGGTTATCTCGCCACGAACGAGTTTGGTGCGGCGAGATCGCGTTACGATCTCGCCGCGGGGTAGATATCTCGACGCGATATTTCGCAATCTCGCCGAGATGGTGGTTATCTCGCCGAGATCTCGCCGATCTTGGCGCGATCTCGGCGAGATTGCCGCGATCTCACCGCGGGCTACTTTTCTCGGCGCGATATTTTGAAATCTCGCCGAGATCGTGGCTATCTCGCCGAGATCTCGCCGATCTCGGCGAGATTGCCGCGATCTCGCCGAGATCTCGGTCAAATTTTTACAAGGGGAATGATGGCATCCAGTGAACAAATAAAGGATAAGTATCAAGTCGACGGCCGGTTCTAAAACAGTCGGCGTTTCGCAGGCGTTCTGTTGACTTGTTGAACCTTGCAGAAAAATAATGTGGTCTTTTTCAAAACGTGTGGACATTTTTGTTCCCTTTCTCCAACGTCTGCCTTTAAATATAAATTGAAAGCTTATTTATATACTATTTGCTATTCCATGCAGTTATCAAACACGCAAGTAGCCGCTAAGAAACAACGCGGGTCTCGGCAGACAAAATTTTGAGCTTACAACATAAAAAGAACGAGCTTCCCTGCTTTTCTCGGATAGCCTACCAAAAGATGTTCTAAGAGCAAACATGACCGCTTTAGTTTTTTTCTTGAAGAACGGTTGTAGTCAGTTAATGGTAAAAATGAAACTGAAAGTGGTTTAATGATTCCGCGTTCTAGAAACTTTAAAGGAAATTTTTTGCTGCTGGTAATAAAGTGGCGGCTTCGTTCGAGTTTTTATATCGCGAATCGGTATAAATTTCTTCTTTTTTGTTTGTTTGTTCGTTTCTTTCTTTATTTTTGCGATTTTTTTGGTCACATGGATCCTTTACAGTAAAGGAAAGCAGTTGTCCAGAAAAATGTTCTTCTTTGGAAAGAAAAGCTTTAGAAAAGCTTTTCTACCGCTTACCCGCGTGCTGTCCACGCTCGTCCACGCAAAAGGAATCATGAGCATGCGCAACCCCGTAACTTGAAGAATTTTTATTTTGGTAACGTGAAGAAAAAAGGTGGGTTTTGAGGCATTTTCAAACGCTAATTGCGCGTGTTCCACTCGGTGAAGTTTTTTTAAAATTGGAACATTTGTAGGATTTTTGCGTTTTTCAGTCATACTAAAGTAAGAGTAATTTTTGTACATGCACTTCTGCATTAATCGTCGAAAACGGAAATTTACTATTCTGACAAAACGTATGTACAAAATTTCTCACAGCTTTGCCAGCTGAGACTTCTCAAACGACATCATCTTTACAACAAAAATAGCAAAAATTCACCGTGTAAAAACCAAGAAATGACGTGAAGAAACTGGGTAAGCTTAAAAAATGAGCCAAACAACTATATCAGTGGTTGCCATGGAAACGGGCCAGGCCCAGAAATTGTGACTTTTTTGAAAAGTATAAAGGCTAGGCTAGTTGCTGTTGTAGCTTTTCCCTAGTGAAATGTAAATCAATGTCCTGAAAATCATCAAAAAAGTTATGTATATTTGTCTGTTGAAACTGATGAGAAACTGTATGGAGCCACCTTAATTCAACAGCCAGAAGCTGAACCGATTTGAAGGTTTAGCACATGGTGAAAAATAATTTAATTCACAAAGTGCTTTTCCTGATGAGAAATGTATACTTTCAAATTAAACTATTTCAAACACAAAGAACAACGCATTTTCTACCAAAATCAGTTTTGAAGCTCTTCAGAGATTGCAAAAGTAAAATTGAGTGTTTAAAAGACGACAGAGGGATTTGTTTTTGCACGCCAAAGCCTCAAATTGGTGTCATAATTTACTCCTTCAAATGGCAATTTTAACGGAAGTTCGTTATTTGCATTTTTCTTTGAAATAAAAGGATATTTTGCCAAAAAAGGTATCCAGTGATTTTAGTTATACCCTAACCCATTCTCGTCCCCAGAGCTATGCGGCTTTTTTTAAAATTATGTCACTCTTGTAGCTCTGGTAACGGCCAAAATTTTATTTTGTCTGATTGGCCGATTCAAACTGTATGCGCAATAACGTTAAAATGTTTTGGCCTCTACGCATTACATTTTATTTCCGGTTGAATTAATAAGGGCATTACATATAATTTTATTGAATTGATCAACTTCCACGCAAAGAATGAGGCTTGGGGCAGATTAAGCGACCAAATTTTTGTTGTTTGGTTAAGTACGCAAGAATTCAAAGTGTTAGAGATTGCCGCTAAATGCCAGCAATTCTTTTCTCGCTACAGCATTTTCTACAAAACTACAGCTTATCCATAAATCAACTTCAATCAACTTTTTTAGTGACCTCTTGATGTCAATGTTTAAAAACTTGGGCGCCAAATGCTTGTGGAAATTTTCCATGGGATAAAACGTAATACTGTGTAGCATTAAGTGGCGAAGCGATAAGTACACAGTTGACATTCTCACACAACAGAAACCAGACGAATGTAATACAATTCAGTATAACCACAGGCAGCCCAAGCTCACTGAGTTAGGCCTTCAAACACAGGAAACCAACTCTCTTGTCGACGATTATAAAAGTTTGTATGGGAAATCTTACTTGAACTTCTAAGACCGAAATAAAATTGTCTACAAAACTCACTGTTCTCGTTTTCTTGTAGTTTCCTAGTGTATCCCCCCCCCCCTTTAATTAAAGGTAATTTAGCGCCTTTCCGAGTGGGTCAACTTATCAGCCCCAGCAATACACGAATATAAGAGTTTGTATGGAAAATATAACTTGCGCTAAAAATGTGCTAAATGAAGCGGCAAGCGACTCTGTCGTGAGCCGGTAAAGACGAAAACTCTAGGACTATTTTACGGGCTGACGCATTAAAGCACGCTGGTGTAGAATAATTGACTTGATTTATTCTCTTCTCACCAATTGCAGTAATCTTGTTAAAAGCCGTAAACTGAAATTTGATTAAAATATAAAGTATAAGCTACTTAAGAAACAACTGTGGTTGTGAGCACTTAGCTCCACGAGACGATTGTGTACTACGACTTGTACAAAACTTATATGAAACTTGCAAACAAGCTTCTTGTGATACTAAGCTAATTTCGGCAGCCTAAAAAGCTAAGACTAGAGCTAATAATAGAAATAAATCCTTGACCTACACCTAGAATTACAAAGCTATTGAAAACAATAATTCTTTATACGGAATAGCCGCAATAACTATTAAGGCGAGATCAATAAGAAAACTAACGAATTGAAAAACTAGCAATTACAAAGAAAGAGTAAACACTTACATATCAGTCCTTCGCTTGCCTCTAAAGGAGACTGTTACTTAAACTTGTAAAGGCTTGACTTGTGCTCAGGACGAAAGCGCGGGAACTAATGACAATCTAAATTACTACGTGTTCGTTTTGACAGAGACAATAAGGCCTAATTGTTGCTTGATTGGAACGGAAATACGTAATTATGTGATAGGACTACAATAAATCATTGAGCGTCCATTACACTAAATGTAAATAAAGTTGTCTTTTTAACTCACCTCTGGCTCATTCAGGCGTTTCTCAGTGTTTTTACAGCGATTTAGGCCTTGAAGGATCAATAAAACGCCTCTCTGAGGGAGTCGCTTTCCCACCACAAGAAGCGAAGAGAGAAGTGAAGCGAAGGTTGGAAGCCGTCTCCTGACCGTTGACGGTTTCGGGGACGATAAATCCCGTTGAAAGTGCGCCACGGGGAAAATTCCACCAGCAACAGTTTTGTAGATAAACAACGACCTTTCTACGTCGTTCGCATTGGCAAATTCCTATTTTGAGAGACGTAAATGGCCAATTTACTGAGCAGTTCTACGGCATGACTACGCGCGGACCGGGCTGCCCTTCAACGGACTCCAACCGTCAAGTGGCAAATTCAAACCAACGCGGGGCAGGCACAGTGAAATTTTACCAACCAACAAACGCCAATTTGAAGCCTAAGTGCAATGGCCAAATGGAAAGGCAGGAATGGACTCTGGACTGGACTTTGGACTGGACTTTGGACTGACTTTTATTGACTTGAAATGGATTTAATATTTTACTAATTAGTTAATAATTAAAAATAAAGTGAAATTTTAAATTACTTAAAATCATACTAAAAACGTTATACTTTTCGGGGGTATGAATTTTTTTTTTCTGCATGAATATTTTTTCGGGACTTAAAGCTAAATATAAATTTCATTTCACTAATTTGCAATATTTTTTGCTTTGTGTTGCTATACACAGTAAAGACTTATTGTTTCCTTTTCTGGCTTGAAAAGTGTTGACAGATTGAAACCGACTTTTGGTATGTCGATTCCACTACAACCTACTACAACAGCAACGATTCAAGTCGATTCCTCCGAACTTTTCTGCCATCTTTGTTCGCCTTCTTGCTGTATTTTTCTAGGTGTCTCGCGATTCGACTTCCGGTTAGTCGAATAAACTACAACACAGACGATTCGAGTCGATTCAAGAATGGGTTACAAACAGTTGCTTTATTCCAAAAAAACTGTGTTTAGACAGATTAGCTAGAGGAATTAATGAATTACCTTTACCAGATCCTCGATCGAGTTCCTGGTGGCCAGGGCGATGGCTTCGTCTTCATTTTCAAGCTGCAATTTTCTCCACCATGAATTTGTCATCGGACCCGAGATGAGAAGTCCACGGACAACGCTAGCGTATGTACGCGTGGACTTCTCATCTCCATCGTGAAAACCACTACTTCCACAATCCATTTCTTTTGTAAACACAGAGTTGAACGAGGGAATACCGTAATAGATAGTCCGGATAGAACGTGTGTGATCGGTACGCGATTGTTATTTGATAAAGTTACCTATATATTCCAGATATTCCCAGAATTGAATTTCAAAAAACAAAGCGTCTTTTCACTGACAGTTTTCATGCCAGATACCAGAAGTTTTCTTACATCGGACATGGCCGATCTACAAACGAATTTGAAAATAAAACACGTACTACAGTCGCTGTACTACAGTACTATAATGTTTTCCCCATTTTATGTCTTTATTTTGTTGGCATACCATGTACTGTGACCCGCTCAGTAATCTGTTCTTGCACTCCCCGGTTTCAATCTGTCAACACTTTTCAAGCCATAAAGGAAACAATAGGTCTTTTACTCACTAACAGGCTCCACGCAGATCGAAAATTATATCACGCGAGCTGCGCGCTATCGTGGAGGAGCGTGGGTTTTCTGGTAAACTGTTAAAATGTTTCAAAAAATTGGTTCATAAGTAAATTTAGTTGTTTTTATTTATGGGATGGACCATTTTATTTTATCATACAAAGTTTATAAACTGGAAAGACCACAGCGACAAGGCGTTGAGAGTTGCCGGATCTTAAGTAGACCTGGATCAGTAAAACATTTGAAGTGAAAAAATATATACGGAACGACTGATCCTTACGGCAGTTAAAGAAACGAAGACACAGAAGACGAAATACGTAAAGAACAAAAAATTGCCCGATATTTTGGTTTGCAAAACAAACCTTCTTCAGGGGCTACAAAAGTAGAATGAGTAAATACGTTACAGGACCGTTTACATAAAAGTTTAAAAATTTAAAATAAATGAATATAATAGGTTGGTAGTTGAACAAGAAGTGTCATTAATGTAGCTCATCACGTCTGTTTAATCCTTGCGGCTCAAGTGTCTTGGCCTTATTATTTTTTTTTTGGAAGAGGGGGGTGGAGGCAAAAAATTCCTGCACAACTTTTATCCCCGACACTAGGAAACTACAAGAAAACGAGAACAGTGTGTTTTGTAGACAATTTTATTTCGGTTTTAGAAGTTTAAGTAAGATTTTCCATACAAACCTTATAAACGACAAGAGAGCTGTGTTTGCAAGCCTAACGTAGTGAGCTTGGGCTACCTGTGGTATAACGCAAATGCTATATGTTTATTCAGGCAAGATACAAATCCAAAACCCGTGAGCAAAGTGCAGGGACAATCGTTCTTCTGAACAGCTTCGGTACGAAAGACAGCTTCGTAAGTTTGTTCCTTTTAAAGCTCCAGGTTCACCGCTAATTGCAGGAGATTTAGATTGTCCCGAACAGCTTTTAGTCGACCTGTTAGATCGACTAACCATGACTCGATCGATAGGAATTCAAATTTCTCGGTTGTTGTCAGAATTGTCATGCCCAGAGCTCCACGGACGGGAATAAAGCAGGCGCAATAGCAACTTAACGAATTAGGCATGCGCTACCGGATGTCGTGAATTTCACGACACCCAGTAATGGCTGATACCAGAGCCTGACGATCTCACCGCTGACCGAACAGATCGTAGGCTCTGGGAACGAGAATGACCCTAACCTATCTAACATTAAAATATGAAAGAAATCGAATTTTCCACCCTTGCCGCGAAATTTTGTTTTTGTCTGATTTTTACAGACAGGCGCTCTTAACAAACGTTTGTGTCGATGAGAATGAAACATTGTGTTTAATATAAAGTGTGCTCTCTAGTATTCTGCCTTTCCACAATGGTTTTCGTACAGAGTATGCATTGGCAATACATCAACAGCTCACTATCGTTTCCGGTCCACACAATAGCCCTCCAGGGCGGAAAGAAACAAGGCATTGAATATTACTTTACTTCAACGGTACAAGGAGGAGGCAACTATTGTAGATCATGCTAGTACTTAATGTTTGTCTTGAGTTCGAATGTTAACATAAGCAGGCTGACTATCGCTCTATGATTTAAATATTTGTATACTTATGACGAAATATTATAAGATAGTTTCTATTTTGGCGCGCAAGGTTTCAGAAAGTGAAGAGGGTCTATTATACTCTGGTGTCAGTTAGCTGTTACATCCGTAATAGACTGCGAGTAGTCTCTAATTTTGGCGATTTTTGGCGATCACAAAATACACACGCGCGCGCGCGAAATTTCGAGGAGACGCGACGCGAAGGGAGCGCCGAAGGGAGCGCCGAAAATTAGAGACTACAGACAAAGCCAGGGAGTTTGAATTAAGCGCGTACATTACAAGGGCAAAACTCTGATTGGCCCTTTTTTGTATACTTGTCAACAATCTGGCAACAGTACACAAGCCGCTGTCAACATTCATGATAACTAGGACTCCGTTTTAGTTTACTGAGAGGGGAGACAGATACAGGCTTGTCTGGACAAATTAGCGAGGGTTGTTCAAGATTACATTCGGTTCGGCTGAAGATTGTTTGTCCAAGCCATTCCAAGAGCTGTTAAAATCACAATCCACTCGTCTACATTTCGAGGAGACGCGACGCGAAGGGAGCGGTTTAAGGCAATTTTTAGTGTCGGTTAGCTGTTACATCCGTAATAATATGGTAGACTGCGAGTAATCTCTAATTTTGGCGATGGTGACTGTGGGGCGGACAAAATACACACGCGCGCGCGCGAAATTTCGAGAAGACACGACGCGAGGGAGCTCTAATTTTCTGCGTTCCCTTCGCGTCGCGTCTCCTCGAAATTTCGCGCGCGTGTATTTTGCCCGCCCCACAATCGCCATCGCCAAAATTAGAGGCTACTCGCAGTCTATAATATGGCGGTTTACGGTTAATAAGAAATTATCGCTCAGTTGAGGAAGATTATGGATCTTGAGTCAGAGTATTGTTAAAAAGGGTGACGGGCCTGCGCGGCTCCCGCGCGCGTGTTTAGGCTAGTAGTTGTAACTTCAGTTTTGATTTGTGATTCTTTTTTTAGTGTCCAAGAGAGTTACAGGCCTGCGCGAGTCAGGGGCGGTTCCTTGAAAACGTTGTTAAGCAAAGGTTGGTGTTATGAAATGTCAGCTGTCCATGAGTACTGGTTTTAAGTTAGGCACTGCTGGGTGATATTGCGTTACAAAGGGAAAGATTTTCTTGTTTTGTTTTTGTTTTTGTCGGAGGGCTTGATACCTGTCTTCAAAAGTAACTTCTTAGAGGGTTGTTTGAATAAAGTTCTCTGGATATCCTCTTGTGAAGTTTGTGACGCTCTCTTCAAATAATGTTTTAGAAGAGTTAGGTTCTGAGTAGTCTTAGAGCCTCTCCTTTGATGAATCCTCTTTTTACTTCTGATGGACGGCAGGTTGAAAAGTGGGTGTATTGAAATGTTTTAGTGGGCTTAAAGTGGGGCGTACATCTAGCATCGACTCAGTTTCAAATCTTTCGCCTTTGTAAACATTAGTGTCCAAGAAGTTTGTTTGTGTTTCGGATACTTCAGCCGTAAGCTTGATAGTTTGATGTTATTTGTTAGCTTGTTAAATGAACTGTGTGATATCTTCTCTGGTTCTGTTCCAGAGGGGGAAGATGTCGTCAATGAATCGTTTCCAGACGAGCAGTCTTAAAGCGCTTTGATTTAAACTGCACCTAACCCCTAAAATTTTTTTTCGGCCAAATAAATTCTGTTTTCATCTGGAACATTTCTTCGCAAAAATTTTTTTGATTTGGTTAAATTCTCGATTTTCTGTGCCCTGCTAAATTCAACAAAAATTTGATTCAAGTCCGAGTGAAAGGAACCTGGGGCGAGCCGTAGCTGTGACGTCAGATCAAGAACCAATAATTCAACGCCGCTTAGTTTTTAGCTGTGTTTCTCTGACTTTGTTTGCTGATCGAAGCCTTCTGACCTTCTAGCTAATTCGAACAAAGTCGTAGTATGACCAGAATTCCAATGTTGTAATCCAAAGCAGATAATGAGACGAGCTACGCAGATTCTGTTGATTTGAAGATGAATTTTAGCTCTGAATACGACATAAATGGGGAACACGAAGTCGACAGTACACCGACAAATGATAAAGAAAGTGCCGTCCTGGCCATATCTGCTAATAACCCGCTAACCAACGAAGAATGAATCACTCAATGCACAAAGGAAATAAAGGCAAACTAAGAGCTGAAACAGCAAATAAAGGAACAATTGGCCTTGGAGGGCCGCGAAGAGGCCAGTGAATGATGAGCTTCGCCTGTGAGTGTTTACATTTTATTTCGCACGTTCGGTCTTCACGTTTGATCTTGGTTTTCCAGCTCTCCGCTTCTCGCATTTGAGATTTATATCAAGCTGAGGGAATCTCTTATAGAAATGGAGTTTTTTATAAAGCATTCCTTCCTTCATTTATTTATTGTACATAGAAGTAAATCTGATGTGGAAACTGCGATATTATTTACGTCTTGCCCATTTCTGTAACCAGCATTGACAATAACAACAATTTATAACACTAGTGAATCAGGAAGGCAATTATTTTCCAAAGGACATTGACGAGAATTATAAGCACGAGAGTTTGTTAGTATCGGTTCAACAAAGATTATCTTACCAATCTTTTTTCTCGCTTCAATGTGGGAGCAGTTTCCTCAGATCTACGCTCGAGCGGAAATGTACAAGTTATGTAAATCAACCGGCCCTGGCTACACACCTGTACATGTACTTATAACTCTCGACTCGAGGCTTCGCCGCTCATCGCTCGCACTTCGATCTTCTTGCGGCCTTCTTTCGCACAAAAAATGGTAATAAAAGAAGAAAGAGACTGCTTGCAGTCTATTTCAGCGGAGGATATAAACAAGGAATCTCTGCACAGTAATGTTTTGTTATGCTCGGGTAATTTAAAATGACTCAAGATAAAAGTCTTATAGCGAGGCACGTTCACTGGACTAGAATGAGGAATAATGGCAATGGCTTGTTATTGTGGAGAAAGCGCGTTCGGTTCTGCTGAAGGAAGACTTTCTATAAATACGGCCTTTAATTTTAAACCCTAGGCTGTTTTGGGCACCGCTTACATGCAATTATTTAGCGCTTACCGAGTAGCCAACTTGAAGAAGTCGCAAAGGTAACAATTTTCTGTGCACTGCGTATCGCGTAGAGGGCTTGACAAAAAATAGTTCATGTGGCAGGGTATTCTGTGGTTAATCAACCGCTGAATCATTGGAAATACACAAAAAGCTATCGTTTGATCGGATACCTTCTTCTGCGACAACAAATCTTTGCTTAAAACGCATCGAGCATAGTATCGAGTGCTTGGAAGGCTGCCGCTTTGCTCGCTATTGCTTCACAAAATCCACTCATTTCGTCTCTTCGCCTCCGGTCGTTCGTCGTCGAAAAATGACATATTATGTAGTGACACGTCTTGTGATTCGTTTCTTTGGTTACTACGTCTCGGAGCAATACGAACGGTCGGCAGTTTTCTGTACATCTTCGAGAGCTCAAGGGAAATATAGCTCCAATAGAGAGAGCGCGAGACTGCGAGTTCTTGATTTGACGTCACATAGCATGCCCTCACTGCTCGATCCTGAACCAAAATGGTGTCGATTTTCGCCCGATTTTCCGTACTTCAACCGCGCACAGAAAATCAGGGATTAAACCAAATCAAAAACTTTTTGTGACAAAATGCTCTAAATGATAACAGAATTTATTTGGCGGAGAAAAAAATTTTGGGGTTAGGAGCACTTTAAGATCTCTGTTTCTACCTTAGCCATGAAAATAATAGCCATTTTGGTGCCCAGTAGCCGCAGTTGGGTTTTTCCCCTAAATTGGAGGGAGTTCTCCGCTAAGATAAGTCTGAGCACTCTTTGCAGTAGTCGTGTAGGGATAGAAGGTTCGTTTCTGTGGAAGCCGAAACCGCGGCCACCATGAGGTTAAGAATACCTCCCCCAGCGTGCATTATTGTGCTGGAAACATTCCACGGTAAAGGTAACCTAAAGTTCACGCACTTGTGTGGTCGCAGGTTATTGAAAGGAATTAGAAAAAGAGATGTTCTACGCTTAAGATATCGTGATCATTGTGAGCAGAAGTACGATTATTATGCGAACATAGGGTAAAAATGTGTAACCTACTGTTAAAAGATCGTTATTGCGATTCTCTTTCTGCCATAAGGGTGGTTTCGGTCTTTAGGAGAAAACGAAAGCGGTTTGCGGTCTACGAAGGATAAAATAAGTTGTTGGTTCTCGTCCTTGCTCCGAGGGTTTTTCTCCGGGTTCTCCGGTTCTCCTGCCTCCACAAAACCAACATTTTCCAAATTCGATCTGGAATCAGTGGACGAAAAGCCACTCTGTGGAGACACCACTGCAAAATTCCGATTTATTTGTTTATTTACTTAACCTCAATGACATTATGAAATCAAAGGCACTCTCTTTTGTTTATCAATGGTCAAGTACACTGTTACCCCTGTGTTTCAGTGAGTACTTGCAATTTACCTCTTCTATACATCCCTGTTCAACACGCCAATCATGTTATATATGGAAAACTTTATGTAGCCTCAGTTAATACCACCCATTGTGGTTTCCGCTCGCTAAAATCTATTACTGGCTCTCGACTTTGCAATTCCTTCCCTACAACTGACAAGTATCACTAAGTTAAATTCTCTTTTACTGAAAGACCATGCTTAATTGTTATACTAATTAGTTATCTCGCCTAGCGCATAAAGAAATACCTTTTGATCATAAAGAACTTCTTATCAATGCTTTGTGTAATTATATTTTATTGGGATCATCCACTAGATTAGCCTCTGCTATTTGAATGATCTCAACTCGCTCCCTTCTTAGATGTTATTACCTTTATTCTTTATTTATGTTGTGTTAAACTTAATTTCTAATCTGTATTCTCTATAAAGCGGAGCTTAGTTAAATAAATTATCTTGTCTTGTCAAGGGCTTGGCGCAGTAAATCTAATTGACTAGTTACAGTTGCCTTTTGCTTCTTTTTCAAGATCCACTCTCAGTCCCTGTACCAAGTCCGTCATTAAATCATGAAGAGATTTTTTCCAGCGCTTCTTTCGTCCACGTGGGTAAGTATTGAGCCGTATTTACATCAGCATCCATTTTGGGCACGGCACTCCTAAATTATCAGGGTACGCGGGCCCATATTTTAAGGCACGGCACTCGGTATTTACACAGCAAATTTGTTGCAATTATTGCATGTCCCTTTCTTGAGCGGTACCCCTAAAGACAAGAAAGGGCACCCTTATTTATGAGCCCCTTGGCCTATAAATCAGCTGCTTTTAGTACCCGTGCAGGCGAGCACAGGCTATTTCAACATGGCGGACTATCCAGTACGTTTGCGGCCGGCACTTTTATGGTTTTTGAAGTTATAGCGGTTTTCTGTAACACATGCCCTTCAAGGATTTTTTCCCAACGGCCAAATGTGTTTTTGGTGGATGTCACTGACCTGTTTCTGTGGCAATTTTTACGATAAGTGTGAGAATTCCTGCGCGCTGATTGGCTCTTGCTGATTGTTGTATGTAACACAATCCTGTCTGGTGTCATGGATAAATTTTTGCGAATTCGTTGTGTTCTGCCATCTTAAAATTTTTTGTGAGTCACAACTACAGCAATTCTGGAATTATTCATTGAGGACACAATCAGTTCTACCAAATCATTACGTACATCCGGGTTACCATGAGATGCGCACGCACCGCCGCAGGTCAGTGCACTGATCGATCGCCGTGGGTTCAGACGTGTTGTTGATTGCTCTCGCGTTTATCGGTTACTCAACCGCTATTTGACTCGGTAAGTTTACCTGTTTTTTGTTGTTTTGTATTTTGTTTGCAGTGGACGTGTTCCACCATTTCTTTAGGTCTTACGACCTGAATTTTCTCGAGTTTTGTGACGCGTCACATTGCTCAAATCGACAAACTTGTCGAACGATCAGACTGCAGGACGTGTCCTCAGTCGAAACATCGAGGTATAACGCGGCTTATACCTATTCACTCTTTAAGAGGTAACTGAATTTATAAACCTATTATTCATTTTCGCCACAACGAGTTTGTAAGCGAGATAAAGCCGTATATTTTAATCGGCTTCAAACCACGTGGTGGACGTGTCCGCCATTTTGAATTACAGATAGTCTTATCTTACGTCTCTTCGTTCTGTGTTACAGACGATGTGTGAAGAGGCCAAGGCCGATATTATGGATCAGCCAGGCCGTTCTGGTTCTCTGTCAACAGCAGATTTGAAGGCCATGTTTGCCGAACTTCTAGATGGTGCCAAACAAGATATTTTGGCCCAAGTGAAAGGGTCTATTGACCAAGTATATATGGATTTCGAAAGTGTTGAAGTTGAGTCTGAGGATGCTCAACCCGATACAGAGGTCAACTCAGAAGACAACCCAGATTCTGCAGTTGCAGGACAAATTGATGAATTCATTCAACCAAAGAAACCTGTCAGTGACGAGGGAATAAACAATGACTCCTTTAAGTCACTTGTAGAAGAATTCAGTGTTACTGAGAAAACATCTCCTGCTACCGATGCAAACTTGGAAGAGATTAAAGTCAAGAGTCTGCTTAATGAGAAACTTCCAAAGGAAAAGTTAAATGAGGTACAGGCCAAATACCTCAGGCCAGAAAACTGCACTAACCTGGTGGCTCCCAAAATTAACAAGCAAATTTGGCAGCAGCTACGTCAAGAAACAAGAAACACTGATTCTGCATTCCATAAGGGACAGTCCCTGCTGATATCAGGCCTGTATGCAGTTCTCCAGATGTGCAATAGTTCAAGTGGGGAATAAAAGAATGCTCTGACTCATACAGCAGTCCTTTTGTTGTCAGCAAACAGAGATCTCAACCTGAAACGTAGAGATCTCATTCGCCCTGACCTGAACAAGCAATATGCTTCACTGTGCAATCCGTCCACTACCATATCAACCTTTCTGTTTGGTGATGACCTTAACAAGGAGGTGGAAGAGCTGACTAAATCAAACAAGCTCAGTAATAAGGTGACTCCCAAGCAGCGCATGGAACCGTACAAGGTCCCAGGTGGTAGAGGTATGCGTGGTCGTGGCCGCGTTAGCCATAGTCCTGGTAGGGGAAGAGACTCCAGGCCTACTAGTTCTTTTTTAGTGCGAGGCCGGGGCCAAGCACGGCCCCATCAAAGCTCCAAGTCATCGTCAACCAAGACCCTGTAGGATCTTCTGAGGAGGTAAGTCAAAGTTCTGTGGCTACTATTATTGCAAATCAGACACCCCTTAAGGCGGGGGGTCTGCAAGACTCTCTCCATATGTGGGAGAAAATCACATCTGATCCATTTATCTTGGATGCAGTCACTTACTGTCATTGAATTTGACTTTGAACCTGAGCCTCTTTTTACTGCCACCAGACCGCAGATCGCATAATTAGGCTTTCTTCATTTGAAGATGGCCAGGTGATATCACCTATTTTTACACGGCCCAAGAGAGATGGGTCTCACAGGGTTATATTTAACCTTAAGAGATAGAACGAGTCAGTGACTTGTCACCATTTTAAGATGGACACATTAGAAACAGCCATCAAGCTTAAACGGCCTTCTTGCTTTATGACATCTATTGATCTTAAGGACGCGTATTATTCTATCCCTGTTGCATTATTACACCAGAAATATTTGAAATTTATTTGGAGAGACCAGTTGTATGCTTTCGCTAGTTACCTATGGGCTTGTCTAGTAGTCCTAGGGTTTTCACCAAAGTCATGAAACCTGTCTTTGCTTACCTTAGAAGTCAGTTTGGTCACACTTGCTTAGGCTATATTGATGATTCTTTCTATCTTGAAAACAGTTATATGGAATGTGAGTTAGCGACTTTACGTGCTGTGCAGCTCATTATCAGCTTAGGTTTTTACCTAAGAAGTCAGTTTGGTCACACTTGCTTAGGCTATATTGATGATTCTTTCTATCTTGAAAACAGTTATATGGAATGTGAGTTAGCCACTTTACGTGCTGTGCAGCTCATTATCAGCTTAGGTTTTAAAGTTTATGCCGAAAAATCAGTTATCATACCAACACAGACTTTAGAGTTTCTAGGATTCGTTTTGGACTCTATTCGTATGATAGTGAGAAAGAAAGTTGATAAAATCTTGCAGTTGTGTCAAAAGTTTCTCATCCAAATAAGCAGTTCACTATTCTTTGGACCCTAGTCTCAAGCTTCCCTGGTGTACAGTTTGGCCCTCTTCATTATCGCCAGATTGAGGTCGATAAAGAGAGAAATTTACAATTGAATCAAGGGAATTTTGATGCATTTATGACACTGTCTGAGTGAGGTTTGTTGGTGGTTCTCTAATATTCAATCAGCTTCAAAGAAAATCCACCAATCCAGCCCAGACGTAGTAATTTACACTGATGCATCTAAAACAGGCTGGGGTGCACAAAGTGAACATGGTATTAACACCTGTGGCATATGGTCTGAGTCAGAATCAACCAGGCACATTAATTGCTTAGAACTTTTAGCTGTTAAACTTGCATTGTCATCTTTGTTTAACAACAGAAGTGACATTCATGTTAGGGTCATGTCTGATAACACTACTGCTGTTTCTTATATCAATGCCATTGGGGGGGGGGGGGGCAAGTCATTAGAATGCAACTCCCTTACTCAGGAAATTTGGAATTGGGCCATTGTGAGAAACGTTTGGTTATCAGCAGCCCATATTCCAGGATCTAGCAATGTTGATGCTCATCAGCTATCTCGAGATTTAGAATTAGACCTTGAATGGATGCTTTCAGCTCATGTATTTAAGAGAATTGTTGCTTTGTTTGGGCAACCAGACATAGATCTTTTTGCTAGTAGACTTAATGCACAAGTGGAGACCTACGTCTCGTGGAAACCACATCCAATGGCAAAGTTTGTGGATGCCTTCACTGTTGACTGGTCGCAGTTTTTCTTTTATGCATTTCCCCCTTTTTGTCTTATTTCTAGACGTGTGCAAAAAAAAAAAAAAAAAAAAAAAATAATCCAAGACCAGGCAACAGGAATTTTGATAATCCCGGAGTGGACTACTCAGCCATACTTTACAGTTGTGCTGGGCCTTCTGTCAGACACACCACGAGTTCTAGGGGCTTCTGCTCAGAATTTGCTTCACTCAACTCTGGCCGGTCCTCATCCACTACATCACCGACTGGAGTTACTGGTATACAAATTATCAGTCATTCCTTGCAAAAGTCAGAGTTTTCGCCAGACATTGTCGAGATTATCATGCATTCCTGGAGAGATAATACTCACAAACAATACAGAGTGTATATCAACAAGTGACTACAATTTTGTAGTAAAGGATCACATGATCCCTTACGTCCCACTGTGAGGCCCATGTTATTGTTCCTGCATAGTCTCTTCGAGAAAGGCTTAAGCTATTCGGCACTGAATGCAGCCCGTACACTGTCCTTGATTACCTGAGTTTATATTGGGTTTGGATAAGATTACTTTGGAGGAACTCACCTAGAAATTGGTCATGTTAATTGCGTTGACTACAGGACAAAGGTGTCAGACTGACATTTTTGGATATGTCAGAGAAGTACATGGAGAGGAATGGAGAATGCTTTTATTTTGCCTTAACAGATCATCTTAAGCAGGACAGACCTGGGAAAGTATTTGGGAATGTCCGTCTGTACAAGTATCCTGTTAAGGAACTGTGTGTGTGTATGAAACATTAAATTACTACCTTAAGGCTACTGAGAATTTAAGAAAGTCGACTAGATTGCTTGTGTCATACATCAAACCACATAGGGCAGTGACCTCATCCACTATTGAGCGCTGGATCAAAACCATGTTAGGCCAGGCAGGCATTGATGCAGAGCTGTTTTCTGCCCATAGCACTAGATGTGCTTCACCGAGTAAAGGTATTACATCTGTTTCCACTGATGTTATTCTTGCTACAGCTGGTTGGACTGGAGTCCACATTTACAATAAGCCAGTTGCTTTAACAAACCAGATGAGCTTGTCAGTTATTGAGTAGATGAATACTTTGCTATACATTGTATTTTGCTGCTGTGTGGCATTAAATATTTTCTCTTAGCTGATTTTCAGCTTGTTTGTTTGGGTGCCTTGTCATTTTGTGCTCACTGCTTTAAAATCTCATGGTAACCCGGATGTACGTAATGATTTGGTAGAATTGACTGTAAGTTGAAGTTTGATGTTAATTCTGCCAAATCATTAGGAGTACAGGAGGGTTAACATGCCCATAGCACCCTTATATGTACCCACCCTGAATATTTTTCCTCTGCTGGTCACGCTGTGCTTGGTGATCACAAAATGTCTTTAAAAACTGACCTGCGGCGGTGCGTGCGCATCTCATGTTAACCCTCCTGTACTCCTAATGATTTGGCAGAATTATCATCAAACTTCAACTTACAGGTAAGTCTTGTTTAATTTTCAATTATCTGTAAATCTTGACTTTTAATTGACTGACATTTATTAGGAGTGCTGTGCCTTAAAATATGGGCCCGCGTACCATAATTTAGGAGTGCCGTGCCCAAAATAGATGCTGTGTAAATGCGGCTTAATTTTTACCTTGTACAGTTTTGTAGTATTAAATCAATTTACCTTCAAAACTTTCTGCGTCATAATTCTACATAAATTCATTACAGTTCATCCTAACTATTCGGTGCGTGTCCTGGCAGACAACAAGCCTGATACGACGCTGCTTATCCTACTGGTTTAATATCTGACCCGGATCACTAAGTTAAATTCTCTTTCACTGAAAGACCATGCTTAATTGTTATACTAATTAGTTATCTCGCCTAGCGCATAAAGAAGTACCTTTTGATCATAAAGAACTTGTTATCAATGCTTTGTGTAATTATATTTTATTGGTATCATCCACTATTGGTTTAATATTATCCTAACTATTCGGTGCGCGTCCTGGCAGACAACAAGCCTGATACAACGCTGCTTATCCTATTGGTTTAATATCTGCAGAACCCGGATCGAAAAAACGTTGTCTAGTAAAAAGTATAAACCATGAATGATGCGACACTATGGAATTCTGGGAAAACAGCACGGCAAGCTTGTTGCTCCGTTGAGCTTATTGATATTCAAGGTTTTTTTTTTAATTCATGGACAGTTGTTGGAGCATATCTATCAGTTTTATTTTGTCCGTGCCATTATGATGTGCACGGTGTCTAAGAATCAAAGCAGGGTTTTCTGCTTCCCAGAAAACCATTGGGTCGTACAGTTCATTGTTTATGCTTTTAACCCGACAAGGTTTTTTTCATTAGGCGTATACTGAAACAGTTCAAACCTGTCACGAACGTGATTTTAGTGATTTTAGCTTCACGTTTCTAAGTAGTTTTCGCGCGAAAAATTAATAGGATTATGACGTCATGTTATTCTTAGATTTCGATAAAAGATAGTTTTTTCATAGCTTTAGTTAGTTGTTATAGATTCGTCAGCGAGCTTAGTTGTTATCGATTTGTCACCGAGTTAGTTGTTATCGAGTTGCTACAAAGTTATTGTCGAGTTACTTATCGAGAGTTGCGATTTACACGAGAAACGAGAAAGTACGTCACTACGATTTTACAGTTTTCCATATTATTGTCAACGATTCAAGAGTTAATTTTACCTCCTCGAAAGCCCGATTGATTTAGTAAAGCATCATTTGTTCGAGCCAAACATTGTGTGCGAGTACCTTTATGCAACGTGCATAACAAAACCCCTTAGCGTCGGTGACCAGTACTTACCACTAGTCACCGTCACTACTACTTCTTGTGAGAAGGTGATTTTCCAGTTCTTCCCGTTGTTTTACTTTTGAGGTTAAAAAACTGCTTACCTCGACGTCCATCCACTTTTCTTCGACGATTTTGTAAACCTCAGGCGTGCTTCGTTTTCTTAACCGAGAACTAAAAACCATCCTCTATTTAGTAAATAATATACAGGCATTAAATGGGAGTTTGAACAAGGTTTTTCTTCCTCAAGCTAAGGGAGCGACCCTTGCGCTTTTGCGAGTTACGAAAAATATTTGGTGGAGAAAGATAAGGATAAAGCATATCTAAAATCTATATGAAAAAGTAATATAAATCGGGATCACAAAAGTCGTACATTGTAGATGCTAAGTTCCTTTTTATCTTTTACTTACCCTTCAATTGTATTCTTTTTGAATGGACGAACTCATCAGTAGCAAAACATAAAAAAAAACATGACATCTTACCTTAAGAAAGTTGCTGTACTTTAAATTAGAACCAAAAAAATTATGTAACTTGGGAATCCCCCCCATCCCCCCCCCCCCCCACCAGCCCACTGACTTTTCTAATGGCCATCCCTTTTAACCAAGGTGGATGTCATGTGTCACGCAGGGCACCTGCGTAGTTATGAGCATACCTAGTGTCATGCAGGATGCTTTTTGTCACGCAGGACGCTATATGTATAAGATATTCTATTCCTCGAAGTCTGCTTCGTTTATTCATCGTAAATTCATTTTTATCATGACGTTTGTTGTATCATGACGGTTGTTTTAAATTTTAATCACGACGTTTTTTTTTCTCGCTGTTTGATAGTTCACTTGAGCGAAGGGATATGGCTGCAAAGGTTATGGATGGAAAAGAGAGCAAAGAACATTACGATGAAGGTTTAAATATTGCCGAAGAAAACAGAAGCGCGTCATATTACCTTTCCCAATCCACATCTTATCTTAGTCGTGGAGACTATCAAAAAAGCGTTAAATATGCTACACAAGCGATTAGCATTGCCAAGGAAGTGGAAGATAAGGAACAGGAGGCAGATGCGTACTGTGTTCTAGCCAAGTCGTATTACAGTCTTGACGACTACGAAGAAAGTATAAAGTGTGCCACACAAGTGATAAGCATTGCAAAGGAAGTGGGAGATAAGGAACAGGAGGCATATGCGTACCGTGTTCTAGCCAAGTCGTATTACAGTCTTGACGACTACGAAGAAAGTATAAAGTGTGCCACACAAGTGATAAGCATTGCAAAGGAAGTGGGAGATAAGGAACAGGAGGCAGATGCGTACCGTGTTCTAGCCAAGTCGTATTACCGTCTTGACGACTACGAAGAAAGTATAAAGTGTGCCACACAAGTGATAAGCATTGCAAAGGAAGTGGGAGATAAGGAACAGGAGGCAGATGCGTACTGTGTTCTAGCCAAGTCGTATTACAGTCTTGACGACTACGAAGAAAGTATAAAGTGTGCCACACAAGCGATAAGCATTGCAAAGGAAGTAGGAGGAAACCTAACAGAGGCAAGTGCGTACTGTGTTCTAGCCTGGTCGTATTACAGTCTTGACGACTACGAAGAAAGTATAAAGTGTGCCACACAAGCGATAAGCATTGCAAAGGAAGTAGGAGGAAACCTAACAGAGGCAAGTGCGTACTGTGTTCTAGCCTGGTCGTATTACCGTCTTAAAGACTACGAAGAAAGTATAAGGTGTGCCACACAAGCGATAAGCATTGCAAAGGAAGTGGGAGATAAGGAACAGGAGGCAAATGCGTACCGTGTTCTAGCCGAGTCCTATGCCAGGCTTGGAGATCAAGAACGAAGCGTTCAGTGTGCCAAACAA
Organism: Siderastrea siderea; assembly: GCA_964030785.1. NCBI lineage: Eukaryota > Metazoa > Cnidaria > Anthozoa > Scleractinia > Rhizangiidae > Siderastrea > Siderastrea siderea. The sequence continues at coordinate 29,790,325 of OZ034974.1, forward strand.
GCAGAACGTTTAGACAAAGAAGTAAGAGATAAAGAAGCAGAGGCAAGGCCGGTATTGATGGGAAAAGAACCGTCAGACTCGGGGAACAAAGAATACAAGCAAGAGAAACAAGATGCAGCCGTAGGAGGACTTCCGAGTAACAGTTCAGGTAATAAGGCTTGCTTTCCAGGTGAGGGGAAAGGGGGGGAGGAGGGAGGGGGGAGGGGAGAGGGGAAGGGATGTATTAATTGACAGAATTAGTTAAGCTTCTGACTGCAAGGCAGAATAACACGTTCATGAAGGCCACTGCACATTTATAAACAGTTTTCTTAACCGTCGCTCCGATTTTTTCATGACTTTTTTGTCGAGGCTTTTCATTTCCCAGTAGCTGTTGGTTAATTTCTTTCACACACATTTTGGCGACGTTTGGTGAGATTGATAAAGTCTGTTTTCACTTTGTTTTGGTGAAAAAAAATCATTGGTGACAAAAAGCAGCTATTTCTGTACAAATATAATATTACGCATTTCTATCACGATAAATTTTCAATTTCCGCACTTTTCGATAAATTTCAGTTTTTGGTAAATCCAAGGTTAACCTTATCGTATAAAGCATCCCACAGGTTATCTAACACACCAAATACCCTCGGGGGAGGGGGGGGGAGGAAGACACTGTCTGGCAAGGTCTTAACGATGGTTCTGTTAAACTTTACTTTATTGCGAATGTCACCAAAAATGTATTCATGGTCTTTTTCGATGTACTCGTCAGTTATTGAGAAATTCTTTGGAGGCCTCAACACTATCAATTTTGTGTCCAATAATTCGACTCGATATGAGCTCTTTCACCTTTCACCACGTTTGAATTCAACACGAAACGAGTGTCGACCCGCACTCCTCTTAATTGCTAAGACACACTTCTTAGGTGAGGTACGTTTACTACTCCAAGCCTTTCCTTTTCTTCTTGCTCGAATCGCCGCCATTTTTATGCTCGGTATTTTAACACTAAAAGAAGAGCTGTTAAACTGGCCGAAACGTCGCTTTGGAAACACCCTTACCTTGGAGAATCCCGTTAAAGAGACGCTATTTTCATTTTCATATACGTCGTGTAATTAGATTTATCGTTTTTTTCTATAGTACCAATTGAAATCAAAGCACGAGGACCGAAGGCAAGGCTCGCCTATAAAAATGCTTTGAAGACGGGAAAAGTCATGCTCTACCGTGCACGAATCATGCTGATAGGCCAAGATAGAGCGGGAAAGACAAGTTTGAAGAATTCTTTCTTAGGTTTGCCATTTGATCCTAATGAGCAGAGCACCGACGGAATAGAGATGGACCCATCAAAGTTCGAAATTGACGTTGATAACGTCAAGAATTGGCAGCGCACTGATGAGAAACTAGGCGTTTCTCAGTTTGCAAATGATCTTGCAAGGATTGTCGCCGAAGAACTTCAGGAAGAAAAAACAAAGTTGGATTCAAGAGTTCAAGAACCTAAGAAGGTAAAATCATCTCATGATTCAGGTCAATAACCCACCCATGTAAAAATTAGAAAATTGTGGTCATGTATCAAAACACACCCCTTTAAAGCGCTTCACTGAGTTTAACAGTAAACGCCCACATTTTATCAAAAGCAAGTTGGTTTACAACAGCTTTCGAACCTATCGAATCGCAGACGTCTGTACGCAGGCTACCTTGATACATCTTAGAATCAGATCGAAACCGTGGCTTTTAGTGGAAATCTCTGAACTGTCGGAATTTTTAACTCGTTGAAACTTGTGAATTTATTAATTCTTTGTAGCTTTAGTCAGTAAGCTCAATGACTCCAATCTTCACGAATGTGTCACGAACCAGTGCAGGCCAGCTTCTACTACATGAACTGACTTTACAAGAAGTCATTATTTTTGTAAATTTTTATATGCAAATAATACTTTTAAAATACAAAAAAGAATAGAACGAAAAAATACTAACAAACGAATTTATGAAGTTAAGAGTTGGAACTAATTGATAAACTTACTGATTACATTTTAGCGGAAACATGACACTAAATAAGGTTTATAGCATAACAGCTAATCAGCAGACAATGTATTACTTTACGACGGCTATAATTCAGTTTCTAACGCTGTCCTTAAAGAACCATTATAAACTAAAATTCTGCTTTTGTTGTGTCATAGTTCGGTGCAGAGATGATTCTTAAAGCTCAAGTGGAACCAAGGGAAATTAACCCTCAAAGGAACCAGGTTAGTATCGTGATCCTGTAAGTAACGAAAACTGACATAATGAAATCGTACGCCCTTTGTGATTGACGTTTCTATTGCAATTTGAGGTCTGATGGCACATTTTTTTTATTTTGAATTTTTTTTCAAGGTTGACAAAATTTGTTAAGAATTCACCCTTTCACTGCCAAGAGTGCGCCTTAAAATCAAAATTCAAGACAAATCCCAAATTTCATTTTGTAAAATACTCAGATATAATTAGTACCATGTGAAAGTACTGCTGACGAGGTTTCATTTGAATGGTCACACCATAGGATTTCATCCACAGACTCAAAATTTAGAACCACCTCTATAACTGACTCTTTGAGTGAAAGGGTTAAATGGAGCGTCTGTTCTTTTAATCCAATAGATGACAAAAACTTTTGAATTAAGATAAAAAACTTCAGTCCCTATGTCTGATAAAGATAGTAGCACGCCAGTTTCGATATCAAGATGACGTAGAGAGAACGCGAGCCGCAGACGAGGGCTTTAACATTTTCGTTCCTTTTACGAAATTGCCAAAGAACGAAAATGAATCAGGCATAAAGTTCTATTAAAAATATTTAACCTTGTTTTTTTTTTTTGCTGAGCATATGATTACAGTCAAACCTCTCTACAACGGCCACCTTGGGGGGAGAGGTGAGTAGCCGTTGTGGAGCGGTGACCGTTATGGGGAGATAGGGATTTAATATGACACCGCTTTTTTTTATGGGGGGGGGGGGGATGACAGAACATTGTTTTAATGCACTTACCATCAAAAGTTGTTTTGAAGTCCTCCACTCAAAAACTGACATCCAAATTGGTGAAAGAAAGATGCTGCCCTAGGTATTTAAGTGTGGTCACGCTTTTAACAGTGTAACTATTGAAAAACCTGGAAAGTCCCGGCAAATAAAACCTTAAAATAGCGCTGTTATCGCTAAAAACATATTTGGCTCCCTGACCACTATACTTTGGCATAGTAAAAAGTATGCAGAGACAGAACCACCATCGGTGATTGTTTTTACAAATTTGTCGGTTGATTTAGCTTTTCGACTGAAACGAATTTGAATAATTTTTGGCTAAAAGTAAAATGAGTAGCAGCAAACTATTCATAGTACCTAATTATTTGCTAATTATTACCTAATATTTGCTGTAAAATACAGTGTTCTTGCCGCGAAACAAACCTTTGAAAATACAGATTTTTAAAGTGGAACGTTTTCTTACTCCGGTTGCCAGGACACGCCTCACCCCACCCTACCAAGGGGCTATACCCCGAATGGTGCTCAATGCGTCCGGCACCTTCCGGCTTTTGTCTCTCTAGTTGGGGGTCAAACCATATTTGGTAATAGTTTTCAAATTTAGTATAGGGTTTCTTCTCGTTCTTGTTTTGGTCCGTGGCGGGCCCTTCAAGTATCCTTGAAGGTTGGTCGCCCAATGTTCCGGCGGGCGAACAAGTAACCTTTGCGCAAAACTTTCTGATTCTCTGATCTACCGCCGTCCGTGATTTTGGACGAACGAATTCTAAATGCCGGTTTTTACCGGTTCTCTACGCTTACGCATGCTATGAGTGTTGTCAAAAGGTGAGCGCGCTATGATACGCTTTCAAGAGAGCCTAAATGGGGGGGGGGGGGGTCGGCATAGCAGCTAACACTAAAATTTTAGGCCGCTAACCGTAAAAAACTCGCTGTAACAGTTTAAAAACACATGCACGCATTGCGTTCTTGACCTATGTTAAAATCGCTGTTGAAGTCTTATTCTAGCTTATTTGCGACTTTTAAGACATACTCTGAGGACAAAACAACACACGCGGTCATTTTCGTAAATATTTCCCCCTCCACTATAGTACACTGAGTGCATATTGTTGCAATTGTTGCATCACGCTCATCTCAACTCACGTGCTGGTCATATGAGAGCTGATGGAAAGTAACTGTTTTGAAAACAGCTTTATCTTTTACTCAGCAATACCCTTGGAATGAAAACAAAATCCTTCTAAAAACCCAGTCGGACAAAAATTGGGAGATAGAGCAACCATAAAGGTGGTCAAAGTCGTGTAAAGATAAGCGTTATGAGTTCGATTTACGCCAGTTTACGTTGGGTATATTCATTTGCTCGTTTGCAGTTTACAAGTCTTTGTAATCCCTCTCTCAAGCGTCCCCTTGGTGTCATGATCCCTCACCAAGTAAGAACTAGTACACGAGATACAAAATGGTGGAATTTAGTCCATGTCACATTTGCAAATTTGCCGGTAAATATATTTCATAGCTACTTGCACAAGACGTAATTTTACGATTCCGTATTTCTAAAGTCTGACGGAAACTTTAAAATCCTTGTTTTGGCTTCGCTACCGTACAGCGGAAACGTGAAACCCAATTCTTCGCTGGTCCTATCACGTTTCCGTTACGTTTCCTGAACGGAAATACCATGTTATGTTTCCGTCACGTTTCTGTCTGTAGATTTCCGTTGTGTTTTGTTTCCGTTTCGTTTCAGTAGACGGACATTCGATTTCCTTTTTAAGTCGAGTTAGGACGAGTTTATCCTGTCACAGCATGAGATCATAGATTAACGACGCATTCAGAATTCACAGAACGCGTAACGGCTGCGTAAAGGGCAATAAAGATGCGTACAGTGCAAAAATTAAGATAGGTGTAATTACAAGTTATTATTTGTGAAAATAGAGAAAGAGAAAAATTTTCTCTCCATCATTCATTCACGATTTTCCCGTTGTATTTGTCTGGTCTTGCTGTGAACACTTTACGGCTCCTTAACGCTGTTTACGAATCTTTACGCACTGCTGTTTCTCTTCTTTAGGATTCTTTATCCTTCTTTACGTGCAACTCATGTTCTTATTGACAAATTATTATTTATAGAAGACAGACAAATATGAGGTGATCATCTCTGATTTTCCCTAATTTTGACCGGCTTTGCTGTGAACACAATAAACATTACGCCTCTATTCAGCCACCAGCGCACTGTTCTTTACCGCGCTCTTTACGATTTTTTACCCTTAGGGCTTCTCTTGTGTGTAGTGTGTGAACCTGATCTATACTGAAAGACCCATTGACACTCACCATGATGCACTGCACATTGTTTATTTTGATTCGACCGGACATGGGCCGCGATCTCTCAAGGGGAAAAATTACAGCCTCTCATCTCGAGGAAGAAATGAACACTGAGTTTGAAATGTCTGTCGTAAGTAATGTTTTAGTCTCAACAAGCAACCCTGTCAGATATCAAAAGCCCGTCAAATACTTTTGCGGACTGTGTTTTGGGCCGCTCAACTCGCCTTCGTGTAGCAGTCGCCGAGGACATTTTCTTCGCCTCCAAAAATCCCATATAAAAGAAAAATAATAACGCCGAAGACGCAGGAAAATTGTTCCTACTTTTACCGAAAGTTTGAGATCGATGCGAACGAAATTGAAACCCCCAGCGAGCCGTCAAGTTTTCTGTATAAGAAACATACTTTTTTAGTCGGCTGTTTTCTGTCGGTTGCATCTCATTTGCATCGGGCATAATTTCAAATGAGCAACGCCGGCGGAAGCTGTTTTTAGCCACTTTCGAAACTCACATCGAAAAAATTTCGACGGCCAGAGACGCGGAAAACCTCCTTCAACTTTCGCCGAAAGTTTTATTTCAATGCAGAACAAAACGAAGCCGCCAGAGAGCCGAGAAGTTTTGTACTTCATCTATATTTTGCCTAGTCTCCTACGCTGCGTAGGAGACTATATTTTGCCGTGCAGTTCAACAACAACAACAACAACAACAACAATTTATTGGTATTCCCATATAAAATGGTATTACCTAGGATAACAATATAAGGATTTACATACTCTAACAAAAAAACAAAAAAAAAACTAAATAGGATTACAAGTTTCTCTTATACGTAATGCTTCATAGATATAATAACCTAGTTTCTTACAGATGAAAGAATCAACATTATTAAACAAGAAAATAATTTTATCAGTATCGTTCAGAACATTAACTAATGGATATTTAAGTACAATATCACTTGTTATTTGTTGCCTAATAGTTCTATAGCGATCACAATGAAATAAGAAATGGATTTCATCCTCTATTTGATTAGAGTGACAATATTGACAAATCCTAAGAGATTCGGGTAGTTTAGGTATACAATGTCGCCCAGATTCGATTCGAAGACTGATTGCCTGATCGTAGTTTAGCTACAGCTCGTCTATGCTTTTGATTCTTCACTTGTTCTAAATAATCAGATCTACTAACATCTGTTTTAAATATAGAGTAGAAGCATAACTTCTTATTAGAGCGGATTAACTCCAGTTGGTGTCTTTTTAAACTGGTTGTGATGTGGCATTTTATTTTTTGTAAATTATGTTTGATTGTTGGTATATTATTATTATTTTGAATTGTTTTGCTATGCGATTGTTTTTGAATGTCTAGATAATTATGAATAATTTCATTAACTGTTAACATGAAAGAGGGTTTTGTTTCATTTGCCAATTGATTGGAAATGATTAAGCATTGTTTGGCAATACTGTTTTCTGGGAGAGATTCAAGATGTATCCAAAATTTAATTATTCTTAATAAGATATTCAACTTAAGAGGGAGTCGTCCAGTTTCATTGCGGGCTACCACATTAGGTGCTCTTCTCTTAAGGCCAAGAAAGCATTTGTAGAATTGTGTATGTTGTCTTTCTACTGGGTCTTTTTCCCATTTTTTGAAGTTGATACTATCGTAAGCTCCCCAAATTTCGGAACCGTATAAAAGGATGGGAAGAAATAAAGTATCAAATAGTTTATTACACGTTTTGATGGGTAGTTTATTAAAGTCAAGATAACGTTTCGAAGCAAATATCGATCTTCTGGCTTTTTCGACCAGAACTTTTTTGGAATTAGCAAAACTTCCATTTGTGTTGAAGGTAATGCCAAGATAACTGTATTGTGAGGCTTTATCAATTGGAATTCCATTTAAAAAGAAAGAGAACTTATCACGTGTTGATTTTCGGTTTTGTTTTTGGAAAATTAATGTTTTGGTCTTTTTAAGATTAATTTTTAGTAACCATTTCTTGCTTTTGAAGACCAGCGGCACTTCTTGATATCATTATTAGATCATCTGCATAGAATAAACAGTTAACAGGGAGTCCATTTGGTAAAGTAATTGAATCTGTGTCACGTGAAGATTCTAGCAATTTTTTCTAGCAAATGTGGAAATTCATCTAGATATAAATTGAACAATAAAGGGGAAAGGATACACCCTTGTCGCACACCTCTGTTGTAATCGAAGAAGGAACTTCTCTTGTTACCATTTTTGACAGCACATTTAGTCTTTGAGTACATATCAGAAATTAAATGATAAAACTGTCCACCTATGTTTTTGGACAATAATTTGTGTAGCAAACCATCATGCCAAATAGAATCAAAGGCTTTTTGAAAATCTACAAAGCAGCAGAATAATTTTCCCTTGTTTGCATTAGTCACGTATTTATCAATAAGTGTCCTTAGCGAGAAGATGTGATCTGACGTTCGGAAACCTTTGAGGAAACCAATTTGAGAGGGGTGTATTAAATTGTGGTCTTGGAGGTAGGTAAGTAATCTATTATTTAAGGCAACGGAAAATAATTTGCCTAAGCAACTAGTGACACAAATGCCTCTATAATTTGAGGGATCAGATTTATTCCCTGATTTGAAGATAGGAGTTATAAGCCCAGTAGACCGTGAATCTGGATAAGTTCCTTTGCTAAGTATGAAATTGAATAATTTTGTTAAAGAAGTTGTCAAATAATGAGCTCCGCTTTTCAACATTTCGTTCCTTATTCGATCAAGACCAGCTGCTTTCTTATTTTTAAGCATTTTGATTGATTGTTTAACTTCTTTCTCAGAGAAAGGTTTATCAAGGTTATTAAGCTGCGATAGTATTGTTTTTTTGTGTTCTAACTTTTTGATTATTTCCTCTTGTTTCTTGAGTAGATTTGCATTTGGTGTTGAATGTAATTGCTGAAAGTGATTATACAGTTTGCGCATAGGAATAGTTGAGTCAAGTGAGGTCTGTTTTTGATTCGAAAGAGATTTCAGATTGGTCCAAAAATTCAGTGGATCTCTAGTTTTAATTAGTTCATCAATTTTATTATCTCGGTGTTGGAGTTTTTTCTTTCGTAATAACTGTTTGTATTGGCTTCTTGATGAGAGATAGTCGAGTCGGGTTTGTTCATCCAAAGGATTTTTATGCGTTCTATGGGAAAGGCGATGTAAATTTTTCCTGGCGCGATTACACTCGTTATCAAACCAAATTTGGGAGTTACGTTTTGATTTTTTGTTCTGTTTTACAATTTTTAACGATTGCTTTGCAGCAGTTTCTAATATATTCACAAATTTCTCAACGAGGATGTTGATATCCCCTACATGCTCAAAATTTAAAAGTTCAAAATCATGAATAAGTTGCTTTATTTTTTTCTCAGCGCGTGAGCGGGCAAGATGAACCAAATCCTGCAATCTGATTGGTTCCGGGAGCGGGCGGAATTTTCCGATCTTGACCGCGGTCAACGGAACGGGCCGCGGGGAGTTAGCTACATGTATCGAAATTTGGGAAAATAAAGGGGTTTCTTTTAGTTATATTGCTTCCTGTGATTTCTGAGTTTTAACAGAGTAAAAAAGCGTATTTTGTTGCTCTGGTGTCACAAACGGCTTCGTTTCATGGTTCATTTTACGCGCGCTTGCAAAACGTTGCTTTCCGAAAACAACAAGACACGTTTAACTTTTGAAAAACAACAAGAAAAAAATAAAAATATTATTTGCCGGCCTTGGTCGGTCCGTATTGAGAAAAACTGTGCCCTCGGTCTTGAGCACGGCCCTCGGCCTGCGGCCTCGGGCCGTACTCAAGACCTCTGGCACAGTTTTTCTCAATACGGACCTCCCGGCCGGCAAATAATATATATTTATCTCAGCGGAATTTAGTGCAGAAATAAAAGAGTCCTTAGAGTCTGTGGACCATTTAAACTGTCTTGGAAGACTGAGGAAGTCATCTTCAAGAATTTCCTCATCACTTGTTAATAATGACGAGTCAGTTTTTATCCATGTGATTAATTGGCAATGATCTGAAAATGGTGTTGGCTGACGGATTACTAAAGTTTCGAAAAGATACAGAATTTCATGACTGGCAATAATATAATCAACCGTACTTGAGCCTTGGTTTCCATGGAAAGTTATTTGTCCAAGCGAGTCGCCTTTGCATCTACCATTCAGGATTCGTAAATCTAGGGATTTACACATTTCAAGTAGCTGTTTTCCTAGATCGTTAACGTGTGTATCAAAACTTTTCCTGGGCGCTATTTTTGTGGTTGGGGGAGAAATACCCCCTGGCGCAAGATTGCAACTGTCGTAATTTATAAAATCATGTTCTACACCCGTGCGGGCATTAAAATCACCTGCCAAAACTACAAAATAATCTCGTTTAAAAAAGTTAATATCATTTTCTAAATTTGGAAAAATATCTGGGTCGAAATAGGGTGAATGATTTGGTGGAATATAACATGAACATAATAGAATATCTTTATCTAACTGAAGAATATTTTTATCTATTTTTATCCAAATATAATTTGATGTCTGTTTTATGAGTGAAAAATATTGTGTAAGGGGTCTTTTTACAGCCACTAAAACACCACCAGAGGATCTACCAGATCTCTTGGTGTTGAGTTTTCTAGGAGGGCTTAGGGCAATGATATCAAAGCCAGGTATTTCATTCAACTCTGAACCCCAGATTTCCGACATAATTAAGACTTCACTATCATGAAATTGATGAAGAAAATCATAATTTTGTAATTTGTTATCAAAAACTGAATTCTTACTCAGACCGTTTACGTTCCAACAACTAATTTTCAAACGATTTGGAGAACGATCTGATAAATGTCGATGAAATTCCATTAGGGCTAAATGATTATTATTAGATGAGCCCTATCTAGAAAATGGATGAATTACAGAAGTAAATAGAGATCACTTAGTTAATTACCATATTTGCCGATAAGACTAATTACCATCTATGCTGCCACTGAGGTACTTTATGACTGACGGATCATCTCATAGATATTAAGTAATTTCCGCATAGTTTCAGGATCCACAGAGTCAAGATGGTTCCTGGAGGACTTAACCACCTCCGCATAGAGTCTTGGTTGTTGATGCAAAGATGATTGAGTTGGGTGATTCGCAAAGAGTGTTAAGGGTAATTGAGTAGGCTTATCCGCAAGGGGCCTTGGCTGTTGATGTAAGGATGATTGACCCGGCTGGTTTGCAGAGAGACTTGGCTGATGGTGAGAAAATGGTTGGGCAAGCTGATGATTTAACTTTGGCCCAGTTGAAAAAACAGTGTCTTGCTTTGGGGCTATTTCATTAATTGGCATCATCAGTAAGGACGTTTGGAGATTCTGTTGAAGGTGCAATCTTTCAGGTTGGAGACCAGTACACCTATCGATCGTCGTTTGACATGTTTTTGATCATACAGCATGTCTCTTGTGATGGTTTCATTATTAACAAAATGCACATTTGGATATGAGCGCAGGCGCCCTAGTCTGCTGTTGAGTTGAGATCTTTGGTGATCAAAAATATCGTTTCGTACGAGAAGAGATGAGATTATTACTTTTGACCGTGGATATTTTTGTGCAGCGATGTCGATAAGTGTTTGGAAGTGTTCAAAGCATGTATCAAGGGGTGCCTTTTCAATATCGTTTGTTCCAGTGTGAATAACTATAGTGGTAGGAGTGCCAAAATGTTCTTTGTTTAAGATTTCAATTGTAGATGCGATAGTAGGTGAGAACAATTTGTGTACAACAGACGTCGTAGAGAATTTCTTGGGGTCGATAAATTTCCCATTGGAATCCATGAGTAGAATGATGTCATGATTCCTGATGGGTTCATTGTTTTCCTTTGGATCAACCTGGTCGTTGTGCTTTGGAGTATTTCCGCTTGGATGAGTGTTTTCTTTCTGTTCAGATTTATCTTCTCTTGAATGAATATTATTACTTAGTTCGGGATTGTTTTTGTTTAAAGGGGTGTGTTGGGCAGCATCATTTTGAGGTGGATTATCTGCTATATCATTCTTTGATTGTCGTTAGGACGTGGAAAGGATTATTTGTTAAGCTTAAACTACTATCTGGACTGGTTTGTTTTGTCGTCAAGTTTGTTTCTGAAGGCTCATTTGAAGATTGTTGACAGATGGGTATGTCCGTTTGCAGACTCTGTTCTTGTAATGAGTGTTTCTTTCCATTCTCGATGGTTTCTATCTTCTTATCCAATGTCTTAAGGTTCTTCCTAAGGTTTTGCATTTCTGTTTTAAGCTTTGTATTTTCTGACTTGAGATGGTCGTTGGTCGTCTCAACATCAATTAAGCCATGATAATGACTTCATTTGTACTTTGTAATCGTTGTCAAGCTGAGTGATTTTGTCTTCTAAGAAGCCAAATTTAGAAGCGCATAACTCGTGTGCCGCTTTTGTATCCGATAGTTCGGTCTTAAGTTCGGCAAGATCTGATTCAAGCGACGCAACGACTGCTTTGAGGTCAGAGACCGACGCTTTATTTCGTACGGAAAGACCCCGAGGCGAGTCTAGTGAATTCCTTCTTTTCCGGTTCAAAGGGAGAGGCGTCTTTGGGATTTCGGGAGCTTGATCTTTACTAGGGAGATGTTGGTCATCTTCATCGTCAGACCAGTTGTCGTCCGGGGGTAATGGAATGTTGGCATAATCTTTTGGAGCCTTTATACTCTTTTTGCCAGCGTTGACAACCTGGAAAGCTTCTTCTAGATGATTGAGTATGAGTTTGCTCTCTTCCGGTGTGCGCGTTGCCAAAGCTTGTGTACCGTGGTATAGACAGTAATAGTGTTCAACGTTTTCTTTGAGTCGATTAAATTCCTTAGAGCACCACAATTCAAATGGGATGCCTTGGCACATAACAACGCCAGTCGTCAGATAAGTGGTAATGGTGAATAGTGTGGTGTGATTATCCGGTTCCGCTTGATGCGACTAACTTTCATCTCGATGTGTTCGTAGCTTGAGTTATCATATAGGTGAGATGGTCAATCCACTTAATCAGGTATTCATCATTATCCTCAAGAAGGTCAAAATAGCTTTCTTGTAAAGCTTTAACCCAAAAGAGAATGCGGTCTTCCAAGGTGACAAAGGCCGCACATTTCGCAGATTGCTTGTATAGAGACAAATCAATTTCTTCAAATTTAAGCTTCTTCTGTTTGCCGGATCTTGAATTAAACGATTTTATAACATATTTGTCCTGTAATTCCTCCATTTTCATAAGCTCACGAGATCCAAAAAGCTCTAGAGAGGTCGAAAAGATGCGAAAATTTGCGGAGCCACGCGGACGTGACCACCCGCCATCTAACCACCCGTTAATACTTTGTTAATACTTTGTTAATACTTTGTTAATACTTTGTTAATACTTTGTTCTGGTCGATTCACAGGCAGCCCAAGCTAAGGTTGAGAGCTGCGGATAAATTAGACTGTCTCTTCCACGCTATGCATAATAATAACATCGGCAACATTTAAGAGTTTGTATGGAAATGATACAAAACGTCTCAAATTGCCACAAATCAGAAAGAAGTCGAAATAAAAATGATTTGCCTTATTTCTTTGTTGTATTGGTCATTATTTGAGGGCTTCCTGGGCTGGTTTGAAGCTTTTTGGGCGAGAAATTGAGGTTTATGTTTTTCATGTTTACTGAACGTTAAGAATTAATTAAAGGCAGGAAACAGTTTCACACTGCACCTCACTTGAGGTTCGATAAATTCCATCACAATAAACGAATAGCCCTACAACTTCAAAGGTGTATTCTTGGGTCTTGTGCATACCTCTGTTCTTTCTCATAGGTTCCAGATCCTATTTTAAGCCGTCAAAAACCCTCCTAAATACGAAACTCGCCTTTCCTGGTATGCGTTTTCATTTGAAGTGCACACATGAATCATTGCGAGCCGCGTTTCGACGACAAAATGACCGTCAGCCGAGCAGAGGCTGAGTGAAATTGTCCACAAGCAAAAAGCGACACTGCGGAGTCCAGAGAGGTCGGTTTAACCGGAAATAGAGAAATATCATGAGAACGGCCGTGAAATTCACTCGCCTCGGAAACCATAATTTTGTTTTAGGGACGACTGAAGAACTACCATAATTTTGTTTTAGGGACGACTGAAGAACTATCTTTTGCTGCAGTCTAATCAATCCATTCGATGATTTTATGATTTGGCGTAAGTGACCCTGCTCACTGCCCGCAAATCAACCTCATTATTTAATTCCGATATATAGGGTTGTCTTGCTCTAAAAGAAATATTGCTGTGACTGTCGAAAAATACCCACCACAATTTCCATTCCTTTGAAAACCAGTGCAGTTTTTTTTCTAGGTGGAAACTGCACCTCGTCTCTGCTTCTCTTTCAGGTAAATGCGACGGAACAAATCACTATGCTAATTTATTGTCCCACGAAGACATTAAAGCGTGCTCGTGGCGTCAAGTGAGGCGACTAAATTTCACGGGCGTGCTGATAGTTCTCTATTTCCGTCAAACCGATCTCTCTGGACCCCGCAGTGTGGCCTTTTGTTTGTGGACAATCTCACTCAGCCTCTGCTCGACTGAGGGTAATTTTGTCGTCGAAACGCGGCTCGCAATGATTCATGTGTGCACTTCAAATGAAAACGCATACCAGGAAAGGCGAGTTTCGTATTTAGGAGGGGTCTTCGACGGCTTAAAACAGAACCCACGAGAAAGAACAGAGGTATGCGCAAGACCCAAGTTGTAGGGCGATTCGTTCATTGTGATGGAATTAATCGAACCTCAAGTGAGGTGCAGTGTGAAACTGTTTCCTGCCTTTAATTAATTCTAAAGATTCAGCAAACATGAAAAATAAAAACCTTAATTTCTCGCCCAAAAGGCTTCAAACCAGCCCAGGAAGCCCTCAAATAATGACCAATACAACAATGAAATAAGGCAAATCATTTTTATTTTGACTTCTCTCTGATTTGTGGCAATTTGAGACGTTTTGTGTCATTTCCATACACACTCTTAAATGTTGCCGATGTTATTATTATGCATAGCATGGAAAAACAATCTAATTTATGCGCAGCTCCCAACCTTAGCTTGGGCTGCCTGTGGTCGATTGGTCACGTATCGATGTTGAAAACTCACCTCACAGTAAACGAGTACACTAAAAAGAGATAACAAAACGATTCGAGAATAAATTGTAAAATACAGGGGCACTTATAGGCGATCTAATAGACTTATTTCATTTACATGAAAGACCGAATTTGTGAGCCAAACCCGAAGGTTGCAGTTTCTTGCCGGCCACCCTCGAGCCTTTGGCGGCATCACTCCACGGAAAAGTTCCAATCTCGACCAAAAATGGCTTCTACCACATCACAACGCGAAATATCACGTAGAATATAAGTTATATATTTCTTTGTACTTCACAGGTGAGCAAAATTGGCCGAACATTGCGCGATGGAACCAGATTACTTTGGATCTTTCAAACGGTCGCGACGGCTGAGTATTTTCGTGGTCCACGAAATTCAATTACGACCGCGTTGCATTATGGAAAATGTCAATGGGTCTTTAACCGTGTTGAACTGCTGAGTCAAAAACAAAAAAATTGGTTCGAAGCCGTTGAAAAGATTCGCTGGAAATAGTTGTTTTCTTTTCTCGGTTCTCCAAGGCGCAGCGCTGAGGGAACTGGAAACGAGATGAGGTGGCGGATTTGACCAGCGGTTTCCGTGTTAGCGTCACTTCGTGGCGTCCATTTTGAAATGACACGAAAGTGTGATATTTCTTCAACGTCTTTGGAAGGTATAAACGAGAATTTACTCCATTTGATCTCTGGAATACTGTTTGCAGATAACCTTCGAAGACAAATTGGGCATTTTTGTAAAATACTAGTGATCAGTGAACCGCTGGCGATCGCACAAAGCTTCGTAGAGAGTATCGCGCGGAATTACGAACTCCTCATGATTCGTGGATTTAAACTGGCGGGATATTTGAACTTTAAAGCACGCTTCGATGGGGCTGATTAAGCTTTTCTTCTCCTATTCTGGATTGGATTTCCCCACTGAAGGACATACAGAAAACAGAGGTAAGCCGTCTTTCTTTTAGTCTCCAATGATGCAGGTGATGTGCAATAACTTAGAATGAAGGTTTCCTCTTTTGATAGCGAACTTCACTCAAAGATAGCTGACATTGTAAGCTTTTTTAAAAGTAAGAAAATTTTCGAAATTTCACTTTGGAACTAAGTCTTTTAAATCGGATTGCCTTCATGAAATACATGGACCTTGCTGAAGATTTAGCTGCTAGAGAAAGGTTTGCATAGTCTTAAAGTAATGGTCCACGTAAAAACTAGGCAAAAGAACAATCAAGAACAATAGGCCACTGCAATAGCGGCAGTTATTTTTCAGGTGCTAATTGCTCTAATCAAATTAAGTCTGAATGATCTGATTGGCCAATGCGGCGAAAAGCGTGAAATTTGAAATTCAAATAAGATAGTAAATGTTTGTAATCCATTCATACAACGTTTTATGGCTAAACTGTACAATACTTGGCCACTTTCGAGCACCACAAATCCACTGCTTCCGTGTTCCCTCAGTCATTGACTAACAGTTAAGTTGTACAAGTGCTCCCGCAGTCCTGCAGTTCCGTAGTCAATGAATTACTTAAATTAAATAAGTTGAACTAGTGCTCCTGCAGTCCTGCAGTCCCGTAGTCAATGAATTACTTAAATTAAATAAGTTGAACTAGTGCTCCCACAGTCCTGCAGTCCCGTAGTCGATGAGTAACTAAAATTAAATGAGTTGAATGGCCTTTCGGGTACTACAAGCTGGGAAATGAAGTGGGTTCTAATCATCCTGGCAGCCTATTGGGTTAGGTCAGTTAGGTTAGAGTTGGGGTTTGTGGTAGGGTTAGGGATAAGGGTAGGTTTAGTGTTGTGGGGGGTTAGCACTGTTGAACAGTGATTACGGTTAAGCACTGACTCGAAGTGGTTAGCCTTTAATTGTTGTTATGGGTTGAGGTTGGGATAGGGGTTGCCTAGTTCCTGAGTGTACGGCTTTTTCCCAGGCCTTCACGGTCAATCCATTTCAGTGACGTATCCGAGACGAACAGCCGGGGAAAGCCTAGACAAACTTGGGCTGCGCATGCACTAAATTTTATTTCCCATATTACGACGCTTCTTACAAATTTTGCCCTGCTGCGAGTTGAAACTCTTGTTAAATACATGGTACATGGCATGTTAAAAACTATTGAAGCTACCAGAAAATGTTGGACATCAACCCACTGAAGTATACCTGAAGAATTACCTATTTAACGAATTTCATGGACAAAATTGAAATGGCCTTAAATACTAAGAAGCTTAGATCGCTCATGAAGCAGGGAGAGGGATGACTGGTGTTTTTTCTAATTTTTCTCCTGTTGTAGGGGCAGCTATAATGACAAACACCCCATTTATAAAGGTCAGTGGGTGTAGGAAAAAAACAACATCTTTTTTTGTTCTTCATGTACTTTGGTTATTAGTACAAATCAATATTTTTTACCATTTGCGAAACCTTTTGCTCATTTCTTTTATCTGGACAATATGATGTAATGTGCGACCAAGACAATTCAGATTAGTCAGGAATGAAAGACTGCTTTGAAATGACAGGTCAAAATAATATTCTCCCAGGAAAGAAAAGTCAAGTCTGTTACTGTATCTTCCATTTCATTGTTTTTTCAATATTCTGCTCTTTAGATAAAGAATTCAGAATTCAAAAGAAATTTGTGACTTCCACGCATACCAAGTGCATGAGGGGTGTAAACGAAATCTGAATTCTACAGCTCTAGGTATGCATTCACACTGGTTATCCTGTCAGAATTGTAGTCTCATGTTTACTTTTCGACCCGAATGCTTAAAAATGGTGCACTAATTTTTCAGGAAGTTCAAGAAATTCAAGCATAAGAAAGTCAAATACTAGGTTGATTTCTTTGAAAAAGGAGTACAGTCATACTTTGCATCACTTCTTCAGCTTTTTGCAACAAAGTAATTTGGAGAGAAAAGGTTCTGACATGGCCAATGAATGAGAGAACACCCAGTGCTTCCTTGAATTCAAAAGGTGTCTGTCTGCCACTGTGTGTCTGTTGAGGTTGTGGCAGTCTCACTTGTTTGGAAGTTTGATTTGAATCTTCTAACACTCTGATTTTTTCCAACAGTTCCCAATTTGTTTCACGAGCAGTTACATTCTTCTGTTTGATTGCCTCATAAGACTGTCCAAGCTTTGTGAAGCTTTTCGTGAAGCTTTAGGTCTGCATCAAACACAATACCATGTTGCACCAGATGTCTCTATATTAATACTAGTTTCTCAAATGCATATGTTTATAATCTAGTAATCCAGTGAAGACCAGCTTCATATGCTGACAATTCATAATGCACCACTAATGAAGACACCCCCTTGAATAAGGTGAACCTGCTATTAATGAATTTTTGGGTGTACCCCTGCAGTGGACTAGTACATGTATCCCTGGCTATCCTGTACGGCAGGTGCAGTAAGGGCATGGAATGTGAGGGTGGACACAGAGTCACGCTCATGGAAAAGTCCCTGCATGTTCACCCACTCTGTTAATACACTCATTGAAAAGGGGAGAAGTGTTAAGTGCCAAGCTATCTTGTCTAAAAACAGTTTAGAACAACCAAATCTACACCATCGTGGCCATTTTTTGTTTTTTTTTTTAACCAAGATTTCCTCAAAAAACCTGCACGCTACTTGGGTAGACAAGCAGTCCATTTTTTTTTTGCATTAATTCCCCTTCCCTTAATGGTTGATATGTAGGCAAGCATATTCACAACATGCCAATACCTCTTTAAATGTACCCTATAAATAAATAGGCAAAATGGAAAACAAATAATGCCACTAATAAGGTCATTTATATAGGATAAATATTCACTTTATTTTTTTTTTTCTGTAGTGACTTTGACTCTCTTTAGTTTTATTTGAGGGTCAGCATCTGGGAAATTATGCTTTATTAACTAAGAAGATCTGTTGCCATCTTCAAAGAGTAGTTTTAAAACCAAATAAATCCTCAAGAAAATTTCAAATATCTGTGCACCAGTGCCTGGTTGTTCATAGCAGGATTTAGCTAACCCAGCGTTAGCGGCAATTTTCAATCCAGTCTCATAGCCAAGCAGTGAGGATTCCTGGAAATCTCTTTTGCTAAACATTTTGGCTTTGGTTGCTTCCAAACAGCCACCTTAAAGACTAACTGAGAAAGCTATTTTTAACAAGAGAAGTAGAAACCACTGTGAACTTTACATCCTGAGTTAGCAACGAACAGCTTTCGAACAACCAGCCCAGGTTCTGGAGACTCTCTGGATGTAAGAAAAGTCAAACTGCATCCAAGATGTCTTCTTCAGTCCCTGAAATATCAGAAAAATGCCTAATTAACATGTGCTGTGCTAATTGTGTAGCCCACTAAAGACCACTTTACAAAAGGCTATTTAATTAGTCAATAATTAAGCTTATTATCAAACATAAACATATGTGGAAAGTATGTAAGTATCAAGTTTTGAAACCAATGATATATTCAAAGTTTAGCCTCTTTATCATATTGCAAAGAATGAATATCATCTTAGGGACACTAAGATGATGTTCTAAGTATTCAAACCTGTTTGTTCATTTTGAAATTTATCATGATACTTACCAAGGGTTTTATTCTTTTTATCTCTTGGCTGTTCGGAGGGTCCACAATAGGTTTGGCGGGATGCGGGATTTGACATATTTTGGGGGCGATATTCGGGATGCGAATTAAAAGTAGGAGCGGGAAGCAAGAGCGGGAGCGGGATTTCGAGGTTTTGAGAGGTCGGATGCGAGAATCGCGAGGGGGTAGTGGCAGGAAACGGGATTACAATTTTTTACTTACTGGACTTTATAAATTTCGGCGGGATCGGCATTGTCACGTGAAGAAGGGTAGGATGGCGGGATTACCTGGAAAAAAGGACGGGATAGTGGGATCTAAGAACCCTATTGTGGACCCTCTGTTCGAAAGCCAGCTTGAGTCCGTATAGCACTCACCTAGGTCCGTATATTTAAGCTTTCAATTTGGGTCCTCGAAAGTGGGGAAACATTGTTTCTGCAACAAACGTTTTCCAGTTTGCAAGAGAAATATTTGTTGCTGCATGAGAAAAAATGTTTCAGGAAAACTAAACATTTATCGTGTTATCTCTAACACAAATTGTACTCCCAAACAAATGTGTCCTACACGCGAAAACGGAGACAACTAAACAAACTTTTACATGAACACAATGTAAACATACACGTTCGTTCGAGAGCTAACGAAGCGAAACTTGCCCCTCAGGAAGCCTACAACAATTACAGAACTCAGTGATTCAAACAATTATTACAAGCTAACTTAATCTCGTGATCGTGTTTCGATGGAATCTCCAGAAGAATTATCCACGGCATTGCATCCTAGGGATACAAGCGAGGATTTGGAACATAAAAAGCTAACCACTAAACAGTCTAAACAGAACAACTTGGCAGATTTTGCGACTAGAAACAAAGCTAAGATGTGGAGCTTTCTCTTCAGCTAATGCTTACCTTCAGAGTCCATATCACTTTCTGCAAACAACCGCTTAGATACACTTCTGTTCCAACCTAAAAATAATGTAATCCTAAAAATAATGTAAGATTATCATAACTGAAGCGGCCTTTGTCAACCGAAATTTGTCTAAAAACTTCAAATTTTCAGAAAAAAAAATTAACTCCTGTTTACCTCTTCCGCCTTCGTTCCGCCGCCACTGCGAGCTCGAAGTAAACAAATCTCCTTTATGGTTACAGCGAAAAGTGATTGATAGGTATCCGCTAAGCTCCGCCCAAAGTGATCTACAAAGTGTCTCACCTTTTGCGAGTTTGTCTAGGCCTCACTTTTTCGCTTGGACCACGTGACCCGAAACGGCTCGACCGCAACGAAATATGGAGGCCTAGGAACTAGGCAAGGATAGGGGTAGGTTTAGGGCTAGGTTAGGGTTAAGGGTGTTAGCACTGATGGACAGTGATAAGGGTTAAGCACTAACTCGAAGTGGTTAGCTTTCAGTTGTTGTTATGAGTTTGGCTTAGGGTTAGGGTAAGGATAAGGGTAGATTTAGTGTTAAGGGAAGGTTAGGGTCAGGGGGGTTAGCACTGATGAACTGTGATTAGGGTTAAGCACTAACTCGAAGTGGTTAGGCTTCATTTGTTGTTATGGGTTAGGGCTAGGGTTAGGTTAGGGTTAGGGCTAGGTTAGGTTAAGGGTGTTAGCACCGATGAACAGTGATTAGGGTTAAACACAGACTCGAAGTGGTTAGATTTCAATTGGTGTTATGGTAACACCATATATAGTTATATTGGCAACGAATAGCGATAAGGGTTAAGCACCGACTTGAAGTTGTTAGCGTTTATTTCTTATGATGGCCCAAAGGGCTCACAGCAGTAAATAGCTAATTACAATCATATCAATAATGTTTATAGAG
Source organism: Siderastrea siderea (assembly GCA_964030785.1). Taxonomy (NCBI): domain Eukaryota; kingdom Metazoa; phylum Cnidaria; class Anthozoa; order Scleractinia; family Rhizangiidae; genus Siderastrea; species Siderastrea siderea. The sequence goes on from OZ034974.1 coordinate 29,810,999, forward strand.
TGGAAGCTAAAGATGTACAATCAAATCAAGGAGATATATTTACAAACTAAATTATTACAGTAATCAAAGTTATTTTACGACTACGGGACCGCAGGACTGCGGGAGCACTAGTTCAGCTCTCTTAATTTAAGTCATTCATCAGCTACCCGACTGGTTGACTGCTGGAGCAATAGTACAACTCATTTAATATGTTACCCTGATTGCGGGAGGCACTAGTACAACTCATTTAATATGTTACCCTGATTGCGGGAGGCACTAGACAAAGTTCAACTCTCTTAATTAATTTATTTATTGCCTACAGGACTGCAGGACTGCGGGAGCACTTGTCCAATTCAACTCATTTAATATAAGTTAGTCATCTACTACAGGACTGCAGGTCTGCGGGAGCACTAGTTCAACTCATTCAATATAAGTTACTCATCGACTACGGGACTGCGGGAATGCGGGAGCACCAGTTCAACTACATTTTAAGTCCATGACTGAGGGACCACGGGAGCAGTAGATTTGTGCACTGGAAAGTGGCCGGGTATTGTAAAATCGCTCCCGTTTTATTTCGGCTACACATTCAATACATTCAGAAATGTGACATCTAAATTTTGGAAAATTTCTATTCACCAAAAGCGAGGAAGTTAAGGTGGCTCCATACAGTTTCTCATCAGTTTCAACAGACAAATATACATACTTGTTTTTTGATGATTTTCAGGACATTGATTTAGATTTCATTAGGGAAAAGCTACAAAAGCAACTAGCCCAGCATTTATACTTTTCAAAAAAGTCACAATTTCTGGGCCTGGCCCATTTCCATGGCAACCACTGATATAGTTGTTTGGCTCATTTTTTAAGCTTACCCAGTTTCTTCACGTCATTTCTTGGTTTTTACACGATGAAGTTTGGCTATTTTTGTTGTAAAGATGTTGTCGTTTGAGAAGTCTCAGCTGGCAAAGCTGTGAGAAATTTTGTACATAAGTTTTGTCAGAATAGTAGATTTCCGTTTTCGACGATTAATGCAGAAGTGCATGTACAAAAATTACTCTTACTTTAGTATGACTGAAAAACACAAAAATCCTACAAATGTTCCAATTTTAAAAAATTTCACCGAGTGGAACATGCGCAATTAGCGTTTGAAAATGCCTCAAAACCCACCTTTTTTCTTCACGTTACCAAAATAAAAATTCTTCAAGTTACAGGGTTACGCATGCTCATGATTCCTTTTGCGTGGACGAGCGTGGACAGCACGTGGGTAAGCGGTAGAAAAGCTTTTCTAAAGCTTTTCTTTCCAAAGAACAGCATTTTTCTGGACAACTGCTTTCCTTGACTGTAAAGGATCCATGTGACCAAAAAATTCGCAAAAATAAAGAAAGAAACGAACAAACAAACAAAAAAGAAACAAATTTATACCGATTCGCGATATAAAAACTCGAACGAAGCCACCACTTTATTGCCAGCAGCAAAAAATTTCCTTTAAAGTTTCCAGAACGCGGAATCATCAAACCACTTTCAGTTTCATTTTGATTACAACCGTTCTTCAAGTAAAAAACTAAAGCGGACATGTTTGCTCTTAGAACATCTTTTGGTACGCTACCCGAGAAAAGCAGGGAAGGTCGTTCTTTTTATGTTGTAAGCTCAATATTTTGTCTGCTGAGACCCGCGTTGTTTCTTAGCGGCTACTTGCGTATTTGATAACTGCATGGAATAGCAAATAGTATATAAATACGCTTTCAATTTATATTTAAAGGCAGACGTTGGAGAAAGGGAACAAAAATGTCCACAAGAAATTATACGTTTTGAAAAAGACTACATTATTTTTCTGCAAGGTTCAACAAGTCGACAGAACGCCTGCGAAACGCCGACTGTTTTAGAACCGACCGTCAACTCGATACTCATCCTTTATTCGTTCACTGAATGCCGTCATTCAGGCATAATTTTTCATAAAAATAAAAATTGTATTTGAGCTTAGGTACAATTGAACTTTTTTCAATTTTCGGTTTTATTTTAGACCACCAAAGTTTTTGAAGTCGCACATTGTCAACACAAGTGAAACTTAGATCAAAAGCTACTGGTGACTGATAAATAGACACTGAAATATGGGTCCTTTTGAGTTTCAACTTCTATCAAAATTCAATGACAACTGTTACCTCGTTACAAGTGTGTAATCTATTCATCGCTCAATAAAAATTAATTCTCAAGTTAGCTGTATTTTGCTGAAACCATATGAGAACGGCCGTAGAGACAACTTACCCGCCAAAAAATAGACGGCTTGTTAGAAAGGCAAAAACTAAAGCACTTTTTGAAAAAATTGCTTACACTTAGGCTTGATCCAAACAAACTTAAGCTTCTCATCCCAGAGATTCTCAACAGCTGACCTGGACAGCACTGATATTTCAAGTTGAGAACGGAAAGAAGTTCTGCACGCATAATTCTTGAAGGCGCGTAATAATTCGTGCAACGTTTTCAGTCCTCTCTGTGTTGCTTGAACTTTATAAAGATCGCAATCAATCCAGTCCTGAAATCGTAGAACAATCGTAGGACTGCAACTGTCAGCTATAAAAACGATTAAACTAAAGGCTTTTCATAATTTCACTGCTATGTGCTCGACAGGTTTTGAAAAGGTAAGCCATAAAGATGCCTCAATCAGACTTTGGAAAAGTTCGCTGGGAGGTTGATTGGCACATGTCATCTGACTTGGACTGTCGCACTCCTCATGTGCGCGCTTGTGCCAATTTAGTTCCCATTCCTCGCGCGCTGAAAAACTATATGGAGCCACCTTAAACTTGTATAAAATTACATCAGGATTAGTACAGTGATACATCAGTCAGCGAACACGTGAAAATTATTTAGCTCAGCTTTCTCAAAGGAACTGTCAAATTTGTGATCGAAAACAGCAACAAATCACGCTCACGTATGTAGAATGTGCTAGGTTCACGAGCCATCTCTCTGTGCTGCGCTATGAAAACTGCAACAGAACAAATAAATAAAATACAATGTACCTCGCTGTAATTGTCAGAGAATTTTACTTGCATCTACCTTACATGTACATTACCTCTTGCGTGCGACAGGAAGGTATTTTCAATAATATGAAGTACTGAAACAATAATTTATCCACTGCATCAAAATACTAAATAGGCGCTGTCCACTGTCTCTATTCCGTGATCGTGGGAAGGTCTCTCATAAAATACAATTTCTTCAGAATGTTAGTCCCCTGTTATTGCAAAAGACTGTTCAGTGAACAGAAACAAGCGATAGCAAAAAGGCTAAACTCTTCGTTAGACGTAATGTTTATATGTGTACTAATGCTCCTGAACGACGATGTAGCTTCGCGCGAACATGTCCTTTGCGAAATTACATGTACTCCTTACAACCTGGTATCTTCAACATCTGCAGTGGCTTGGCAGAGGAAAGCAGTCATAAAATTCATTCCTCTGAAGCAGCTAGAAGAAATGCATGTTGCAGATGAGTCGATTTTGTATAGCCTCTTTGTGGCACTTTCTTATAAACAAGTCTTCCCGTGTCTCCTACGTGTCAGCCAAGGTGAGATGATTCTTTCACACTAAATATGTTTGTGCAGCCAGTTTCCTTCCTTCAAATACTACTCGCTTGAATGTTAGGCACACTGCAGCCACAATCACAAGATCTTACGGGCCAAGATACTCAAATACGAGTCCATTAAAGGCCAGTTAGCTCAACTCTCAGATCGCAGATCCAACATGGCGACGCATGAAGATCGCTCTTGTGGCAGGTTTTCCATTCTAACTCTTAATTGACGCACAGAACAATGCTGAATTTTGGCCGTGAGGAACAATTACAGGGGATTGGAGAAAACTAAGCCAATAAATGCTCTTTTGTCACGTTTTTCTTGTATTTTTCGGCCATTTTTTGATATCAACCAATCAGATTCACGGATTTAATTGAATTTAATAATTAAAAGCTAACACCTTTTAATCGATTTTGCAATCTGCCTGCCTAGATTTTACGCGGACCATTACTTAGTACGGACCAGTTACATGAGCAGGCCAGGCCTGGTTAGCAGGGCTAGCTTGGTTTGCCGAGATCCTGGCATGTCTGTTCATAGGGAGCCCACACAAACTGTGTGACCATTAGAAGTTTCAAAATATAATGAAATATTTAGGAATACTGAAACATCTGTATTAACACGAAATATTGTGAAGAATATTTAAGTTTGAGTTCAGTTTAATGGAAAATTACTTCTGTCAGTGGTTGTCTGTTATGGCTCTAAATGCTGAATTTTAGCGATTTGAAGGTTTGTCGAATCCTGCTACTGTTAGTACATAATGAGAAAAGAATAAGGAAGGAAAACTGCATTTCAGACCAACTCAGCACCGAGCCAATTTTTACCCAGAAATTCTAATCGCTTAGCTTCTAAACCACAAAACAGGGCAAGCTCAGTAGTTGAAGTTTCTTCTCGTACCATTCAATGACATTTTTTTGGAAATGCGAATGCGAAGCATGAGCCGCTGAATATTAGTTTATTTTAAACTCAACGGTACACTGTAGATATTCTTTTATTTCTAAAAGCAATATTTCATGTTAATAGGGACATTTCAATATCCCTATAAATTTCATTGTATTTTGAAACTATGTACTAATGAGCACATAGTTTGTGTCGGTTGCCCGTGGACTGTTAAATATACCAAAAGTAAACTTGGGCCAAGCAATTATATGGGAAAACTTCAGCCCATCCTGCCAGGATCCCAGCAATGTCATGCCAGAATCCCAGCTTGCTGGGCTGAAAATGTTACATTTTAATCCTGTTTACCAGGCCGGGGTGACTTGCATCATGTACGTGTAATGCCAGGCTAAACAGTCATCTTGGCCTGAACCAGCCTGGCTAAATGGGCCAGCCCCATTCATGTAATCGGCCCCTATATATTGGATTGTTAAAGAAAAGAAATTATGTTGTTGACAGTTCCAAGTGAGCAAGCAACCCTGATTTGCCAAAAAGTCAACATGTACTTTTGTTTACTGGTGTTTCATCCCTTGCTCGTTTGCATTGCTGTTGTTGCTGTCTTATCAACCCTCACTCAAACATTTAACCACTAACTTGAATATGACTTAACACATCATCTGGAAACAGCATCCCCTGTAGCCTGCTTGCAGGCGGTTACTGGTGTTTTTATCGCGGAAAACCCGGTTCCGTTCGCTAATCGGGCGCCATCTTGGATTTTTAAGACGCGCGGTCCCGGGGACGAGCGGGCGAGCGCAAAAATCGAGAGAGGGGGGAGGGGGAGAGAATAGAAAAACCGCCTGCTGGAAGACTAGGGCTTTCTCTGGACAAAATTTGAATCCCGTCCACCAGCAGACGGGGTTTCTGATTGGTCAGGAAACAATAGCTAGGCTATGATACTACAGAGCAGTCTCTTTAGAATTTGTCACACATTCTAGAATCATGGCGGACTTGAAAGAAGTAGTAAGCAAAGCGTTATCATTCTTGGATTCCAAGGGGAAAACGATCGTTTTAAAGGCCGAACAGGAAAAGGCTTTGTACAGCCTACTTGAAGGAAACGATGTTTTGGCAGTTTTGCCAACAGGTTTTGGAAAAACCATGATTTTTACGATGTTTTCTGTTGCTGCTCGAGAACGAACACTGCAGGCACCAGTTTCAGTATTGGTAATATCGCCGCTCAACAGCATAATCACTGACCAAATCGCTGATCTAGAAGGATTATGCAAAGCCGCAGAGCTTAAAGCAGACAACTTCAATGCAATACTGAAAGACCTGCCACATTTTATCTACGCTTCGGCCGAGAAAGTCCTTGAAGAACGCTTCCTTCGTGCCCGCAAAGATTTCAGTTCTGAACTACACAAGGGCATACCATTGATTGTCGTAGACGAATCACACACAGTGGAAACGTGCACGGGAAAAAGGTATTTTTGTGCATTCATTTCTCGTAGACGGTTACAAGGAACTTAACAAATTCACGTCTAAAATTCGAAAGAAATTCGGTTTCTGACAAGCATTGCTCGGTCTCTGCTATACATTTTCCTTTATAACCAGCAAAGAAAGAAATTTGGTTATGGACAAGCATTGGCCTTGCTCGGTCTTTGCTATACATTTTCCTTTATAACCAGCAAACACGAAGTTTTGAATTTGAGGTCAGGTTGACTACTTGCAATACATAAATAGTTAAGATATAGATTCTGCAGACATGAACATTTTTATGTATAAATTAGCAACAGAAGCAATAATTCAGTAAAAGTAGCATGATATTATCCCCATTGTATAAGCCCAATGAAGAAATGAAGGGATGAGAAATATAATATCACTCACCTCGCTCCGTTTCGGCGGTCTTCTTGTCGCTCTCCTCGGCGTTTGCCCTGTCGTTTTCTTCCACCGATTTCAGCCGCTTGTAGAAACAGTACGTGTTCCTCAAATTCCTACCGCATGGCTTGCAAATTCTATCGGATAATTTATCTTATTTTGCCACATTGAAACCGAGCTCAGCGCATAACTGGCTCGAAGTTTTGTTCTCGAGACCTCGAAATTGTGGTTTGTCGCTGTACTCTTTCCTCTTCGAGATTGTAAATATATTTTCAGTAGAAATATACGCAACTCTTCCGTATCTAATAACTAGCTTGGTTCTGCAAAATCTACACTCTTCCTTCGGATTTTCGCGGCTTGCGCTAGCTGATTTTTTCGGTGTTTCGCGTAGCTCCATTCTCCATGACAAAAAAGTTCCGCGTGAGTTTGACAACTTCAAACCACGCGGATTTGTTTTGGTCGAAGCGCTTGACAGTTTAAAAACAATGGGGCCTTTACTTGATTTTGATTGGTCCATAGCGAGTGCGTGACATGTCACCGTAAGCGTCATGGTCAATGGGTTGAGACTCATAGGGGGATGGTTATCCAGTAGGCGTTCTTTCTTTTCGCGCCTCCCGCCCCCCTCCCCCCGCGTCGCCTCTTTGTCAACTATCGCTCGCCCCGCTCCTCCGCGTCGCGTATTTTCCAAAATGGCGGCCAAGATAGCGAACTCCGGGTTTTCTCGCCGAAGAAAAACTCCAACGCCTACAGGTAGGCTACATCCCCTGAGGGCTCTACTTTCAAGAAAAAAATGATTGTACATGTTGGACACCTTGCCCCATAATGTCAAATCACACCCTGCACACCCACTCCCTCACAGCATTTAACATCAATAACTTGTCTGAACAGAGGTGGCCTAAACATGCAGAAATCAAATATCACAGGGTAAAGTTAGGTCTGGTCGCATAGCTTAAACATGGCAACGAGTGGAGAAGTACCTCAGACAGATTCCACAAGGGAAGACTTTTTCTCAGCTCTTCTTCATCTACCTGACATCTGCTAGTGTAGTAAGTGGAAATAGGAAATGGCAAGGGGTGACAGGCCGCACAATCTCTACCAGTGTCAAACACTTAGAAACCTATATTTTTGCTCTAACGATTATATCTTTTAAGGATTTTCCTTTTTTAAAAGATATATTTGGTGGTTCATTAAAGATCTCTCTGAGATATAGGTGGTTTTGTACAATGTGCTAATTTTTCACTAAAGCTTATTTGATGTTTGGCACAAATGGTTGGTATTGTGTCACAAAAGGCAGAATGTCTTTTTTGGTTTTATGCTGTTGTTTAAGCGCTGATGCCCTTTCTGTGAAATGAATTTCTGATAGGATTTTTCTATCAGAATATCAGTAAGCATGTTTGAAATTAAAAATGTTCTCCTCCAAAGTAGCTTTTGAAGAGTTTGTTCATAGGAGTCAAAGGGCTTCGCCCTTTACGAACCAAATTTTCACACTTGCTGGGCGATAAGAGGTGAAATGCATGTATTGAAGGGTCTCTGTCGGCTTAAGGTGGCTCTATACAGTTACTCATCATCAAATATACATAACTTTTTTGGCGATTTTCAGGACATTGATATTCGTTTCACTTGGAAAAAGCTACAAAAGCAACTAGCCTAGGCTTTATACTTTTGGAAAAAAAATCAAAATTTCTGGACTCGATGCTGGACTCGATTTCTCGATTCAAGGAAAATCTCTCCTTCATATAAAAACACATTTTAAGCACTGGTAGAGAATTTGTGTCCTGTCACCCCTTGCCATTTCCTATTTCCACCTACTACACTAGCAGATGTCAAGTCATATATTATCGAATGAAAATGTATTTTTATGGAATTTTGCACTATTTCGGTAACCATATTACAGAACGTCTTCTACATGTACACTGTACTTATGTTGTTTACCAATACACGCACTTAATGAGCTTTTCTCCACCCTCTGCATGTTAATTTCACTCGCACTGTCAGAATTTTTTATACCCCTTTGTGTGTATTTTTTTACATGTGTGTGTTTCACTTGTGTAAATTGTGTGCAATATGGCATCTTTACACGCAGGAAACCCTCGTGTAATGCTCCAATTCCTGTGCCCTGTACTGTAATTAGTTAATTAATAAATAATGGTAATACAACTGAGTGGAGTCCCATTCGGTCTAATCATACCTTCAAGTGATTAACAAAATCGAACGACCATGTAGTGGGAGTCTGATTTGTTTAATCACGAGTCCTGTTACCAATTAATTATATCTATAACAAAATTTGAGAAGGAATAGACAACAGTTTTAATTGTCAGATACATAAAAAATAACTTATTCAAGTGTAACTGATCCATTAGAGCGTGCACTCTGACGCTTACTGCCCAATTATTTAGGCGTGATGCTTACACTGTTCAATTAATGTTCAAATCATGGCTGGTGATAGCCAATCAGATTGGAGAATTTGTTATAGTTATGATTAATTAAGGACGGTGACTCCTAATACAGAGGTATTCTTGTAAAGGTTATGACTATGGGGAAAAAGCAGATCTAAACAAGGGTTATTGGAATCTAAAAAGAAATTTGTGGGTAACCACTCATTTTTCGGAGATAATTAAGCAACCATAATTCCAAATGTATGGTAATTTCTTTCCAAATATAAGCTCAATTATCTCTGGAAAAATCACGGTTACCCCCAATATTCTTTTTGGATTCCCGTACTAAGGACTGCTTTTTCCACATAGACATAAACCGCGCAAAAATACCTTTGTATTAGTAGGTAAATTCCTTAAGAAACTTGAATATCTCTGACCAGACAGAACATATGCGCAGTAATAAAAGGAGGCAATTAATTAAGGACGGTGCCTCCTTTTGTTACTGCGCATATGTTCTGCGCATCTCGGGATATTGGGTTTCTTAAGGAATTTGTCCCCTAATACAACAATATTTTTGTGCGGGGATGACTATGTGGCAAAAGCAGATCTCAGCAAGGGCTATCAGAATCCAAAAAGAAAATTGGGGGTAATAGTCCATGGGCCAGGACCCCAAAAATGGCCATTTGGTACCAAAAAGAAGGACAAATTCTAACATACATTTTTGAAAACGTTGTTTTCTCCAGTTTATTTTGGTGTATGATATCCATGCCAAATGAGTAGCTTTAAAGGGGTTATCACGTGATAAAGTGACGTCACTCAAATTTACAAAGTGACCAAATAATGCACAGAGATGACTAATAATAGTCTAATGGAAGCCTGAAAGCGCCATTATGGATAGGCTTTTAGAGTCTAATAATCCCGAGCAAGGTTTCCAGAGTTAAACTCTACTAAACACAAGTGTGGCTCCTGAACGGTTTCCATGGCAACAGATAATATTGCTAAATTTAGAGAATTTTTCAAAACTCACAACAGCAAAAACGGAAAAGTGGTTGTGGAAGCAAACACAACTTCAAGTTAGAGTTGACATAAATACTTCTGATATTTTGGCAAAAAGCTGGTTGAATTAGAAAGGAGCTATTTTTAAGAAACGTTTTACTCCTTAGTGTCATCGTCATCATCCTCAAGCAGGATAAGGCCTGAGTTCAAACTCGGGGAGGGAAAAATGATTGATCGATAATATCTTCCACTAGATCACATAGAACAGCATGAAACTTACCTGCAATATTAATATTAACGTCCCCTTTTGCTTTAACTTACAATTTTGATCACGTGGCAGATCACGTGACTAGAATGTAAAATTTCGAAAAATCACGCGAGTTTTAGTTGTACTGATAAACAAAACAGCGTTTTCGATAGAAATTAGACATATCTAACATTCTGCGTTTGAAATGCGTGTCCTGGTTTTTTAAAAGTGAATATGTGAACGTTCAAAAGTGAAATTTTACGAAAGTTCTGGATTGCTGTAAGTTTAATGAACAACACGACGCTCTTGAGTTTTGCAAACATGACTGTTTTGGCAGATACGTCTGCCATCTTTAGTGTGAATTTGAACATAGTGTGCAGTAGAATGTAAATAGTGAAGAAATTACAACTTTATATTAACTTTGGTTTAGTTAATATAAGCAATAGACAACGCATTTCTACGGTTTATTGGCTCATTAATCAATAGACAAACATTCCAAATGTGAGGCTGGAAATGCTTAAACTGCATCTAGAAAGCGTTTTAGTTCGATGTTGCCTCGTAAACCCATTAACAATTCATCAAATAATTGCTATTTGATTATCGTTCTATGCTGTATCAAATTTTAACTTTTGAAGAGATCACTAAATAGGTGTAAAAAGGTTAAATACATAATTAATCTACGAATTTCATTTCAAGCCGCTCAGAAATACTTTTCTTTGTTCTAAATCAAACTGGCCCAGTATTTTTTCCTTCGTTTTGAAAAAGAAATAGGTGTATTTCAGCCATTTGTTGGGTCGCCGGGTTTGCGGGCGTTTGTTCGTGCCATTGGTCCATTCTCCGTTTGTTTGGCTGTCATTTCGCTCGTTCGATTGTTGGGTTTGTTCGTTCGTTCATACATAATAATATTGTCCGTTCGTTCATTCGCTGCTTTCGTTCGTTCGTTTTGTGGCCATTCATTCGGTCGCGTGGCTTGTGCGTTCATCCATTGCCTTCATCCTTCGGCTTCCCTTCATGTGACTGTTAAACAGTCAACTCATAAATTACACATCCAATCATTAAGTCCGAAAAACCCAGAAGAGATTAGCATCTCTTGGGTTTTAATATTAGAAATAGCATACCACAGTGAAGGACCAGTGTCCTTTACAAATAATTTTAAATATCAAAAAAACCTAAGTTTTCTGATACATGAACGCCTAAAAATGACGAAAACATAACCGACAGGGCCGAAAGCACGGCAAACATCACATGAAAAACACCGAATCTACACAACCGGTCACAGAAATACTGTAAGCACAGGAATGCACCAAAGTGGTCACATAATCTCTTGGTTGCTATTGCAACCACGAGATAAAAACTGTTGCTGTAAGAGCTCAATGTTCAGCTAATTCGCTCTTTTGTGCATTTATCTACTTGCCTAATAGCTAGTTATTCTTCAAAAACAACAGGGCTGTAAAAAACATCCAAACTTAGAACACAACGAAGCACTTCTCACCCGTCAAGGGAACCACCATGTTGGATTAACTCATACGGTCATGCGGATTTCCCATTTTATTTATTTTTTCATTGTCGTAACATTCCTTCAAAAATAGCCTTTTTTAAACCAAATCCAATAAAAGAATATACCATAGTTTTCTTTTTACCATCAAAATTGCCGGAAAACTGCATTCGTCCCATATTTATAGGAGTTTTATGCACAGCCTCGTTTCCATGCTAAATGGGTATTCTGAGAAATTTCAAATTTAAAAAACTACATAAAAGCTACTTTTCTAGAAAGGTTATCATACCAATTTCAAAACACCTCAGGGAGGACTATCAATTGATAGCACTCACGTTTTGTCCCTCGATTTGGTACCGAAATCTGGTCTGGCCCATGGACTATAACCACGCATTTTTCAGAGAGAATTGAGCTTAAAGTTGGAAAGAAATTGCCATACATTCTTTGTATTTAAACGCTTTTTTTAGAATTATGGTTGCTTACTTATCTCTGAAAAATGCGTGGTTACCCCTCATTTTTCTTTTTGGATTTCAATGACCCTTGCTAAGATATACCAGTAGTTTTCCCCATAGTCATAACCTTTGCAAAAATACAGATAGATAAATAGATAGATAGATACAGATAGATACAGGTAGGTAGGTAGGTAGGTAGGTAGGTAGGTAGGTAGGTAGGTAGGTAGGTAGGTAGGTAGGTAGGTAGGTAGGTAGGTAGGTAGGTAGGTAGGTAGGTAGGTAGGTAGGTAGGTAGGTAGGTAGGTAGGTAGGTAGGTAGGTAGGTAGGTAGGTAGGTAGGTAGGTAGGTAGGTAGGTAGGTAGGTAGGTAGGTAGGTAGGTAGGTAGGTAGGTAGGTACGTACTTTATTAAAATACTTTGCAGCTCATTCTATGATACAAATTTACAAAATTAAAAATTTATAATATCTAAAATCTAATAATAATAATTATATAATTTAATAATACCAATAATTATAATTATAATATCTAAATACTATATCGCTAATAATGATGGCATTAAAAACCTAGTTATTCACTTTTTGCATTCACCAGAGAGCATGACGCCATAATAAAACTGTTTTTAAATCTGTTTGTCTTACACCGCGGCAAGTTAAAGGTGCGCGCGTGCCTTAAATTGTACTTACAATCATATAAGGGTGGCAAAAGATTCTTAAGTTTGTGGCCGCTGTCGTTACAGATATTCTCAAAGGTGTGCTTGCAAGTATCATTGTGATGCTTCGCTACAGTTGGAAGATTCACTAGCGCTAGAGCAAGCTGATACTCAATGCCGGGGCAGATGATTTGCATCGCCCTCCTCTGAACGCGCTCTAATTCGTGCGTTAAGTAAGCCGGCAGAGAATAATGGAAGACAGGTGCGGCATAATCATAATCGGCATACATCTCTATTAGGAGGCACCGTCTCTAATTGAAACTGTTACAGGATAGTAAATAGATTTAGCCAAGCCTAAAAGGGGAGCTCCCAAGGAATAAGCTGGTGTCCTTTTCTCAAAAATAATCCTGAAGCTTTTCGGTCCCAAATAAATTTCGAGACTTTCTTGGCTCGTTCTCTTTCAAAAAGTGTGTCAATATTTTGGGGATCTGTTCTGTGAATCTGAGCTCTCGAAAGGTCATTCTAGAGTACAGCTGATTTTTTTTTCCGGCATCAGACTGAACACATATTTTTCTCACAAAGCCGTCTTGCTTGGTTTATGCAGTGTTTCCATACCCTGTCATTAAACTGCCAAGGCTTGTCAAGTCTCCTCGGATTCTTGGCTGTTCGCTTGAATGAACTTGAAACGTCGCTCATTTACAACAACAAAATATAACTTACTCTAAAGTAAATGGGTTATCTTCTTGGGCAGGGGGTGGGGGGAGGGGGAGAGCAACTTTCGGTACATTCTCATGAAATCCAAACGATGTTCTCACAACTTGCAAAGCAATCAAGGAAGGTCCTAGTCGGCGGATACGCCTCCTGTGTGTGCGCAGATGTTGCATAGTCCAATGAACTCGAATGAAACTCAAAGGCGGCTGCCCAAAAGCAACGCGCAATTTTCCGCAAGAAAAGATGGCATTCTCTCCCCCCCGTCGGGTTGCCTTGGGATTTCGCTCCCCCAGAGTCTGTACATACGTAAGTACGGACGGACGGACGGGCGTACGCTGACGACAGAACCAAAATTTCTCGCATCGATGGGTTACCAGATTTTCTTACCTGTGGTGCTCCGCTATTAACACAATTAGCTACACAAAATTGCCTTTTTTTTTTAGATATATAACTATGGTAGATTTATCATTTCAAAATATTTCGTTTAGGCTCCTGCCAGAGATGAAAACTTGGAAAATCCTACCAGAGAATCTGCCAAACATGAATTGAAGATCGACGGAAAAATGGCACACAGTGAAAATTCAACTAGAAAATCTGTCACACCTGAAATAAAGCTCGACCCCTCTTTACCTTCAGAAGAATTCACCCGACTTCTTGTTCAGCACTTGAAAGGCTTGAACCTGCAAAGTAATGCCACAGAAATGGAACACCATTTGACTCTAGATCTATGGGACTTTGCCGGACAGCAGGTATACTACGCTTCCCATCCAGTGTTCTTATCCCCACGAGCAGTTTATATGCTGGTGTACAATCTCAGCAAGGATTTAAAGGACACTGCCCAGCCCTGTGTTAAACAAGGAAACGTTGACATTCATCTGGCAAACCCAAACAACGAGACGAATTTGGAGAATTTGCTGTCGTGGCTGGTTTCAGTTAGTACTATTTGCTCAATGGACGAGAGCAAAGACAAAGATTTACCGTATCTACGGCCCCCCGTATTCATCGTAGGAACACATGCTGACAAGCCATTTCAAGACATCCAGGAGACTGAGGAGCTGATTCAGAAGGCAATTTCTGGCAAGGGTTACGGTCGTCACGTGATCCGCCCTCTCTTCTCAGTCGATAACACACAAGGGTCATCAGGTGGTGGAGTTAGTGCACTACAGAAACGAATGATTGAAGTGTTGAAGCAAGAGCCATACATGGGGGAGGAGGTACCACTTCGGTAAGTTCCTTATTACAAAAACTGTAAACCAGAGAAACTTTCCAATTTTCCGTAACGTTATTTTATATAACAACCTCAAACAGTACCGTACAGCTTTCTTGTTAAGCGATAGTTTTGGTTTGCATTTGATGACCGTGTAAGCTTTGCGTGTTTTATCACCACGTCGCGTCTGTTAACGTGCAGATGGTGATATCGGTTGACCACTTCAGATACAATGTCAAACTTAAATAAGGTCACAGTCTTTTCTCAAGACTTTAACCATACCTCCAATTACCTCCTTGCCCCACCTATGTTTCAGTTCAAACTGAAAATGTAACTTTACTATTAAGACTAATCGAAACAAATTAACATCGGTATCTTTTTTCGGGGTTGGGACATATCGGCTTTAGGGAGTATAGCATTCGCTGGTTTTAAATAGTCAGGCTGCTATTTTTTCAAAGAATTGGAGAGGTTGATGGAACTTCTTGCAACAATTGGGCAGGCTTAAACTTTAATTGGCCTCCGTAAAATTCTCTTTTTTCTATTTTCTCTACAGTTGGTTGAACTTTGAAAAGGTTGTTGAAGCTCTAGTTGCCAAGAAGACATACTACTTGCAGCTCGAAGAACTACTAACCATTATCCAGAAAGTGTGCTTCATCGACGATGAGAATGAGGTTACCACCATGTTGGATTTTTATCACGACCTTGGCAAGATTGTCAAACACCGCAGCATGGTTGTACTACGTGCCCAATGGCTAACAGACGTATTAAGACAACTTATAACCATTCCCCATTTTAATGACATGGTAAGAAAATTGAAGTGCAAGCACCACTCTGAATCATTTCGTTTTGAGCCATTCTGGTCTGAAGTGTACCAGTCTGATTTGAACCAGTTTTACTCTTAGAGGTCTGATTCTTACTTGTCTGACTAGTCTCAATGTAAATATATTTATACTAATTTATGGGTGAGTACTAGTTACCTTAAATAACCATTGTGGGCTAGAAAAACAAAGCAGCTATCCTTAGTGGATAACAATATATTTATAATAATAGGATCGGCTACTTGATACAGACAGACTCGAGAAAACACAATACACACGGTACACACATATGCTACTGTACAGACTAGGTGCACCTACAAATGTAGTTACAAATCAGCTTGAAAATACACGCATACAAACTAAAGGTTTAGTAAATATAAACTGGAAAATAACAAAAATTCATAACTTACTAATACCTCTCAAGAGTATTTGTTTCCAAATTTGAGGGGCAAAAGCTTAATTTGGTCACTATAGCATTCCCAATCTTGGCACCCTGATATCTAATGAGATGGAACTTGTTGCCACAATATAAAATTGACAGACTTAGTAGATTTAAATTATTTCTAGTGTGGCTCTTACTGGTCTGACTTGTAGCAACCTACATCCTACTGTTGTACCCTGTACTACACTCGCTCCTTAACTATTCTGACTTGTACCAGTTTAACTCCTACTGGTCTGACTTGTACCAGTCTGACGCTTACTGGTCTAACTTGTACCAGTCTGACTCCCACTGGTAACACCGCGGCAAGACGTCTGCGCATGTGCTCACTTCCGCCATTTCCGGTTTTGAGCACGTTGTTCATTTTCATTCGGTGTGCTTTCGGTCATAAGGCATTCGAAATTTATTTGTGTGGATCAAGAGCTGTAGATGCAAGAAGCAACGACGACAGATGTACACAACGTATGTAGGCGTTGATTTGTTGCATTTATTTTCATAGAGGCTGAACGGTAGACCTCATTTTAAGCGAAATACCTGGTCCAATTTGAAATTTATTAATCGATTATACACCATTTCTGTTAGGCTCGATTTCCGCCGCTCTCTCGAGTCCGGTCTTTGTTCCTCCCCGAGAGACGGCTGGACGCGTGACCCGTTGACCTTGTCTGTGACGTAATTCGAAAAAGTTAATTTATGCGTCTCCGATGTCACTGGAAGTGAAATCGGACGCCAAATTTCTTGTTTATTTGGCATTTGAGAACGGCCTTACTGTGTCGAACACAATCGGGGCTGACGGAAAAATTCAATGACTTTCCCGATCCTGTTGGTTGAATAACGAACACATCTAAGCCGCTAACTAGCTTTTCAAGTGTCTCTCGCTGTAAATCTTTAAATTCTCGATTTGAAACGTCTCCAAAACTCGCTCAAAAGCCGCATTCATCTTTTCCACTCTGATGACATATGATAATTTTTGCGATAATGTTGCCAGACGAAAATCTGCAGGCGGCAACCTGATTGGCTGAAACCAACAATAGAAATCAGACGCGTCCAGCCGCTATTTCGGGGGGGATGAGTGCGGGCTCATTTTCCCGAACAGCGGCTGGTAAACGAGCCTACATTTCTGTCAGTTGTGAATGCGTTGTTCTTCCGTTTCTGAGTGTTTCTAAGTAGTTAAGAGCAGTCTAAAGTTTTCTGAAAACGAGCCCACAAACTGTACTCGAAAATGATCCTATGCTTTATAATAACCTGTGCTGAAGTATTCTTTTTAGCAAAACTAAACCAACTTCTCTGTTTTCTTAGCTGTTCGCATTGCGTTTTTTCTCTCGTTGGTTTGCATCTTTTTGCGTATAACTACTCAATTAAAATGTACTGTATCTTAGGAGCCAACAAGTTGATAAGAAATTCATCTTCATCATCCAAAAAAGCAGTCTAATTTCTTTCATTTCGAAGTGTTCAAAGCGACCAGGATGAAAAATCCAGATCAATTCATGCATACAAAAATAAGTTTAACGATAGCACGACCTTTCTCTCTCCTTTACAATGCTTTTAAAATGAAAGTGATGTAAGCTTTTTTGCATTTTTTTTTTTACATATATTGAGTACAAAGTTGAGGCAATTACCTGTTTTAGACTTGAATCTGTTATCTCAACTAAAGCGAAACTGACAGTATTAGTGCATGGCAAATTGTGCCTATCCAATGTTTCTCCAGGCTGTTCAGTCCTGAGCCATTCTTGGCGCGCTCTCCCACTCAACATTAGCTTCCTTCAACTCATCTAAAATTGTCCTTTCCCATGTTATGATGTTATGCTATTTCGTTTTCCCTTAGAAGACCAGGTCAGCGCCGTGCTTGAATGTGCAGAGGTATCCGTTCTCATAGTGTGCCCAAACCATCTTGTTTCTGTGGCGGTAACCAATACATATTTAACGATGCTTTTAAAGTTGTTTTCACCTGTACAGCAAACTGCTTTAAGGAAAGTTGTGATACTTGTTACAACTAGTTCCAAACATTTTTATTTTTGCCATTTCGTTCTTTTGTTAGGAACCGAGATATGCCGAGTTGTGGAATAAACTGCAGAATACAGGTGTCCTCAGCATGGAACTTGTCGATCATGTGTTTTCCAAATTGTGTCAGCAAGGCCTGATCAAGCAGGACATCTTGAACATGATGGAACAGTTCGGACTAATCGTTAAATTTGCAACTGAGCGCGAGTATTTTGTTCCAGCACTTGTGAAGTCGCCACCTGAACCCCTTTGTAAACGGGCGCTCTCGGCGTCAGATCCATGTCCATTGTATGTTCACTTTCTCGAGGGATTTGTGCCTCATGGTCTCTACTCACATCTTGTATCAAGATGTACCAGGTGGTGCTCTGAGAGAGAATTCAAGCAGCCGCCTTACTTGTTTGATGGAGCATCCAGGTTCGTCATTGATAAGGCTCAAACTCATCAATTGATCCTTGTTTGCAAGAAAAGATTGATCAAGGTGATCTTAAAACATTCAAAACCAGGTGATGAAGTGTCATTGGCTGCAGCTGAAGCTGAGGCAGTAGAAGTGGCCAGTTTGGTGCGAGGTTTTCTGGAAGCCACATTGCATGGTTTGTCTCGCGAGTTGTCGTGGTTAAGCAACTTAAAGTATGAATTGTGTGTTTCATGTCCTAACTGTCAAGAAGAGGAAAAAGCGTGTCCCAACCACGGCCAGGTTTCCTGCACGGACGAAGATTGCCTGTGTCTTCTTAAGATCCTGCCAGGAGACAAACTTAGCACCTGCGCAAAATGCATCTGTGATGAAGGAGCGATACCTCCTTCACTGAAAAAGTGGTTAACAGTTAAAGGTGAGGATATTCGTTCGTGAAATTAGAATCCAGGGAGACAGAGTTGCCAGTGATAGGAATTTTTTGTCAAAAACTTTCAGTTTCTGTTTTACCGCACAAAAGTGGTACTGTTTTTCCTTCTTGGTGATAATTTAAATAACATCTCTCCCTGTATTTTGGCCGAATTGGCTTTCAGGGTAGCCTGTCTTATCGAGGCTTATCTCTAGAAAGTTATATCTCGCCTCCTTTCATCTCGTCTTGTTTTCACCACTTGTCAAACGTATGCTCTTCTTTATGCAGCTGTCCGCCCTGGTAAGCTCGAAGACGATGTACACAACACGACAGCCCTGGGAAGTGACAAGCAGTCAACGAACCACGGCTTGGACGTTTTTTCAAAGAGAACAACTAGCCAGGTAAGAAATGATGCTAAAGTGGACCAGCAATACTGTTGACGGTGAAACCTTTAAACCTTAAACTGTACCCATCTCTTTTCTGTCTGACAAGCTGGATCTTATTTGTAAATATCGACAAGACATTCAATTGCCTTTATACTCAGGTCTGCCTATATTTTTAGCATTCTTTGCATTCGGTGGCTTAAATATTCAATGGCGTTACTGCACAATCCCGGTTGCTGAAAATATCCAGAACATAACCCAAATTTGGTCACAAAACCTGGTAGTGTGAGTTACACTTTCTCTGGTCTTTTAAAACGATTCTTTTGGACTACAAATGTATTCTTTAACAACAGGGAGATCAAGTTCGATTGTCAGTTAATCTCGATGAGACTGTCTTGAATCGTTGATAAACCGCTGCTTTGACAGCAGACCCATTAATTTTCATCCCCCAAAACAAAATCCCCTTAAGGAACAGTTCTCCATGGCCAGATGCTGAACACAAGTGAGTGGTGCAACACGAAACTGATTTCCGTGACAATTTTAAATGTGTTATGATTAAGAAAAGGCTATTAATATTGCAGATGGCTTGGGGAGTGTTAATATATTCAAAGGTCGCGTAACGGTGAAATTGGTGGTAAATGTCAGTGAAATGTCACGTGACAGAGAGGCCTCCTTGTGCAATATCCAATTTGGTTCCTCGGGGGTCCCTCCTGTAAATTGTCGAAGAAAACATTTGGAGTCTCAACGAATTGTAACCAGACAATGTGTGATGCACATGCAAGATTGAAACATATCTATTTTGTGACCAAATCTTAGAAACCATCCTACACTTTAGCTACCCGCCTCAAAAACACCTCAGCTAAATGCGGATAATAAATACTTGTGCAAACTCTTTTGAGTTTTTATTTTTTAATAAAATGTTTCAATGTTTGGCTATGACATCTTGGGGACACAACCACCTTTAATAGTCTTGGTAAAACAGACACAAATTCACACTTCATTATGCAACCTTATTGCGTGTTTTTGCTGGTTAAAGGCCAACGCAACATGGGGCCTCATATTGAAAAAGTTATGATTTCGCCACTTTCTTATGTCTATCAAGAAAAAGTTAATTTGGGGGAAGCCCTTATGCAGACGCGGACATCAGTGAGACGAGTTGCAGAGGCGAATCTTGTTCGGCACAATTCACTTCTGTTGAGCATCTAATTTGCCAAATTTCAGCCTACAGCTTCGTAATTCACAGTTTCTTACCCGCGATGTTTTACTATATTTGCGCGTAGAATAGTAAATCGTTCTTAACTTTTTCCGTGGTCGTTTTAATTTTGGATTAAGAAAAATAAACCCACCTTCAAGCCTCGACAGAATTCAATATGAATCCCTTCTGTTCGAAACTTAAAGTATTTCTCTCGAAATTAATTTCTAAAATTTGTTAGCAGTACTTGAGAGAGAAAACCGACTTACCGTCAAGCTAGAAAGCTCCCATTTTATCCTAACATTATGGGTACTTCAAGCGATGTACCCGGTGCAGTGCTGTTTACTCACTTGCCTTTTATTGGGATAAAAATCGAGTTCAAGTGATAGCAGTTGTTTTGATTCTGGTATGATTTTCTCTTGAATGGTTGTCGAATTGCAGTCAAACTGGTCTGGTATTAAATGCTACGTGGTGATCTTCAAATAGCTGACCAAATCTTCGACGGATCGATTCACTTAACTCAGTTTTCGTCAAATTTGCCGCGTCGTATATGCCATTTCTTTCAAGGGCCTTACAAAGTCAGTTTCTTAACAGTCCTACCATATGAGGTATGATTTACGGAAGTCTGTAGAAAACTGCACGGTAAAGTTTTCATTATAAAGATTGCTTGGCAGTGAAATCAGTTGATTTGCTCCGTGCACAGCTCCATGGAGAATAAACATTTAAAACAGTACCAGTTGATTGTTGACAGATTTCCATTATCACTGGTTGTAAACTGGTCTTTTAATCTTGTTGAAAAAGTGCACAATAGCAATGCAGCAGAGTAAAGAACACAATTCCAATCGACGATGCTGTTTTAACGTCTCTTTTGGTGGACCATGACTATAGCGTTGATTCAAGATGGCCGATTTTCAAAACATTTTGACCTTGGTAAGGCAGTTTTTAAGGACTGGCAAATTTCATTGGAAGATGAAAGACGGAGGCAAATTTACGGCAGTTTTATCGATGGTTATAAGCTTTGTTTGTTTGTTTGTTTCATTTTTTTGAAATAGTTCAAAACTACACAGACTCTGGGAGTACAAAGGACGGATTGTATTTTCTTTAAAATCACGCTTCTTTTTTGTTTTTCTTAGTTTTAGCTCTTTTGATAAATTCACTTAGTCGGACCATTGAAATGACTGTTACTAAGCAACATGTTGCCAAAGGGGAGAGATTTTGTGTTATTGTTGTACCTGGGCTTTTGGAAAAGAACGACCTTAAATCCTTGTGGTTTTCTTGCAGGAGGTCCATCCCTCTTTATTTGGAACATCATGTGGTCAACCGGGGGGTTCTTATGACACTCTGAAAATTGCGCTCCTGGCTAGTGAGTGGGGTTCGTCTAAGGGCGGCTTGTCCACAATGAATAGAACGCTTGCCACTCTGTTTGCAAAACAGTCAAACGTGGAGATCACTCTCTTAGTACCTCAGTTTTCCTGTGGTGAAGAAGACAAGAGAACCGCTAGAAGTCACAACATTGCTATCCGCGAAGCACGGCGTCGCCCAGGCTACGGGGACCCCCTCGACTGGTTAAGCTGTCCACCGAAAGACCTGGCCATTGATGTTGTAGTGGGTCATGGTGCGAAGCTTGGTAAACAAGCCCAGTTCATTAGAGAGTCCCATGGTTGTAAGTGGGTGCAAGTAGTGCATACTGAACCTGAAGAACTGGGAATGTACAAGAACTACCCCAGGGCCATTGCTCAAGGTGAAGAGAAGAGCAAAGATGAAGTAGCCTTGTGCAGAATTGCAGATCTTGTGGTGGCAGTTGGACCAAAGCTGAGAGAGGCCTTCTCATCCTATCTGCGTTCTTCTCGCCAACATATCTTTCAGCTTACACCAGGCACATTCCATGAATTTTCAGATATCAAACAAGCCCCAGATGAGGTCGGCAAGTTTAAGGTTTTGACCTTTGGGCGCGGTGATTACGAAGATATCAGCCTCAAGGGATACGACATTGCTGCCAGTGCAATAGCGGAATTGAAAGATAACTCTTACCGTCTGATCTTTGTAGGGGCACCAGATGGAAAGCAGGAGGAAGTTGCAGATAACTTGCTCCAGGTTGGCATTTCTAAGAATCAGCTGTTTGTCCGAAGATTCGTGCAAAGCAAGGATGAACTGAAAGACCTGTTTTGTGAAGTGGATCTTGCCATCATGCCATCGAGAACTGAGGGCTTTGGCTTAACTGCTCTTGAAGCAATGTCTGCCGGACTCCCTATTCTCGTGAGCGGCAACTCAGGGTTCGGGGAGACACTGTGCAGTCTACCATTTGGAAAGTCAGTTGTGGTGGAATCAGAGGACCCTAAAGAATGGGCAAAGGCAATCTCTGCTGTCCGTCAGAAAGACAGAGCTCAAAGGCTCCAGGAGATTCAAACGCTGCGGGCAAAATATGAAGAGAAGTTCAGCTGGGAGACGCAGTGTCAAGCCCTCGTCGATAGGATGAGGAAGGTGGTTCGTGGTAAGAAATATTACCGTTTTAATCCAAAAACCGTGAACGCGATCAGAAATTGACTTTGACAAGTTAATTGTGGGGCGACCAATCAAACCGCAAGAGACCAGCGCAAGCCACAGGGATAATTAACCTTACAATTTGCGGTTTATTGTCCTCGACTCATATATTATTCATAGTGTTTACACAAAAGACCATTAACGTTACTGAGGTTTGGAAACCCGTTCCAATTAGCATAATTTTTGACGATTTTGTTTCGTCGTTTTGTCGTTGTTTGATTTTTGTGGGAAGGTATATCAAGCACCGGAGAGAGTGTCTCATCAGTATGTCGCACTCGAAAAAATCTCCGCTAAGCGTCGTGTTTTTAACTCTCTTCTCAGTGTTGCAAATCCTCATGAAACAAGCTCTTTCGTGCTTGATATATTACATCCCAAATACGATTGGTTTTCCTGCATGACACAAATGCTTACTCTTTTCTGATTCGTACCGTGCAACAAGCTAAAACTCTAACATGGTCTCGAGATTATACTGATTTGGTTAACGTTAGGTCATACCCACACTAATCCGTTTTAAAATTGCTTCGTTTTAGTCTTTTCGGCAACACTGACGGTTTCGGAGCTTTCAGTAGGGGCTGGAAAACGACCACAAAATGATCCTTTTTGGATGTCAGGATCTTCTCGGCGAACGTTTTTGTTGTCCAGTACGCATACCCAGATAGTGCTAGTAATACATGTATTCCATTCGCCACATCCTTTGAAGTACAAAAGGCAGAATGGTACGCGTTTGCTCGCGAGTTATCTATCAGTTTCTTCATCAGTGGTTCGAGCACTAGTCTTTTCACGACGTCCCCGTCTTAAAACTTTTTTTCACCACAACACATAAACTGCGGGCAGAACGAGAGTGCTCTTAGTCTAAATCCTGGCAAAGAAAAGGTAGAAGTACATAATCAGAGTTTCTGTTACATGAAAAGAAACCAGCGGCGCTAATATAAGTCGTAAATATATTTTCTACATCTCATATGTACTTTACTTTATACTCATACTTTATTTTGTGCTGAACAAAACATTGTAAAATTTTTGGTGTTAATTGGTTGGATCGCATATTCATGAAAATTTCTGCTTTTCTATTGGACTTCTTTGAAGTAGTCCACTTAATTGAAGGCTTTGTTTTACCAATGTTTTAACTCTTTACCACTAGAAATTAGAAAAGCAGACTCTAGAATTTTATTCAAGAACCAGCTGAAAGAACATTTTATGTGCTGCACAATTTCACAATTTTGTTCTTATTTTTTATTGCCTAATAGTTAGATTTTAGATTTTAGAAAATTCTGTTTTTTCCTTTTTAGGTGTTTAGGCTTTTATGTTACAGGATCCCATTGATAACAGTGCTCTTGCACTGAGGAGTTATCCTGTCAAAATATTCGCCCTTAATATTCGTTACCTAGCAGAAATTTTTTAGCATTAATTTTATCGATTGACATTGCAGATAAACACATTTCACATTTCTTACTTACCAAAATAGTATAGATGCAGAATTTAAAGCTCATTGAAACTAATCACAAATTATATCAGGATCCGAAATGAAACTTGCAAGGTTTTGGTCTTGTAAGTATAATATGTGCTGTTTAGAGGTATTGAGGAAGCTTATGTTCCATGAATTAAACCTCTGCACTGTTTCTTGGTCTAGCCGTAAGGATCTGGGCTGCCGTAAGGATCTTCTCGGCGAACGTTTTTGTTGTCTAGTACGCATGCCCAGATAGTACTAGTAATGCATGTATTCCATTCGCTACATCCTTTGAAGTACAAAAGGCAGAATGGTACGCGTTTGCTCGCGAGTTATCTATCAGTTTTTTCATCAGTGGTTCGAGCACTAGTCTTTTCAGGACGTGCCCGTCTTTTAAAACTTTTTTCACCACAACACGTAGACTGCGGGCAGAACGAGAGTGCTCTTAGTCTAAATCCTGGCAAAGAAGAGGTAGAAGTACATAATCAGAGTTTCTGTTACATGAAAAGAAACCAGTGGCTCTAATATAAGTCGTAAATATATTTTCTACATCTCATACTAAAAAGATTGGACGAAAACTTTAAGATGCACCTATGTTTACTTTAATTGGTATTTCTAGTTTGATCCCATCTAATCTCACCTCACCCAATCTTACCTCTCATCTCATATCATCTCATTTCATTTCGTCTTTCCCCATGTCATCTCATCACATATCTTTTTTTCCCATCCCTTTCCATCCCATCTCATCCCTTCCCATCCCATCCCTCCTCATCTCACCCCTCCTAGCATTACTTCACCTCGCCTTTTCAATAACCAAGTGTCAAAGTTCTACTCTTTTTCTGATGCAGATCGGGACATGATGTGCACAACATGATGGCCAATCCAAGGGAAATTCCATATTGATCATCAACCAGAGAAGCTTTGATCAGTATCCCGAAGACAATAAACTTAAGACCCAAATAATATCTACGGAACGGATTTGTGCCAGATTTAAAGTCTTGTTTAAGGTCCTCAGTAACATGAAACGAACCAGAATCTAAAAAAAGCGCTTTTAAACGAGCTAGATTCTGTTGCTAGCAAAGATCACAGTTCCTATGACTGCTTTGTACTGTGGCTCATGAGCCATGGAAGAAGTGGAGAAGTATTCTGTTCTGATGGCGAGAAGTTCAGCAACTGTGAAACGCTGAGGGGCAAACCAAAGCTTTTTTTTTTCATTCAAGCATGCAGAGACAAAAAGGACGATGAAAGAGTAGCCGTTATGAGAGATGACGCATCTCCTTCACCTATAGAGTTCCCTTCGCAATGTTCTGATCCACCTGCTGATAAAGATAAACCTTCACCAGCTTAAGTCTCTCCTACGCATGCAGATTTCCTGTATGCGTATGCTACAGTCGATGAATATGTGTCGTACAGGCATGGTAAGGAGGGTAACTTCTTTGTCCGTGGTCTTGTGGAAGCTTTCCGAGAACGTACCACTCGTGACCACCTCCTCGACATCTTAACAAATGTCAACAAGAGGATCAGTGACATGGTGGTGACACTGCCCGCATTGGAGGACAAAACTGAAGTCAAAGACTTTAAGGTGATTCCATCGAAAAAGAAGTTGTAATGAGAATTTGCTGAAACTTTGCACAGTTACTAATTACACCTAGTACATTAAAAAAATAAAATAAAAAGCGGGGGTCACCGTGTCCGATTTCACGCTACGGGGCTGTAGTATATAGGTACTTTGCTATCTTTAGAGAGCAATATTAAAAAACCTATCCTTGTACTAGAGACACCCATTACTTCAACAAAGTTATTACTAGCAATGAAATATAAGCATTATTCTAATAATAGAAGAACAACGTTACAGTAAAACGTCTCAAAATTGCCGTAACAACTAAACTACTTTGAAATAATAGGCAAATCGAGCGTCTGCACGGTTGCAGTGAAACGCCTAAAATCTGACTGTAACAGTGAATCAACCGGAATATTTCAAAACTGAATAATGAAAAATTCTTCAATATTGAATATATCATGTAAAGTCGTATTTTCCTTAAATAAATGGAATAAAAAAGTGGGGTCACCGAGTTCGTTTGGGAGAAAACGACCATTTATTTCTCTGAACAGCTCAGCCTCCATAGGAAACCTATCAAGTTCCGAACGCGCGCGCGCTCGTGCGCGCGCTAATCACGCAAAAAATGATGCGCAGAAAGGATGCGCAATGCAATTGAATGGAATCACCTTAAACAAGCCTTTGAAGTTAAATACACTTTGCTGAAAAAAGTTCGCTTTTAGGAATTAGTTATACTTGATTTGGTATGCGTCTCTGAAGGGGCTTTATTCTGTATTAAACTAAACATTGTAAAACGTTTGGTGTTAATTGATTGGATTGTATACTCATGAAAATTTTCTGCTTTTCTATTGGACTTCTTTGAAGAAGTCCACTTAATTGAAGGCTTTGTTTTACCAATGTTTTAACTCTTTACCACTAGACATTAGAAAAGTAGACTCAAGAATTTTATTCAAGAACCAGCTGAAAGAACATTTTATGTGCTGCACAATTTCACAATTTTGTTATTTTTTATTGCCTGGCTTTGTTTTACCAATGTTTTAACTCTTTACCACTAGAAATTAGAAAAGCAGACTCTAGAATTTTATTCAAGAACCAGCTGAAAGAACATTTTATGTGCTGCACAATTTCACAATTTTGTTCTTATTTTTTATTGCCTAATAGTTAGATTTTAGATTTTACAAAATTTTCTTTTTTTCTTTTTAGGTTTTTAGGCTTTTATGTTACAGGACCCCATTGATAAGAGTGCTCTTGCACTGAAGAGTTATCCTGTCAAAATATTCGCCCTTAATATTCGTTACCCAGCAGAAATTTTTTAGCATTAATTTTATCGATTGACATTGCAGATAAACACATTTCACATTTCTTACTTACCAAAATAGTAAAGATGCAGAATTTAAAGCTCATTGAAACTAATCACAAATTATATCAGGATCCGAAATGAAACTTGTAAAGTTTTAGTCTTGTAAGTATAATATGTGCTGTTTAGAGGTATTGAGGAAGCTTATGTTCCATGAATTAAACCTCTGCACTGTTTCTTGGTCTAGCCGTGAGGAAAAGTTGATAAGCTATGTTCTAGTGGGTCTTACCGCCTTAGTCGCCTAGAACTAGTACTAGCGTAAGCTAGCTTGGAATAGTGTAATACAAAACCAATAAGCAGCTTATTATTTGATGGTATTTCCTAAACGTTTTTGATGAAGACAAAATTTGTGTGTGAGAAACTTAAGAAACATCATTTCCAGTAAGTTGACCTAAATTGAATTCGTTGCTCCCTCAGAGAGGAGAAGTACCCTACAATGTAAGGACCGTAGAAACTATTGTCTACCTCTTGTCAAAAAATGACGTCGACAGGGCAAAAAAGCTCTTTTTTTAACCTTAAATTATGTACGAACTCTGGCTCCTAATGTTTCCGAAAAGTATTTTTTTTTGATAAACATTTTTTTTTCTTATTATGTACTACACACGTACCATTAACCCTTTAAACCCTTACCGTGACGAAAAAGAAATTTCTCTTTACATCATCAATACAACTCAAACAAATAAGTGTAAAGAAGATCCTCGCAGTTATTAACGCAACTTATGCAGTTGCGAAAAGAAAGCCTGAAAAAATCAGGCTTTCTTTTCGCAATTGCATAAGTTGCGTTAATAACTGCGAGGATCTTCTTTACACTTATTTCTTCATTCCGCAGTTCAAATATATGAGTTTCATATATTCATAATTACAACTCAAACATTCAAGCGATGAGAATAAAGGAAGTGATCACCAAGGACAAGATGTCTTGATATTTAGACAAATTCTCCTTACTAGTTCCATAAGAAATGTATGGAGAACAGTAAAGAGAATATGAATATTCGTATCAGGGCTTTAAGGGTTAATGTGTGCAAAGCAATACACGTGACAGTTATCCTTACAATATAAACTACACCGTAATTACAAAGAAGCATGTCACAACCGAAAGGTATATTAATAAGATAAATGGGATTCTATCAAAATTATAATACAATTTTGTACTAGACTTTTTGCGGAGCCGGAAGGCCTTTATGCCTCACTACAGGCGACGAGGCTCAGTGAGTGATTGTTTGCTACCTATTCAGGAAACTAGACTTTCGATTTTGTAGACTAAGGGAGTTTACTTAGGCTTAGTTCAGTATGTGCAATAGTTTATATTCTGAATGGTGCATGTTTGTAGTTAAACATCTCAATTAGGCTACATTGTAGTTTTTTCGATTTTTGTAGATTTTTAGCGCATATTGTGATTCTTAATTTTTAGCGCACTCAGTTGTGTTTTGATAGCGCATTCTTCAGTTTTCATATTTCCTTGTGATGTTAACTCTGAGCGATAAAGCATGGAAATAAACTGACGCTTAATGTACTTTTTCAAAATTTTTGTAACGATTTTTAACAAAAATATACGACTCCTAGTAGTTCTATGCTATAAACTACAGTCTTGTATCTTTTGGCAAATTTAGTCAGAAGAATTAACCACCAATCTTTATCGAAAGTGTTTCCCTGTTATACACCTACACCTAAAATTTCACCTCTTTTATCTCTAAAAAATAACGCAAAAACAGTACATCATCGCAGGCCATTTTGGTCTCTCGAAGACTCCAAAATTTTTCTATATTTTTGTGTTCCGATTTGTGTGAAAATGGTCCAAACATTTTTAGTACTTAGACTTACCTGCTCTCTTTTTTCTGTTTGAGGTGTATTTCAGAGATCCTTCAGAGATCCTTCAGAGGGTAGAGAAAGTTACTCTTTTAGTTTGTTTACCCTACTGCAAGCGTCAGAAAAGGCACCCCTTTCTGGCGGAGCCTCCCCGTATAGCCCACTATAGGAAGTACCCTCCCCCCCCCTCCCCCCCTCTTTCCCCTGGCAACACGAGTTGCTCAGGTATCACTAAAATGACCTGATATAATAGATATTACCCTGTTAATCCTGGTACAACCGTCCAAAATGGGGGGATAATGGACCTCCGCCCCCCCCCCCCCCTTTGGGCGTTTTGTTTTGTTGTGTTTTTTTATTGATGTGCTCTACAAGAGGAGGAATAATTACGGATTTTTGCGCTGCTGGGGGCCTTTGACGTCCTTCACTCATTTGGTCGACAATTATGCTTTTGTCACTGAGAAAAAGGGGGAAAACATGCGTTCTTATTTAAAATGGCTTGAACCGTTGGACAGCAACTGGGAAAATGAATTGCGCATTTAGACGCCATGAGGCGCCAGACACCATTGCCTGTGAACAGGCTCCGGGTTAGGGAAAATAAGGGAAAAAACTGGCTAAAAAAGTGGCAGAGGGGGGACTGGGGAAGAGAACGGGGCTCCCCCGCCAACGTTCTGTTTCCCAGTCGGCGCCCGGCTTACTTCGCTCACCGATTTTTTGGCGTTATTATCACGTGGTTGCGATAGCAACTGCAAGATATTGTAGTGGAGTTAAGGGGATTCCTGAGCACATTTCTGTATTCGTGAGCTGTCGTGTAGATTCGCTGATGTTCGCGAGATCTTCCGTATTCCAAAGAAAGGAACCTCGCTGTATCATCAGGCTATGTCAGAGACACTTCGTTATTTTTAGGTGCTGATGTATCAGGTAACTGATAATAGAGCGTCGTTTGTTAGTGATTTTATGCTCAGAAATATTCAACATGTTGCGGCGCGGTGAAATTTAAGAGAAATAGTGTTAGATCACAGCGAACAGTGATGTGTTCTTAGGAAAGGTTTTTGTCGGGAGCATATGATTCTACTTGTGTTGATATTGTGGAGCATATACTTTTTGATTACAAAATAATCTTGTATAGTGCAAGGTTTGATTTTGTTGACGTGATCTGACTGAAAAGGGAATTCTCTGTTGGAATATCTAATTCACCTTTTACGTCTTCTGTAGAAAGGACTGTTTAACAAGAGAAAACAGCCCGGGGGGTGTACTTCCTAGTAATAGGCTAATGGGGATGTGCCGCTGGATGGGGTCGCATTTTCACGACTGGATTGACTATAATGGGGTTGCATTTTCATCAGGAGCTAATAGAGTTACTAGAATGGGGTCGCACGTTTGCGGGATTTCAGGGCTAAGTAAATTCCGGCAAGTAGGGATTTGGGGTATATTTGCCCAAAAGTGACTAACATGGGGTCTATAATTGGTTACAGAATAGACTATAATGGGGTAGGGGTCTGGAGAGGCCAGCGGCACATACCCAGCAAAAATTGACCCAAGTACCCCCCCCCCCCCGGGGAAAACAGCAAACACAAACGGAATAATATGTTCTCTAATTTTGAGAAAAGACGAAACGAGAGATTTAAGTATTCTATCATGATGTAATACAGAGACGCTTGTTGTGTTTTCTAATCGAAGGTTAACGGTTTCGGAAACTTAAAAGCTGGCTGAAATGCGGTCGAAAGACTTTCAGACGGTCAAGAAACTTCACATGACAGTATTTGATATGGTATATGAATTTAATTGGCTATTTATTACTATTTTTAGTTTCCTGAACAAACTAGCGATCAAGCTAGTTCCATACCAATTCTTGTATTTTGCCACAAAAGTGGTCTGCTTGTGAGCCTGGTTTGCCTGAGCAAGAACCACGAGATCTCGTCCGTGGGCCGGTTATTTTCCCAAACGCGGAGCCTGTTCACAGGCTAGAGACACCAATACATCAGAGTTTTACTGCCTTTGGGGAGGAGCAAAACGAGCCAAGAAATTTGGAATCACGAAAAAACGACCGTGTTCTTTGACAGGGATACATTTTATGTTCCAACAAAAGTCGATTGATGATGTCGTCTAAGACGACTACTAATAAATAAGATGTTTGAGTTCTTGTGAGACGCAGATTGTCAAGATTGTTTTTCTTTTTATACCTTTTCATAATAAAATATCGTACTGCATTCAACCAGTTTGCAATCTGAGACTAAGCGTGGCATCTGCTTTTATTAGGAAACTTTGGTTTTACCGCACTAAATAGACATTTTAATAATGATCACTTTTTCCCTCGAGAGAAGGTTGGCAAATGATCAACAAGGCGCGTAGCGCCGAGTTGTATAGTGGTTATCATCACCTCATAGCCAACAACGCAAGTCGAATAATTGTTTACTAAGGCGACTGCCCCGAGCACGCGCGAGTAGTTGTGACAGTTTGTACCTCGTACGCAGCGATAACTTGGTTAAAATTACCTCAACGTTTCTCTTGGTTTCTACCACGGTTGAATTTGAAGTCGCTTAAACCGTCTAAAAACCACGACTTATAAAATTTATTTTTCATAAGTCTTTTTTTGTGAACTTAAACTGCTATATTTTACTTCAGTCAGCTCAGCGGGCTTTTCCAGTTAAAAGAGTTCCTTGTCCCAATTTTTACATTAGGCATTAGCTGATAAAAAAAATGTCCGTCACCAAACTTGCATTTGCTTAGTTTTGTTGCTGATTTTGATAAGAGTTTCCAGATAAAAGCCAGAGTTGCCTCTAAAAATGCAAGATCTGTCGAAGCGCTGATAAATGAAGTCCCACTGATGGTTTGAGAGAGACAAATCAGAAACTGCTCACTGACCTCACTGCAACTAAGTCAACCAAACAACGGCAAAATACTTAGCGATATCTCAAAATACTTGGATTTAAATTAAGCATTTTCGGTAACGATACAGAGCATATTTGACTAGCTTAATGGAATATAAATAAAATCTTATTACCTGGTAATGAGATTATAAGGAAAGTAACCAGTGCGACTGCGCGGTTTCACCTGAACCTAGCTCAGTGGTAGATGACTGTCGATGGGAAAAATTGTTTTATAAACCTAATTCCGTGCAAGAAATGGAAAAATTTTACCATTTTTAATAAATTTCAGCTTAGTCTGTAGTCTTCTATGGATTAACTGAATACAACAAATATTGAACACCCCATAGTTTAATACGCGCACCTGAACGAAAATATGATATTCTACATCAAACTGAATGGTGTTTTTCTCTGCCGTTTAGGCTCGTAAAAGAGATTTGATCATTCCTATTTCCAAGCCATGCTTAATTAGTCCTGCACATTAGTTTGCCAACAAACGTAATGCTAACGTATAACTCTGATAATTTTTTTTTCAAATCTCAACTCTCCTGGCGCTCCATTTTATTTGATGAGCGCTTAACTTTGTCTATGTTTCACGATTCCTCGGTTACCACAAACGCTACCGGCAATTTGGCTTAGTGCATGCGAATCAGTGCAGTGACAAAAAATATGATTTTGATTGTGCGTCTAGCTCCACCGTATCAGGGGCCGCTGTATCCTTCAGAGACCAACGGCGAACATTAATTCGTATATAAGTTGAGTTAGTTTTCAGAAGCCATAACTACTCGTTGCTACATTTGGCAATAATTTTCTCTTTACCGGCTATAATAAAACG
The DNA here is from genome assembly GCA_964030785.1 of Siderastrea siderea. Lineage (NCBI taxonomy): Eukaryota > Metazoa > Cnidaria > Anthozoa > Scleractinia > Rhizangiidae > Siderastrea > Siderastrea siderea. The sequence goes on from OZ034974.1 coordinate 29,843,463, forward strand.
GACACCAGTTTCCACGAAAACTGCCCAGCTCTTTTTATTTTTAATAAGTGGAGTATTGCATGGAAACGGCCTAATCAATTGAAAATCAGGTCATCTCATAGCCAAATGCTTAGTTTGGCATCGCAAATACGTGTTTTTGTTTCAAAGGATTCTAAAAGATCAAAGAGTTTAAAATTGGACTGTATGCTGACTAAAAAGAACAATCTCCCTGTGAGTGGCTTTAAAGTAACCACATGTATTGACCATTCATTTATAACAAAATAATCGCTCTTGGCAAATCAGTCTAAAAAATACGTCAACCGTTGAATAAAACGAAATGGCAAAACGATAGGTGTACAAATTTAAAAAAAGTATAGTTTGTGAAATGATTTGGTTATTAACTTGACACGAATGAAGTGAAATGATGTTCCTCTGAAACTAATCCGTAAATCCACAAATCAAAACCGACGACAATCATTGGAATTAAATAACCAATATTACAAATGGTAATTCTCTCTTATCATTTGCTTATAAAAACCTCTCGCCTTCAACCCTGCAATAGAACGATTCTTCCCACTGACCCAAATCCAACCAGTGAAATATTTCGCGCTGTTTCTAAGATAGCTTCTCTCGTATTTGCACAGGTAATTTTTTTTTCATTTATTTTCCGTAAATTATAACCAGGTTCAACCCTACTTTAAAAGGAGTGATATCCTTCAAGTTTTAGAATTTGAGTTTGTTTGTACGTGTGTTCAATTTTTAGGGTTCGCAGCCCAAATTGAAGAAAAGTTTAGGGAGGATTTCGATTGTCGAACGCTTTTTTTTAATGCGTTTTGACCGATCGTCCACACTTATACGATAAACCAAAAAAATTATTTCCGAAATCGGAGAATTTTGAAAAATTTCGTGTTCCAATTGAACTTTCCGCTACCCAGCAGGCAACAATGTCCTCGGGTAGGCAGTGGTCTGTTTGCGTATGTGTACTGTAAAAGAATTTTTGGCGTTTGTTTAGCTTCATTTGATTCGATTCCTGTTTTAGGCCCATAATTCCGATGCGACCTCTAGATATCTGAACAAGGAAGCCCTTCGTCCGGAACCGGTCGGTATTTACATGGAATGCCTCCTACGATATCACAAATCCCTGTAAGAGCTAATCTGGTAAAGAAAACTTTTTTAAAAAATATGTCGGTTTAGCAATCATCCTGGAAATCCTTTTACTGTATAATTTAAAAAGTTTTGAATTAATTTTGCGAATTCTGTAAAGATACTATACAGCGGTTTTTGGTTAAATATGCATTTGTAGATGGATTAATTCCCTGAAACTACCACAGGCTAACGACTCAAAATTAAGATCCCTGTGGCTGACCTCTCGCAAGCGACCAGCAAGGCTTGACATTTTGAGTTATTTTGGATGGTCGCATACCGGAGTTCACCCGGCAGCGCGTGTAAGTCGGTTACTCTATCTTACCTGTGGTATTGACAAGTTTCTTAACGTTCCAGGGAAAAGATGAGTGCAGATAACTCCAGCCAGTTTCCTTATCAAGCTTGCCTGATGCCCAACCTTCCTGAAGAAACCCAACTTCAGATTCGAGACCTCACCAACCATGTTGCCATTCCTCTCAATATGTTGGTCGCCGCCATGTCATTTGTTTGCAACAGGCTCGTGATCATGACTGTGGCACGAAATAAATCTCTTCACCAACCTCCACTACTGATGTTGTGCAGCCTGGCAATGACTGATGTGCTATATTCACAATATTCTTTCTTTAGATTTATAGAGTTATTAGCACACGATCACATGTGCCCCGATCGTGCAAGCGAAGAAATTGCTACATTGGCTGCTCTGTGTCTGCTAGCAACTCTTGGCAACTTGGCAATAATCAGCAGAGATCGATACCTGGCAGTCAGGAAACCGTGGTGGTATCGTACTCACGTGACCAAATCACGTGCCATGAAGATGATATGCGTGCCCTGGTTAACCAGCGCAGTAATTTCATTTATAATGTATTTATCAAGAAAGTTCGAAGGCCGATTCCCCCCCACTTGGACAAGTCATGTCTCTTTTGTTTTGTTTTATTTGCTTCTCAGTGATTACCTTCTATTATCTTAGTCTATTTTGCAGGAAAACTTCGCCAGAAGAAGTACTTCTCGTACGCGCCGTATTGGAAAGAGAAAAACGAACGGCTAATACTGTTGCATTGATTCTTTTGGTGTTGCTTGTAACATTCCTTCCAGGGCTTCTTTTTCCCTTGGTTTTGAATGCAATTGGTGTTTCAAACTTCCAACCATTTAGGCCCTTATATGGTATCCTTCTCCAGCTTAATGGACTTTTAAATCCGCTGTTAAACTTTGGCCGAAGCAAAGAAATGCGCACAGCTCTAAGGAAATTTTTCAAATGTTCCCAGAAAGTGCAACCATTATCAACCACGTCTGCACCACGGCAACAACCAGTAACAACCAAAGTAACAAACAGTTCATCATCAACAACAACAACAACACCAGCGAAACAATAACGGCAGCAGCAGCAGCAGTTACAACAACAGCAGTAACATCAACAAACTGAACATCATCAGGATCATCATCATCATCATCATCATCATTTACAGCAACAACAACAACAATAGCAACAGCAGCAAACTAAAGAACTGTAACACGCTAACAACAAACTGGCAAATAGCTTCAAAAGATTCCCAAGAGCTGTGAATATCATAAGCTAACTACATTTTCAGCATGCGCTGTTAGACATAATTTGGACAAAGGAATGTATTGAGCGCCACTAAGCATAGTCATTATAACCGCAACAAAAACAACAATCAGAACCAGACGAAAAAACGACCATCACTGGATCAACAACAACAGCAACAACCACAGCAACAGCAGCTAGAACAAGAGAAACTTCAACAACAGCAACCGGAACCAAACTGAACTCTGTAACAAAAACGTCGACAGTAACAACGACAATAATAAGACACAATAGCACCCAAAGACACCAACTTTGTTTGGATTTCACTTAAGAGAATGTACGGGACGTTGCTCTCCCCCCCCCCCCCCGAGTTTTCTCATCTCGTCTCCCGGATGATATTAGACAATAACAGAGGATTTGTGTTTGTTCATGTCAGAGCTTATTTACGAAATTAATTGAATGAAAATTCACACAAAAGTCTCTCCTCGAAGACCGATCTCTTAACTCTGAAGTCTATGAAGCCCTTTGTTTAACCGATGTTTAAGCTGTCGAGTGTTCCTTAGTTCCGAGAACGGGATATTAGCAGTACTATTAGCGTCTTGAAAATGCACGCATAAAGAGCACGGCAGCCATTGTGAAACGAAATCTGATCCAATTCACCAACCAAACACGAGCCCGGTCCATCTACACAAAAATATGGGCCCGTAAAAATATCAATTTTATTCAAGATTTGCTAGAGTTACAAGGTGTAATTTCCTTTCTTATGAAAAATTCAAATTATTTTTTTTGTAGCATTATCAAGTCATTTCAGCGATCCCTGACAGTGTCGTTAACGGACACGCATGACATGGAAAAACAATCCTCTTTAGTTAATGTAAACACTAGCACCAGTTACTCTCAGTCCGTTTACCTAACGATAACGGTTTGGGAAAAATGCGTCGATTGCAATTGAGTTCGGTCGCTACTGAAATTAATAATTTGGAAAAAGTACATTGGGCATCAGTTTATGTCTCTCTTTGTCGCTTAAAGAGCTGAAGTACGATAGGAATAACAATAAAACTCTAAGAAATACCAGAGGTAACATCAGAAGGAAATATGAAAACTAAAGAATGCACTAGGAAAATGAAATGTGCGCTCAGAATTGAGAATCACTTAATGCGCTAAAAATATACAAAAATCTGTAAAAATACAATCATATCGCCTAGTTGAGATTTTTACGTATAAACATGTAGTGTTCAGAATATGAAATATTGTACAAACTCAAGTAAACTTAAGTAAGCTCTCTTAGTCTACAAAATCGAACGTCTGGTTTCTTCTAGAAAAATAAAATGTGCACTTAGAGTTGAGAATTATCGAATGCGCTAAAAATTTACAAAAATCTTTAAAATTACAATCAAATATGTAGCCTATTGAGATTTTTAAGTGTAAACATGTACTGTTCAGAATACGAAATATTGTACATACTCAAGTAAACTTAAGGAAGCTCTCCTAGTTTACAAAATCGAACGCCTGGCTTTCTGAATATTTAACCAGGGCCGTAGCCAGACTTTCAGAACAGCCGAGGCAAGTGACGCGAGCGCCAAAGGTGAGAGCTTCTAGGGGGGTCTGGGTGCATGCTTGCCCAGAAAATGTTAAAATCTACTCTCTCTGAAATGCTATTTTCAACATGTTTTTATGAGATTTTTCTTCAAAATTCAATGCCGTTCCAGAGCATAAAGGAAAGATTTTTTTGTTCTTTCAACATTTCTTATACCCACTTTTAGGGCGTGCATCTGACTGGCATCAAGTAGATAGATATCCCGAATTTCATATTGCGCTTATACACCCCCATCCCCACCTTCCTGCTCCCTCGCTAGCAATTGCTGGTTTCCTTTTTCTAACTCATGCAAATACCGTGCTGCCTCAAGATTATCAAATTCAGTTCCACCTGCTAACTATAGAACTCTACTGTGGCCTGAGAGAAAACTTCATCTCCTAAACTCACCAGTAAACAGCACGGATGTTCTAAAGAAAGACCTTTTACGTGAAAAACTTTGAGCCAGCCAAAGAGCTCTCTTAGTAGCCATCACAAAAGTGAAATTCTTGACCAGCACCAGCTTTGTAATCTTACATTTTAACTTATGAATTTATTTGATGATATATGCAGTTTTTAGCGGCAATGCATATCAAAAAGTGTGAGAATGTAGCTTAAGAAAACATGGGCACTGATTCTTTAAAAGGTTTGAGGTTTGTAAGCCATGATTCTTTGGATGAGCTGTCTGTGGATTAGGGTCGATTAGCTGCCTATGAATGTGGATTACGATACAAATGAAGCTGATAGCTGGAATACAAACCACTTGAGTCTTTTCAAAGCCTTTTTCGTACACCTTACTTGGGTTAATCTTTTCTCACTCAGCTACAAATGCTTTCTAGGGATTATTTTTCCAACAGTACTTTTTTTTATTTTGGCATAAAACTTAGACGAGGCAAGTGCCTCGTCTTGCCTCATGCTAGCTACGGCCCTGGTAACATAATATAAGGATAGTACAAAATTGTATTATAATTTTGATAGAACCCATTTATGGTAGTAATATACCTGTTAGATGTGACATGCTTCTTTGTAATTACATTGTAATTTATATAGTAAGCATAACTGTCAAGTGTATTGTTCTGTGCATATTAATATCCCACGTATATAATATATAGTGAGAATAAAAAAAATCTTTCACAAAAACTAAATGGTTCGAAAAGTTCGTACACAAAAGGTTAAAAATAGTTCTCACACGAGGTAGACCGCAGACCTTACGTTCCCTTAGGTTGTAGTTTACTTACATTTTCTGGGGAAGCAAAGCATTCAATTTCGGTCAACTAGCTGGAAATGATGTTACTAGAGAGTTTTTCACATAAAACTTGTCGTCATCGAAAACGTTGAGAAAATGTCGTCAAACTGAATAAGCTGCCTATTGCAAACGCATTACACTTACCCAAGTTAGCTAGGGGACTAAGACAGATTAAACCTATTCTCTGAGAACGTAGCTTATTAACTTTTCCTCACGGCTACACCAAGTTAAACGGTGCAATGGTTTAAATTATGGAACATAGGTTCCCTTAGTACCTCTCAGCAGCAAATATTACTCGCTGTGGCCAATTTTCTGACAACAAGCATCACACCATATCATACTAAAACTTTACAGAACGAATTCGATGTTCATAAATGCCCGTCACAGTCAATCGAGCTTTCAAACTCAAAAACGTTCACTTCGGATCCTGGTATAATTTTTGATCAGTTTCAATGAGCTTTGAATTCTGAATCTTTACTACTTTGGTAAGTAATAACTGTGAAATGTATTTATCTCTAATGTCAATCAATAAAATCACTGCTAAAGATAAAAGCTACAAACGTTTTCTGTTGGGTAACTTTAATGTAACTTGTCAAATTCATGTTTAAAATGGCCACTTAATTCCCTTTTAAATGCCATCAATTAAGTGGACACAAAAGAAAGGGACAAAATTTTCATAACGATACGATCCAATTAATTTTCACCGAAAGTTCTGGGATTTTTAGCTCAATGCAAAGCGAGCGTTCTTTGCAGGACCTATTCTCTGTAGAGAAGCATAACAAGTCAAGGTAACTCTTTTGTCTGAAAAAGAACTTTTTGCAGCGAAGTGGATTTAAATTCAAAGGCTTACTTTAAGTCTTTGATTTCAGTTTTGTTTTCCAGTGCGGGCTGCGTCGCCACCATTTCACCGACTCTCTTGTTGACATTTGTTAAGATGTCGAGGAGGTGGTCACGAGTGGCACGTTCTCGAAAAGCTTCCACAAGACCACAGACAAAGTAACTACCCTCCTAGCTGGTCCTGTTCGACATATATTCATCGACTGTAGCATACACGTACAAGAAATCTGCATGCGTAGGAGAGACTTTAGCTAGAAAGTCTATCTCTAGCAACAGGCGGATCAGAGCACAGAGAAGGGGGCTGTATAGATGAAGGAGATGCGTCATCTCTCATAACGGCTACTCCTTTATCTTCCTTTTTGCCTCTGCATGCTTTAATGAAAAAGAGCTTTGGTTTGCCCCTCAGCGTTTCACAGTTGCTGAATTTGTCGCGAGCTGTCTTGATAGGTAGAATGTCACCATCAGAACAGGACACTGATACTGTTGTGTTCGGGATACTGATCAAAGCTTCATTGTTGATGATCAATGGAATTTCCCTTGGCTTGGCCGTCATGTTGTACACATCTTGTCCCGGTCTACATCAGAAAAAGAGCAGAATTGTGACATTTGGTTAAGGTTAAGACGAGGTAAAGAATGCGAGGAGGGATGAGATGAAATGGGATGGGATGGAAAGGGACAGAATGGGATAAAAAGATATGTGATGAGATGAGATGTGATGAGATAAGATGACATGAGATAACATAGCATGACATGAAAAGAGACGAGGTGACATGAGATGAAGTGCGATTAAATTACATAAGATTACATGATATCTGATCCTGAGATGACATGAAATGAGATAAGATTAGAAAAGATGAGATTGGATGAAAAGAGAAGAGAAGAGTGTGGATGGTTATGTGGTGCTGTGTAGGTCGTTTCGAGCGTTAGCTAATTAGAAACATTCCAATTACAGTAATGAACACCTTAGTAATCAGTAGAATTATTCTCTGCTAGTGTTCATCCGTTTGGAAGCTTTAAGCTGTTCAAAACTTCGCAGCGCGTATCATTAGTGGCACAAGAACCTTTGCTTGTTTATATTACTCCCACCTCAAAAGACTTACGCTGGTTACCAGATAGATGGCTTTATTATATACATACTGAGATTTACCCACCGAAAGAGCACAAAATAAAAATTCGTTCACAAGCTGGTCTAAGTAGATGAACGCCAATCAAATGTCGCGTATCACTTTTTTCAGGTGTGAAGAAAACGATACGTCCAATCAGGTGCCACGTATCATGTTTTTTGACGTGTGAGCCGTAACGAGGTGACTTTCATTCAGGCCGTTTCGCTTTTCAAGTCTCTCGCAAGTGTTGAAGTTAACTTTCTTTTAACTCATGAAAAACATGAGCGAGAAAAGATTTGTTGCCCACGATACTTCGGTTGAGGATTATGTGGAAAGTCTCAAAAGCAAAAACACAAGAAGACGAAGCGAGATGTGAAATTTTTGGAGGAATTTTTGAGAAATGAAAAGAACGACGAGCGAGAAGTGCACACAATATAGCCAGCAGAATCAAACAAGTATCTTGCGGAGATTATTCGCTCTGTTAGACGTAAAGACGGAGAAGATTATGAGCCCTCAAGCTTAAGATGTCTTGTTTAAAGTATTGAGAGGCATTTGAAGACAAATAACTACCCCGTGGTGAGTATCGTCAACGATAAACAGTTTGAATTCACTAGCAAATGTCTACAGTCAAAACATTTAACCTTATATAACTTACATCTTTCATAAGCTTTTGACTTGAATCTGTGCAACACAATTTGTCATTAAACAAGAATGTATGTATATATGTATGTATATAATAAACATAATACACCATGGAAAGTGTATGCGTACAGTATTTACGCACTTGTTGGTTTGTATCAGTACTTGACCAACTCGTGCGCAAACACCGTACGCACACACTTTCCATGAAGTATTCTACATATATCCGCGAAGCTTTATTTAATAGTCCTCAAAATAAGTGACCCGTTTCTCCGTTTCCCCGTTTATCAAAAGTATTTTGTTTGCACAAACCTCCTCCAGATGAGATGGTGAGATGAGATGAGATGAGATGAGATGAGATGAGATGAGAAAAATGAAATGTGCGCTTAGAATTGAGAATTACCGAGTGCGCTAAAAATCTTCAATTGTAAAATTATAATTAATTATGTAGCTTATTTCAGATTTTTAAGTATAAACGCACTGTTCAGAATATGAAATATTGTACGTAATGAAGATGAGATGAGATGAGATAAGATGAAATGAGATGAGATTAGATGAGGTGAGGTGAGATAAGTGTAGATGAGATGAGATGAGATGAGATGGGATGAGATGAGATGGGATGGTGATGAGATTAGATGAGATGAGATAAGATGGGATGAGATGAGATGAGATAAGATGAGATGGGATGAGATGAGATGGGATGGTGATGAGATGAGATGAGATGAGATAAGATGGGATGGGATGGTGATGAGATGAGATGAGATGAGATGGGATGAAATGAGATGGGATGGTATGGGATGAGATGGATGGTGATGAGATGAGATGAGATGAGATGAGATAAGATAAGATAAGGTGAGGTGAGATGAGATGAGATGAGATCAAATCAGATGAGGTGAGATGAGATGAGATGAGATGAGATGAGATGAGATGAGATGATCGGGTGAAGTGTGTTGGGATGAGATACGATGAGATGAGATGAGATGAGATGAGATGAGACCAGGTGAAGTGAGGTCAGATGAGATTTAACGAAAAGATTTCAAGAGAGAGGAGAGGAGACGAGAGGAGAGGAGATGAAGTGTGGTCAGGTGAGGTGAGGTGTCGTTAGGGTGTAATACTGGTATGAGGAAAGATGAAATATGAAATGAGATGATATGAGATGAGAGGTAAGATTGGGTGAGGTGAGATTAGATGGGATCAAACAAGAAATATCACTTAAAGTAAACAAAGGTGAATCTTGAACTTTTCGTCCACTTTTTTAGTATGAGACGAAAATATATTTACTAATTATATTAGCGCCACTAGTTTCTTTTCATCTAACAGAAACTCATGATACGTACTTCCACCTTTTCGCTGCCAGAATTTAGACTGAATGGACTCTCTTTCTGCTTGCAGTCTATGTGTTCGGATTAAAAAGGTTTTTAAAGACGACGACGTCGCGAAAAGACTAGTGCTCGAACCAGTCCCTAGTTAAAGCTCCGATACCGTCAGTGTGGAAGCAAAACGTTTGTTTCGTTGTCTAAAAGACAAAAACGGAGCGATTTTAAAACAGATTAGTGCGGGTATGACCTAACGTTCACCAAATAAGCACAATATCGAAACCATGTTTATTGTTTTAGCTTGTTGTGCGGTACGAATCAGAAAATCAACAGAGTAAGCCTTTTTGTCACGCACTGGAGAACCAATCATATTAATTTTTGGGATGTAATCTATCAAGCACGAGATAGTGTGTTTCATGAGGATTTCCACACTGAGAAGAGAGTTGAAAAAAAAAACGACGCTTATAGGAGCTTTCTTCGAGTTGGACATAATGATGAAACACTCATACCTTATCAGAAATATCAATAACTAACGAGAAAACGAAAAAACAAAATGTTCAAAAATTATGCTAATTATAGGAGGGTTTCCAAACCTCCGTCACGTTAATGCTCTTTTTATTTAAACATTATGAATTATAAATGAGTCAAGAACAATAAATAGCAAATTGTAACTTTAATTATACCTGTGGCTTGCTCTTGTCTCTTGCATTTTGAATTAAGTGTAATTGGTCGCCCCACAATTAACTTGTCAAAGTCAAATTCTGATCGCGTTCACGGTTTTTAGATTGACACAGTATGATTTCTTACCGAGGACCACCTTCCTCATCCTATCTACAAGGGCTTGACACTGCGTCTCCCAGCTGAACTTCTCTTCATATTTTGTTCGCAGCGTTTGAACCTCCTGAAGCCGCTGAGCTCGGCCTTTCTGACGGCAAGTAGAGATGGCCTTTGCCCACTCTTTGGGGTCCTCTGATTCCACCACAACTGACCTTCCAAACGGTAGACTGCACAGTGTCTCCCCAAACCCTGAGTTACCGCTCACGAGAAAAGGGAGCCCGGCAGACATGGCTTCCAGACCAGTTAAGCCAAAGCCCTCTGTTCTGGAGGGCATGATGGCAAGATCCACTTCACAAAACAGATTTTTCAGTTCATCCTTGCTTTGCACAAATCTTCTGACATAAAGCTGATTCTTAGAAATGCCAATCTGGAGTAACTTTTCTGCAACTTCGTCTTGCTTTCCACTGGGTGCACCTACAAAAATCAGGTGATAAGAACTTTCTTTCAATTCCACTATTGCTCTAGCAGCAATGTCGTATCCCTTGAGGCTGAAATCCTCGAAATCACCGCGGCCAAAGGTCAAGACCCTAAACTTGCCACTATCATGTGGGGCTTGTTCGACATCTGAAAATTCACGGAATGTGCCTGGAGTCAACTGAAAGATATGTTGGTGAGAAGAACGCAGATAAGACAAGAAGGCTTCTGCCAGCTTTGGCCCAACTGCCACAACAAGATCTGCCAGTCTGCACAGGGCTACTTCATCTTTATTCTTCTCTTCTCCTTGAGCAATGGCTCCGGGGTAGTTCTTGTACATTCCAAGTTCTTCAGGTGCAGTATGGACCACTTGCACCCACTTACAACCATGGGACTCTCTAATAAACTGGGCTTGTTTACCGAGCTTCGCCCCATGGCCTAGTATAACATCAATGGCTAGATCTTTCGGTGGAAAGCTCAGCCAGTCAAGGGGTTCTTTGTAGCCTGGGCGACATGCTGCTTCCCGGATAGCAACGTTGTGACTTGTAGCGGTCCTCTTGTCTTCTTCACTACAGGAAAACTGAGGTACCAGGAGAGTGACTTCCACTTTTGACTGTTTTGCGAACATAATGGCAAGCATTCTATTCATTGTCGACAAGCCGCCTTTAGACGAACCCCACTCACTTGCCAAGAGAGCAACTTTTAATGAGTCATGAGAATGCCCTGGTTGACTGCATAATGTTCCTGATGAAGAAGGATGCACCTGCTGCAAGAAAACCACGAGGAATAAGGTTGACCTTTTACAAAAAGCTTGGGTTCAACAATAACACAAAATCTCTCCCCTTTTGCAAAATGTCCATAAATGAACAGCACCTTATGAACACTAATTAATAGCCGTCATTTCAATGGTCAGACTTAATGAATTTATCAAAAGATCCAAAACTAAGAAAAAAAACAATAAAGAAGTTTGATTTCCAGGAATATTTTGTCCGTCCTTTGTACTCACAGAGTACAACAACTGATTTCACTGCCACGCAATCTTTAGAATGAAAACTACTCGGTGCAGTTTGCTATAGACTTCCGTCAATCATACCTCATATGGGAGGACTGTTAAGAAACCGACTTCGTAAAGGCCTTGAAAGAAATGGCATAGGACGCGGCAAATTTGACGAAAACTGAGTCAAGCGAATCCGCCGAAGATTTTAGTCAGCTGCTTGAAAATCACCACGTAGCATTACCAGACCAGTTTCGACAACTATTCAAGAGAAAATAGTACCGGAATCAAAACAACTGTTATCACCCGTTATTATCCAAATCAAAGGGAAGTTAGTAAACAGCAGGGCGCTGGGTACACCTCTTGAAATACGATTAAAAAAAAGAGGGGAAAGAAAATAGGCACAAATGAGTCTTTTTCACATGAAGGCAATTGAAAATCTTATCAGTATTTACGAATAAGATACAGCTTGTCATAGAGAGAAGAAGTAGGTAAGTTTATGTCACACGGCAGTTTAAGGTTTTAAAGGTTTCACCGTCAACAGTATTGCTAGTCCAGTTTAGCATCATTTCTTACCTGGCTAGTTCTGTTTGAAAAAACGTCCGAGCCGTGGTTTGTTGACTGCTTGTCACTTCCTGGCGTTGTCACCTTGTGCACATCGTCTTGGAGCTTACCAGGGCGGACATCTGCATAAAGGAGAGCATATGTTTGACAAACTGGTGAAAACAAGATGAGAAGAAAGGAGGCGAGGTATCACTTTCTAGAGATAAGCCTCGATAAGGCCGGCTTCCCTGAAAACAAATTCATGGGCCAAAAGACTGGGAGTGGTGTTCCTTTCATTATCACCCAGTAGGAAAATTAGTACCACTTCCTTTGCGCTAAAACAGAGACTGAATGGTTTGAACAAAAAATTGCTATCACTGGAAGCTCTTTCTCCCTGGATTTTATTTCACGGACGAATATCCTCACCTTTGACTGCAAACCACTTTTTCAGTGAAGGAGGTATCGCTCCTTTCTCACAGAAGCAGTTTGCGCAGGTGCCCAATTTCTCTCCTGGCAGAATCTTAAGAAGACGCAGACAGTCCTCGTGGGTGCAGGAGGGTTGGCCGTGGTTAGGACATGCTTCTTCCTCTTTTGAACAGTTAGGACATAAAACACACAATTCACACTTTAAGTTGCTTAACCACGACAACTCGCTAGACAAATCATCCAATGTGTCTACCAGAAAACCCCACACCAGACTTGCCACTTCTTCTGCTTCAGCTTCCGGCAATGACACCTCATCACCTGGTTTGGAATGTTTCAAGATGATCTTTATCAATCTTTTCTTGCAAACAAAAATCAAATGATGAGTGAGAACCTTATCAATGACGAACACAGATGCCCCATCAAACAAGTAAGGCGGCTGCTTGAATCCTCTCTCAGAGCACCATCTGGTACATCTTGACACAAGATGTGAGTAAAGACCATGAGGCACAAATCCCTCGAGAAAGTGAACATACAATGGAGATGGATCTGAAGGCGAGAGCGCCAGCTTACAAAGGCGTCCAGGTGGTGACTTTAGAAGTGCCGGAACAAAATACTCGACCTCAGCTGGAGAGGTTGAAAATTTAACGAGTAGTCCAAACTGCTCCATCATGTTCAAGATGTCCTGCTTGACTAGGCCTTGCTGACAAAATTTGGAGAATAAGTGATCAACAAGTTCCATACTAAGGACACCTGTATCCTCCACTTTTTTCCACAACTTGGCATATCTAGGTTCCTAACAAAAGGAAGAAGTGGCAAAAATTAAAAAAAAATACTTCGAGACTAGTTGTTACAAGAAACACAATTGTCCGTACAACAGTTTTCTGTTCAAGTTAAACACGTGCTATATATAGTGGTTACCGTGGTAGAAACAAGATGGTTTAGGCACACTACGAGAATGGATAACTTTGTGCACGCAAGAGCGGCACTAACCTGGGTTTCTAAGGGGAAAAGAAAGAGGGGACGGCCAACGATAATGGGAGGGAGGACAATTCTAGATAAGTTAAAAGAAGCTGTTATTGGGTGCGAGAGCACCGCAAAAAAGGCTCGGGACAGAGAAGTGTGAGGACACTTTGAGTAGGCGTTCCGTGCTACGCGGCATAAAAAGGACGAGTGCGTGAGTATGTGTGTCACAGAATTTAAGAATAATTCCCAACCGTATATATACGTGCCTTATGGATATCAAGATAGTCACGGTAGAAAATAACTTTCTGTTGATAAATGAACATTGAGACCCGCTTAAATCACATTGTTCATAGTCACACTGTTACAAGTACAAGTCAGACGGCACACTTGAAGAACTCAGCCTGTTATGTGTCGGACAGGAAACAGACATATTGGTATAAGTCAGACCAGAGCAAGTCGAAATGCAGACTTGCACACGTCAGGCTGGTACGTTTTGGACAAGTACGAGACAGAGCAAGACGAGTCAAACTACTGCGACTCAGATTCGTACGAGGCAGACAAGTAGGTATAAGACAGGTATAAGACAGACTAGGACGCCCTGTACGAGTCAAAATATTGCGACTCAGTCTCGAGACAGAGACAGACGGCTGGAACTTAACGAGCCAGACTTACACGAATCAAACGTGTACAAGTGAGTCCACCTCAAGTCAGACTATTACAGGTCAGACCAGTAAGAGTCCGACCCGGTACAAGACTAGCCATTAGGAGCCACAATGGTACAAGTCAGACCAGTAAGAGTCACACTGGTACAAGTCTTTTTTTTTTAGAGTCCTACTGGTCTGGTACAAGTCAGACCAGTTGGACTCACACTGGTACAAGTCAGAAGAGTAGGAGTCACACTGTACAAGTCAGAACAGTGGGTTGGAATGGTACAAGTCTGACCAGTGGGAGTCAGACTGGTACAAGTTACGGGAGGCAGCGTGGCCGAGTGGTTAGGTTGTTGGACTTCGAGTCTGTAGGTCGCGGGCTCGAATCCCACCCTACGCACTTCACGGATTTGTTTCACGGCAGTCCCGAGATATTAAATCCTTCGGTTGCACTTGTAAATAGCTAACTGATTTACCTCCCGCCAGTTGGGATTCTTAACCATGTTATGTTTCATTTGCAGTATTTGTTTCAGATGTTTGAGTGGCACGCCTGTAAACTAGCTGGTCTGTCGTAAGGCAGTACCGAGGAAAGCTAAGCGCGCTGACTACTATAATCATCAATTTACATTCACATCTACAATTTTACAGCACAGTAGGAGTCAGATTGTTACGAGTCAGACCAGTGGGAGTTAGACCGGTGTAAGTCAGACCAGTGGGAGGCAGACTGGTACAGTTCAGACCAGTAGGAGCCACGTTGGTACAAGTCCGACCAGTAAGGGTCAGATTTGTAAAGATCAGACCAGTGGGGGGCACACTGGTACAAGTCAGACTAGCAGAAGACAGACAAGTACAAGTCAGAACAGTACGATTCAGAATGGTACAAGGCAAAACAGTTGGAGTCAGAATGGTCCAAGTCGGACCAGTGGGAGTCAGACTGGTACAAGTCTGACACAGACATGCTACAAGACAGAGCAGTGGGAGTTAGTCTGGTACAAGTCAGATCAATCCTTGAATATGCATGCCAGGTCTTTCATTGTAATCTACCATTATATCTCTCTGAAGAAATTGAACGCATTCAGCGCCGTGCATTACGCATGATATTTCCAGATTGCAGTTACAGTGAAGGTTTAGTTAAAGCTGGCCTTCCAGCTTTATATGATAGAAGGAGCTCATTATGTAAGGAACTCTTCAAAGACATTGACGTGCAGGGCAACCATAAACTCAGACACCTTCTGCCATCACGATCTCAGCAGAATTATAATCTGAGATCGACACGCGCCTTTGCTGCGCCTGTCTGCAAGACAAACAGGTTCAGAGACAGTTTCATAATTAGCCACTGCATGTAATATATTTTAAATTGTCGTCATATATTTTTATTGTAAATAATTTATTCACGTAATTCAGTCATTGACTGCAAAGTGTATTTTATTAATAAACGGTCTATCTCTCAAGTCAGACCAGTGGGAGCCACACCTGTACAAGTCAGATCAGTGAAAGTCAGAATGGTACAGGTCAGTTCAGTGGGAGTCAGAATGGTATGAGTCAGACCAGTACAGGTCAGCCCAGTAGAAGCCACACTGGATTAAGTCAGACCAGTGGGAGTTAGACTGGTACAAGTCAGACCAGCCGAAGACAGAATGGTACAAGTCAGACCACTTAGGGCCATAATGGTTTAAGACAGACCTGTGGGAGTCGGACTGGTACAAGTCAGTCCAGTGGGCGTCAGATTTTACAAGACAGGATAGTAGGAGTCTGACTGGTACAAATCGGAACAGTAGGAATCAGACTGGCACGGGTCAGACCAGTGGGAGTCAGACTTGTACAAGTCTGACCACTAGAAGCCGCACTGGTACAAGTCAGACCATTAGGATTCGCACTGGTACAAGTCAGACTACTAGGAGCTGCACTGGTTCTAGTCAGACCAGTGGGATTCAGACTGGTACAGAACAGATTCAGAGCAGTAGGAGGCAGAGTGGTACAAGTCAGTCCAGTGGGAGTCAGACTGACACAAGTAAGACCATTAGGAACCGCACTGGTACAAGTCGGACCATTAGGAGCCGGACTGGTACAAGTGAGACCGGTACAAGCCGGGACCAGGTTGTTCGAAAGCCGATTAACGCTAATCCACGATTAAAAGTTAACCGTGGTTTCATCTTGCTCGCTGAAATTGTTTTTTAAAGCAAATTTAAGCTTCAGGCAAAGAAAACTCTAATTCAAATTTGAAGGGCAAGAATGTTTTGGAAAAGTCTTTATTGATTAGTAATTAAAATGGAGTAAAAAAAAAAGTTCACGCTAATTGTGGGTTAGCTTTATCGCCTTTGAACAACTGGGTTCCAGACCAGTAAGAGTCAAATCGATTGGTGCAAATCAGACCAGCAGGGGCCAGACTGGTACGAGTAACATTGGTTTAATCAGACTGGTTCACTTCAGACGAGTATGACTCAGACCGAAACGACTCAGAGTGGTGTTTGCACTTCAATATTTTTGTTTCTTACCTTTTCTTTAAAAGGGGGAATGGTTATAAGTTGTCTTAATACGTCCGTTAGCCATTGGGCACGTAGTACAACCATGCTGCGGTGCTTGACAATCTTTCCAAGGTCGTGATAAAAATCCAACATGGTGGAAACCTCATTCTCATCGTCGATAAAGCATACTTTCTGAATAATGGTTTGAAGTTGTTCGAGCTGCAAGTAATATGTCTTCTCGGCAACCAGAGTTTCAACAACCTTTTCAAAGTTCAACCAACTGTAGAGAAAATGGAGAAAGAGAATTTTATGGAGGCCAATTTAAGTTTACTGCGTCTGCCCAATTGTTGTAAGAGGTTCTATTGCATTCTCTTGTTCTTTGAAAACATAGTACCCGGACTACGTAAAGCCAGCAGGTACTCCTCTACATAACCAACATGTTCCACGCCCCCACCCCCCTCCCCCCACACAAAAAGATACCGATGTTTGTTAGTTTTGATTAGTCTTAAGTGAAGTTACATTTTCAGTGGGAACTGAAATATAGGTGGGTCTTAAGAAAAGATTCTGACCTTATTTGATTGGGACATTATAATTGAAGATATCAGCCAATATCAGCAACTGCACGTTAAGAGATGGGATATGTTGATAAAATGAAGGAAAGGTTACATTTTTATCAAGAGCAAACCGGAACTGTCATCTATCAAGCAAGGTTAACAGTACTATTTGAGGAAATCATAAAAAAATGTCTCTATGGAAAAAAATTTCATTTTCTGTAGTTTACAGTATTTTTTAATAAACTCACCGAAGTGGTACCTCCTCTCCCATGTATGGCTCTTGCTTCAACACTTCAATCATTCGTTTCTGTAGTGCACCAACTCCATCCCCTGATGACCCTTGCGTGTTATCGACTGAGAAGAGAGGGCGGATCACGTGACCATCGTAGCCCTTTCCAGAAATTGCCTTCTGAATCTGCAACTCAATCTCCTTGATGTCTTGAAATGGCTTGTCAGCATGTGTTCCAACGATGAATACTGGAGGGCGTAGATAAGGTAAATCTTTGTCTTTGATCTCGTCCATTGAGCACATAGTACTAACTGAAACAAGCCACGACAACAAATTCTCCAAATTCGTCTCGTTGTTTGGATTTGCCAGATGAATGTCAACGTTTCCTTGTCTAACACAGGGCTGGGCAGTGTCCCTTAATCCCTTGCTGAGACTGTAAACCAACAAATAAACCGCTCGTGGGGAGAAGAACACTGGATGGGAAGCATAATATACCTGCTGTCCGGCAAAGTCCCACAGATCTAGAGTCAAATGTTGTTCCATCTCTGTGGCATCACTTTGCAGGTTCAAGCCTTTCAAATGCTGAACAAGAAGACGAGTGAATTCTTCTGAAGGTAAAGAGGGGTCGAACTTCAATTCAGATGTGAAGGATTTTCGAGTTCGATTTTCACTGTGTTCCGTTTTTCGATCGAACCTCAAGTTGTGTTTGGCAGGTTGTCTGGTCTGATTTTCCGAGTTTTCATCCCTGGTAGGAACCTAAACGAAATAATAGATCTACTATGGTCAAATATTCTCTAAAAAGAGGCAATTTTCTGCATCAAATAGTTGTCAGTGGTGATATTTTATTACGCAGTGGTGAAATTTCATGCAAAAAGCTTAATCTACTACCACACATTTGCAAAAGAAAAAAAATCCCCAGTGGTAGTTCTGTCTTGGCGTAATTTTAACTATGCCAAAGTACACACATCGCAGGGCCTCTTCAAAGAATGGTCAGAAAGCGCGAAACATTTCTAATTTAACCCTTTCACTCCCAGAGTCAGTTATGGAGAATTAAGGTGATACTAACTTCTGAGTCTGTGGATAAAATCCTGTGGTGTGACCATTCAAATGAAATCTCTTCAGCAGTACTTTCACATGGTACTATTTTTATTTAAGTTTTTTACAAAATGAAATTTGAGATTTGTCTTGAATTTTGATTTTAGGCGCTCTTGGGAGTGAAAGGGTTAAGGTTGTTGTTGTTGTTTGCGGGTCTTCTACCTGGAAAGAAACTTCGCCATTTTTAGTTTCATTTGGACAGGGGCACCTAACGAGAAACGTTTAGCAAAGTACAGACACCGTTTTAGTCCTAAACAAATTTTGCCGGCAAATTTGACAAAGAAACTTCAAATAATGCGTCGTTGCTGTACTTTGCTTGGGCGATTAGCGAGACAGACAGACAGTTAAACCTCTAAATCTCGGTTTTTGGAAATAAAAGGGTTTGATACAGCAACAGGTTACTAACCTGGTTCCTTGGAGATGTAATTTCCTTTGGTTCATCTTGATTTTTAAGAATCATCTCTGCACCGAACTATGACAAGAAAAGTAGAATATCGCGATCAGTTTAAACAGTCCTTTAACGACAGTGTTAGAAAGTGAACAGGAGAGGGACCAATGTCATCTAGTAGTAGCTATCGTAAGGTAACGTGGTGTCCACCAAGTAACCTTGAAATTTCAAAACATGAAGACCTTGAATTCTTCTTGACATGCATTTAAGAAGCTTCGATTAAGTCAGCTGTAGGTGTAGCTCATCACAGAGGGTTAAAATAACAAGATAGCGAAGACGATTTATTGAACTCGAACATTTATGCGGTCAAATAAAGTTTATGTAAACCTTTTTAAAACAACTGATAATAAGAATAACTATAATTGCTCAGGTGATTATAGAGAAGTGTGCGCTCTGACTGGTCGAGGGTTACGTCACATTTTGCTATAATCACCCCGCGCGAGGTGATTATAATACTGAAGCACTAATTTTCAAAATGGCCACTGCGCAATTTTTGATGTTTCTGGAGAAAAGAAAAAAGAAAATGCCTTTGCTCTGATAATCACCTGAGCAATTACACTAAAACAATTATTCTCCTCAGGCTCAGCGAATATTGTGGATTATTATTCAACAAATTGTCACTATGCCCATATATGGTAAGGAAGCCCTCAATATCTGTCATCCGTACATGACAGATATCCTGCGATATACGTAAATGACCATATTTGGAAATGCACTGCAGATTTTCTTTCACTGCTTGTCTGGCGGCCATTTTGAAAAGCGAGGCAGTTTGAGCAGTGTTCTCCGTAAATTTTACCTCTCTGGAAGAAACTTTCCACGATTAAATGCTCTCAAGACGTCAACAAGTATTTGCTTCAGCTCACAGAGATATCTAGAAGTTGACTTGGAATATTCATAGTGAGAACTCAACCAAGGAAATGCTACTTAATTCACAGGAAGAGGACTTATTCTCGGTAAGGTAGCAATATTTTTTTTACTTTGTCATGTCATTTCCAAACATGAGTCTCTAAATAAGTCTTTCTAAGTGAACGGTAGTAAACTACGATTTCTTGAAGTTCTGTTTTGATTTTTATTAAGTGTTGCTAGCTTTTAGCGTTTTCATCATAGAGCAATAGTTTTTCTCGTTCTGAAAATGGTAGTCGATGAGAGTTTGTTGAATAATAAAACAATTATCCTGCTCAATCTTGCGGAATATCCCCTGATTTAGCCAACTCGGCCTACGGCCTCGTCGGCTAAGTATCAGGTGATATTCCGCGCGATTTCGCAGGATAGTTGTTAAATAATTCCCTCGACTTCGTCTCGGGGATTATTCCACAATATTCACTTCGCCTTCGCCGAATAATTGTTAAATAAACACATCAGAAGACGGATATCGGACGTACAGGCAAACTCATACCCAGCGATCGATTAAAATCACTGACCGTTTTACATGCACCTCTGCGAATGTTATCTATTGCATAACATGCAATTTATGCCAAAAAAAGATATACATTGGTGAAACAGGGGGGAGACTAGGGGACCGTTCCGCGAACACCTACCAGACGTTGAAAGAAATGACAAGGACGCATCCAAACCAGTCGCCCGACATTTCAATCTCCCTAATCATTCTATTCAACGCATGACGATCTGTGGCCTTTCCCTATACCAGGGCAACACGGAAAGCCGTAAAAATCTAGAACAAAAATTCATTTTTCAAATCGGCACACTTAATCCCCACGGTATCAATGAACGCTTTTCATTCAACTAATTTATTCTTGAAATTATGAATATATGAAATTCATATATTTGAACTGCGGAATGAAGAAATAAATGTAAAGAAGATCCTCGCAGTTATTAACGCAACTTATGCAGTTGCGAAAAGAAAGCCTGAAAAAATCAGGCTTGCCGGGATTCGAACCCTGACCTCTGCGATACCGGTGCAGCGCTCTAACCAATTGAGCTAACAAGCCAACTGGGAGCTGGTCATTAAATTGGTTCGTAATATACCCGGGAAAGATGAAGATGAAATTATGAATATATGAGGATCTTCTTTACATTTATTTAATTTATTCTTGTTTTTCACATTGCCGTGTTCCTACCAATAGCCTAGCTCCACCACTCCCTATATAAACCAAGTGCAACCCACAATTCCTTGATTCGCTGTAACGAAGGGCTCACGCGCGAAACGTCAGCTTTTAATCTCTTTACGGTGGCCAATTCACCTTATCAACTCACTTGATAAATCCAAAATTTTCTGTCTTACCCAGACCAATCTCTCCACCAAAAAAAACTATTAATGTTCAGATGATAATCCAGAGAGACCGTTTGCAGCCCAAAATTGACTTTGAAAGATACGTAGCAAACATTATCCAACAAAACTAAGCCTTTTTATTTAAAAAACAGACCCGTTTTTTGTAAAAATAGGATTTCAGTAGTCATGTCTAACAAGAAAGCCTGATGGGCATTTTAACCGGCTGTTCTGACCCATCCCACCCATAGGTTAACAAATGTTAGCGTGATCCCGTATTCATACGAACTATCGTGACGAATAGTGTGACTGTGTGACACAATATTTTGATTATAGCGTTACTGGATGAAGTTATGTTTTAACTCTGATGACTCAGCTTATCTTTGTTATCGCTTTTTATTTATTCTGCTGAAAAAAGCCTTTAACTCAAACGTTGAACGTCGGTATAAATTCGCCCACAGCTGAAAATGCTTACACAGAGACGAGAAAATAAAGACTGTTGTGCCTAGACTTTGAATACAAAAAGTGGGGATAGCAGTAAAATCAAAATATAATGGTTGTTAAACACGAGCAGATCATCAGAGTCTGGGAAAACGAAATCGCCACTTCATGGTCAAACGCATTCATATCTCATGACGTGATGTTTAAATCCGGATTGCTAACCCGGGAATCCCCTTACAAAGTAAACAAGTTGACTCAGAATTCGTAACGATTTTGTTAAATTGAAAATCGAAGGGGATCTTTCGTACAAACCGACAAAAGGTTTGGAAACGAAAAAAGGTATAACGAAGCAAACTGAATATGTGCTACAATTGCAAAATTCAGAGTGGTGCTTTCTCTTCTCTGTGATGTAACGATTCCGCTGTTATAAAGTTATTTAACATGCGAGAGTCACGATGTGACGAGTCCGTCTTTATCACGCGGTGTAATATTTATTTGCCTTAGGCAAAGTTGAATGTATTAGCAAGAATTGAGTCGAACTTAGTTGTACTTGTGTTGTATGGAAGATACGCTACCTAAACTGCTGCCACATTGTTAACAGCAATTTATTTGTGTCATATAAGTAACGAGCGGAGAGATACCAGTAGCAATACCTTTGTTGTGCATGCGTTGTATGTAAGACACAGCGGTTTGTCTGTGTGTAATAAGTATGTAGAATTAACGTTGTTGTTGCAATATGACACACTTCAGTTTTGTTAACCTTGCGTGACGAGATCATGGCGTACGGTATCCCGTCTGTATGAAGTCATAACCGGAACAGGAAGTTTGAGGTAATCATCAGGAGAAAACCGGAAGTTTAGGCAACTGACCAAAAAAGACACCCGGCCCAATTTATAAACCGGCGGTCGCCATGGCGACAGCCGGTTAAAAATTAATCATAATTAATCAGTATTTTATTTAGTGCCGGACTTTTGGGTGTAACTATAACCTCTGACAAATCTACTTGAGACAAATTGAAAACACGCCAGTATTTTTCTCTTCAGTCTTTAATAAAACTTCTCACACTACTGAATAATTATCTGTCCTCCCCCCTGCCCTCTTTCAATGTTGTTTTGAAGACCGCAGGATTTGAATGAGCAAGCATCATGGCCAAAACAACATTGTAGGGGGTGGGAAGGGGGACAATTTGTAAATGTCTCGCGGTGTCTTAAGAGTTTTGTCCGAGGTTGTAGGTGTAATCAGTAGCATTTAAGTGTACGTTTATGGTAATTTAGCTTCTTTAATCCCATGCTTCCGATACAATTTTAGTTTTTTTTACTAGTTCTAATTGTTAGTTTCATAAAACGGTTTGTTAGCACTTATTTCGTTCTATTTTGTTGTAATAAGTGTTAATAATAAAAATTAAAAAAAAAAGGACTTGGTGCATTTGTTTTCTGAGACGTTCACGGTGGTTGGAGATTGGCATTGGGCGTAAGAATTCAAACGACAATTTCATTGATTTCAATTTCAATTTCACTGTCACTAGATTAGAGATTTCGACTAATTACGGTTTCGACAATGCCAAGATAAATGTATCTAGAAATTCAGCCATTCAATAAATTCCACAGTTTTTGTAAACAAAACCTTTGATAAATTTAGGGCGTTGACGTGTAAACCTTTTAAAGTGCCATAGCGAATGGGCCGGAACTGCTCCTCTAACATCAGTTAGAAAATGTGTTTTGATACAACAATGGACGGGTTATTGATCTGAATCATGAGCTTTTACCTTCTTAGGTTCTTGGACTGTTGGATCCAACTTTGTTTTTTCTTCCTGCAGTTCTTCGGCCACAATTCTTGCAAGATCGTTTGCAAACTGAGAAATGCCTAGTTTCTCATCAGTGCGCTGCCAATTCTTGACCTCATTAACGTCAATTTCGAACTTTGATGGGTCAACCTCTATTCCGTCGGTGCTCTGCTCATTAGGATCAAATGGCAAACCTAAGAAAGAATTCTTCAAACTTGTCTTTCCCGCTCGATCTTGGCCTATCAGCATAATTCGGGCACGGTACAACCTTACTTTTCCACTTTTCAAAGCATTCTCATAGGCGAGCCTTGCCTTCGGTCCTCGTGCTTTGATCTCGATTGGTACTAAAGGAAAAAGAACAAATCCAATTACATGAAAGTCTTTTCAGGGTAAAGTTGTTGCGGGAGCGACGTTTTGGAAAGTTTACAGCCGATTTCCGCTGCTATGTATATAGCCTTGTTTTTCAATAATGATTCACCGGCAGATAGCCTATAAAGCAGACGCCCTCAGTGCTTGTCACGCATTCCTCCGTCACGGACCGTGGCGAAGGAAAGCGTGACGTGCCCAAAGAAAGTCTCATTAGAGGCTAACCCAGCTTACCAGTAGCTTCACCTAACAGTGTTGCAAATCAGGTAACAGGGGGGCAGTTTATCGTTTGTGAGATACGGATTTTAAAGCTTTTGGTTGGACAATTTCCAAAAAATTGAGTTGTTGATAATGTATTCAGGACGGTGCCTCCTTTTGTTACTGCGCATACGTTCTGCGCATCACCGGATATTCGGGTTTCTTAAGGAATTTGCCCACTAATACAACAACATTTTTGCGCGGTTTATGACTATGTGGAAAAAGTAGATCTTAGCAAGGGCTGTCCGAATCCAAAAAGAAAATTGGAGGGTAAACCACATTTTTCAGAGATAATTGAGCTTAAATTGGGAAAGAAATCGCCATACATTCTTTGTATTTTAACGCTTTTTTAGAATCGCGATTGCTTATTTATTTCTGTAAAATGCGTGGTTACCCACATTTTTCTTTTTGGATTCCAATAACCCTTGCTAAGATCTACTTTCTCCACATAGACATAACCTTTGCAAAAATGCATCTCTATTAGAAGGCACCGTCCTTAAGAAATGAGGTGTTCTACAGAAGCAACGAGTTGGTATCCAATGACAATGTAATTGTTTATTTATTTTTTAAAAACTTGAAATAAACGAGACGTTCATGCTGTCTGATTAAACGCATGTGCAATTATTGGTATAAAAGCTGAAAATTTCTCGGGTGAATAACCAAATTCATGAATATTCCGTGACACAAGAGGAGTCGCTATCATGGCTCATCCCGTGGGTATTTGCTGTCCTGGATAACCTGTGATGTTCTTTATAAGGTAAGGTTAATATTGTTTATGACGTGCTGCTGGCGCTTGTGACATCAAGATGGCCGCTAACTTGGATTTACCTAAAACTGCGGAAGTTAATTTTTTTCGTGATGGGCATGAGTAATATGTTTTATATGTGCACACATTGCTGCTTTTTGACCGCATTAAACTTTTTTTACCACAGAAAGTTAAAAGTACACGTTTTATCAAAAATTGCTTGACCTCATTTACTTATGAATTCGAACTCATATTTTGTAACCGGTTCTTAGCAAAAATCTCTAAAATGCGTCTAAGGAATGAACCAGCAGCTACACAGTAAGAAATGAAAGAAAGCTGTTTATAGATGTGCAATGGTCTTAACGCGTTATTCTGCCTTGTAGTTAGAAGCTTAACAAATTCAATCAGTTCAAACATCCTCCCAGCCCCCCCTCCCCCCTCTGACCCTCGAAATCAAACCTTATTACCTGAACTGTTACTTGAAATTCCTCCTTCCGCTGCATATAGTTCCTCTTGAATGCTTTCTTTGTTCCCCGAGTCTGACGGTTGTTCTTGCAGCAATACCACTGTTGCCCCTGTTACTGTACCTCCCACTTCCCTGTCAATACGTTCTGCTTCTTTTGCACAGTCAACGCTTTGTTGTTGATCTCCAAGGCTGTCATACGACATGGCCATAGCACGGTACGCATCTGCCTCTGTTACTTTATCTCCCACTTCCTTGGCAATACTAATCACTTGTTTAGCACACCGAGTGCTCTCTTGGTAGTCATTAAGGTGGTAATACGACCAGGTTAGAACACGGTACGCACTTGCCTCTGTTTCTCTATCTCCCACATTCTTGGCAATACTTGTCGCTTGCGTCGCACACCGAGTGCTCTCTGCGTAGTCTTTAAGACTGTAATACGACCAGGCTAAAGAATTGTACGCACGTGCCTCACTTAATTTATTTCCCACTTCCTTGGCAATACTTAGCGCTTGTCCAGCACACCGAGTGCTTCCTGTGTAGTCTTTAAGACTGTAATACGACCGGCTTAGAGAGCGATACGCACGTGCCTCTCTTACTCTATTTCCCACTTCATTGGCAATACTTAGCGCTTGGTTAGCATACTGGATGCTTGCTTGGTAGTCTTCAAGACCTTCATAAGACTCGGCTAAAGCACAGTAACCAACTGCCTCTCCTTCTTTATTTTCCACTTCCTTGGAAATACCTAGCGCTTGTTTAGCACACTCAGCGCTTTTTTCGAAATCTTTAAGATTGTAATACGACCCGCCCAGCGAATAGTAAGCATACGCCTCTATTTCTTTATCTCTCCCTTCCCTGGCAATACTAATCGCTTGTTTATAAAGCTCAGCGCTTTTTTGGTAGTCTCCACGACTGTAGTACGAATCGCCTAGAGAGCAGTACCACGATGCGCTACCCTTTTCCTTTGCAATTGTTAAACCGTCAATGGAATGTTCTTTGCTCTCTTTTCCACCCATATCCTTTGCAGCTTGTCCTCCGGGCTACTTCGCTTTACTTAACTGCCAACTACTGAAAAAAAAAATCAGTTGATAAAATAAAAAGTGAAGCTATAAAGAAAACCTTGGGTTTTTTTAAAGACAGGCCGTAGGTTACGATCTGTAGCTTAACTCCGACAGTTGCGAGCCACTAGGTTCTTGAAAACCTCACATTTTTTTACCTTATCTATTACGTTATAATTTGCAGGATCACAAGGTTTTGGGAGGTTTGTAAAAATTACATAACACCAATTTGAAAACCTGCAAAAACAGGAGCAATAGAAGTAAACCTTTCAATTCTCCCACAACCGCTACACTCTCAATACGTTGCAATAACAAACGGCGAGCTTATTATAAAATTGCGTTACCTGTGGATTTTTTTGAAAGGTAAGGCTCCGTATCAAAGAGATTTTGAACTGTTCAAGCTTTTTTTCGTTTAAGTTTGTTTTCAGTTTGTTTTAGATGCATAAATTACCATATTTTGGTCGTACTCAGTGACAGACCAAAAAACAACAATAGCATCGACAACAAAAACACCTTGTAGATCTTGAGTTGTTTGCAATATTTTAAGTTATTGCTTAATTTCTTCTTTCCATAAGCCTGGTAGGTTAGAAAAGTAAAGTGGAGGGTTTTCAAATTTATTTTCAAATATTTGTCGAAAATCTTTACAAGAATTTTGTGGAATATCGAACATGCAAAGAACATTTCAGCATATATTTACACAGCTAGCTTACCTACACAAATACACAAATTCTTAACCGGTTGTACTGGTAAGTTCCATTTTGTATCTTCTGTTGTGAAAAAACGTTAATTTGCAAAGATTTCACCTATGGAGAAGAGAATCTAGCTATAATCTTCATCTGAATCGCTAGGTTCCTTCTTCCAGTTTATCAAGAAATTTTAAAAAGTTCAGACTACTAGAAAAATAAAATGAAGTTGAGAACGCTTGAATCGCGAAATTTAGTGCCCTTTTTTCATATTTGCCCGTTGAAATCGCAAAAATAAAACCCCACGAAATACTATACTGTCTCGCCAAAAGCGCGAAATTAAGTACCAATAAGATAATACAGCTTGGTCTGTTCGGCGTTCTTAGCTGAAAATTTAGGCCGCAGAAAATTTTACGAAACAGAATCCTATCCGCCGAATTTCCGAGCCACTGATGACTGATGGCTCTCCGAAAATGTTAGCTGACCTTATTTTGCACTGTAAACAACATATTTGTCCCTCCGAAAACAAAAGGAACTAATACGTTCTCTTGTTGGGAAGGTCTGAGGTCATGTTTCTCCAAAGAAATCTCTAGCTTTCACTGAAAATAAATCCGGATATCTCAGGCGATTGTAGGCCTTCCGAACAGATATTCCCCGAAACGAACAGATGGGTGCCCCTGGGGTGTGCCGCTGAGAGTTTGAAACCTTGACCCTGCTTAGGACAAAAAAAGCCCTAAAATACGTACCATGTGTAGGACAGCACTTAAAATACACACTCTCTTGTTTTACACAATTTAACTTTTAAAGACCAGCCCCCGATCTAGGATTGCTAGATATTGTATAAGCCAAGACGACAACAGTACTGACCATAACCTTTATAAGAAAATTTCACTGATCCTGTTTAGGACAGACTCTAGCGTATTTAGGACAGAGAGGCCAAAAAGTATACCCTCTCTGGCGGCACGTCCTCGTATAGGTCATATAAGGGAGTACCCCGTCCCCTCTGGAGCTGACTTTATTACACACTGTAAACGACATATTTGTCTCCGGGAAAACATAGCAATTACTGCAGTCAACTTGTTACGAACGTTTGAGGTGACGTTTCGCTATTATTTCATCACAATTAAATCCAATGTCTCGGGCGATTTAGGCCTCCAAACAGTTATTCTGCCGAGACGAGCTGTTGGGGTCGGGTGCCCTTGGTCTTTCACCAAAACCATCTTGCAAACGACAGAGCTTTTCTTAATGATCATTCAGGCATACTTCCTTGCATGGCTTGACAAGCTAAATCTCCTATTCCTGATCAAGTCCAATCTCGCCCTAAGAACTGTCTTTATCACTGTACGATTCAAGGTATTTTTGGGCAAAATGCCCTCGTAGAAATGACCGAAATATCAATCTGCTCTTCCTCAACATGCTCAATATAGAACCCGAGACTTCCGCACTTACGTTAATTTCCTTCATTTGAAATTTTACCTTCTCTTTCACAATAATTTCCTTTATTTTAGAATATTTCCTTTTTAATTCGTGTGAATTTAGGTCTCGTTAATTTTAAATGCCTTTCAGACCAAACACAACTGAAGCACTAAAAACCTATAATGAGGTATTGTTTTCGAGTTCCGCTTTCGATTTCGGTTGCAATTGCTGATTTCACTGCTGTAGTCCGTTATTCGGATGAAAAGTGCCAGCAATTTATATGCGACATAGGTTAACAATAAACTTACCACCATTATTTCTATCGCGAAGCCTGGTATAAAACACACAAAAAAATCAAAGCGATCGCTCGTGTGCTTCTTACCTTCGCTGAATAAAATGTTACCCCATTAAGCTAGATTGTACAGTGCCGTGGTTGCAGTCTAGCAAGCACTTTGCAGTCACCACGAAGGATTTAATATTGACAACTTGACCAAGCGACGTATTCCTGAAGTATAAAAATATATCGAAACATTACAAACTGATCAAATTGATTTGACCGTGCATTCGTGAAATGGAAAGCTGTGAAATCAGGCGAAGTAAATTATTTTGCGATACCTTTGTCCTCGGTATGAAATGGAGTATCCTTAACTGACACAAAGAGTGCAGAAGTTGGCTTAGCTTGCGCTGACTCGAGATAGAACGCTGGCATTTATGATGGGGCGTTCACTAAACAAATATTCTTCTGACAAACTCACGAGATCATGCAGGCATTTATCCCCTGAGAGCAACTTAACACCGTTTAAGTTTCAAAAGGTCACGACAACTGAGAAGTCAAATCACGGAAACTCAATTTTGTACCCTCCTCCCCCGGGGGGGCACTCAGCAGATTCTCGGGTAGGGAGGTGCGGCCCGGGTGTTTAAACCCTGACCCTGTTTAAGACAAAAATCTCTGATTTTGCTACCCTGTTTAAGACAGATTTCAGATTTTTTGTACCCTGTCTAAGACATTTAACTCAACATCATACCTCCTTACGGCTAGAATGGACTAGTCAGAGACTGTTTCCCAGTTCAATATGCTGAACATTGGCAAAATTTCGCTTTTTGTGAGGGTTCTGTAGTTAATGAATACATAAGGTCGTGTAACGATACCCTGTTTAAGACAAAAATTGATGAAATCGATACCCCGTTCAAGACAAAATCCTCTGAAAACCATACCCTATCGGGCCGCACGTCCCCGTTAAGGCCATATAGGGGAGTACCCCCCCCCCCCGGGCCTCCTCCAAAGGCAACTCCGAGCCTCTGGAAAAGAAAGAAAGATTGAAGAGAAACCGATGGAACAGAAGCTATCCTAAACTTTTCACTGGCTGCATTTGGATCAGTGGTAAATCGTTCTCGACTGGGCTGAAGGCGAGAGTTTTTTAAAATTAATTAATTAATTAAAAATAAATTGTTTAGCATAAGTTTTTACTCTTCTAGCGTATTAGAAGAGGACTCTTAAATTTTCCAAAGATTGTAATGCACGCGGCCAAAATTCTTCTTTCTTTCTTTCCGTCTGATTTTTTGTTTTTTCACTCCAGAGGTCACGGTGTTACCTGCAGTCGAGTTACTTGCGCAATTCCGTTATTTGAGATTCTCAGTTGTCATGGTTGTCGTGACCTATTGAAATTTAAAAAGGCGTAAAGTTTCCGAATGAATGCCTGATCTCGTGATTTCTTCAGAAGAATATTTGTTTAGTGAACGCCCCATCAGTAGTTTCGCCTGAGTCAGCGTAAGCCAAGCCAAAATCACTTACAAGGACCACCGATTCTGCACTCTTAATTTGTTAAGGACAATTCATTTTATACGGAGGACAAAGGTAGCGCAAATTCAGTAATCCACTTCGCGTGATTTCACAGCTTTCCATTCCACGAATGCTCGGTTAAATTAATTTGATCAGTTTGTTTCAATGTATTTTTATACTTTCAGGAATACGTCGCCTCTTGAGGTCGTTAATATAAGTTTCTTCGTGGTGACTGCAAAGTGCTACTTTATAACCACTGCACTGAACAATCTAGCTTTGTGGGGAAGCGTTTACACTGCCAGAGGTAAGAAGCACATTTGAGCGATCGCCTTGATTATAATATGCATGGTTAGGGATAGAAATAACGGTGATAAGCTTAATGTTAACCTCTAGCTTTTATTTGTCGTATATAAACTGCTGGCATTTATTATCCGAATAACGGAATACAGCAGTGAAACCAAGTAATTACAAGGGAAACCGAAAGCGGAACTCGAAAACAGGAGTCTTTATAATACCGAGAGAAACCAATACCTTATCTCAGGAACTTAATGCTTGTGTTTATAATAATATGAATAATAATAATAATATGCATTTACAGCAAAATTAATTAATGATTGAAATTAATGAAACCTAAAGTAGCACGAATTAAAGAGGAAAATAGTCTAAAATAAAGGAACTAAACGCAGAAGAAAAGGTAAAATTTTCAAATTAAGGAAATTAACGAGAATGCGGAGGTCTGGAGTTATTTCTATGAAGACATTCTGTCTAGCTGCGTCTATATAAAAATACATTGAATCGTACGGTGAGAAAGGCATTTCTGAAGGCGAGATTGAACTTGACCATCACGAAGAGGTTCAGCTTGATAAATGTATGTTTCAAGCCATACAAGGAACCGAAAAGTATGGCTGAATGCTGATTATGAATGGCTCTGGCCTTTGCAACATGATTAAAAAAAGACCAGGGACACCCAACAGCTCGTGTCGGCAGAATACAACTGTTTGGAAGACGTACATTGCCTGAGATATTCGAATTGAATTTCGATGAAACGAGTCGAGTTTTCTTTAGCGAAACGTCACCTCAAACGTTTAATTCGGCGTACAGGCATGGGAACTGCTTATGTTGTCCGGGGTCTAAATATGTCGTTTGAAGTGCGTAATAAGGTAAGCTAGCATTTTAGAAAAGCCAACAAGTATATTGGAAAATCAGGGGAAAAGATTTTGTTCCCTTAATTTATTTTGCGGCTTTAATTTTCAGCTAACGTATCCGAACAGGTCAACCTATATAAGGCCAAAAATCCCTCTAAATTAATTAA
This sequence comes from Siderastrea siderea, assembly GCA_964030785.1. Taxonomy (NCBI): domain Eukaryota; kingdom Metazoa; phylum Cnidaria; class Anthozoa; order Scleractinia; family Rhizangiidae; genus Siderastrea; species Siderastrea siderea. Next base: position 29,874,986 of record OZ034974.1, read on the forward strand.
AAAGCCCTGAAACAATCTGACTGAGTGCAATGAGAACATGACATTTGGAGTAGTATCTTGATTGAGTTCTCCTTTTAAGACTTGGTGCGTTATGTATTTTAGCCACATATGATTTTCCAAGGATTTGTAGTGGACCGAATATGTGTTGTGTTTAAATGATAAACTTTCACAGGTTTTGAGAGACAATTTCATGCCAGGTATCTAAAAGCCCAGTGAACATGCTATATCAATATAATTATTGCGCTCTGCGCGGTTTATCTATCAATCCGAAACGAAATAGCAGAAGACCTGCGTTGCTTTACGGAGACCACGTATACTAAACGTTTAATTTTTTATTGAGGATGATTCGTTTCATGTTGGGGCGAAGGTAGCTAAAGGTAATTAACTTCGTGTGAATTCACGACTTGATGTCGATATAACTGCGTCAATGTTAATTGTGTCCCTCAAATTGATGTCATAATTAGCGTTGAACTGGAGACTATTTTCAATGCATTTTACCCGGGATATGAAATCGAACAAAACCGAACGAATTTGTCATCGGACTCAATGGAACGAAATCGGAAGCAAATCGAGCGATTAAATTCGATATTATTCGGTTATCGAACGAAATCGAACGACTAACTTTTTTGTGAGTTCGATTTCCGAACCAAATCGAACGAAATCAAAATTAAGCGTTCGATTTAGTTCGACTAAGTTCGGAAATCGAACTTGTAGCTAAAATTCAAAATAAAGAGTTTCAAACCTAATGAGCGAGTTAAAAATTTCTTGTTTATTCCTTAAATGGTTTTGGAATAAGAGACTGGACACGGTATCGTATGATCTTTGTCTTTTATTTGATCCTAAAGAAACAATACATAATATTCGAGCAATCTAATACGCAGCAAGCCACTCATAAAAATTGTATCAAATCCAACCGTTTAAACAACATATCAACATAAACAACGTTATCCAGGCAAAATATTTCTGCATAGCAAGGTAAAAAACCACTAATGACGCATTTAATTTCCCAATTACTAAATGAAATCGAGCATATATGGTGATCGATTTTGCTCGATTCAGATTATATTGTGATATGACGTAAGCTCGCTTAGGTATCGTTCGGCGACAGAACTAAATCGAACCTCATCGAACTTAATCGAACTTTCGATTTGGTTCGATTCGCATTTATTTTTTGCGAGTTCGATTTCGTTCGATGACCGAACAACATCGAATTTAATCGTTCGCTTTTCGTTCGATTGAGTTCGAAAACCGAACGTTCGATTTGATACCCTTGGGATTACCGATGCACGACATTCAAATTGCTTTTAAAAGTTTTACACCTAACAAGAACTGAAGTATTCAAGGAGTTTACCTTTCAAACGTTCTTAATTACACATTACCTTATAAATATTTATCCCAGAATCTAAAAAGCTGTCCTCCATATTATTCGCAAGCATTCAGCTATTGATGCAACGTTTGTTTTCTTTTCTTTTGCATAAGGCTACCACAGGCTTACCATCTTCTGTTTGTGTTGCGGACCTGTGCTAGCTGAATATTAATGGCCGCTTCGGTTGTGTACAAAGGATGTTGTGAATGCGATAATAAGGCTTTTTGAACGGATGAAAGTCAAATAAAAACTCTTACAAACATGAACACTGTGTTAATGTATGTTGTTATGTGCTTGGTTTGCCGATTTAAAGCTCCGGTAGGCGGTTTTAGAAACTTGAAGTTTGACCTACTCTATAAATGTATTTATTAAAAACGGGACTAGGTATATTGGATTTCTAGCATTTCGATTGGCTGAACGGAGCTAGGCTATCAGCTCATATACCTGCTGCGACCAAATATGGTCAATGAACATTCAACAACAAAGTGAGCTGAAAGTTTTTTCCTCGCGAGCAACCCGGCGAGAAAAATGGACGCGAAAAATCCCTTGGCAGCGAATTTAAATTAAGCAGAAATTCCAGCAGCTTCACTAAGACACAAATCAAAATTGTTCCGTAGTGCTTGATTTCTTAAGACAACAAGAAACTGTGCAGAGATAGAAATTTAAGCAATAAGCTTTGTGTTTACAATTAATTTCTTTCATCGATCGTCACATCGATCATTAAAATTGAACAAACGGTAGATTTTATCAGGAAGGCTTTCCACTTCAAAACATCAAGGCAAGACATAAAATAAAACACAGTGAAGTGAGGCAGAAGCATTCAATAAAAACTATCACACATTCATGGCGAGTCGGTGAGAAAATCATAATCTAAACAAGTACGAAACAAACTACCAAGAAGGAAGGAAGGGCGAAATTTTTTTCGGCTATAACACGCAAAATTGACACTGGTTTACCTGCACTCGTTGTAGCTCTGTGTTCCAACAGGTCCAAATGTTCAGATAGAAATCGGATGCCATGTAAACGGAGTTGAATCGCTTTTCCAGTTGTTTGAGTGTTGTTTTTACCAATCCGTCCGCAACCTCTGAACCGAGAACAACTGCGTTTTGTGCTTTGCGTTTAACAAACTATGATGGTGAATTCTAATGTTCCTCACTACAGTAATCTTGCTTCTGAGCTGCATAGAAATTACCTCTTCCAGTTCAAATTAGTTCTGTAATTCAGCTCGATCCAACACGCACATGATGGATCCGTTGTGCGAACGGATTACAAACTTGTTCGTTTCAACTCCAGCAGCTAATATGGTGAAATCGTACAGATTCAATCCACTTTAAACGATGATTACAACAATGTTTCAGGAAAAATCAAACACGTACCATATTTCAGAGCCAATAATTAGAAGATTTTTTCCCAAAACGTGTGCTACTTCGTTCACTTTCGAGCAGTTTCATTGATTCATTCAGCTCTGCAATGAAATGCTGCAACCGACTTCGCACGGTTTTGGCGCCTTTTTCGTTCAGTCATTACCCTGCGAGCAGTGGTTCCCGGCTTCAGCCATGTGATCGATTCTTGTTACCTTTTTATCTCTTTTCTCTTTTTTCCCCTTTCTTTCTTGATTTTTTTTTTAAACAGTGGTTATGTTTTTAATAAAACAATTATTCTACTCGGGCTTGCTGGATATCAAATGATTATAACCAACTCGGCGCTACGCGCCTCGTTGGTTATCTATCATTCGATATCCAGCGTGCCCTCGTAGAATAATTGTTAAATATACTCACAAGGCATGCAGCTTCAAGAACCTCAAATTTCCGACCAGCTTGGGATTTCGCCAAAATTAATACACTTAAAGGAGAACTGAAGCCCAAAAATCGTATTTTTTTTGCATTCATTTTTAAGTAGTTTCAGATGTGGGAAATCGAGTTTCGGTAGTTGTTTTTGCCCCTTTCTCGTGATTTGCCCGAAAACTGGGTTTGAAGTTGCGCTTTTTCCCGCTTTTGGAGCTTTCCATTGCGGGCTCACAGCAGTTGTCAGCGGTAGGTTATGACGTAAGTGGTGGGGAAGATATTTCAGGACAGTAGTAGCTGAGAGACACTGTAGAGTTGTTTTCTTTTAGTTTTCTTTACAATATGAGTGGTGTACAACCGTTTCAATTCGAGCCAACGTATCCTCTTGGTGAGGAACCGATTGACTTTGCAGAAGAACGTGAAGAAGGGGCCGCTGCGACCGATTTTGCGGCGAGAATCGGGAACACGGAATGGTGTATTTGCGGGCATTGCGAAACTATGTCCACGGCCGACGAATGTTTCTGTTGTCAGGAACTAGAGGAACTTAATCAAAAATTTGATGAAGCAGGTTTGTTTTTATTCCAGTTATATTTCTATTGACATATTTAAACTGCGAGTGAGTTGGATATCAGAGACAATCGTACGATGCAGCGTTTTTGCTGAAGCTTTGTGAACTTGCAGTATGTCCCAGTATTTGTTTTATATGTGTCAGCTTACATTTTTCATTCGCTCTGTCGGCAGCAGTTGACTGTATCACGGAACATGCCAAATTCAGGATTGTTTGCCTCGATACTGATGTTCTAAATACGGCTCTTGTTGGAATTCACAACGCACGCTGTAATCCCTTGCCGGACCCTATCGAGAACAGGTCAGTTTCTAAGACACAGCAGGTCTAGACGTGCATTCTGTTTAAGCTTTATTATCGTGCATTGTAATTCTTTATTGTAAATCATGCTATTTTTTGCATTTTAGAACGTGGCGTTTAGCAGCCTACCGCCAGTTTACTTGGTGGGCCCACGGTGTTCTGGGTAGGAATAAACGGCGAGTGATTCCAGCGTGTGTTGTGAAGGCAATTCGTACCAGATTTCCAGAGGAAAGTGGCGAGTATGTAGGATTCAAGCCGGCAGAAATCGATTTCAGTTGATTTTTGAGGTAAACAGTTCTGGATTTGGCACGTGTGTGGATACCTCTGATAAAGCTCTTGTCAACAAAAACAATCGTCGGCTGAACGGAAACCTGCCCAAGTGCATAATTCGATAATTACTTTATAAACTTGAATAAATTTTATACAAATTCTTTTTATTTAACCTTGTTCTGAGGCAATATGTAGTTTATTTCCTATTATTTGTTTCTTGTAAGGTAGCATTTGCTACTTTGAATTACAATTTTAGTTTAAACAAATCGATCTATATAAGCTTTAGTACTCGAATCAGCTCATGACATTTAATCTTATGTAGGTGATTTTTACTCACAAGTGAGAGTTAACCGGAATTTGTTCCTTTCTACTTGGCGGCTTTGTGTGAGTACATGTTTTTACAAGCAAAAGCGTTCTAAAAATTCTTTAAACTAAATTACAAAGGTCCTAAATGTCCGCTCAAAAGGTTTTAAAATGGTACACACAAAAATATTTCAGTTATATTCGAGCAATTCAGGTTACCACCATGACTTGTATATTTCTGTATTCTCCTATAGCTTGTAACAACAGCTATTTATGGTAGATCTCTTTTTAGCTTTTCTCAATGTACGTGCTCTTCTATTTCCAAACATTTGAAAACTTAATTGCTAGTCACACATGTCTGAGTGCCACAAGGCATATATTTGTATAGCTGGTCTTCAAAACAATTGGAAATTTGATCACAATTGAATGTGTGATCCAGTGCTTTCATAATTGACCTAGGGAAAATTTACAAGGGCACAATCAAATGTTTGCAGTGCAGGTTAAAGAGGTCTACCATGCACTTAATGAATACAGTTGATTATTTAGGAATCAAGAAATCTAGATGTGTGTCTAGCAATGACATCTGCCTTAGCTGGTCGAGGAGAGTTAGCAATGTTACGTGGAATGTGAGGTGCTGTGAGAGTAGCGCTTCTGTCATTTGCATCTTGTGTTTTTCTCTCAACGATTGCGTCAAGCATTGGATAGAGATGGTCCCGTGTTGTCTTCTCCATAATTGGCTTCGCAATCCACTCTTTGGATCTCTTTGGATACACCACCTTGTAGCGAAGCTCTCCCTCACTTTCTCCCTTTGAAGAGGTAGCTTGTGCTCTACCAGTGTTTGCATTATGGTCAAGAGCTGCTAACTGTGTGCGTGCCACCATGCCTTTGTATGAGAAGTGCTGCCGCTTTGGTAGGTACTTTGTTTGGACACTGTGGTACACCTCCAATGTTCCTGTGTGACAGATACATGTCAACTGCTGGATATCCTTTAGAAGTGTTTTGTCAAAAACCACCTCTTTTAGTGCCTCGTGCGCTGGGGACCCAGGGCGTAGCCACCTCTTCGTTCTTGCCACATTTCTAGGGATGGGTGGGTGGGCACACTCATGATATAAATCTGCACTGTCCCAGTGATGAATGTTGGCAGTGTGGTGGACAATTGATATCCACTTCTCGCGTAGAAGTTCTTTATCCCCTTCACAAGTGTCAGCACACCACCAGAGATGATTAGATACAGACTTGATCCAAGGAGAAAGTTCACTACAGTCCTTCTTCTTTGCCTTTTCAGTCAGTTTTTTGGTCACACTTTTAGCTAGATGCCAAACATCAAATTGATGATTCACATCGGGGTAGTTTTTTTTCATATCTGATTTTATGCCAACATGGCGATCTGTTGCAACAACTTTCACTTGAGCCCCCTTACCCCGGATATTTTCCATGCACCTTTTAAACCCCTCCCTTTCCATAGCATTGCTGCTGCTTACCTCACTAACCTGTACAATGTGGAAATCAACAATTTTGTCACTCTTTTGGTCTAACATGGTGTAGGTGCCATACTTGGCACTGTGGCCTGGGCTGTCACAGCGACCATCACCAGACAGCCACAACTCTTTATCTTTTAGGTCAGAAAAAACAGCCCTTTGTTCCCCCTCCCATACCTCATTGATTACTGGAAATAAATATAAATCCTGAATGTTGTAAAAGGTTTTTTCACTCAAAAAATTTAGTTTCAAGATCTCAGCTAGTGAAGCTATTTTAGTGTAGGTGGCCCCACTTAGAAGAATTGAAGAGGACAATAAGAGGTTTCCAGCAGCCATCCCCTTGATCATGGGCTGGCTTTGCCATAAGGAGGCATGGCCATTTATACATTTCAGTCTAACAAACAACTGTGTACCCTGAGTGGATGCATGATTTTTCCTAACAGCTGCACCACACTCAGGGCACCACTTCAAAAGTTGGAACAAATTTTGTTTGAAAACAATAAACTTAACATCATCCTGGGGTTTTGGAGTTTTTGAGCTGTCTGTATCAGATATTGAATCATCTGACAAAATTTCGTCACTTTCGGATGGCACAAAAGATGGATCCTTTTGAGGTGACAGAGTTTCAGTGTGTTCCTGTTCAGAGGGTGGGTCCATTTCAATGCCAGAATTTGTAACCTCTTCATCGACATGTACATCAGTTTGGGTGGTTTGGTCACAAACGGTCACTTCAAATGATGACTTGTATGTTTGTGTTCCCGTTGACTTCATCATTAGTTGCATTCCTCGTGTGTTTACCTGACACCCTGCATCACAGCTTTCTGTTAGCATAGTGACCGGATTTGATAACAACTCTGCAGTATCAGTTTCCTCGAGCGTGACAGCACAATCAAGGGAACCAATGGGCAAGTCAGGTTCGCTGGAGGTACCAGGTGCCCCTACAGCAACAGGTAAAATGTTGTTCGAGCAACCACGGGAACCAAGTGATGAGTAAGGTTCAGTGGATGTACTAGCCTCCCCCATAACAACAGGTGAGACATGCGGCGAAGTAATGACGGAAGAAAGATACTGCAAACCAAACGAGAGGCTGGTTAACCCTTTCACCCCAAATCAATATGGAATAGATAAAACTATTGACAAGCAAACAGCACTGTAAATGGGAAAAACAACAAACCACCTTCCACTGAAAAGACAACCCTGAATGTGAAACCTGGGGTGAAAATATTAATGTTTTCATGCTGAGACATAAAAGTTGGAACCCCATGTGATAAATCCGGGTTTGTGGCTACGGGACTACAACTGTAGGACATCCTCAAAAAAAAAAAGGGGAGAGAGAGAGAACGATTGTTGGTTGAAGACGGGTAATCAAAACACTTGAAAATTGCATAGTCTGAGGCTTGGTCAAAAAAGGTCAAAAGGTGCATGTAGTTCTAGGGTAATCGCGTGACTACAGTATACTCTCGTTATCTCCTAGTGTCGATACGTAAGCTGGCGAGAAGACTTACCTCTTTTCTCTCTTTTTTCTGGTTGCGCATTTCAGATGATGGCCGAGGCCTCTTTGTTGGTCGGTGGACGAAAACTGTTGGGATAGCGTCCGGTTTTAAGTCGTATTTTTCTGGTGACCCAAGCAGTTCGGCTTTGAGATCACGTTCATAACAGTGAGGCTCGAAATGCTGCGAACACAGTCTCGACTCTTTTGTAGGGGTGAAGTCCGCACGGGCTATTTTTGCCAGCCATTCTCTCAAGAGTTTTTCGTCCTTGGGAAAACGGTGGTAGCTCACACCGTCTTTGATATTAATTTTTCGGGAATCATTCTTGCATCCATAAGCGGCGCAATACACCATGATGATAATACAGTAAAACTGATAATAAACAGCTTGGTAACACATAGACGAGAAAACTTAGCTTATGGCAAGAAACGTACCTTTATTTATACACCAAAGCTGATGCAATCCCGGGAAAATTCTGCCACGTACATTGCAAAAAGAACGGAAAGGACATTCCGAGATAAGAAAATTACGTGATGTGTTGTAGAGCAGATAACAAATTCATTTACGACACCGTGAGTCTTGTGATTTCCGACGAGTGAGGAACCGAAAGTACTCCAACAGTTATAAGGCACGTATAGGTTACTGAAAAACTACAGGCAACTTTTACTCTTGGGAAAAAATAAGTAAATTTTCATACGCACACAGGAGTCCACATTTCTCAAACAGTAACAAAAATTATACAGATACGGGAGTTGCTATCTTCGGTTTATCTGTTTATTTCAACCTCTACCCTCCCGATCGAACTCTAGCTTTAGGCGTCTTTCTTTCAAAAACAACAGTCACGTAAAACTTTCAGATACACATAACGTTCCCGAAACTTGGTTAATTTTCGGGATGAAAGAAAGTACGTTCAGAGAAGGATAATTACGCGGGAGTTGTTTCTTGTGACAGGCGCGCCATCCATCGATCGTGGGCTAAAAAATGCGACCATATGCATCGCATCCGGATCCAACCCGATTGAGTGGGTAGTTCCCAGTAGATATGCCATGAAGGTAGAAGACTCTGATATGGTATTGTCCGCCCCTTCTTTCGCAAATATCCTGTAGCAAGGTCTACAACAGACACATAACTGTAGTTCTCTTTAGGAAGTCATATATTGCTTCCCCACCACTGACGTCATAGACTGCTTAAAATGTCCGCTGACACGCTTGTTCTGAGCCGCAATGCTCTTGGTCCGAATTTGCAGCTAAAAGTATTTTTTTGAGGCGGAAAGTGAGCTATCAGACAGGAAAAAAGTTGTAAACTTTAATATTCGTGACCCAAGCTTTACGGAAAAAAATGCTTAATTTTTGCCTTCAGTTCTCCTTTAAGGCCGCGGGTGAGAGACTAAATCATCAGTATTCATTTTTTTAAAGCGTATGCACGAAGTGCGACGAATGATACCGACATTGCGCGAAATATTCATGAGTAAGCTCTGCAGTATAAAATCTTTGGTTTATGCATCAATGATTGCTCGTGCGTTTAATTGTGTGGCAGGAAATATTGTGCATTTTAAGTATTTTTAAATAAAATTTTTCATAATAGCAATAATAAATGCGTTGAGCACTCGCTTGTTGTATCTGTACCGTTCTTTTTATTCTTTATCTGTTAGTTGAAATGTTAATTGCAACTTTTTAGAATTTTTCCAGCAAAACAAAACGAAAATAAAATACTGTTTCTATCTCTATCTCCAATATTTATCAACATCACCAATTTTGTGTCCAATACATCTGTGTATATATACACTGCTCCACAGACTGGAATAAAAGAGTTCGATTTCGTCGTTCTTTTTGGTTTCAGTGTTTAATTCAATGTTTAAGCGGAAAAAATCCGCTTTGAAAATTTCGATAGTAAAATTCTCTTTCTATTTTGTGTGTGGTATAAATATTAATTGGTTCAGGGCCAATGCTTGTTTCTTTCGTTTGTTTTCGACGGAAAACACACGATTGTTTTAGATTGCATGCAACCTAAAACAATCGTGTGTTGAATTTTTGCAGCAATCCTGAGAACATCTTGTCTTAATTCAACAGCCAGAAGCTGAATCGATTTGAAGGTTTAGCACATGGTGAAAAATAATTTAATTCACGAAGTGCTTTTCCTGATGAGAAATGTATACTTTCAAAATTAAATTATTTCAAACACAAAAAACAACGCAGTTTCTACCAAAATCAGTTTTGAAGCTCTTGAGAGATTGCAAAAGTAAAATTGAGTGTTTAAAAGACGACAGAGGGATTTGTTTTTTGCACGCGAACGCCTCAAATTGATTTCATAATTTACTCCTTCAAATGGCGATTTTAACGGAAGTTTGTTATTTGCATTTTTCTTTGAAATAAAAGGATATTTTGCCAAAAAAAGGTATCCAGTGATTTTAGTTATACCCTAACCCATTCTCGTCCCCAGAGCTGTGCGGCTTTTTTTAAAATTACGTCACTCTTGTAGCTCTGGTAACGGCCAAAATTTTATTTTGTCTGATTGGCCGATTCAAACTGTATGTGCAACAACGTTAAAATGTTTTGGCTTCTACGCATAACATTTTATTTCCGGTTGAATTAATAAGGACATTACATATAATTTTATTGACTTGATCAACTTCCACGCAAAGAATGAGGCTTGGGGCAGATTAAGCGACCAAATTTTGCTGTTTGGTTAAGTACGCAAGAATTCAAAGTGTTAGAGATTGTCGCTAAATGCCAGCAATTCTTTTCTCGCTACAGCATTTTCTACAAAACTACAGCTTGTCCATAAATCAACTTCAATCAGCTTTTGTAGTGACCTCTTGATGTCGATGTTTAAGAACTTGGGCGCCAAATGCTTGTGGAAATTTTCCATGGGATAAAACGTAATACTGTGTAGCATTTAGTGGCGAAGCGATAAGTACACAGTTGGCATTCTCACACAACAGAAACCAGACGAATGTAATACAATTCAGTATAACCACAGGCAGCCCAAGCTCACTGAGTTAGGCCTTCAAACACAGTAAATCCACTCTCTTGTCGACGATTAGAAAAGTTTGTATGGGAAATCTTACTTGAACTTCTAAAACCGAAATAAAATTGTCTACAAAACTCACCGTTCTCGTTTTCTTGTAGTTTCCTAGTGTATCCCCCTCCCCCCTTTAATTAAAAGTAATTTAGCGCCTTTCCGAGTGGGTCAACTTATCAGCCCCAGCAATACACGAATATAAGAGTTTGTATGGAAAATATAACTTGCGCTAAAAATGTGCTAAATGAAGCGGCAAGCGACTCTCAAGAATTATCGAGAGGTGTCGTGAGCCGGTAAAGACGAAAACTCTAGGACTATTTTACGGGCTGACGCATTAAAGCACGCTGGTGTAGAATAATTGACTTGATTTATTCTCTTCTCACCAATTGCAGTAATCTTGTTAAAAGCCGTAAACTGAAATTTGATTAAAATATAAAGTATAAGCTACTTAAGAAACAACTGTGGTTGTGAGCACTTAGCTCCACGAGACGATTGTGTACTACGACTTGTACAAAACTTATATGAAACTTGCAAACAAGCTTCTTGTGATACTAAGCTAATTTCGGCAGCCTAAAAAGCTAAGACTAGAGCTAATAATAGAAATAAATCCTTGACCTACACCTAGAATTACAAAGCTATTGAAAACAATAATTCTTTATACGGAATAGCCGCAATAACTATTAAGGCGAGATCAATAAGAAAACTAACGAATTGAAAAACTAGCAATTACAAAGAAAGAGTAAACACTTACATATCAGTCCTTCGCTTGCCTCTAAAGGAGACTGTTACTTAAACTTGTAAAGGCTTGACTTGTGCTCAGGACGAAAGCGCGGGAACTAATGACAATCTAAATTACTACGTGTTCGTTTTGACAGAGACAATAAGGCCTAATTGTTGCTTGATTGGAACGGAAATACGTAATTATGTGATAGGACTACAATAAATCATTGAGCGTCCATTACACTAAATGTAAATAAAGTTGTCTTTTTAACTCACCTCTGGCTCATTCAGGCGTTTCTCAGTGTTTTTACAGCGATTTAGGCCTTGAAGGATCAATAAAACGCCTCTCTGAGGGAGTCGCTTTCCCACCACAAGAAGCGAAGAGAGAAGTGAAGCGAAGGTTGGAAGCCGTCTCCTGACCGTTGACGGTTTCGGGGACGATAAATCCCGTTGAAAGTGCGCCACGGGGAAAATTCCACCAGCAACAGTTTTGTAGATAAACAACGACCTTTCTACGTCGTTCGCATTGGCAAATTCCTATTTTGAGAGACGTAAATGGCCAATTTACTGAGCAGTTCTACGGCATGACTACGCGCGGACCGGGCTGCCCTTCAACGGACTCCAACCGTCAAGTGGCAAATTCAAACCAACGCGGGGCAGGCACAGTGAAATTTTACCAACCAACAAACGCCAATTTGAAGCCTAAGTGCAATGGCCAAATGGAAAAGCTGGAATGGACTCTGGACTGGACTTTGGACTGGACTTTGGACTGACTTTTATTGACTTGAAATGGATTTAATATTTTACTAATTAGTTAATAATTAAAAATAAAGTGAAATTTTAAATTACTTAAAATCATACTAAAAACGTTATACTTTTCGGGGGTATGAATTTTTTTTTTCTGCATGAATATTTTTTCGGGACTTAAAGCTAAATATAAATTTCATTTCACTAATTTGCAATATTTTTTGCTTTGTGTTGCTATGCACAGTAAAGACTTATTGTTTCCTTTTCTGGCTTGAAAAGTGTTGACAGATTGAAACCGACTTTTGGTATGTCGATTCCACTACAACCTACTACAACAGCAACGATTCAAGTCGATTCCTCAGAACTTTTCTGCCATCTTTGTTCGCCTTCTTGCTGTATTTTTCTAGGTGTCTCGCGATTCGACTTCCGGTTAGTCGAATAAACTACAACACAGACGATTCGAGTCGATTCAAGAATGGGTTACAAACAGTTGCTTTATTCCAAAAAAACTGTGTTTAGACAGATTAGCTAGAGGAATTAATGAATTACCTTTACCAGATCCTCGATCGAGTTCCTGGTGGCCAGGGCGATGGCTTCGTCTTCATTTTCAAGCTGCAATTTTCTCCACCATGAATTTGTCATCGGACCCGAGATGAGAAGTCCACGGACAACGCTAGCGTATGTACGCGTGGACTTCTCATCTCCATCGTGAAAACCACTACTTCCACAATCCATTTCTTTTGTAAACACAGAGTTGAACGAGGGAATACCGTAATAGATAGTCCGGATAGAACGTGTGTGATCGGTACGCGATTGTTATTTGATAAAGTTACCTATATATTCCAGATATTCCCAGAATTGAATTTCAAAAAACAAAGCGTCTTTTCACTGACAGTTTTCATGCCAGATACCAGAAGTTTTCTTACATCGGACATGGCCGATCTACAAACGAATTTGAAAATAAAACACGTACTACAGTCGCTGTACTACAGTACTATAATGTTTTCCCCATTTTATGTCTTTATTTTGTTGGCATACCATGTACTGTGACCCGCTCAGTAATCTGTTCTTGCACTCCCCGGTTTCAATCTGTCAACACTTTTCAAGCCATAAAGGAAACAATAGGTCTTTTACTCACTAACAGGCTCCACGCAGATCGAAAATTATATCACGCGAGCTGCGCGCTATCGTGGAGGAGCGTGGGTTTTCTGGTAAACTGTTAAAATGTTTCAAAAAATTGGTTCATAAGTAAATTTAGTTGTTTTTATTTATGGGATGGACCATTTTATTTTATCATACAAAGTTTATAAACTGGAAAGACCACAGCGACAAGGCGTTGAGAGTTGCCGGATCTTAAGTAGACCTGGATCAGTAAAACATTTGAAGTGAAAAAATATATACGGAACGACTGATCCTTACGGCAGTTAAAGAAACGAAGACACAGAAGACGAAATACGTAAAGAACAAAAAATTGCCCGATATTTTGGTTTGCAAAACAAACCTTCTTCAGGGGCTACAAAAGTAGAATGAGTAAATACGTTACAGGACCGTTTACATAAAAGTTTAAAAATTTAAAATAAATGAATATAATAGGTTGGTAGTTGAACAAGAAGTGTCATTAATGTAGCTCATCACGTCTGTTTAATCCTTGCGGCTCAAGTGTCTTGGCCTTATTATTTTTTTTTTGGAAGAGGGGGGTGGAGGCAAAAAATTCCTGCACAACTTTTATCCCCGATACTAGGAAACTACAAGAAAACGAGAACAGTGTGTTTTGTAGACAATTTTATTTCGGTTTTAGAAGTTTAAGTAAGATTTTCCATACAAACCTTATAAACGACAAGAGAGCTGTGTTTGCAAGCCTAACGTAGTGAGCTTGGGGTACCTGTGGTATAACGCAAATGCTATAGGTTTATTCAGGCAAGATACAAATCCAAAACCCGTGAGCAAAGTGCAGGGACAATCGTTCTTCTGAACAGCTTCGGTACGAAAGACAGCTTCGTAAGTTTGTTCCTTTTAAAGCTCCAGGTTCACCGCTAATTGCAGGAGATTTAGATTGTCCCGAACAGCTTTTAGTCGACCTGTTAGATCGACTAACCATGACTCGATCGATAGGAATTCAAATTTCTCGGTTGTTGTCAGAATTGTCATGCCCAGAGCTCCACGGACGGGAATAAAGCAGGCGCAATAGCAACTTAACGAATTAGACATGCGCTACCGGATGTCGTGAATTTCACGACACCCAGTAATGGCTGATACCAGAGCCTGACGATCTCACCGCTGACCGAACAGATCGTAGGCTCTGGGAACGAGAATGACCCTAACCTATCTAACATTAAAATATGAAAGAAATCGAATTTTCCACCCTTGCCGCGAAATTTTGTTTTTCTGTGATTTTTACAGACAGGCGCTCTTAACAAACGTTTGTGTCGATGAGAATGAAACATTGTGTTTAATATAAAGTGTGCTCTCTAGTATTCTGCGTTTCCACAATGGTTTTCGTACAGAGTATGCATTGGCAATACATCAACAGCTCACTATCGTTTCCGGTCCACACAATAGCCCTCCAGGGCGGAAAGAAACAAGGCATTGAATATTACTTTACTTCAACGGTACAAGGAGGAGGCAACTATTGTAGATCATGCTAGTACTTAATGTTTGTCTTGAGTTCGAATGTTAACATAAGCAGGCTGACTATCGCTCTATGATTTAAATATTTGTATACTTATGACGAAATATTATAAGATAGTTTCTATTTTGGCGCGCAAGGTTTCAGAAAGTGAAGAGGGTCTATTATACTCTGGTGTCAGTTAGCTGTTACATCCGTAATAGACTGCGAGTAGTCTCTAATTTTGGCGATTTTTGGCGATCACAAAATACACACGCGCGCGCGCGAAATTTCGAGGAGACGCGACGCGAAGGGAGCGCCGAAGGGAGCGCCGAAAATTAGAGACTACAGACAAAGCCAGGGAGTTTGAATTAAGCGCGTACATTACAAGGGCAAAACTCTGATTGGCCCTTTTTTGTATACTTGTCAACAATCTGGCAACAGTACACAAGCCGCTGTCAACATTCATGATAACTAGGACTCCGTTTTAGTTTACTGAGAGGGGAGACAGATTACAGGCTTGTCTGGACAAATTAGCGAGGGTTGTTCAAGATTACATTCGGTTCGGCTGAAGATTGTTTGTCCAAGCCATTCCAAGAGCTGTTAAAATCACAATCCACTCGTCTACATTTCGAGGAGACGCGACGCGAAGGGAGCGGTTTAAGGCAATTTTTAGTGTCGGTTAGCTGTTACATCCGTAATAATATTGTAGACTGCGAGTAGTCTCTAATTTTGGCGATGGTGACTGTGGGGCGGACAAAATACACACGCGCGCGCGCAAAATTTCGAGAAGACACGACGCGAGGGAGCTCTAATTTTCTGCGTTCCCTTCGCGTCGCGTCTCCTCGAAATTTCGCGCGCGTGTATTTTGCCCGCCCCACAATCGCCATCGCCAAAATTAGAGGCTACTCGCAGTCTATAATATGGCGGTTTACGGTTAATAAGAAATTATCGCTCAGTTGAGGAAGATTATGGATCTTGAGTCAGAGTATTGTTAAAAAGGGTGACGGGCCTGCGCGGCTCCCGCGCGCGTGTTTAGGCTAGTAGTTGTAACTTCAGTTTTGATTTGTGATTCTTTTTTTAGTGTCCAAGAGAGTTACAGGCCTGCGCGAGTCAGGGGCGGTTCCTTGAAAACGTTGTTAAGCAATGGTTGGTGTTATGAAATGTCAGCTGTCCATGAGTACTGGTTTTAAGTTAGGCACTGCTGGGTGATATTGCGTTACAAAGGGAAAGATTTTCTTGTTTTGTTTTTGTTTTTGTCGGAGGGCTTGATACCTGTCTTCAAAAGTAACTTCTTAGAGGGTTGTTTGAATAAAGTTCTCTGGATATCCTCTTGTGAAGTTTGTGACGCTCTCTTCAAATAATGTTTTAGAAGAGTTAGGTTCTGAGTAGTCTTAGAGCCTCTCCTTTGATGAATCCTCTTTTTACTTCTGATGGATGGCAGGTTGAAAAGTGGGTGTATTGAAATGTTTTAGTGGGCTTAAAGTGGGGCGTACATCTAGCATCGACTCAGTTTCAAATCTTTCGCCTTTGTAAACAGTAGTGTCCAAGAAGTTTGTTTGTGTTTCGGATACTTCAGCCGTAAGCTTGATAGTTTGATGTTATTTGTTAGCTTGTTAAATGAACTGTGTGATATCTTCTCTGGTTCTGTTCCAGAGGGGGAAGATGTCGTCAATGAATCGTTTCCAGACGAGCAGTCTTAAAGCGCTTTGATTTAAACTGCACCTAACCCCTAAAATTATTTTTCGGCCAAATAAATTCTGTTTTCATCTGGAACATTTCTTCGCAAAAATTTTTTTGATTTGGTTAAATTCTCGATTTTCTGTGCCCTGCTAAATTCAACAAAAATTTGATTCAAGTCCGAGTGAAAGGAACCTGGGGCGAGCCGTAGCTGTGACGTCAGATCAAGAACCAATAATTCAACGCCGCTTAGTTTTTAGCTGTGTTTCTCTGACTTTGTTTGCTGATCGAAGCCTTCTGACCTTCTAGCTAATTCGAACAAAGTCGTAGTATGACCAGAATTCTAATGTTGTAATCCAAAGCAGATAATGAGACGAGCTACGCAGATTCTGTTGATTTGAAGATGAATTTTAGCTCTGAATACGACATAAATGGGGAACACGAAGTCGACAGTACACCGACAAATGATAAAGAAAGTGCCGTCCTGGCCATATCTGCTAATAACCCGCTAACCAACGAAGAATGAATCGCTCAATGCACAAAGGAAATAAAGGCAAACTAAGAGCTGAAACAGCAAATAAAGGAACAATTGGCCTTGGAGGGCCGCGAAGAGGCCAGTGAATGATGAGCTTCGCCTGTGAGTGTTTACATTTTATTTCGCACGTTCGGTCTTCACGTTTGATCTTGGTTTTCCAGCTCTCCGCTTCTCGCATTTGAGATTTATATCAAGCTGAGGGAATCTCTTATAGAAATGGAGTTTTTTATAAAGCATTCCTTCCTTCATTTATTTATTGTACATAGAAGTAAATCTGATGTGGAAACTGCGATATTATTTACGTCTTGCCCATTTCTGTAACCAGCATTGACAATAACAACAATTTATAACACTAGTGAATCAGGAAGGCAATTATTTTCCAAAGGACATTGACGAGAATTATAAGCACGAGAGTTTGTTAGTATCGGTTCAACAAAGATTATCTTACCAATCTTTTTTCTCGCTTCAATGTGGGAGCAGTTTCCTCAGATCTACGCTCGAGCGGAAATGTACAAGTTATGTAAATCAACCGGCCCTGGCTACACACCTGTACATGTACTTATAACTCTCGACTCGAGGCTTTCGCCGCTCATCGCTCGCACTTCGATCTTCTTGCGGCCTTCTTTCGCACAAAAAATGGTAATAAAAGAAGAAAGAGACTGCTTGCAGTCTATTTCAGCGGAGGATATAAACAAGGAATCTCTGCACAGTAATGTTTTGTTATGCTCGGGTAATTTAAAATGACTCAAGATAAAAGTCTTATAGCGAGGCACGTTCACTGGACTAGAATGAGGAATAATGGCAATGGCTTGTTATTGTGGAGAAAGCGCGTTCGGTTCTGCTGAAGGAAGACTTTCTATAAATACGGCCTTTAATTTTAAACCCTAGGCTGTTTTGGGCACCGCTTACATGCAATTATTTAGCGCTTACCGAGTAGCCAACTTGAAGAAGTCGCAAAGGTAACAATTTTCTGTGCACTGCGTATCGCGTAGAGGGCTTGACAAAAAATAGTTCATGTGGCAGGGTATTCTGTGGTTAATCAACCGCTGAATCATTGGAAATACACAAAAAGCTATCGTTTGATCGGATACCTTCTCCTGCGACAACAAATCTTTGCTTAAAACGCATCGAGCATAGTATCGAGTGCTTGGAAGGCTGCCGCTTTGCTCGCTATTGCTTCACAAAATCCACTCATTTCGTCTCTTCGCCTCCGGTCGTTCGTCGTCGAAAAATGACATATTATGTAGTGACACGTCTTGTGATTCGTTTCTTTGGTTACTACGTCTCGGAGCAATACGAACGGTCGGCAGTTTTCTGTACATCTTCGAGAGCTCAAGGGAAATATAGCTCCAATAGAGAGAGCGCGAGACTGCGAGTTCTTGATTTGACGTCACATAGTCCCATGCCCTCACTGCTCGATCCTGAACCAAAATGGTGTCGATTTTCGCCCGATTTTCCGTACTTCAACCGCGCACAGAAAATCAGGGATTAAACCAAATCAAAAACTTTTTGTGACAAAATGCTCTAAATGATAACAGAATTTATTTGGCGGAGAAAAAAATTTTGGGGTTAGGAGCACTTTCAGATCTCTGTTTCTACCTTAGCCATGAAAATAATAGCCATTTTGGTGCCCAGTAGCCGCAGTTGGGTTTTTCCCCTAAATTGGAGGGAGTTCTCCGCTAAGATAAGTCTGAGCACTCTTTGCAGTAGTCGTGTAGGGATAGAAGGTTCGTTTCTGTGGAAGCCGAAACCGCGGCCACCATGAGGTTAAGAATACCTCCCCCGGCGTGCATTATTGTGCTGGAAACATTCCACGGTAAAGGTAACCTAAAGTTCACGCACTTGTGTGGTCGCAGGTTATTGAAAGGAATTAGAAAAAGAGATGTTCTACGCTTAAGGTATCGTGATCATTGTGAGCAGAAGTATGATTATTATGCGAACATAGGGTAAAAATGTGTAACCTACTGTTAAAAGATCGTTATTGCGATTCTCTTTCTGCCATAAGGGTGGTTTCGGTCTTTAGGAGAAAACGAAAGCGGTTTGCGGTCTACGAAGGATAAAATAAGTTGTTGGTTCTCGTCCTTGCTCCGAGGGTTTTTCTCCGGGTTCTCCGGTTTTCCTGCCTCCACAAAACCAACATTTTCCAAATTCGATCTGGAATCAGTGGACGAAAAGCCACTCTGTGGAGACGCCACTGCAAAATTCCGATTTATTTGTTTATTTACTTAACCTCAATGACATTATTAAATCAAAGGCACTCTCTTTTGTTTATCAATGGTCAAGTACACTGTTACCCCTGTGTTTCAGTGAGTACTTGCAATTTACCTCTTCTGTACATCCCTGTTCAACACGCCAATCATGTTATATATGGAAAACTTTATGTAGCCTCAGTTAATACCACCCATTGTGGTTTCCGCTCGCTAAAATCTATTACTGGCTCTCGACTTTGCAATTCCTTCCCTACAACTGACAAGTATCACTAAGTTAAATTCTCTTTTACTGAAAGACCATGCTTAATTGTTATACTAGTTAGTTATCTCGCCTAGCGCATAAAGAAATACCTTTTGATCATAAAGAACCTCTTATCAATGCTTTGTGTAATTATATTTTATTGGGATCATCCACTAGATTAGCCTCTGCTATTTGAATGATCTCAACTCGCTCCCTACTTAGATGTTATTATCTTTATTCTTTATTTATGTTGTGTTAAACTTAATTTCTAATCTGTATTCTCTATAAAGCGGAGCTTAGTTAAATAAATTATCTTGTCTTGTCAAGGGCTTGGCGCAGTAAATCTAATTGACTAGTTATAGTTGCTTTTTGCTTCTTTTTCAAGATCCACTCTCAGTCCCTGTACCAAGTCCGTCATTAAATCATGAAGAGATTTTTCCAGCGCTTCGTTCGTCCACGTGGGTAAGTATTGAGCCGTATTTACATCAGCATCCATTTTGGGCACGGCACTCCTAAATTATCAGGGTACGCGGGCCCATATTTTACGGCACGGCACTCGGTATTTACACAGCAAATTTGTTGCAATTATTGCATGTCCCTTTCTTGAGCGGTACCCCTAAAGACAAGAAAGGGCACCCTTATTTGTGAGCCCCTTGGCTTATAAATCAGCTGCTTTTAGTACCCGTGCAGGCGAGCACAGGCTATTTCAACATGGCGGACTATCCAGTACGTTTGCGGCCGGCACTTTTATGGTTTTTGAAGTTATAGCGGTTTTCTCTAACACGTGCCCTTCAAGGATTTTTTCCCAACGGCCAAATGTGTTTTTGGTGGATGTCACTCACCTGTTTCTGTGACAATTTTTACAATAAGTGTGAGAATTCCTGCGCGCTGATTGGCTCTTGCTGATTGTTGTATGTAACACAATCCTGTCTGGTGCCATGGATAAATTTTTGCGAATTCGTTGTGCTCTGCCATCTTAAAATTTTTTGTGAGTCACAACTACAGCAATTCTGGAATTATTCGTTGAGGACACAATCAGTTATCTGTAAATCTTGACTTTTAATTGACTGAACTTCTCAGAAACCAACTGCAAGGCAAAAAGAAAATAGTCTGAAGGCTAGATTTTTAAACGGCAAGCCGGCAGTTGCTGATCGAGTGTTCGACCGCGAACTCAGAAGTAATTCAGTGGATTTGAGCACTTCTTCGAATAGAGTTAAGGTCAGTTTTATACAAATTTGCTTCCGAAGTTTACTTTCGTTAAAACAAGTTTGCTGTGCGTATTTTGAATGTTTTTGTGAAGCCATGCTAGATTCCTGAATGAATTTGCCCGATAAAACCTTTGCTGAGCGATTTGTTATGTTACCTATTGGGTCCTTATTACCTAAGTAATAATTCAGAGACTGGTATATCTTGCTGTCAGTTAGAAATATACAAACTCGTCAAAGCTTTGTATAAACTTCCCAAAAGATTTTTTCATTATTTCACTCAGCGCTAAATTTACTGCCTAATTGCGTTTTTCACTAAGCGCCCGTTTTCGTAAAAACGCTCTCGCGCAATTTTCTTTGTTATTGTAAAAATTGTCATAGAAACAGATGATTGACATCCACTAAAAACACATTTAAGAATGACAAAAGAAACATTCGCATATATTCAGCATTTTCTTCGCTTGATTCTCGTAAACTCTTGCAGTTCTCTAGTGAGAACTGTTTACTTTCTTCCGACCACAGGTCGATTAAGGCATTCGTTTTGTCCACAAACCATAATTTCCCTCTATTTTTGCAAAGAGTTGCATCCGAACTGATTGAACAAGACGCCATTTTTGAATCGTGAAGAGCGTGTGCGCATGTGCGGCCGAAATTTGGGTACGCGGGCCCGTTTTTTGGCGGGCCGAGACTACCTCCGAAGGTGGTATCGACCCGCCTAAATTTTAGGTACGCGGGCCGACGCAATTTTCGTTTACACGGCATTTATTAGGAGTGCTGTGCCTTAAAATATGGGCCCACGTACGATAATTTAGGAGTGCCGTGCCTAAAATGGATGCTGTGTAAATGCGGCTTAATTTTTACCTTATACAGTTTTGTAGTATTAAATCAATTTACCTTCAAAACTTTCTGCGTCATAATTCTACATAAATTCATTACAGTTCATCCTAACTATTCGGTGCGTGTCCTGGCAGACAACAAGCCTGATACGACGCTGCTTATCCTACTGGTTTAATATCTGACCCGGATCACTAAGTTAAATTCTCTTTCACTGAAAGACCATGCTTAATTGTTATACTAATTAGTTATCTCGCCTAGCGCATAAAGAAATACCTTTTGATCATAAAGAGCTTCTTATCAATGCTTTGTGTAATTATATTTTATTGGGATCATCCACTATTGGTTTAATATCTGCAGAACCCGGATCGAAAAAACGTTGTCTGGTAAAAAGTATGAACCATGAACGATGCGACATAATGGAATTCTGGGAAAACAGCACGGCAAGCTTGCTGCTCCGTTGAGCTTATTGATATTCAAGGTTTAATTCATGGACAGTTGTTGGAGTATATCTATCAGTTTCATTTTGTCCGTGCCATTATGATGTGCACGGTGTCTGAGAATCAAAGCAGGGTTTTCCGCTTCCCAGAAAACCATTAGGTCGTATAGTTCATTGTTTATGCTTTTAACCTGTCAACGTTTTTTCATTAGGCGTATACTGAAACAGTTCAAACCCCTTAGCGTCGGTGACCAGCACTTACCACTAGTCACCGTCACTACTACTTCTTGTGAGAAGGTGATTTTCCAGTTCTTCCCGTTGTTTTACTTTTGAGGTTAAAAAACTGCTTACCTCGACGTCCATCCACTTTTCTTCGACGATTTTGTAATCCTGAAGCGTGCTTCGTTTTCTTAACCGAGAACTAAAAACCATCCTCTATTTAGTAAATAATATACAGGCATTAAATGGGAGTTTGAACAAGGTTTTTCTTCTTCAAGCTAAGGGAGCGACCCTTGCGCTTTTGCGAGTTATAAAACATATTTGGTGGAGAAAGATAAGGATAAAGCATATCTAAAATCTATATGAAAAAGTAATATAAATCGGGATCACAAAAGTCGTACATTGTAGATGCTAAGTTCCTTTTTATCTTTTACTTACCCTTCAATTGTATTCTTTTTGAATGGACGAACCCATCAGTAGCAAAACATAAAAAAAAAACATGACATCTTACCTTAAAAAAGTTGCTGTACATTAAATTAGAACCAAAAAAGTTATGTAACTTGGAAATTCCCCCCACCCCTCCCCCCCCACCAGCCCACTGACTTTTCTAATGGCCATCCCTTTTAACCAAGGTGGATGCCATGTGTCACGCAAGGCACCTGCGTAGTTATGAGCATACCTAGTGCATGTCATGCAGGATGCTTTTTGTCACGCAGGACGCTTTATGTATAAGATATTCTATTCCTCGAAGTCTGCTTCGTTTATTCATCGTAAATTCATTTTTACCATGGCGTTTGTTATATCATGACGGTTGTTTTAAATTTTAATCATGACGTTTTTTTTCTCGCTGTTTGATAGTTTACTTGAGCGAAGGGATATGGCTGCAAAGGATATGGATGGAAAAGAGAGCAAAGAACATTACGATGAAGGTTTAAACATTGCCGAAGAAAACAGAAGCGCGTCATATTACCTTTCCCAATCCAAATCGTATCGTAGTCGTGGAGACTATCAAAGAAGCGTTAAATATGCTACACAAGCGATAAACATTGCCAAGGAAGTGGAAGATAAGGAACTGGAGGCAAGTGCGTACTGTGTTCTAGCCTGGTCGTATTACGGTCTTGACGACTACGAAGAAAGTATAAAGTGTGCCACACAAGCGATAAGCATTGCAAAGGAAGTAGGAGGAAACCTAACAGAGGCAAGTGCGTACTGTGTTCTAGCCTGGTCGTATTACCGTCTTAAAGACTACGAAGAAAGTATAAGGTGTGCCACACAAGCGATAAGCATTGGCAAGGAAGTGGGATATAAGAAAACAGAGGCAAGTGCGTACCGTGTTCTAGCCTGGTCGTATTACAGTCTTAAAGACTACGAAGAAAGTATAAGGTGTGCCACACAAGCGATAAGCTTTGCAAAGGAAGTAGGAGGAAACCTAACAGAGGCAAGTGCGTACCGTGTTCTAGCCTGGTCGTATTACCGTCTTAAAGACTACGAAGAAAGTATAAGGTGTGCCACACAAACGATAAGCATTGCAAAGGAAGTGGGAGATAAGGAACAGGAGGCAAATGCGTACCGTGTTCTAGCCGAGTCCTATGCCAGGCTTGGAGATCAAGAACGAAGCGTTCAGTGTGCCAAACAAGCAGAACGTTTAGACAAAGAAGTGAGAGATAAAGAAGCAGAGGCAAGGCCGGTATTGATGGGAAAAGAACCGTCAGACTCGGGGAACAAAGAATACAAGCAAGAGAAACAAGATGCAGCCGTAGGAGGACTTCCGAGTAACAGTTCAGGTAATAAGGCTTGCTTTCCAGGTGAGGGGAAAGGGGGGGAGGAGGGAGGGGGGAGGGGAGAGGGGAAGGGATGTATTAATTGACAGAATTAGTTAAGCTTCTGACTGCAAGGCAGAATAACACGTTCATGAAGGCCACTGCACATTTATAAACAGTTTTCTTAACCGTCGCTCCGATTTTTTCATGACTTTTTTGTCGAGGCTTTTCATTTCCCAGTAGCTGTTGGTTAATTTCTTTCACACACATTTTGGCGACGTTTGGTGAGATTGATAAAGTGTGTTTTCACTTTGTTTTGGTGAAAAAAAATCATTGGTGACAAAAAGCAGCTATTTCTGTACAAATATAATATTACGCATTTCTATCACGATAAATTTTCAATTTCCGCACTTTTCGATAAATTTCAGTTTTTGGTAAATCCAAGGTTAACCTTATCGTATAAAGCATCCCACAGGTTATCTAACACACCAAATACCCTCGGGGGAGGGGGGGGGAGGAAGACACTGTCTGGCAAGGTCTTAACGATGGTTCTGTTAAACTTTACTTTATTGCGAATGTCACCAAAAATGTATTCATGGTCTTTTTCGATGTACTCGTCAGTTATTGAGAAATTCTTTGGAGGCCTCAACACTATCAATTTTGTGTCCAATAATTCGACTCGATATGAGCTCTTTCACCTTTCACCACGTTTGAATTCAACACGAAACGAGTGTCGACCCGCACTCCTCTTAATTGCTAAGACACACTTCTTAGGTGAGGTACGTTTACTACTCCAAGCCTTTCCTTTTCTTCTTGCTCGAATCGCCGCCATTTTTATGCTCGGTATTTTAACACTAAAAGAAGAGCTGTTAAACTGGCCGAAACGTCGCTTTGGAAACACCCTTACCTTGGAGAATCCCGTTAAAGAGACGCTATTTTCATTTTCATATACGTCGTGTAATTAGATTTATCGTTTTTTTCTATAGTACCAATTGAAATCAAAGCACGAGGACCGACGGCAAGGCTCGCCTATAAAAATGCTTTGAAGACGGGAAAAGTCATGCTCTACCGTGCACGAATCATGCTGATAGGCCAAGATAGAGCGGGAAAGACAAGTTTGAAGAATTCTTTCTTAGGTTTGCCATTTGATCCTAATGAGCAGAGCACCGACGGAATAGAGATGGACCCATCAAAGTTCGAAATTGACGTTGATAACGTCAAGAATTGGCAGCGCACTGATGAGAAACTAGGCGTTTCTCAGTTTGCAAATGATCTTGCAAGGATTGTCGCCGAAGAACTTCAGGAAGAAAAAACAAAGTTGGATTCAAGAGTTCAAGAACCTAAGAAGGTAAAATCATCTCATGATTCAGGTCAATAACCCACCCATGTAAAAATTAGAAAATTGTGGTCATGTATCAAAACACACCCCTTTAAAGCGCTTCACTGAGTTTAACAGTAAACGCCCACATTTTATCAAAAGCAAGTTGGTTTACAACAGCTTTCGAACCTATCGAATCGCAGACGTCTGTACGCAGGCTACCTTGATACATCTTAGAATCAGATCGAAACCGTGGCTTTTAGTGGAAATCTCTGAACTGTCGGAATTTTTAACTCGTTGAAACTTGTGAATTTATTAATTCTTTGTAGCTTTAGTCAGTAAGCTCAATGACTCCAATCTTCACGAATGTGTCACGAACCAGTGCAGGCCAGCTTCTACTACATGAACTGACTTTACAAGAAGTCATTATTTTTGTAAATTTTTATATGCAAATAATACTTTTAAAATACAAAAAAGAATAGAACGAAAAAATACTAACAAACGAATTTATGAAGTTAAGAGTTGGAACTAATTGATAAACTTACTGATTACATTTTAGCGGAAACATGACACTAAATAAGGTTTATAGCATAACAGCTAATCAGCAGACAATGTATTACTTTACGACGGCTATAATTCAGTTTCTAACGCTGTCCTTAAAGAACCATTATAAACTAAAATTCTGCTTTTGTTGTGTCATAGTTCGGTGCAGAGATGATTCTTAAAGCTCAAGTGGAACCAAGGGAAATTAACCCTCAAAGGAACCAGGTTAGTATCGTGATCCTGTAAGTAACGAAAACTGAGATAATGAAATCGTACGCCCTTTGTGATTGACGTTTCTATTGCAATTTGAGGTCTGATGGCACATTTTTTTTATTTTGAATTTTTTTTCAAGGTTGACAAAATTTGTTAAGAATTCACCCTTTCACTGCCAAGAGTGCGCCTTAAAATCAAAATTCAAGACAAATCCCAAATTTCATTTTGTAAAATACTCAGATATAATTAGTACCATGTGAAAGTACTGCTGACGAGGTTTCATTTGAATGGTCACACCATAGGATTTCATCCACAGACTCAAAATTTAGAACCACCTCTATAACTGACTCTTTGAGTGAAAGGGTTAAATGGAGCGTCTGTTCTTTTAATCCAATAGATGACAAAAACTTTTGAATTAAGATAAAAAACTTCAGTCCCTATGTCTGATAAAGATAGTAGCACGCCAGTTTCGATATCAAGATGACGTAGAGAGAACGCGAGCCGCAGACGAGGGCTTTAACATTTTCGTTCCTTTTACGAAATTGCCAAAGAACGAAAATGAATCAGGCATAAAGTTCTATTAAAAATATTTAACCTTGTTTTTTTTTTTTGCTGAGCATATGATTACAGTCAAACCTCTCTACAACGGCCACCTTGGGGGGAGAGGTGAGTAGCCGTTGTGGAGCGGTGACCGTTATGGGGAGATAGGGATTTAATATGACACCGCTTTTTTTTATGGGGGGGGGGGGGATGACAGAACATTGTTTTAATGCACTTACCATCAAAAGTTGTTTTGAAGTCCTCCACTCAAAAACTGACATCCAAGGTGAGAGGTGAGTAGCCGTTGTGGAGCGGTGACCGTTATGGGGAGATAGGGATTTAATATGACACCGCTTTTTTTTATGGGGGGGGGGGGGGGGAATGACAGAACATTGTTTTAATGCACTTACCATCAAAAGTTGTTTTGAAGTCCTCCACTCAAAAACTGCTGCCCTAGGTATTTAAGTGTGGTCACGCTTTTAACAGTGTAACTATTGAAAAACCTGGAAAGTCCCGGCAAATAAAACCTTAAAATAGCGCTGTTATCGCTAAAAACATATTTGGCTCCCTGACCACTATACTTTGGCATAGTAAAAAGTATGCAGAGACAGAACCACCATCGGTGATTGTTTTTACAAATTTGTCGGTTGATTTAGCTTTTCGACTGAAACGAATTTGAATAATTTTTGGCTAAAAGTAAAATGAGTAGCAGCAAACTATTCATAGTACCTAATTATTTGCTAATTATTACCTAATATTTGCTGTAAAATACAGTGTTCTTGCCGCGAAACAAACCTTTGAAAATACAGATTTTTAAAGTGGAACGTTTTCTTACTCCGGTTGCCAGGACACGCCTCACCCCACCCTACCAAGGGGCTATACCCCGAATGGTGCTCAATGCGTCCGGCACCTTCCGGCTTTTGTCTCTCTAGTTGGGGGTCAAACCATATTTGGTAATAGTTTTCAAATTTAGTATAGGGTTTCTTCTCGTTCTTGTTTTGGTCCGTGGCGGGCCCTTCAAGTATCCTTGAAGGTTGGTCGCCCAATGTTCCGGCGGGCGAACAAGTAACCTTTGCGCAAAACTTTCTGATTCTCTGATCTACCGCCGTCCGTGATTTTGGACGAACGAATTCTAAATGCCGGTTTTTACCGGTTCTCTACGCTTACGCATGCTATGAGTGTTGTCAAAAGGTGAGCGCGCTATGATACGCTTTCAAGAGAGCCTAAATGGGGGGCGGGGGGGTCGGCATAGCAGCTAACACTAAAATTTTAGGCCGCTAACCGTAAAAAACTCGCTGTAACAGTTTAAAAACACATGCACGCATTGCGTTCTTGACCTATGTTAAAATCGCTGTTGAAGTCTTATTCTAGCTTATTTGCGACTTTTAAGACATACTCTGAGGACAAAACAACACACGCGGTCATTTTCGTAAATATTTCCCCCTCCACTATAGTACACTGAGTGCATATTGTTGCAATTGTTGCATCACGCTCATCTCAACTCACGTGCTGGTCATATGAGAGCTGATGGAAAGTAACTGTTTTGAAAACAGCTTTATCTTTTACTCAGCAATACCCTTGGAATGAAAACAAAATCCTTCTAAAAACCCAGTCGGACAAAAATTGGGAGATAGAGCAACCATAAAGGTGGTCAAAGTCGTGTAAAGATAAGCGTTATGAGTTCGATTTACGCCAGTTTACGTTGGGTATATTCATTTGCTCGTTTGCAGTTTACAAGTCTTTGTAATCCCTCTCTCAAGCGTCCCCTTGGTGTCATGATCCCTCACCAAGTAAGAACTAGTACACGAGATACAAAATGGTGGAATTTAGTCCATGTCACATTTGCAAATTTGCCGGTAAATATATTTCATAGCTACTTGCACAAGACGTAATTTTACGATTCCGTATTTCTAAAGTCTGACGGAAACTTTAAAATCCTTGTTTTGGCTTCGCTACCGTACAGCGGAAACGTGAAACCCAATTCTTCGCTGGTCCTATCACGTTTCCGTTACGTTTCCTGAACGGAAATACCATGTTATGTTTCCGTCACGTTTCTGTCTGTAGATTTCCGTTGTGTTTTGTTTCCGTTTCGTTTCAGTAGACGGACATTCGATTTCCTTTTTAAGTCGAGTTAGGACGAGTTTATCCTGTCACAGCATGAGATCATAGATTAACGACGCATTCAGAATTCACAGAACGCGTAACGGCTGCGTAAAGGGCAATAAAGATGCGTACAGTGCAAAAATTAAGATAGGTGTAATTACAAGTTATTATTTGTGAAAATAGAGAAAGAGAAAAATTTTCTCGCCATCATTCATTCACGATTTTCCCGTTGTATTTGTCTGGTCTTGCTGTGAACACTTTACGGCTCCTTAACGCTGTTTACGAATCTTTACGCACTGCTGTTTCTCTTCTTTAGGATTCTTTATCCTTCTTTACGTGCAACTCATGTTCTTATTGACAAATTATTATTTATAGAAGACAGACAAATATGAGGTGATCATCTCTGATTTTCCCTAATTTTGACCGGCTTTGCTGTGAACACAATAAACATTACGCCTCTATTCAGCCACCAGCGCACTGTTCTTTACCGCGCTCTTTACGATTTTTTACCCTTAGGGCTTCTCTTGTGTGTAGTGTGTGAACCTGATCTATACTGAAAGACCCATTGACACTCACCATGATGCACTGCACATTGTTTATTTTGATTCGACCGGACATGGGCCGCGATCTCTCAAGGGGAAAAATTACAGCCTCTCATCTCGAGGAAGAAATGAACACTGAGTTTGAAATGTCTGTCGTAAGTAATGTTTTAGTCTCAACAAGCAACCCTGTCAGATATCAAAAGCCCGTCAAATACTTTTGCGGACTGTGTTTTGGGCCGCTCAACCCGCCTTCGTGTAGCAGTCGCCGAGGACATTTTCTTCGCCTCCAAAAATCCCATATAAAAGAAAAATAATAACGCCGAAGACGCAGGAAAATTGTTCCTACTTTTACCGAAAGTTTGAGATCGATGCGAACGAAATTGAAACCCCCAGCGAGCCGTGAAGTTTTCTGTATAAGAAACATACTTTTTTAGTCGGCTGTTTTCTGTCGGTTGCATCTCATTTGCATCGGGCATAATTTCAAATGAGCAACGCCGGCGGAAGCTGTTTTTAGCCACTTTCGAAACTCACATCGAAAAAATTTCGACGGCCAGAGACGCGGAAAACCTCCTTCAACTTTCGCCGAAAGTTTTATTTCAATGCAGAACAAAACGAAGCCGCCAGAGAGCCGAGAAGTTTTGTACTTCATCTATATTTTGCCTAGTCTCCTACGCTGCGTAGGAGACTATATTTTGCCGTGCAGTTCAACAACAACAACAACAACAACAACAATTTATTGGTATTCCCATATAAAATGGTATTACCTAGGATAACAATATAAGGATTTACATACTCTAACAAAAAAACAAAAAAAAAAACTAAATAGGATTACAAGTTTCTCTTATACGTAATGCTTCATAGATATAATAACCTAGTTTCTTACAGATGAAAGAATCAACATTATTAAACAAGAAAATAATTTTATCAGTATCGTTCAGAACATTAACTAATGGATATTTAAGTACAATATCACTTGTTATTTGTTGCCTAATAGTTCTATAGCGATCACAATGAAATAAGAAATGGATTTCATCCTCTATTTGATTAGAGTGACAATATTGACAAATCCTAAGAGATTCGGGTAGTTTAGGTATACAATGTCGCCCAGATTCGATTCGAAGACTGATTGCCTGATCGTAGTTTAGCTACAGCTCGTCTATGCTTTTGATTCTTCACTTGTTCTAAATAATCAGATCTACTAACATCTGTTTTAAATATAGAGTAGAAGCATAACTTCTTATTAGAGCGGATTAACTCCAGTTGGTGTCTTTTTAAACTGGTTGTGATGTGGCATTTTATTTTTTGTAAATTATGTTTGATTGTTGGTATATTATTATTATTTTGAATTGTTTTGCTATGCGATTGTTTTTGAATGTCTAGATAATTATGAATAATTTCATTAACTGTTAACATGAAAGAGGGTTTTGTTTCATTTGCCAATTGATTGGAAATGATTAAGCATTGTTTGGCAATACTGTTTTCTGGGAGAGATTCAAGATGTATCCAAAATTTAATTATTCTTAATAAGATATTCAACTTAAGAGGGAGTCGTCCAGTTTCATCGCGGGCTACCACATTAGGTGCTCTTCTATTAAGGCCAAGAAAGCATTTGTAGAATTGTGTATGTTGTCTTTCTACTGGGTCTTTTTCCCATTTTTTGAAGTTGATACTATCGTAAGCTCCCCAAATTTCGGAACCGTATAAAAGGATGGGAAGAAATAAAGTATCAAATAGTTTATTACACGTTTTGATGGGTAGTTTATTAAAGTCAAGATAACGTTTCGAAGCAAATATCGATCTTCTGGCTTTTTCGACCAGAACTTTTTTGGAATTAGCAAAACTTCCATTTGTGTTGAAGGTAATGCCAAGATAACTGTATTGTGAGGCTTTATCAATTGGAATTCCATTTAAAAAGAAAGAGAACTTATCACGTGTTGATTTTCGGTTTTGTTTTTGGAAAATTAATGTTTTGGTCTTTTTAAGATTAATTTTTAGTAACCATTTCTTGCTTTTGAAGACCAGCGGCACTTCTTGATATCATTATTAGATCATCTGCATAGAATAAACAGTTAACAGGGAGTCCATTTGGTAAAGTAATTGAATCTGTGTCACGTGAAGATTCTAGCAAGAGGGTGGTAAAGGGGGAGTATAGATCACGTTTCACGAAAAATAAATCGGCCCTTTCACAATTCACGAAAAATAATAATGGGATTTCACGCTTCAGAAAAAAATTTTCTGACATAACATACCGTTACATTTTGAAAAGTTACATCCAAAGCAAAGCCTTGTTTGAGGTTTTCACTGAATGAGTCATAGCGTCTGCCATGAATGACAACTGTCATCATTCTCAGTGCCGCGTCGCCGACTAGCCTGTCGACAACACTGGGACTACAGAAATCAAAATCTTCGAAAATCACTCAAACATTTCTCTACAATGACTACGACTGCTTACATGGTTCTTCGACCGAATTCTGCTCGTAAACGCATGCAAACGCTATTAGATTATTAGAGTGACTGACGGCAAGCAGTCAATGCAAAATGCAAAGCCAAATAATTCAATAAATTATTCAAGGTGCTAACATAACATAGGTCAACATACCTTGCAAAATACTTTCCCTTTCCAGAAAGAAAACCATTTCATTTTCCCATTGTTGTTGGATCCGAAGACAAAAACTTTCTACAGTTCCAAGAGAACGGACTGTTCTCATAAACGAAGTCTCAATATTCTTCCCAAGGCCTTTAACTTCGGCTATGGCTTGCACGCCGCAAAAATCTAACACAGTTTTTTTTAAGACTTCCAGATCTCTGTAGGCTGTGGCGGAGAACGGAAAACGGGATTTCTCTTTATGAATCTAAACTTTTTTGCCACCTTCGTTTAAATAAAAACTTATTAGAACCGTCACATTTAGTAAAACCACGAAACCTTCTTGACGATTTAGTCGATCTTGTTCAGCTCGTGTTTCCGCCATGGTGGGTGACAATGATGGCTGACCAGGCAGGTTTGGCCAAAGGTCACCGAACACCAGAGACACCAGAGCACACCACGTGGTCAACACAAGGATCCACTCTCCTGTCACGTCCCGCAAGACCCTCGTCCCGCAATATTATTTTTGTCTTCATTACGTAATGACGGATGTCAAAAATAACAAAAAACATAATAAAAATCACGGTTCACGGGGAAATAAACATTTATTTCTCATTTCGCGAAAAATAATTTTGGAAAATCACGGTTCACGGCTACTATAGAAATCACGATTCACGAGAAAAAAAATAGCCATTTCACATTTCACGGGAAAAAAAAGGGGCCGATCACGGATCACGAAAATACCCTTTACCACCCTCTAGCAAATGTGGAAATTCATCTAGATATAAATTGAACAATAAAGGGGAAAGGATACACCCTTGTCGCACACCTCTGTTGTAATCGAAGAAGGAACTTCTCTTGTTACCATTTTTGACAGCACATTTAGTCTTTGAGTACATATCAGAAATTAAATGATAAAACTGTCCACCTATGTTTTTGGACAATAATTTGTGTAGCAAACCATCATGCCAAATAGAATCAAAGGCTTTTTGAAAATCTACAAAGCAGCAGAATAATTTTCCCTTGTTTGCATTAGTCACGTATTTATCAATAAGTGTCCTTAGCGAGAAGATGTGATCTGATGTTCGGAAACCTTTGAGGAAACCAATTTGAGAGGGGTGTATTAAATTGTGGTCTTGGAGGTAGGTAAGTAATCTATTATTTAAGACAACGGAAAATAATTTGCCTAAGCAACTAGTGACACAAATGCCTCTATAATTTGAGGGATCAGATTTATTCCCTGATTTGAAGATAGGAGTTATAAGCCCAGTAGACCGTGAATCTGGATAAGTTCCTTTGCTAAGTATGAAATTGAATAATTTTGTTAAAGAAGTTGTCAAATAATGAGCTCCGCTTTTCAACATTTCGTTCCTTATTCGATCAAGACCAGCTGCTTTCTTATTTTTAAGCATTTTGATTGATTGTTTAACTTCTTTCTCAGAGAAAGGTTTATCAAGGTTATTAAGCTGCGATAGTGTTGTTTTTTTGTGTTCTAACTTTTTGATTATTTCCTCTTGTTTCTTGAGTAGATTTGCATTTGGTGTTGAATGTAATTGCTGAAAGTGATTATACAGTTTGCGCATAGGAATAGTTGAGTCAAGTGAGGTCTGTTTTTGATTCGAAAGAGATTTCAGATTGGTCCAAAAATTCAGTGGATCTCTAGTTTTAATTAGTTCATCAATTTTATTATCTCGGTGTTGGAGTTTTTTCTTTCGTAATAACTGTTTGTATTGGCTTCTTGATGAGAGATAGTCGAGTCGGGTTTGTTCATCCAAAGGATTTTTATGCGTTCTATGGGAAAGGCGATGTAAATTTTTCCTGGCGCGATTACACTCGTTATCAAACCAAATTTGGGAGTTACGTTTTGATTTTTTGTTCTGTTTTACAATTTTTAACGATTGCTTTGCAGCAGTTTCTAATATATTCACAAATTTCTCAACGAGGATGTTGATATCCCCTACATGCTCAAAATTTAAAAGTTCAAAATCATGAATAAGTTGCTTTATCTCAGCGGAATTTAGTGCAGAAATAAAAGAGTCCTTAGAGTCTGTGGACCATTTAAACTGTCTTGGAAGACTGAGGAAGTCATCTTCAAGAATTTCCTCATCACTTGTTAATAATGACGAGTCAGTTTTTATCCATGTGATTAATTGGCAATGATCTGAAAATGGTGTTGGCTGACGGATTACTAAAGTTTCGAAAAGATACAGAATTTCATGACTGGCAATAATATAATCAACCGTACTTGAGCCTTGGTTTCCATGGAAAGTTATTTGTCCAAGCGAGTCGCCTTTGCATCTACCATTCAGGATTCGTAAATCTAGGGATTTACACATTTCAAGTAGCTGTTTTCCTAGATCGTTAACGTGTGTATCAAAACTTTTCCTGGGCGCTATTTTTGTGGTTGGGGGAGAAATACCCCCTGGCGCAAGATTGCAACTGTCGTAATTTATAAAATCATGTTCTACACCCGTGCGGGCATTAAAATCACCTGCCAAAACTACAAAATAATCTCGTTTAAAAAAGTTAATATCATTTTCTAAATTTGGAAAAATATCTGGGTCGAAATAGGGTGAATGATTTGGTGGAATATAACATGAACATAATAGAATATCTTTATCTAACGGAAGAATATTTTTATCTATTTTTATCCAAATATAATTTGATGTCTGTTTTATGAGTGAAAAATATTGTGTAAGGGGTCTTTTTACAGCCACTAAAACACCACCAGAGGATCTACCAGATCTCTTGGTGTTGAGTTTTCTAGGAGGGCTTAGGGCAATGATATCAAAGCCAGGTATTTCATTCAACTCTGAACCCCAGATTTCCGACATAATTAAGACTTCACTATCATGAAATTGATGAAGAAAATCATAATTTTGTAATTTGTTATCAAAAACTGAATTCTTACTCAGACCGTTTACGTTCCAACAACTAATTTTCAAACGATTTGGAGAACGATCTGATAAATGTCGATGAAATTCCATTAGGGCTAAATGATTATTATTAGATGAGCCCTATCTAGAAAATGGATGAATTACAGAAGTAAATAGAGATCACTTAGTTAATTACCATATTTGCCGATAAGACTAATTACCATCTATGCTGCCACTGAGGTACTTTATGACTGACGGATCATCTCATAGATATTAAGTAATTTCCGCATAGTTTCAGGATCCACAGAGTCAAGATGGTTCCTGGAGGACTTAACCACCTCCGCATAGAGTCTTGGTTGTTGATGCAAAGATGATTGAGTTGGGTGATTCGCAAAGAGTGTTAAGGGTAATTGAGTAGGCTTATCCGCAAGGGGCCTTGGCTGTTGATGTAAGGATGATTGACCCGGCTGGTTTGCAGAGAGACTTGGCTGATGGTGAGAAAATGGTTGGGCAAGCTGATGAACTTTGGCCCAGTTGAAAAAACAGTGTCTTGCTTTGGGGCTATTTCATTAATTGGCATCATCAGTAAGGACGTTTGGAGATTCTGTTGAAGGTGCAATCTTTCAGGTTGGAGACCAGTACACCTATCGATCGTCGTTTGACATGTTTTTGATCATACAGCATGTCTCTTGTGATGGTTTCATTATTAACAAAATGCACATTTGGATATGAGCGCAGGCGCCCTAGTCTGCTGTTGAGTTGAGATCTTTGGTGATCAAAAATATCGTTTCGTACGAGAAGAGATGAGATTATTACTTTTGACCGTGGATATTTTTGTGCAGCGATGTCGATAAGTGTTTGGAAGTGTTCAAAGCATGTATCAAGGGGTGCCTTTTCAATATCGTTTGTTCCAGTGTGAATAACTATAGTGGTAGGAGTGCCAAAATGTTCTTTGTTTAAGATTTCAATTGTAGATGCGATAGTAGGTGAGAACAATTTGTGTACAACAGACGTCGTAGAGAATTTCTTGGGGTCGATAAATTTCCCATTGGAATCCATGAGTAGAATGATGTCATGATTCCTGATGGGTTCATTGTTTTCCTTTGGATCAACCTGGTCGTTGTGCTTTGGAGTATTTCCGCTTGGATGAGTGTTTTCTTTCTGTTCAGATTTATCTTCTCTTGAATGAATATTATTACTTAGTTCGGGATTGTTTTTGTTTAAAGGGGTGTGTTGGGCAGCATCATTTTGAGGTGGATTATCTGCTATATCATTCTTTGATTGTCGTTAGGACGTGGAAAGGATTATTTGTTAAGCTTAAACTACTATCTGGACTGGTTTGTTTTGTCGTCAAGTTTGTTTCTGAAGGCTCATTTGAAGATTGTTGACAGATGGGTATGTCCGTTTGCAGACTCTGTTCTTGTAATGAGTGTTTCTTTCCATTCTCGATGGTTTCTATCTTCTTATCCAATGTCTTAAGGTTCTTCCTAAGGTTTTGCATTTCTGTTTTAAGCTTTGTATTTTCTGACTTGAGATGGTCGTTGGTCGTCTCAACATCAATTAAGCCATGATAATGACTTCATTTGTACTTTGTAATCGTTGTCAAGCTGAGTGATTTTGTCTTCTAAGAAGCCAAATTTAGAAGCGCATAACTCGTGTGCCGCTTTTGTATCCGATAGTTCGGTCTTAAGTTCGGCAAGATCTGATTCAAGCGACGCAACGACTGCTTTGAGGTCAGAGACCGACGCTTTATTTCGTACGGAAAGACCCCGAGGCGAGTCTAGTGAATTCCTTCTTTTCCGGTTCAAAGGGAGAGGCGTCTTTGGGATTTCGGGAGCTTGATCTTTACTAGGGAGATGTTGGTCATCTTCATCGTCAGACCAGTTGTCGTCCGGGGGTAATGGAATGTTGGCATAATCTTTTGGAGCCTTTATACTCTTTTTGCCAGCGTTGACAACCTGGAAAGCTTCTTCTAGATGATTGAGTATGAGTTTGCTCTCTTCCGGTGTGCGCGTTGCCAAAGCTTGTGTACCGTGGTATAGACAGTAATAGTGTTCAACGTTTTCTTTGAGTCGATTAAATTCCTTAGAGCACCACAATTCAAATGGGATGCCTTGGCACATAACAACGCCAGTCGTCAGATAAGTGGTAATGGTGAATAGTGTGGTGTGATTATCCGGTTCCGCTTGATGCGACTAACTTTCATCTCGATGTGTTCGTAGCTTGAGTTATCATAGGTGAGATGGTCAATCCACTTAATCAGGTATTCATCATTATCCTCAAGAAGGTCAAAATAGCTTTCTTGTAAAGCTTTAACCCAAAAGAGAATGCGGTCTTCCAAGGTGACAAAGGCCGCACATTTCGCAGATTGCTTGTATAGAGACAAATCAATTTCTTCAAATTTAAGCTTCTTCTGTTTGCCGGATCTTGAATTAAACGATTTCATAACATATTTGTCCTGTAATTCCTCCATTTTCATAAGCTCACGAGATCCAAAAAGCTCTAGAGAGGTCGAAAAGATGCGAAAATTTGCGGAGCCACGCGGACGTGACCACCCGCCATCTAACCACCCGTTAATACTTTGTTAATACTTTGCTAATACTTTGTTAATACTTTGTTAATACTTTGTTCTGGTCGATTCACAGGCAGCCCAAGCTAAGGTTGAGAGCTGCGGATAAATTAGACTGTCTCTTCCACGCTATGCATAATAATAACATCGGCAACATTTAAGAGTTTGTATGGAAATGATACAAAACGTCTCAAATTGCCACAAATCAGAAAGAAGTCGAAATAAAAATGATTTGCCTTATTTCTTTGTTGTATTGGTCATTATTTGAGGGCTTCCTGGGCTGGTTTGAAGCTTTTTGGGCGAGAAATTGAGGTTTATGTTTTTCATGTTTACTGAACGTTAAGAATTAATTAAAGGCAGGAAACAGTTTCACACTGCACCTCACTTGAGGTTCAGATAAATTCCATCACAATAAACGAATAGCCCTACAACTTCAAAGGTGTATTCTTGGGTCTTGTGCATACCTCTGTTCTTTCTCATAGGTTCCAGATCCTATTTTAAGCCGTCAAAAACCCTCCTAAATACGAAACTCGCCTTTCCTGGTATGCGTTTTCATTTGAAGTGCACACATGAATCATTGCGAGCCGCGTTTCGACGACAAAATGACCCTCAGCCGAGCAGAGGCTGAGTGAAATTGTCCACAAGCAAAAAGCGACACTGCGGAGTCCAGAGAGGTCGGTTTAACCGGAAATAGAGAAATATCATGAGAACGGCCGTGAAATTCACTCGCCTCGGAAACCATAATTTTGTTTTAGGGACGACTGAAGAACTACCATAATTTTGTTTTAGGGACGACTGAAGAACTATCTTTTGCTGCACTCTAATCAATCCATTCGATGATTTTATGATTTGGCGTAAGTGACCCTGCTCACTGCCCGCAAATCAACCTCATTATTTAATTCCGATATATAGGGTTGTCTTGCTCTAAAAGAAATATTGCTGTGACTGTCGAAAAATACCCACCACAATTTCCATTCCTTTGAAAACCAGTGCAGTTTTTTTTCTAGGTGGAAACTGCACCTCGTCTCTGCTTCTCTTTCAGGTAAATGCGACGGAACAAATCACTATGCTAATTTATTGTCCCACGAAGACATTAAAGCGTGCTCGTGGCGTCAAGTGAGGCGACTAAATTTCACGGGCGTGCTGATAGTTCTCTATTTCCGTCAAACCGATCTCTCTGGACCCCGCAGTGTGGCCTTTTGTTTGTGGACAATCTCACTCAGCCTCTGCTCGACTGAGGGTAATTTTGTCGTCGAAACGCGGCTCGCAATGATTCATGTGTGCACTTCAAATGAAAACGCATACCAGGAAAGGCGAGTTTCGTATTTAGGAGGGGTCTTCGACGGCTTAAAACAGAACCCACGAGAAAGAACAGAGGTATGCGCAAGACCCAAGTTGTAGGGCGATTCGTTTATTGTGATGGAATTTATCGAACCTCAAGTGAGGTGCAGTGTGAAACTGTTTCCTGCCTTTAATTAATTCTAAAGATTCAGCAAACATGAAAAATAAAAACCTTAATTTCTCGCCCAAAAGGCTTCAAACCAGCCCAGGAAGCCCTCAAATAATGACCAATACAACAATGAAATAAGGCAAATCATTTTTATTTTGACTTCTCTCTGATTTGTGGCAATTTGAGACGTTTTGTGTCATTTCCATACACACTCTTAAATGTTGCCGATGTTATTATTATGCATAGCATGGAAAAACAATCTAATTTATGCGCAGCTCCCAACCTTAGCTTGGGCTGCCTGTGGTCGATTGGTCACGTATCGATGTTGAAAACTCACCTCACAGTAAACGAGTACACTAAAAAGAGATAACAAAACGATTCGAGAATAAATTGTAAAATACAGGGGCACTTATAGGCGATCTAATAGACTTATTTCATTTACATGAAAGACCGAATTTGTGAGCCAAACCCGAAGGTTGCAGTTTCTTGCCGGCCACCCTCGAGCCTTTGGCGGCATCACTCCACGGAAAAGTTCCAATCTCGACCAAAAATGGCTTCTACCACATCACAACGCGAAATATCACGTAGAATATAAGTTATATATTTCTTTGTACTTCACAGGTGAGCAAAATTGGCCGAACATTGCGCGATGGAACCAGATTACTTTGGATCTTTCAAACGGTCGCGACGGCTGAGTATTTTCGTGGTCCACGAAATTCAATTACGACCGCGTTGCATTATGGAAAATGTCAATGGGTCTTTAACCGTGTTGAACTGCTGAGTCAAAAACAAAAAAATTGGTTCGAAGCCGTTGAAAAGATTCGCTGGAAATAGTTGTTTTCTTTTCTCGGTTCTCCAAGGCGCAGCGCTGAGGGAACTGGAAACGAGATGAGGTGGCGGATTTGACCAGCGGTTTCCGTGTTAGCGTCACTTCGTGGCGTCCATTTTGAAATGACACGAAAGTGTGATATTTCTTCAACGTCTTTGGAAGGTATAAACGAGAATTTACTCCATTTGATCTCTGGAATACTGTTTGCAGATAACCTACGAAGACAAATTGGGCATTTTTGTAAAATACTAGTGATCTGTGAACCGCTGGCGATCGCACAAAGCTCAGGGTTTTTGCTAAGTATTTGACTAGGAGGGACCAAACGTAAATTAGCAGGGCCCAAAATGGTAGATTTGCTCTCATCCTTTGAATCCTATGTAAAAATAGCCGGGACTTGGCAATAAATAACCAAGTAATGGTCCCTGTGTCCCTCCTCTAACAAAATCCCTGAAAGCTTCGTAGAGAGTATCGCGCGGAATTACGAACTCCTCATGATTCGTGGAT
Organism: Siderastrea siderea; assembly: GCA_964030785.1. Lineage (NCBI taxonomy): Eukaryota > Metazoa > Cnidaria > Anthozoa > Scleractinia > Rhizangiidae > Siderastrea > Siderastrea siderea. The sequence goes on from OZ034974.1 coordinate 29,914,829, forward strand.
TTAAACTGGCGGGATATTTGAACTTTAAAGCACGCTTCGATGGGGCTGATTAAGCTTTTCTTCTCCTATTCTGGATTGGATTTCCCCACTGAAGGACATACAGAAAACAGAGGTAAGCCGTCTTTCTTTTAGTCTCCAATGATGCAGGTGATGTGCAATAACTTATAATGAAGGTTTTCTCTTTTGATAGCGAACTTCACTCAAAGATAGCTGACATTGTAAGTTTTTTTAAAAGTAAGAAAATTTTCGAAATTTCACTTTGGAACTAAGTCTTTTAAATCGGATTGCCTTCATGAAATACATGTACCTTGCTGAAGATTTAGCTGCTAGAGAAAGGTTTGCATAGTCTTAAAGTAATGGTCCACGTAAAAACTAGGCAAAAGAACAATCAAGAACAATAGGCCACTGCAATAGCGGCAGTTATTTTTCAGGTGCTAATTGCTCTAATCAAATTAAGTCTGAATGATCTGATTGGCCAATGCGGCGAAAAGCATGAAATTTGAATTTCAAATAAGATAGTAAGTGTTTGTAATCCATTCATACAACGTTTTATGGCTAAACTTTACAATACTTGGCCACTTTCGAGCACCACAAATCCACTGCTTCCGTGTTCCCTCAGTCATTGACTAACAGTTAAGTTGTACAAGTGCTCCTGCAGTCCTGCAGTTCCGCAGTCAATGAATTACTTAAATTAAATAAGTTGAACTAGTGCTCCTGCAGTCCTGCAGTCCCGTAGTCAATGAATTACTTAAATTAAATAAGTTGAACTAGTGCTCCCACAGTCCTGCAGTCCCGTAGTCGATGAGTAACTAAAATTAAATGAGTTGAACGGCCTTACGGGTATTACAAGCTGGGAAATGAAGTGGGTTCTATCATCCTGGCAGCCTATTGGGTTAGGTCAGTTAGGTTAGAGTTGGGGTTTGTGGTAGGGTTAGGGATAAGGGTAGGTTTAGTGTTGTGGGGGGTTAGCACTGATGGACAGTGGTTACGGTTAAGCACTGACTCGAAGTGGTTAGCCTTCAATTGTTGTTATGGGTTGAGGTTGGGATAGGGGTTGCCTAGTTCCTGAGTGTACGGCTTTTTCCCAGGCCTTCACGGTCAATCCATTTCGGTGACGTATCCGAGACGAACGGCCGGGGAAAGCCTAGACAAACTCGGGCTGCGCATGCACTAAATTTTATTTCCCATATTACGACACTTCTTACAAATTTTGCCCTGCTGCGAGTTGAAACTCTTGTTAAATACATGGTACATGGCATGTTAAAAACTATTGAAGCTACCGGAAAATGTTGGACATCAACCCACTGAAGTATACCTGAAGAATTACCTATTTAACGAATTTCATGGACAAAATTGAAATGGCCTTAAATACTAAGAAGCTTAGATCGCTCATGAAGCAGGGAGAGGGATGACTGGTGTTTTTTCTAATTTTTCTCCTGTTGTAGGGGCAGCTATAATGACAAACACCCCATTTATAAAGGTCAGTGGGTGTAGGAAAAAAACAACATCTTTTTTTGTTCTTCATGTACTTTGGTTATTAGTACAAATCAATATTTTTTACCATTTGCGAAACCTTTTGTTCATTTCTTTTATCTGGACAATATGATGTAATGTGCAACCGAGACAATTCAGATTAGTCAGGAATGAAAGACTGCTTTGAAATGACAGGTCAAAATAATATTCTCCCAGGAAAGAAAAGTCAAGTCTGTTACTGTATCTTCCATTTCATTGTTTTTTCAATATTCTGCTCTTTAGATAAAGAATTCAGAATTCAAAAGAAATTTGTGACTTCCACGCATACCAAGTGCATGAGGGGTGTAAACGAAATCTGAATTCTACAGCTCTAGGTATGCATTCACACTGGTTATCCTGTCAGAATTGTAGTCTCATGTTTACGTTTCGACCCGAATGCTTAAAAATGGTGCACTAATTTTTCAGGAAGCTCAAGAAATTCAAGCATAAGAAAGTCAAATACTAGGTTGATTTCTTTGAAAAAGGAGTACAGTCATACTTTGCATCACTTCTTCAGCTTTTTACAACAAAGTAATTTGGAGAGAAAAGGTTCTGACATGGCCAATGAATGAGAGAACACCCAGTGCTTCCTTGAATTCAAAAGGTGTCTGTCTGCTACTGTGTGTCTGTTGAGTTGGTGACAGTCTCACTTGTTTGGAAGTTTGATTTGAATCTTCTAACACTCTGATTTTTTCCAACAGTTCCAATTTGTTTCACGAGCAGTTACATTCTTCTGTTTGATTGCCTCATAGGACTGTCCAAGCTTTGTGAAGCTTTTCATGAAGCTTTAGGTCTGCATCAAACACAATACCATGTTGCACCAGATGTCTCTATATTAATACTAGGTTCTCAAATGCATATGTTGATAATCTAGTAATCCAGTGAAGACCAGCTTCATATGCTGACGATTCATAATGCACCACTAATGAAGACACCCCCTTGAATAAGGTGAACCTGCTATTAATGAATTTTTGGGTGTACCCCTGCAGTGGACTAGTATCCCTGGCTATCCTGTATGGCAGGTGTAGTAAGGGCATGGAATGTGAGGGTGGACACAGAGTCACGCTCATGGGAAAAGTCCCTGCATGTTCACCCACTCTGTTAATACACTCATTGAAAAGGGGAGAAGTGTTAAGTGCCAAGCTATCTTGTCTAAAAACAGTTTAGAACTACCAAATCTACACCATGATGGCCATTTTTTGTTTTTTTTTTAACCAAGATTCCCTCAAATAACCTGCACGCTACTTGGGTAGACAAGCAGTCCATTTTTTTGCATTAATTCCCCTTCCCTTAATAGTTGATATGTAGGCAAGCATATTCACAACATGCCAATACCTCTTTAAATGTACCCTATAAATAAATAGGCAAAATGGAAAACAAATAATGCCACTAATAAGGTCATTTATATAGGATAAATATTCACTTTATTTTTTTTTCTGTAGTGACTTTGACTCTCTTTAGTTTTATTTGAGGGTCAGCATCTGGGAAATTATGCTTTATTAACTAAGAAGATCTGTTGCCCTCTTCAAAGAGTAGTTTTAAAACCAAATAAATCCTCAAGAAAATTTCAAATATCTGTGCACCAGTGCCTGGTTGTTCATAGCAGGATTTCGCTAACCCAGCGTTAGCGGCAATTTTCAATCCAGTCTCATAGCCAAGCAGTGAGGATTCCTGGAAATCTCTTTTGCTAAACGTTTTGGCTTTGGTTGCTTCCAAACAGCCACCTAAAACTAACTGAGAAAGCTATTTTTAACAAGAGAAGTAGAAACCACTGTGAACTTTACATCCCGAGTTAGCAATGAACAGCTTTCGAACAACCAGCCCAGGTTCTGGAGACTCTCTGGATGTAAGAAAAGTCAAACTGCATCCAAGATGTCTTCTTCAGTCCCTGAAATATCTGAAAAATGCATAATTAACATGTGCTGTGCTAATTGTGTAGCCCACTAAAGACCACTTTACAAAAGGCTATTTAATTAGTCAATAATTAAGCTTATTATCAAACATAAACATATGTGGAAAGTATGTAAGTATCAAGTTTTGAAATCAATGATATATTCAAAGTTTAGCCTCTTTATCATATTGCAAAGAATGAATATCATCTTAGGGAAACTAAGATGATGTTCTAAGTATTCTAACCTGTTTGATCATTTTGAAATTTATCATGATACTTACCAAGGGTTTTATTCTTTTTATCTCTTGGCTGTTCGGAGGGTCCACAATAGGTTTGGCGGGATGCGGGATTTGACATATTTTGGGGGCGATATTCGGGATGCGAATTAAAAGTAGGAGCGGGAAGCGGGAATTTCAGCTATGAGCGGGAGTGGGATTTCGAGGTTTTGAGAGGTCGGATGCGAGAATCGCGAGGGGGTAGTGGCGGGAAACGGGATTACAATTTTTTACTTACTGGACTTTATAAATTTCGACGGGATCGGCATTGTCACGTGAAGAAGGGCGGGATGGCGGGATTACCTGGAAAAAAGGACGGGATAGTGGGATCTGAGAACCCTATTGTGGACCCTCTGTTCGAAAGCCAGCTTGAGTCCGTATAGCACTCACCTAGGTCCGTATATTTAAGCTTTTAATTTGGGTCCTCGAAAGCGGGGAAACATTGTTTCTGCAACAAACGTTTTCCAGTTTGCAAGAGAAATATTTGTTGCTGCATGAGAAAAAATGTTTCAGGAAAACTAAAAATTTATCGTGTTATCTCTAACACAAATTGTACCCCCAAACAAATGTGTCCTGCACGCGAAAATGGAGACAACTAAACAAACTTTTACATGAACACAATGTAAACATACACATTCGTTCGAGAGCTAACGAAGCGAAACTTGCCCTTCAGGAAGCCTACAACAATTACAGAACTCAGTGATTCAAACAATTATTACAAGCTAACTTAATCTCGTGATCGTGTTTCGATGGAATCTCCAGAAGAATTATCCACGGCATTGCGTCCTAGGGATACAAGCGAGGATTTGGAACATAAAAAGCTAACCACTAAACAGTCTAAACAGAACAACTTGGCAGATTTTGCGACTAGAAACAAAGCTAAGACGTGGAGCTTTCTCTTCAGCTAATGCTTACCTTCAGAGTCCATATTACTTTCTGCAAACAATCGCTTAGATACACTTCTGTTCCAACCTAAAAATAATGTAATCCTAAAAATAATGTAAGACCATCATAACTGAAGCGGTCTTTGTCAACCGAAATTTGTCTAAAAACTTCAAATTTTCAGAAAAAAAAATTAACTCCTGCTTTCCTCTTCCGCCTTCGTTCTGCCGCCACTGCGAGCTCAAAGTAAACAAATCTCCTTTTTGGTTACAGCGAAAAGTGATTGATAGGTATCCGCTAAGCTCCGCCCAAAGTGATCTACAAAGTGTCTCACCTGTTGCGAGTTTGTCCAGGCCTCACTTTTTTGCTTGGACCACGTGACCCGAAACGGCTCGACCGCAACGAAATATGGAGGCCTAGGAACTAGGCAAGGATAGGGGTAGGTTTAGGGCTAGGTTAGGGTTAAGGGGGTTAGCACTGATGGACAATGATAAGGGTTAAGCACTAACTCGAAGTGGTTAGCTTTCAATTGTTGTTATGAGTTTGGCTTAGGGTTAGGGTAAGGATAAGGGTAGATTTAGTGTTAAGGGAAGGTTAGGGTCAGGGGGGTTAGCACTGATGAACAGTGATTAGGGTTAAGCACTGACTTGAAGTGGTTAGGCTTCATTTGTTGTTATGGGTTAGGGCTAGGGTTAGGTTAGGGTTAGGGCTAGGTTAGGTCAGGGGGGTTAGCACCGATGAACAGTGATTAGGGTTAAACACAGACTCGAAGTGGTTAGATTTCAATTGGTGTTATGGTAACACCATATATAATTATATTGGCAACGAATAGCGATAAGGGTTAAGCACCGACTTGAAGTTGTTAGCGTTTATTTCTTATGATGGCCCAAAGGGCTCACAGCAGTAAATAGCTAATTACAATCATATCAATAATGTTTATAGAGTGGAAGCTAAAGATGTACAATCAAATCAAGGAGATATATTTACAAACTAAATTGTTACAGTAATCAAAGTTATTTTATGACTACAGGACCGCAGGACTGCGGGAGCACTAGTTCAGCTCTCTTAATTTAAGTCATTCATCAGCTACCCGACTGGTTGACTGCTGGAGCACTAGTACAACTCATTTAATATGTTACCCTGATTGCGGGAGGCACTAGTTCAACTCTCTTAATTAATTCATTTATTGCCTACGGGACTGCAGGACTGCGGGAGCACTTGTCTAGTTCAACTCATTTAATATAAGTTAGTCATCTACTACAGGACTGCAGGTCTGCGGGAGCACTAGTTCAACTCATTTAATATAAGTTACTCATCGACTACATGACTGGGGGAGTATTAGTTCAACTCCCTTAATTTAAGTTTTTCATCGACTACAGGACTGCAGAACTGCGCCGGGAGCACCAGCTCAACTTATTTAATATAAGTTACTCATCGACTGCGGGACTGCGGGAATGCAGGAGCACCAGTTCAACTACATTTTAAGTCCATGACTGAGGGACCACGGGAGCAGTAGATTTGTGCACTGGAAAGTGGCCGGGTATTGCAGAATCGCTCCCGTTTTATTTCGGCTACGCATTCAATACATTAAAAAATGTGACATCTAAATTTTGGAAAATTTCTATTCGCCAAAAGCGAGGAAGTTAAGGTGGCTCCATACAGTTTCTCATCAGTTTCAACAGACAAATATACATAAGTTTTTTGATGATTTTCAGGACATTGATTTAGATTTCATTAGGGAAAAGCTACAAAAGCAACTAGCCTAGCATTTATACTTTTCAAAAAAGTCACAATTTCTGGGCCTGGCCCATTTCCATGGCAACCACTGATATAGTTGTTTGGCTCATTTTTTAAGCTTACCCAGTTTCTTCACGTCATTTCTTGGTTTTTACACGGTGAAGTTTGGCTATTTTTGTTGTAAAGATGTTGTCGTTTGAGAAGTCTCAGCTGGCAAAGCTGTGAGAAATTTTGTACATAAGTTTTGTCAGAATAGTAAATTTCCGTTTTCGACGATTAATGCAGAAGTGCATGTACAAAAATTACTCTTACTTTAGTATGACTGAAAAACACAAAAATCCTACAAATGTTCCAATTTTAAAAAATTTCACCGAGTGGAACATGCGCAATTAGCGTTTGGAAATGCCTCAAAACCCACCTTTTTTCTTCATGTTACCAAAATAAAAATTCTTCAAGTTACAGGGTTGCGCATGCTCATGATTCCTTTTGCGTGGACGAGCGTGGACAGCACGTCGGTAAGCGGTAGAAAAGCTTTTCTAAAGCTTTTCTTTCCAAAGAACAACATTTTTCTGGGCAACTGCTTTCCTTGACTGTAAAGGATCCAGGTGACCAAAAAATTTGCAAAAATAAAGAAAGAAACGAACAAACAAACAAACAAAAAAGAAACAAATTTATACCGATTCGCGATATAAAAACTCGAACGAAGCCGCCACTTTATTGCCAGCAGCAAAAAATGTCCTTTAAAGTTTCAAAAACGCGGAATCATCAAACCACTTTCAGTTTCATTTTGATTACAACCGTTCTTCAAGAAAAAAACTAAAGCGGTCATGTTTGCTCTTAGAACATCTTTTGGTACGCTACCCGAGAAAAGCAGGGAAGGTCGTTCTTTTTATGTTGTAAGCTCAATATTTTGTCTGCCGAGACCCGCGTTGTTTCTTAGCGGCTACTTGCGTATTTGATAACTGCATGGAATAGCAAATAGTATATAAATACGCTTTAATTTATATTTAAAGGCAGACGTTGGAGAAAGGGAACAAAAATGTCCACAAGAAATTATACGTTTTGAAAAAGACTACATTATTTTTCTGCAAGGTTCAACAAGTCGACAGAACGCCTGCGAAACGCCGACTGTTTTAGAACCGGCCGTCAACTCGATACTCATCCTTTATTCGTTCACTGAATGCCGTCATTCAGGCATAATTTTTCATAAAAATAAAAATTGTATTTGAGCTTAGGTACAATTGAACTTTTTTTAATTTTCGGTTTTATTTTAGACCACCAAAGTTTTTGAAGTCGCACATTGTCAACACAAGTGAAACTTAGATCAAAAGCTACTGGTGACTGATAAATAGACACTGAAATATGTGTCCTTTTGAGTTTCAACTTCTATCAAAATTCAATGACAACTGTTACCTCGTTACAAGTGTGTAATCTATTCATCGCTCAATAAAATTCTCAAGTTAGCTGTATTTTGCTGAAACCATATGAGAACGGCCGTAGAGACAACTTACCCGACAAAAAATAGACGGCTTGTTAGAAAGGCAAAAACTAAAGCACTTTTCGAAAAAATTGCTTACACTTAGGCTTGATCCAAACAAACTTAAGCTTCTCATCCCAGAGATTCTCAACAGCTGGCCTGGACAGCACTGATATTTCAAGTTGAGAACGGAAAGAAGTTCTGCACACATAATTCTTGAAGGCGCGTAATAATTCGTGCAACGTTTTCAGTCCTCTCTGTGTTGCTTGAACTTTATAAAGATCACAATCAATCCAGTCCTGAAATCGTAGAACAATCGTAGGACTGCAACTGTCAGCTATCAAAGCGATTAAACTAAAGGCTTTTAGTAGTAATGTAAGATCGTATGGCACAAATGGAGGCTTCTGATTGGTCGGTGACGTCATGACCGGAACCGGAAGTCACGTGTTTTTTTAATAGGGGAAAACCGCTGACCAGTAAGGAAAAAAGGGATGGCGGGCTCATGCAACCGGAAGTCACGTGATTTGGAAAGGGAAACCGCTGACGAGTAGGAAAAAGGGATCGTGGGCTCAAGGGGAAGTAAAACCGCTGAGAAAACGCGGGCTCAAAGTCCAAAGTCCAATTGGGGGAACGGGGGTAGTCCTTTGGAGTGAAAACAACACAAGAAAATAAAAAAAAAATAATTTATTGTCATACTTTTTTTTCACAATAAGTGAGAAAAAAAAAATAAGGGTTCCATGATGACTTTGAGTTCCTCTTTGATGTGAGTGTTCCTTTGAGTTCCTTTTAACAGACGACAATTCGTTAATGTTCAATAGAGGGTCCCCACCATTGTTTTTGACATCGAGTTATTCTTCGCCATTGGTTGTTGTCACGGATCCATTGTTGTAGTTGACGTTGATATGCTCGATTTCTCATGAAAGGTATGGCAAAGGAACTGTAGAATGGGGGTGGTGGTGGTGGTGCCAAATGTTCTCGATCACACTGTTCACATTCGATGATCTTGTTGGGGCAACATTTCTCACTGGTATCCATAAGGGTAGGTCTGGAAAGTGACAGGATCCACGACTCTCTTCTCGTATACGAGTTGATAACGTTTGTATTCGGGGAAGGTGTACAGTTGGTAGTGTTTGGGATCGCGCACAATTTGGTGGGTCTTGATGACTTGGGTCTGGCGTGGACGTAGAAGGGGCTTCTGGATTTCGTCCAGGACATTCTGACGCATGATGTTGTAATTCAATTGGGTTTTGCCTTCGCTGTTAAGGCGGAACCCTCGCACCTTGCACTCGACGTGGCCCTTCTGGGTTTGATACCCATAGTTCTTGGGACCCCCTGAGACAAATTCCACAATGAAATCGTCAGAGTCCAATTCACTCGTAAACTCGCCGAGGTAATCGCCCAAGACCGGGATGGATTGATTCTCGTCTGTCCAATAGATGACGGAGTCCGTGTCGTAGTAGAGGACACGTTCCCCTAGCTGTTCCAGGGCTGCATACAGTCGGAGCCGGGCCCAACAAGTAGTGAAACACGCCACGAAGATATTGAGGTTAGGTGACACGGGGATGTCTTCGTCTTGGTACTGGTAATGCACCTCCACTAAGTTGTCATTGATAACTGATACGTGACGCACGTCCAACGTACTGGTATCTAGAAAACGGTGGAAGGCTTGAGGGTCCTCAAACGTTTGGACTTGGGTCTTGTTCAGACGTTGTCCAAACTTGCCCCACATGGAATTGAGCATCATTTTAGCGAGGGTACGCAACCCCGGATTCTTTTTGATGTTGGCGTACTCCAATTGAATGCCTTCATGCTCGAAGTACTCTCGAAGGTATTGCTGACGTTTGGTTTCGTCTTCACCGACCCAGGATGGCCACCCGCTGGCTTCTTGCTTGATCTTCAACCAGGTGTTCACGTAATCTCGGAACAGTCCTTCACACGTCTCGTCAAAATGCCAGACCTCATAGATGTACAGGATGTCGTACCCCAAGTCCACCGCTTTAGATAATTCGGGGGTACACCATGTCCCAGTCAAGGCTCGCTGTTCGTCGGTGTGCACACATTCTGCACATCTGTCTAAGGGTCGTTTGGGCATCTCTTGTTCCACACAGGCAGCACAGAGAGGAAAAAGGAGTTTGGAGGCATGACGGTAAGGCAGGACAGGATGGTAGAGTTGACGTGGCGGCAGGACTTTGCATTGGACGAGGCCAAAGTACTTGGTGATGTCGGTGTGTCCCGGATTGAAGATGAAACGAGGATGGCCTTTGGGGTACACACAGGTCTTGTTCACCCAGGGGTACAAGGAGGTCACATCAATGTAATGTATTTGTTGATTGGGTGTCACGTGATGGTACAGTTTCACGGCATTGGTACGACCCCCGCAGAAAGCGTCACGGGGGTTGAGAGGTTCTGTCAACTCAAGGGTCCCCAGGTACGTTCGGATGTCCAAGGAAGTGTCTTTGAGACGGGTCCAATCACATTCCCACATTTCTATGACATGGTATCCGAGTTCTTTAAATTGTTGGATCCTTTGCTGGGTGGTCTCGTAGACATCTTGCATGGTTCGATCATAGTGACGTAGATGGCTTTCGTGACGAATGGGGAAACAGCGACGACACCCATGCCAGAAACACCCGTGAAATTCGTAGATGGTGTTGGTACTGGCATCGAAACCGTCGACATGGAAGTTAGTGCCAGGGATGCGATACTCGCCAGCATTACGGGCATGTTGAAGGCTCTGCTGTTCTTGGGCACACCAGGTTAACCATTCCAGGGCCACTTTGGAGTAGTTGATATTGTTCTTCCAACCACGCACGGGTTCACTGGCAATACTGTTGGGGATCATGCGATTCATGCGTAGATCGCGGTTACAAGCAGAAGCAATGGTGATGTGGTCGAAGGGGTTGAAGCCCGTGAGCGTTTCAAACAATCGTTTGAATGTCAAGCAACCTTCTTTCAAGAGACGTACATCCGATTTGCAGTACTTAACCAGTTCTTTGCGGAAGTCAAAGACCTTGTCGCGTTGCTTTTGATGCCAGGTTTCCAAGGCTTGCTTGCCTTCGGGGGACATGGTTTCAGGCATGTAGTAATCGAGGGCCGGGATGGGTCCTACGTAGTTTTGATGATCTGGATGATTGAACTTGTGGGGGAAGTACCCTTTGCGGAGTTCTGTCAATCCAAAGGTTTTGGGAAACGCGGACAGAGGCATCTGGAAGAAACTCAAAGAGTCGATGAAGCGGATACGATCATGTTGGACTTGCAAGAGTTTACACCCGTTCCGGAGCTGGGCGACGATCCTGTTGTCGCCGTAGTATTGATGAATGATAAAGTAACCATCGTACCCTTGGAGGTTATGGGCCAACACATTAACTTGGCGGGTATCGTTGACTGTTAAGGTATCCAACCATTCCAGGAAATCTCGGACGCAATGGTTGCCAGGGAAACACACGGGTTGGTCGTCGTCTTCGGTTTCGGCCACGACGAGATTAGCGATGTGTTGTTCTTGGGGTTGCATGGCTTCAATATCAAAGAAGACATGAAGGGGTGGTATGCTGTCCTCCTCATCGTCTTCCTCCTCCTCGGGTGTGGCATCCACCCTACGTTTAGGGCGAGGCCCTCGTTGCCGTTTCCTCTTTCTTTTCTTCTTGTCTTGAGTGGCTATTTGAATAAAACAACGATGAGTTGCACCGTCCACGTACTCATGACAGCAGGGGCAATCAATGTAGCCACATTGATGGTTGTCAATGTGGCGAGCAGGAAGGAGGAGGAGACATTGAGGACAGCGACGTCGCCGAAAGCAGACGGAGGAGTCTAGGTTGGTCACGGGTTTGCCGGCGGGGTCCTTGACCAGATGCATTTGGAAACAGGTGTCTCCAAAAAAGTCCCGATGACATTGTTGACAACGTTGAGTGGCTTTCTGGCCTCGAGGGTACGCCTCCAAGAAATCAGGACAGTCTTTTTGGCAACAGGCCCTGCAATGACGTTTGTTGTTGCATCGATGCTTTCCCTCATTGTCATAGGGTTTCCAACAATGGGCACAGACGTAACCGGCTCCGAAAAAGCCTGGCAACTTGGTAATGACATCATAATGGCCTTTCTCGTGCAACAGGATCAATTGTTTGTCTTGAAGGGGACCAAAGGTGGTGATGTGAAAAGAACGGTCGGCATCCACCAACAGGATCTGGTAACCGGTCAGGGAAGGAGTGGTACTGAATTGGGTCAAGGCATCGTAGCCACAAGGGCCGAGGGGCACCTTGGCCTCGTCATGGAGGGCCAGAGCTAGGGTTCTCTGCAGGGGCCTTCCTTGGCGGATGCTGTTGTATTTCGGGTGTTGGTCCACGCGAGCTTTGGCAGTGACGAGGGCTCTGGCACAACAGAGTTCATCCCTGTTTTGGATCTGGATGATGGAACGTTTCTTGGGTATTAAATTTCGTAGAGGTTGATGTCCGGGTTTCTCCTGGCGTCGGTGACCGGTTCCTTGAGGGGCATGATGGACTTGAGTAATGGAGACTTGAAAGGAGTCGTCCATTTCAAATTGTTCGTTGCTGTTGAGGGCTTGGGCTAAACGTTGGAATAAAGCCTCGACACGGTCGCCGCCTTGGCGCCATTCTCCTGCACGTAATCCCCAGCCCTGAAAATTATTATGGAGTCTGTTGGAGGCGATGGTAAAGTACAGACGATCTTGATCGTGGAGGGGTGGTGTGGTGGTGGTCAACACTTGATTCACCGCGCGACGTAACCCCTCTTCTAGAGCTCGAGTCATGCTCTGATTGGGAATGAAATTCCCCCTTTGGTGTAACTGGGTATTGAAATGACGTTCACGCACTCCCAGACGGTTGCTCAAACGATCGACATAGGGTTGGAGTTCAAACTCGAAGACACCCTCCGCATTGGCATCCAAACCTCCCCCAGTTTGTTGAAGAAGATGGGTTTGAAACGCACGTTGGCGTTCGAAGCGATCCAAGGCCTCTTCACAAATCTCATCACTGTCCGGCATGTCTTCGGTACATAACATAGGTCCCACACAGGAAGTTGTTGTCGTCTCGTCTTCTGGCTCTGAATCGGACATCTCTAGTCCAAGCAAGGACATGACCTCGCGTCTAGCGAGGCCACTGGGCCCCGCTTCGTCTTGGCGAGAGGACATGATCAGATGAACTTACTGGAGATCGGGGCTCTGTTTTTATAGAGAACCAAAAGGTCACGTGGGAGGGGAAGGAGCCAATCACTAAACAGGGTGCCCCCTGAGAGGGGATGCCCTAGGGAGGGGTGGGACGAGGTGGGGGGACCCCCCTCCCCCCTCTCTAGTTAGGGTCCATGGTGCATCACGGGAACGAATGAGAGACTATAAAACAGATCGACCCTCGAGGTGAGTCACCCCAAGATGGCCTCTTGTCAAGACCAATTACTCATAGAGTTTGAAGAATTCGAAGGGGATCTCGAGGTGGAGGACATCTTGAAGAAAGTCAAGGTGGAGTTGGTGCTCGACCCAAGTGTTGTGGAGTTTGGTGAGAAGTTAAAGCGAAGAGAGCGGGGACCATGCAAGTCGTGGAACCCCCTGACTGGGATGACCTTTCGTTTTTGCAGGACTTATTGAAAGACATGTCACCCGACGATTGGGAGCAGGTCATGGACGATGTCGAGGACTTTGATTTGGAGGCATTGGTGCCCCCTGATGGCATTGTTCATGACATGTCACCCGACGAGGGCGTGGATTTGATGTACGATTTGGTGTCTTAACCCTCGTCTCAGTATTTTGGCAGAACATTGAACTTGACAACTCGTGAATCAAATGAGACATTTTCATTTTTTATTACTCAACATGTGATGATTTGTTATTAAATGTTTACAATTTTAAACGTTTCTTGGCTTGCATGATTTTCTTGACCACCCGTTCCGTCTTGTTTTTCTTGCCGGGTAATCGATCAATGGCTTGGATCATCTTGGTATCGGCTTTCCATTTATCTTGCAAATTCTTAGCACGGCTGTAATCAATGTCGTGTTGCTTAGCAATTTGGTCCAAACGATTGATCCCGGGATCCCCACGTTTCAGACGTTTAGCCAAATGGGTGCCAGGTCCCATGTATTGATAACCGGGCCAATGAAATTCCTTCCCCGTTTTCGCAATCCATTTTTGTACATCCAAGGCTCCTCCTCGTTGGGGGCGTTTCCGTTTGATACCCCTTCTCCTCCTCTTGGTGGGCATGTTTTAGTCACTGTCGTCGTAATCCAATCGACGTCGTAACTTTTTGCCTTTGGCCCAATCTTCCCAACCGGGTAAAGGTTTCAATCGTTCCACTTCTCGGGCAGGTCCTTTGCCTTTGCCTTTGCCTTTCGTGAAACCACTTTCGGCTAAATGCTTTTCCCAAGTCTTGCGTCGTTCTCGCACGGCTTCTAAACGCGATTGTAGATCCCCTCGACTGGTGGATGGGCTCCCTTTCTTGACAATCTTACTGGTAGTGGCTGCTCCTTTGCCTTTCTTGGTTGCAGGGGTAATGGGAGGTTTGGGAGTCGACGGGCTGCCTTTTATCATGCGCTTCAACCATTGTTCCACGGGTCCCGTCACCAAATCCCCGGCCTCTTCTTCTTCTTCGCCTGGTGGACCACCCGGGGCACCCGCGGCACCAACCCCCACCCCGCCAGGAAATTGACGAATGCGTTTGGTTAACTTGATTAATTCTTGACTCAACGGTTTGGTTTGAGCATTGACCAGGGCGGGAGGTAATTGGGGGTTGGCTAATAACACATGTTTTTTGGCGGCGAGCGTGGCGGCTTTGTTCAACAAGGCATTTTCGGTGAGTTCTCCTTTGTAATATTGAATGAGTTGTTCCAAGTCCTTTTGGGGAATCATGTACACCTCGTCCATGTTCGTTGACTACAGTCGGAGCAAAGTTCCCCGTCTTCCTGGTCACGGCAACTCTTACAAAGACGGGCCCTCAAGATGTGTTGGTACTCTCGATACAACAGGTGATATTTATGCTTCCAATAATGACACTCGTCTTTCCACTTGTCGGTGGCCCGATTGGCCTCTTGTAATAGAGTCATCCACGTAGGGAGGGTTAACGAACACATTGACATAACACCTCGTGAAGTCCTTGAAACAATCCGCTTCCTTTTTGTCGGACTAACCACTGACGACGTTTTTTGACGGAATGTCGACGACGTCCCAAATCACGTAGTACCTTTTTATAGGGTTGAAGTTTAGCCAGCATGGGTGGGGTGACGGGAATCTTGTTTTTTAAAAAGTTCAAGACCAGTTCACTCACAGCATTGATTTGATCGGCATTGGCATGTTGTAACAATTCTTGACGTTTGGAACCATTGGCTTCTTGTAACATGGACCGTAAAAACGGGAATTGACGTCGAAGACGTTGCATCCTTTATCGATGACGACGACGATACCGTTGATTGGCTTTTTGAATCGTGCGTTTTATACGTTTATCCGTTTCCAAGGCCGCGGCTTTCCCCAATCCTACCATAGCGGGCACCAATAGATTTAAAAAACCGCCTCGTTGACGACGGCGTCGTCTTCTCCTCCTCACCATGGTTGACCCGTCAATAGACGTTGAAGGGCTTTGTCTTGTTTGATCACGTCTCGCGTCTCTTTATAACCTTGACGGGTATTGCGTTTGAAATCGGACCACCAACCTCCACCTCGTTGTCGTCGGTAATGTTTTACATTATCGGTAATGCCTTTCAAGGCTTGACCGCCTAATTTGCCTAAAGCCAGTCCAAACCCAGGGGCTGGGCCTGATAGAAACATACTCATGCCATGGGCAATTTTATCCACCAAACGGGGTTTGCGACGCATTAAAGCCCCTCCTCGTTGTTTCCTTTTTCGGCGTCGTCGTCGTTGGACGGCCATGGTTCTAAGAGTGCGGGACTAGGAGGGAGCGGCTTTTTATGGATCCAATACTCTTTGGGTTTCAAGGGACGAGGACATCCATCTACATAGCATAGGGCTTCCAAGGGTTGGTACACAAAATGACCATGGTAATCTTGGAGACATCGTTTGGGTAACGGAGGGGTGAAATCCACAATGGTATCATCCAAGGTTTGCATCTTGATTAAAAATCGTTCCAGATCCTCCAAGGGAATACCCCGCACATGGGTTTTCAATTCGGTCAAGGCTTTGGCATAGGTGGTAAACGCAAATCGACTCATGGTCACTTTAAATCGGTATTGTTTAAAATCATTCCATCCTTTGACCACGGTGCCCACGGCCGCCAAACACGCTACCAATGTACTGTTTTCCAAAAGGGGGCCCGCAATCATACCGGCAGCCATCAGGAGTAAGGCCAACCCATTGAACAAGGCATTGATACACCTGTAATGATTCAACATTTTTCGATAACACCACCATTGTTGATGATAAAAGGCATACAAGGAATCCATGCGTTGTAATAATTCCGGGGGGAAGGGAAGACCATGTTGTTTCGATCCATTCAATAACGACACGACGGTTTTCATCTTTACGGCGAAACACGGGACGACGAGGTTTGTACGCTCGGTGCTCCTCCTTGTTTATAACTGGTGACAATGCTATTGGTCATGGTGACATTAGCAATTTCACGTCCTTGGGCCAACTGTTCTTGATCTTGTAACAGCATACGTAAACGTCGTTGTAAATCCGCTTGACGCAAGGTACGAGGCTGTCTACCAGAACTCCCAGACGTCCAAGATCCTCGAGGGGTAGCTGGATTGGAGGCAGGTGTCAAAGGGGAAGTGGGGGTATTTCGTCGTCGTCCTCGTATTCGAAAAGGTCGTCGTCCACGACGACCCCCACCACCACCACCACCACCACCACCACCACCACCACCACCACCTCCACCACCACCACCACCACCACCACCACCACCAGCACCACCAGCACCTCCACCACCACCACCACCACCTCCACCACCAGCACCACCAGCACCACCACCACCACGACCGCTTCCACCACCGCGTCCACCACCACGTCCACCACCACCACCACCACGTCCACTACGTCCACCACCACGTCCATTACCATTACCCCCAGCACCCGCTGCTGTTCGAGCACCCGCTGCCAAGGGTACGCTTGGAGGAGTCGCAGGGGTTCGAGCACCAGAAGATGGTTGATTTCCTGGACTTCCTACCCCTGCTGGGGAAGAAGCCTGGGCAGGGGGCACACCATCTCTACCGGTAATGGGGAGAGCTTCCATAAACTGAAAGAGAGGCTCGGCTTCCATTTCCTCCATGGCGACGTCGAGAAGGCCTTGGTCTCCCGTGAAATACAAATCTTGCCAGGCGCTTGGGGACATTTGATTACTGGTGGTCGCCCCCACCCCCGCCGGGGACACGGTATCGTACGATTGCGGAGGTTGACGGTCATCATCGGCCATGGTCGCTCTTTTTCCTGTTCAAATGGGGTGTCGTGCCTTTATAGTCGTTTTTGATAGGTGCGAGTCCATCCTTCGTCTTTTAACAGGTGACTCAACACCCGTTGTTGATCGGACGAGGCCGGATGTAAATCCAAGACCAAATACCCATACGGTCGTGTCGTGGCTTGATGAAACGTCTCCAACGTGTCTTTCCAAGTGGTCGGAAACGATTGAAGCATGACATTGCGTACCCCTAATTGATCTCGGGGGTTCTTGAACGCCACGATGTAATGGGCATTGCGGGATATACTTTTCGCATAGCGACCCACGGGAAACATGTCTTGGCACAAGTAGAGCACCGTCACCCCTTGATGATGGGAATGTTTGGTGAATAAATCCAACACGCGTTTATCGTGACTCCCTTCGTCCATTAAATCATCCAAGACCAGGACCCCCTGTCCTTCAGGAAACCATTGCACTAAGGCCTCATGATCGGGAATCCCTTCGTGAAACACCACCCCTTGATCTTGCATGCCTTGAAATCGATCTTGCCAGGCCCCATAACAATAATGTAGTTGGGTCGGTGGGGTGTCAAACAAGTCCGGGTTGTCTACCAAGAGTTTTTCCGTAAACGCGGTTTTACCACATCCCGAAGGACCCACCACCAAGATAGAGGAAGGCGTATGAAAACGAAACGGTTTCCCCGTTTGCATGATGATGACGAACTACCCTTAGAAAAAAAAAGGCACCTTTTTATTGGAATCGGTGGGACTCGAACCCACGCACGACCCAATCGCTATCCTGGATCAAGTCCAAAGGCTCTACCCACTGAGCTACGACTCCGACACCAGTTTTTTTCCAACAAATTTTATTTAAGCATTACATTGATGATACGGATGACAACAAAGTTGATACCATCTGGCTTCTTGGCCTACAATCAATTGTTGAAGGCGTTGACCGGCTTGATGGTCATTACTAACATAATCATGATCCGAAAACTCATTTAAAAACGCTTGCAAGGTCCGTCCACGGGCTTTGGCTTTCAAGTACAACAAGGCGTAATCACCACAACTCTTGCTTGTAATGGCTTGGAGGGACTTGCCATTGGTCACTACATACTTCCAATGTTGGACAATCCAATCTCGTAACGGGGTCGCTTGCACGTACGTATCCAATGGCAAAGCATAACTGTCCAGGACTTCACACACCTTTCCATCCGTCCACACCGCTAACCAATGTTGTCCCGGTTGATCGTGTGGGTCGGTATTCACAATGTACCCTTGCGGGGTAGTCTTGACAGGACTCTTGGGTAAACGATCACAGGCCACCGTCCCGTAAAAGACAGGGTTCAATTGGGGGTCGTCTCGGGCTAAATAATCCAACTGCACATTATTCAAGGCCACATGTTCCATTTCTTCAGTGTTGGTAAATGTTATACAACACGGCTCCGTTCCTGTCAATCTCCAGCAAATTCTCAAATTCCCCATACACGAGTACGGTTATATTGACACCGGGGGCAGCTCCAAATTCCAACACCAGTTGTAAATCACCTGTTTGCTTGGGGTTGAGGTTTTGACTGTCAGCACATCCATTGGCCACATTGTCAAACATGAACAAGGTACAATTTTTAGCTTGGCCCCAATCCAGCAGTTCTACCATGTTGCCTTTCTTTTTACACCAGGCACCACTGGCTTGCAGAAAACGGAAGTAGCCTAGATTATCTCGGGTGCCATTGTTGTGCACTAACTGGACGGTTTCATAAGGGTATTCTTCTCCTCTGACAATCTGTTTAATGGAACTCAGACCAAATTTCTGGAAACAGAACGGATCTCGGGTCACATCTCCATTGAAGGCACGGCTGTCCAGTAACCCCACAATCAATCGGTCAGGTATTCTGTTTTGAAACAGGTTCGGGATATCAAAGCGGACCAGGTTGTTTTGCATGCTGAAAGTCCGGATTTCACTGCGGACGGTCGGGTAAGCCGCCACTTGGCCTTCATTGTGTCTTTTTTCAGATATGCTCTGGTAGATGGCGTCATTCAAACGCAGTTGACAGAGATGAAACCGTAGTTTCACATCCCCTTCCATCAATCGGCCAGCTAGAGCCACTCCATTCAAAAACAGGCTGGGGCCATTGAAATGAAATTTCATCTTGATTTCAATACCAGGCACCAACAGTTTGCCAGTGTGAAACACTTCCAAGTGCGGGGTAAACACTAGACTGTGGGTGACACCTGCAGCATACTTCTCCACTTCGGTCGCAGAGGTATTGAAGGCCGCTTGATGATTAGGAGGCAGATCTTGCCAATGTTGATGGTTTCCTGCTTTGTCTGTGTTGGTGGCAGTCCATTGGGGTGGGAAATCCACTTGATTGAACCATCCTTGGGGTCCTAACACGGTCTTGCCATCTTCTCGGTCATAATTCAGCAAGGTTTCTAGGTAAGCTTTGTAATGATAGGTGTCGGATTGTGGACTGATCAACGTGCCATTCAACTGCAAGTCAATTTGTTTGATGATGGAATGGGCCAAATTATTGACGGGCCACAATTTCTCCGCGGCCACCAAGTTCGCGCCATTCGCCTTTTTCAAACTCAATTCCATGGTAAAGTAACTGCGTCCCAAATCCACAAAATCGTCCAACCCTGGAATGATGAATTCCATGGGATTGATACCCGTGGTGGTGGGTTGGATGGTGACCATGCGATAGGCATTGATGCTAATGTCGGTCGGTGGCACCTTGAAAATCCGTAAGGCAGGGTTGGCGGTCCCTTCGGAACGCGGATGCGCTGGGGCAGCTTCGGTCATTTTAGCGGCGTCGTCGTCGAGTGGTACCCCGTCGTCGTCGTGAGGGGTTTTTATAGCGTCGTCGTCGGGCTAAACGTTGTCTCAAATCAAACCCGGGGACTCTCATCACCTCGGCACTCAACCAGCCACCACGTTGTCCTCTCCTGAGTTTCCAAAACGGATACAGTCCACCCCATTGAGACAACCCTCGATTACTACGAATCCGTCGAGGTCGTGAATGCACGGGTTCCATTAGACTCCCAAAATATCACGTGCACGTTTGGTTTGTTTGGGAAATAAAGCAGTGGCTACACGCACGGCGTCTTTCACGTTCTTCTGATTCAAGGCTTTCTTGGCTTGTTTGGTGATTTCTTTTTTGATGACTTGTTCGGCTTTGCGTTTAACACCGCGTGTTAACCCTGCATTCAATCCTCTCTTGATATTACTAGGCAGTTTTAAAGGATTCCGGGTGCTTTTAAGGCCTTGGAACCCACCACGCATGACCTCCCTCATCAACCCACTGCCATGTTGATCATACCACTCGTCTGTCCGAAATCGTGTCAAACTTCCCCCTCGCATGGTTGTCTTCTTTGCTCTTTCACCAAGGTCTATGCTTCACGTCACCCCGTTTGTCTTTTTATACCGTCATCGGCCTTTCTTTTTCTTCCGAGTGGTCGCTGCTTCGATGGCTTTTTTACCACCGTAACCCGCCGCACCACCCACTGCTCCCAACGCGGCGGCTTTCCCCACAGCCATCAAGGCTGGCACGAGAGCGGCCAGAGGCAAGAGGCCGCCTCGTTGCCTTCTTCTTCGACGTGCTCTTGTCTTGGGCATCTTTGACTGACCATCCCCTTTTTTTTTCCTTTTTATGCCTTTTTGAAGTGCAACGTGACCAGGGTGTTGCCTTGGCCAAACCTGACCAACTTATCCTCGGTGCCAAACGTTTCGGTGACTTGCATTTGAATGATTTCCACCACTTCATTACGAAGCGGTAGGTAATGAATGTGCAACGGTTCAAAGTACATGGTACCTCTGCCTTCCCGCTTGTAATGGATTTCTCGCAACAAATCGGTCACGCGATTGCCGACCATCATACTGCCTGCCACGTCCGAGTACACGTGCAACGATCGCGAGGGATCTCCCACCACGGAACGAAACGCCACATTCAAGTTGGTGAAACGCCACCCACAACTCATACTCAATCGTAAATGATCCGGTATAAACGAACGCACCGTCCAAAAGACCGGGTTGTGTTGATCGTCGTCCACATCGTTCCAATCGTTGTCAACGGGTTTTGTCATGTTGGGGATTTGATCCCCCATGAAGTCTTGTTGTAAGTTGGGTCCCAAAATCAACCCACTGCTAATTTTACGTAACCATCCCATCTTGACAGCCAACTTGGTGTAGATGTACAGGGCGGGCGTGTCGGTTTTGCAATGACAGACATTGGTGTTGTCGATGATGAGATCCTCGCCTTCCCAACGAAACTTGACGTATCTGTGTTTGCCTTGATCATTGGTAAACCGGCCACCTTGAATGGCCGTTTCCTTGCGTCGTTGTTCCAAGTGAGCAATGGCGGCTTTCATGAAACTCACCCCATCCACCACCCAATCCAAATGTTGAATGTCATTGATGAGGGTTTGTGCGCTATCTCTTCGCCCGACCGTTTCCCCGTCTTTTCCACCCGGTTTGGGATAGGTTTGGTCCCAGGTCGTCGATAGGATGTACCCATCTTTTTGCACCAACTCGTACAAATTGACGTGCGTATCCGGTAAGGAAATGGCACTCAACCCCACTTGCCATCCACCTCCTTGTAACCGTAACGGTTGAGGTAAACGAATCTTGAAGGAATTGGCTTGGTTGTTGGGAAATTCACGTCGGTTGGCATGACTCGGTAACGTCACGTAGAACGACATGTTCTCTTCTTCTTCACACTACCACTTCCCTTTTAAAGTGGAGAGTCAGGAGGGCATGGCCTTCACCAAATTTCACCAGATCCCCATTGGTTTCGGCCATCTGGGTTTCCACGATTTCCACCACTTCATTGCGTACTGGGACATATTGAATATGTCGAGGTTCAAAGTGGGTGGTGTTTTGTGGCTGGTACTTGATTTCTCGTAAGAGATCGGTGATACGACCCCCTACCATGCTGCTGGTGCCTACATCACAATACACATGCAAAGGACGCGTGGAGGGAAATTCCAACGAGGGACGAAAGGTCTGGTTCACATTCACAAACCGCCAAGGACACGATAGACTCAATTTCAGATAATCCCCCTCCACTTTCCAAAAGATGGGCTTGTTGGCGGCATCGCGGATATCCGTCGGGGTGGGAATGGTGGAAATGCCTTGAAATTCTTGCAAGAGATTCGGACCCAATCGATACTGGCCGGGGGACACTTGTTCAATCCATCCCATTCTCAGGGCCAAGGATCTGCCCCATGACACGTGCGCTACTTGTCGTTTGTAATCCACATTGGTGGTATTCAATAACAAATCCCCTTCGGAGGTCCATTCAAACGTCGGATACAATTTAACGCCATTGTCCTCGGTCCATTTGTTTTTGGGTTCGGTTTGTTTGGCACGGCTTTGCTCGTAACGGTACACCAGTTGATGAAAAAAGTGCAATCCCGTCGACGAGGCCAATTCCTTTCTCATATCTCGACCGTAGACAGTGAGTTCGCGACGTTGATGCCACCATCGATCGTTGCCTTGATCGTCTTGGGCATACACCCGTTCGTGCCATCGTACGTACAACAGAGGATGGGAATCACCCACGCCTCCTTCTTCCGCTATCACTGGAATGGTGGGTAAGGATAAACTCACCATACCCACCATCCATCCTCGTCCCATAAATCGGATGGGTTTAGGCAATCGGTTTCTGAAATGATGACTCTTGTTCCCAGGAAACTCTTTGGTACTCGCATGACTCATCAACGTCACGTAAAACGAAGAGTTGGGCACCAACGTCATTGTTTAGTCACGTCGTCTTTTGGGTGGGCTTGTCTCTTTAGTCTTCAGTTGTCGTTTGGGTGGGCTTTTCCTCTGGGGTGGTTGGAGAGACGTGACGTCTTGACTACGAATCCAACTATTGTACTTGTCGGGCCACCCTTTCCACTTGACCAACCAACGATCTTTTTGTCGCTTAAGTACCTTTTCAATGCGAAACACCTCGGATACATGGACTTTTTGTAAATCCTCTTCATAAAACGTACCTTGGACGGGGGTCTCATCCCATTCGTGAATCTTATACGTGGGCACAGATCCCGGGATCACACGATGCACCACAAACACTTCTTCGGTCCAACCGGGTAAATAGCCTTTTTCAAAGGTACGATGAATCTTATTGAGACGTACACGATCTCCGACTTTGAATTTAGGTTTTTTCTGGTCTTTCAACCGTTGGGCATACAATCGTTTCCACACCGCTTCTTCGTTGTCCCATGTCACGTCTTGAGGGGCCATACCAATACTTCGATGCCGGGTGGCATTATACCCCTGCACCAACTCGGGTAAGACATCGTCAAATTTCAACGTGTTGGCCGCGGTGAAATAACGGTACAACCGTTCTTTCAAGGTGCGGTTAAATCGTTCCACCACACTGGCTTTCGCATCCCCTTCCGTCGAAAAATGTTGAATCCCTTGCTTGTCAAGCCATCGTTGAAAAATCCGGTTATAAAATTCTTTCCCTCGATCCGTTTGCAATCGATTCGGGTGACGTCCTTTCAAAATCTTGTCAAAGGCATGGACCAACGCCACCCCGGTTTTGTCTTTCAACGGTTGGACCCACGCGTACTTGGACAACACATCCAAGACCGTCAACAAGTAGCGTATACCCCGATTATACTTGGCCAAGGGTTGCACTTCCACTAAATCCGCGACCCATTGATCATCTAATCCTCCTACGATCACGGGGACGGTGGGAAAACGACGACGTCGGGGTTTATGTAACGTATAGGCCAAATCCCGTTCCAAGACCCGTTGAGCTTTTTTCAAAGGGAGACGATGGGCTTTAGCAAATCGTTGCACCCCTCCTAAACTGCCGGGGGCTCGAGGATCGTGGTACCGATTCAACCATGGTTGGGAGACCTTTTTCTTTCGAGGGGCCATACGTTTTGGCATTCACCCCATAAGGTCGATATGGTAGGGACCGTGTGGGGATGCGCCTTTTGAATGATTCGATACCATCGCCATGCCTCTGGGTGAACTTTTAACCATAAGACAAACACCACCCATCGATATAGGTTACGGTCCACATGGGTTTCTTCAAAGAGGTGGAGAGGATGCGTGTCCTCGGGACAAGGGGGTATGGGGATTTGGGTGCCGGGTTGATGATCATATAAGACTTGACAAAGGGTTTGATGACATTGCCATTGCCCCAGGGACAAGACAGACTCCCACGCATCACACACAGACTCCATGGTGACATTGATAAAAAATTTTATTCGTTCTCTCATTTAAAAGAGACCTAGACGGCCGTAACTGACGGTCTCTAGACCTTTCTGCCAGTTCTCCACACTGTCACTGTACTTGGGGGGTGGTGGTGCCGGGGCTACCATCATTTCTTGACGGTTCTTGAGCTCTTGAATTTCTCGTAACAATTGTTTCTCATAGTCTGTCAGGGGCCGATCCACGTCCTCTTTCCTTCGGACTGGAGGGCCAGGGATGTCATAGCCCCTCTTGGGATATCCTTGAGCATCACGGGTGGGTGGTTCAGCTTGTTGGTCGGCTTTTTTGGGAGGGTTGTCATGAAACCACGTCCAGTACTTGGGACCCAAGGGTTGATCAGCCCATCGGAAGAAGCCACACGTTTTCTTGGAACAAGTCAGAAACAAGCGATCGGGGTTCTGGGTCGAATGACTCTGTTGAAGCGTGGCGGGTTCACGGCAAAAGCATTGTAAACCACCCCACATGTCCAACACTTCTACATGAGGTTGACTATACACGGCTTTCATATACTCCAGAACTTGATCTTGTCCACAAAACAGCAAACATGGTTGCATGGGACATTTCACATACTTCCATCCCTTTTGAGATTCTCGGGCCTCCAAACGCACATTATGGCAAGGGCATACCATAGTGTCCACTGAACTGGGAGGATCATACACGGTCGTCAAGGTGAATTGAGGTGATGGGGGTGATTGCTCCACCATGTCATTCAATTCTTTCATCATGTCTTCCACCGCAGCTCGGGTGTCTTCCACCACGTCGCACACCACAGGATCACAGTCCACGGGCGTCATATGTTGAATGCTCTTCTTCTTCTTCTTCCCCTCTGGGGGATGGGTTGGCTTTCTCTTCCGATCGACAGACATCGTACTCAAAGGTTGATGTCACCCCTACCGACCATGCCTTTTTATACCTTAGACCCTTGACTGTCATTGGTCAGCTTATCCTACCCATATAAGGACTTGTTATCTTCCCATTGGTCAGCTTGTTCAATCCAAATAAGGTCCTCTTGTCTTCCCATTGGTCCGTTGTCCCTATTTAAGACGGTCCCTTGGTCACTAGATCTTCATTCTCAAAAGCCATGCCCCCAGACATTGACATGATCGGAGAACAAGATCTCGGTGCCTTGGAACTGCAAGTGGGTCATGGCCATGTGGTGTACACCGGGGGAGCCAAAGGTACGGATGCCCTCGTGGAAGAACAGGCCAAACACTTTGGGATGCAACTAGAAGTCCTGGTCCCCCCGAACCATCCTCGATCCACTTTCATCACCCCTTCTACCGTGGAAGTCCTGATGCTGGCCAACCCCCATCTTCACCAGGCGGCTGAGAAACTAGGCAAAAAAATGCCCAGTCATTTTTACACCCTGCAATTGCTGCAACGCAATTATCAATTGGCCAAAAAAGCCCATACCATCTATGCCTTTGGCATCTTGGAACCGGATCATAAACGCGTGAAAGGAGGCACTGGTTGGACTGTGCAATTGGCTATGGATCAAGGCAAACCCGTCTACCTGTTTGACATACCCAGTCAATCATGGTACCGCTCGGACCATTACTACCAAGTCAATGAGAATGCCGCCACCCTGGTCACTGGCAGTCAATTTGTCCCTTGGGGACCTAAAAAGCCCACCCTTCATCAAAGCAGTGCTATTGTGGGATCCCGGGATGTGGACGAGAAAACCCGAGCCGAAATTCAAGCCTTATTCAACCGCACCTTCTGTCTACCCGAGAACATTGATCAATTACGCATGGAACTGGAAGACTTTCATTTGTAATTTCTTAGTTTTTATTTTTCAATCTGTACATAGCTTTTCTTTTAGTTTTTATTTTTTTCCAATTGTACATAGCTTTTCTTTTAGTTTTTCAAATTGTAGATAGCTTTTTTCAATTGTACATAGGAACGCCCCACCCCGCGTGGCAAAGAACACAGACCACCCTTTGTAAAAAACATCAACTCTTTTTTTAATTAAAATAAAAAAGTTCACAACCCTGACGTCATGTCCGTTGACTTTTTCTGGAGAGTTGAAGGGTAATGATGGTACTGCCTTGTTTGAAAGGAGCCGGCTGTCCATTCGCTGTTTGAATGTCAATGGCAATGCTGTCAAAGATGGTTTTGCCAAGAGGAAAATACATCCGTTGCGTGGTATCAAACTGATGATCGGTATTGCCAGCATCAATGGCACGTAAAAAACCTTTTTCTTGATTTCCAACCACGCTGTCAATGACGAGATCCGTGTAAATCATGAGTTGTTGTCGTCCTTGTTGCGGTTTGACGGTTTGGGTGGTGGGAAATGGTTGTCGACTGAGATTAGGACCCAAGAACAACTCATACTCGAAATCGGGGTGGGTAAAGCTGACAGAGACGACGCCATGCGGTGGATATTTGTTGACAGGCCCTATGGTGGGTGTCCATTTGTGGCGATCGTCGTAATCCACGATATGTTTCACCAGATAATTTTTTTCTTGGACAATTCTCTGCGTTGGCGTTCCATCTTTGACAAGTCCCATCAGGCTGGCCAATTTCCATTCCATTTCAAATTGCATGTTGGCTGGTATGAGTACATACAACGAATCTAATTCGGAGGCGATGCCGGCATTGGTGATTTTCACGTAGGGTTGAGCCAGGTTAAGAGCGGCTAGTTGTTGTCGTTTTCCTAGATCGTCCACGTCCATTTTGGCTATATCCATCATGACTTCCATGTGTTGTTTTTCTATTTCGTAAGCGATGGCAATCCATGCCTCTTTCAAATTGTGGTAATACCCTGGCGGTAAATGGATTTGTTTGGTCACTTGAATGGGAGCCGTTCCATCAGCACGTTTTGGTATGTATCTGATATCTGTTTTCATCCAATGTTTTTGACTATCTTCTTGCGTCCAATTCTGCTTGGTTTGATCTCCCAATTGTTGATAAAAAGCCGGGTGTGAGATATGAACCAAGGCCCCTTCCCAATCATCTTCCACCAAATAATGTGAATGAGGAAGTCTGACAGTAAATTTTTGATTCGTGCCTTGTGCTTGATCACTGATAAGGGTGATGTAAAAACTCATGGTCACAATCACCACCTAACCCCTCTGGTTACCTTTTTATACCTGCCCCCGATGCTCAAATTGGACTGTGGACTTTGAGCCCGCGTTCCTCAGCAGTTTTGCTCCATCTTGAGCCCGCGATCCTTTTTTTTCCACTGGTCAGCGGTTTCCCACCCTAGCCAGAGGCCTATTCTGATACGTCATGTAAGCGTCACGAAATGTCCTCTCTTTTCTTTCCTCTGAGCCCACGTGCTCCAGGATTTAATTAATGATTCGCTTTCTCTATAAAAAAAAACAACCACGTCATGTCCGTTGACTTTTTCTGGAGAGTTGAGATGAAACTATTTTTTTTGTCGCCTCAAAAAAAAAAAAAAAAAAAAAATTTGAAAACCGAAGCGGTTCTGTTTAGCTCGCAATGTTTTCCCATTCCCGCGTTGTTGTGAAACTCTGCTTCTGATCGGCTGATACTTTGACCATGGCCTTGGACCTTGACCATGGCCTGACTGGGACTGACCAATCACAACCAATCCTAACCAAATAAGGTCATACTGTTTAGCTATATAAGCAGCAAAATTACCCCCGAACTTTCTTTTTTTCAAGATGGAGGAAGGTCAGGGAGACTTACGACAGTTTTTTCACAGATTTATTCATCGCTTTACCCCAGCAACCCTCGGCTTTACAAACAAAACGATGACAGCTAAGATTTCAGCGAAAAATGTGGGAGATTTTTATCTGGAAAAGCCGCCGAATGGATGTTTTGAAAACAGCGAAAGCTTAACACGAGGTAAGTGTTGTGTTTTGCTGCCGGCTAAAAATATTGAAGTGTTTAGCCTGTTTTTCCCACAACGACGAACTTTTCGATTAAAAAACACTGTGTCTTATAATACTCGTTTACTAGTTTTGTTTTTCGAAATGAAACTAATTTTTTGTCGCCTCGAAAAAAATTGAAAACCGAAGCGGTTCTGTTTAGCTCGCAATGTTTTCCCATTCCCCGCGTTGTTGTGAAAAAATCCTTTTCTACCCGAAAGACTATTTGATTTATTTTTACTCACTCTCTGTATTTCTTTTTTCCACAGTCCAACGATGTGCTGACTGTAACGCGGTGAGACAAACGAGATGACAACTCGTATTTTCGCCGAGAAGAAAGCGAGCGGCTTGTTGAAAACAACAAGCAAACCTCCACGCAAAGTAAGCATCATTTTTTTCTGACTGTCAGCTAAAAAAAATATATATAGATTTAGCCAAGCCTAAAAGCGGAACTCCATATCTACCGGTTACCATCGGTCGCCTATAAATTAGGTACTTGACCTCGTTAATTACTGTATAGTTTTATTAAGCGTATCATTTTAGTATAAACTTAGAGTTATAATTCTGTTTCGTGATTCAAGCAAATCTAGTTTATCTATTTGTGCTTTCACTTTAAGTTCGCTAGGCAAATTCATTTAATCGTTGATCGGCATTTTTCGTTTGTTTTGATTGCTGTTATTTTATTTGTCGCTTTGTATTTTGTAATTGGAGACGCGTGTTCGCTTCGAAACTACTAGAAATTCTCTTTTGGTTTTGTTTACAGATTATTGCACAGTGTTGCACACATTTGACACATTTTGTCGTAAATTCAATCTGTTTACTGTGAATAAATTTAATTCTGTTTTACAACTGTCAATTGGAAAGCTATGTTCTTCTAATTCTGTTTGGCGACCGGATACGCTTCATTCGTTTTAAGTTCGCTAGGCAAATTCATTTAATCGTTGATCGGCATTTTTCGTTTGTTTTGATTGCTGTTATTTTATTTGTCGCTTTATATTTTGTAATTGGAGACGCGTGTTCGCTTCGAAAACTACTAGAAATTCTCTTTTGGTTTTGTTTACAGATTATTGCACAGTGTTGCACACATTTGACACATTTTGTCGTAAATTCAATCTGTTTACTGTGAATAAATTTAATTCTGTTTTACAACTGTCAATTGGAAAGCTATGTTCTTCTAATTCTGTTTGGCAACCGGATACGCTTCATTCGTTTTAAAATACAAAGGTCATGCTTTAGGTCAGAATTATTTGTTCGCAAATTATTACTTTTCTGATCAACTTATACTCTTTCCCAGGGCGCGTGTTCCTTCCCAGGACATTGAACTTTGGACTCCGTGCCGCTGCCTGGCTTGCATAGTTCGTCATTGTGCCCTCGTCCTCTACCAGGTGCCTCTCTTCATGGAATCATGCCTCCAGACATCGTCGCAAGCCACCATATCCAGTTTAGACTTTGGACTCATTTTTGTTTTCTCTCACTTGTTGTGAAAAAAGTTTGACAATAAATTATTTGTTAAAATTTTTTGTGTTGTTTTTTGGAGTCAAGGACCACCCCCGTTCCAAAAATTGGACTTTGGACTTTGAGCCCGCGTTTTCTCAGCGGTTTTACTTCCCCTTGAGCCCACGATCCCTTTTTCCTACTCGTCAGCGGTTTCCCTTTCCAAATCACGTGACTTCCGGTTGCATGAGCCCGCCATCCCTTTTTTCCTTACTGGTCAGCGGTTTTCCCCTATTAAAAAACACGTGACTTCCTGTTCCGGTCATGACGTCACCGACCAATCAGAAGCCTCCATTTGTGCCATACGATCTTACATTACTACTGCTTTTCATAATTTCACTGCTATGTGCTCGACAGGTTTTGAAAAGGTAAGCCATAAAGATGCCTCAATCACACTTTGGAAAAGTTCGCCTGGGAGGTTGATTGGCACATGTCATCTGACTTGGACTGTCGCACTCCTCATGTGCGCGCTTGTGCCAATTTAGTTCCCATTCCTCGCGCGCTGAAAAACTATATGGAGCCACCTTAAACTTGTATAAAATTATATCAGGATTAGTACAGTGATACATCAGTCAGCGAACACTTGAAAATTATTTAGCTCAGCTTTCTCAAAGGAACTGTCAAATTTGTGATCGAAAACAGCAACAAATCACGCTCACGTATGTAGAATGCGCTAGAGTCGCGAGCCATCTCTCTGTGCTGCGCTATGAAAACTGCAACAGAACAAATAAATAAAATACCTCGCGTTAATTGTCAGAGAATTTTACTTGCATCTATACCTTACATTACCTCTTGCGTGCGACAGGTAGGTATTTTCAATAATATGAAGTACTGAAACAATATCCACTGCATCAAAATACTAAATAGGCGCTGTCCACTGTCTCTATTCCGTGATCGTGGGAAGGTCTCTCATAAAATACAATTTCTTCAGAATATTAGTCCCCTGTTATTGCAAAAGACTGTTCAGTGAACAGAAACAAGCGATAGCAAAAAGGCTAAACTCTTCGTTAGACGTAATGTTTATATGTGTACTAATGCTCCTGAACGACGATGTAGCTTCGCGCGAACATGTCCTTTGCGAAATTACATGTACTCCTTACAACCTGGTATCTTCAACATCTGCAGTGGCTTGGCAGAGGAAAGCAGTCATAAAATTCACTCCTCTGAAGCAGCTAGAAGAAATGCATGTTGCAGATGAGTCGATTTTGTATAGCCTCTTTGTGGCACTTTCTTATAAACAAGTCTTCCCGTGTCTCCTACGTGTCAGCCAAGGTGAGATGATTCTTTCACACTAAATATGTTTGTGCAGCCAGTTTCCTTCCTTCAAATACTACTCGCTTGAATGTTAGGCACACTGCAGCCACAATCACAAGATCTTACGGGCCAAGATACTCAAATACGAGTCCATTAAAGGCCAGTTAGCTCAACTCTCAGATCGCAGATCCAACATGGCGACGCATGAAGATCGCTCCTGTGGCAGGTTTTCCATTCTAACTCTTAATTGACGCACAGAACAATGCTGAATTTTGGCCGTGAGGAACAATACAGGGGATTGGAGAAAAGTAAGCCAATAAATGCTCTTTTGTCACGTTTTTCTTGTATTTTTCGGCGATTTTTTGATATCAACCAATCAGATTCACGGATTTAATTGAATTTAATAATTAAAAGCTAACACCTTTTAATCGATTTTGCAATTTGCCTGCCTAGATTTTACGCGGACCATTACTTAGTACGGACCAGTTACATGAGCAGGCCAGGCCTGGTTAGCAGGGCTAGCTTGGTTTGCCGAGATCCTGGCATGTCTGTTCATAGGGAGCCCACACAAACTGTGTGACCATTAGAAGTTTCAAAATATAATGAAATATTTAGGAATACTGAAACATCTGTATTAACACGAAATATTGTGAAGAATATTTAAGTTTGAGTTCAGTTTAATGGAAAATTACTTCAGTGGTTGTCTGTTATGGCTCTAAATGCTGAAGTTTAGCGATTTGAAGGTTTGTCGAATCCTGCTACTGTTAGTACATAATGAGAAAAGAATAAGGAAGGAAAACTGCATTTCAGACCAACTCAGCACCGAGCCAATTTTTACCCAGAAATTCTAATCGCTTAGCTTCTAAACCACAAAACAGGGCAAGCTCAGTAGTTTAAGTTTCTTCTTGTACCATTCAATGACATTTTTTTGGAAATGCGAATGCGAAGCATGAGCCGCTGAATATTAGTTTATTTTAAACTCAACGGTACACTGTAGATATTCTTTTATTTCTAAAAGCAATATTTCATGTTAATAGGGACATTTCAATATCCCTATAAATTTCATTATATTTTGAAACTATGTACTAATGAGCACATAGTTTGTGTCGGTTGCCCGTGGACTGTTAAATATACCAAAAGTAAACTTGGGCCAAGCAATTATATGGGAAAACTTCAGCCCATCCTGCCAGGATCCCAGCAATGTCATGCCAGAATTCCAGCTTGCTGAGCTGAAAATGTTACATTTTAATCCTGTTTACCAGGCCGGGGTGACTTGCATCATGTACGTGTAATGCCAGGCTAAACAGTCATCTTGGCCTGAACCAGCCTGGCTAAATGGGCCAGCCCCATTCATGTAATCGGCCCCTATATATTGGATTGTTAAAGAAAAGAAATTATGTTATTGACAGTTCCAAGTGAGTAAGCAACCCTGATTTGCCAAAAAGTCAACATGTACTTTTGTTTACTGGTGTTTCATCCCTTGCTCTTTTGCATTGCTGTTGTTGCTGTCTTATCAACCCTCACTCAAACATTTAACCACTAACTTGAATATGACTTAGCACATCATCTGGAAACAGCATCCCCTGAGGGCTCTACTTTCAAGAAAAAAATGATTGTACATGTTGGACACCTTGCCCCATAATGTCAAATCACACCCTGCACAGCCACTCCCTCACAGCATTTAACATCAATGACTTGTCTGAACAGAGGTGGCCTAAACATGCAGAAATCAAATATCACAGGGTAAAGTTAGGTCTGGTCGCATAGCTTAAACATGGCAACGAGTGGAGAAGTACCTCAGACAGATTCCACAAGGGAAGACTTTTTCTCAGCTCTTCTTCATCTACCTGACATCTGCTAGTGTAGTAAGTGGAAATAGGAAATGGCAAGGGGTGACAGGCCGCACAATCTCTACCAGTGTCAAACACTTAGAAACCTATATTTTTGCTCTAACGATTATATCTTTTAAGGATTTTCCTTTTTAAAAAGATATATTTGGTGGTTCATTAAAGATCTCTCTGAGATATAGGTGGTTTTGTACAATGTGCCAATTTTTCACTAAAGCTTATTTGATGTTTGGCACAGATGGTTGGTATTGTGTCACAAAAGGCAGAATGTCTTTTTTGGTTTTATGCTGTTGTTTAAGCGCTGATGCCCTTTCTGTGAAATGAATTTCTGATAGGATTTTTCTATCAGAATATCAGTAAGCATGTTTTGAAATTAAAAATGTTCTCTTCCAAAGTAGCTTTTGAAGAGTTTGTTCATAGGAGTCAAAGGGCTTCGCCCTTTACGAACCATATTTTCACACTTGCTTGGCGATAAGAGGTGAAATGCATGTATTGAAGGGTCTCTGTCGGCTTAAGGTGGCTCTATACAGTTACTCATCATCAAATATACATAACTTTTTTGGCGATTTTCAGGACATTGATATTCGTTTCACTTTGAAAAAGCTACAAAAGCAACTAGCCTAGGCTTTATACTTTTGGAAAAAAATCAAAATTTCTGGACTCGATTCCGGACTCGATTTCTCGATTCACGGAAAATCTCTCCTTCATATAAAAACACATTTCAAGCACCGGTAGAGATTTTGCGTCCTGTCACCCCTTGCCATTTCCTATTTCCACCTACTACACTAGCAGATGTCAAGTCATATATTATCGAATGAAAATGTACTTTTAGGGAATTTTGCACTTTTTCGGCAACCATATTACAGAACGTCTTCTACATGTACACTGTACTTATGTTGTTTACCAATACACGCACTTAATGAGCTTTTCTCCACCCTCTGCATGTTAATTTTACTCGCACTATCAGAATTTTTTATACCCCTTTGTGTGTATTTTTTTACATGTGTGTGTTTCACATGTGTAAATTGTGTGCAATATGGCATCTTTACACTTAGGAAACCCTCGTGTAATGCTCCAATTCCTGTGCCCTGTACTGTAATTAGTTAATTAATAAATAATGGCAATAGGACTGAGTGGAGCCCCAGTTGGTCTAATCATACAAGTGATTAACAAAATCGAACGACCGTGTAGTGGGAGTCTGATTTGTTTGATGACGAGTCCTGTTACCAATTAATTATATCTATAACAAAATTTGAGAAGGAATAGTCAACGGTTTTAATTGTGAGATACATAAAAAAGAACTTATTCAAGTGTAACTCATCCATTAGAGTGTGCGCTCTGACGCTTACTGCCCAATTATTTAGGCATGATGCTTACACTGTTCAATTATTGCTCAAATCATGGCTGGTGATAGCCAATCAGATTGGAGAATTTTGTTATAGTTATGATTAATTAAGGACGGTGCTTCCTAATACAGAGGTATTTTTGTAAAGGTTATGACTATGGGGAAAAAGCAGATCTAAACAAGGGTTATTGGAATCTAAAAAGAATTTTGTAGGTAACCACGCATTTTTCGGAGATAATTAAGCAACCATAATTCTAAAAAAGCTTAAAAATACAAAGAATGTATGGTAATTTCTTTCCAAATTTAAGCTCAATTATCTCTGGAAAAATCACAGTTACCCCAGTATTCTTTTTGGATTCCAATAGCCCTTGCTAAGGACTGCTTTTTCCACATAGACATAAACCGCGCAAAAATACCTTTGTACTAGTAGGCAAATTCCTTAAGAAACTTTAATATCTCTGACCAGACAGAACATATGCGCAGTAACAAAAGGGGGTATCGTCCTTAATTAATTAATTAATCAATTAATTAAGGACGGTGCCTCCTTTTGTTACTGCGCATATGTTCTGCGCATCTCGGGATATTCGGGTTTCTTAAGGAATTTGTCCCCTAATACAACAATATTTTTGCGCAGTTATGACTATGTGGCAAAAGCAGATCTTAGCAAGGGCTATCAGAATCCAAAAAGAAAATTGGGGTAACCACGCATTTTTCAGAGAGGATTGAGCTTAAAGTTAGAAAGAAATTGCCATACATTCTTTGTATTCAAACGCTTTTTTAGAATTATGGTTGCTTACTTATCTCTGAAAAATGCGTGGTTACCCCTCATTTTTCTTGTTGGATTCCAATAATCCTTGCTCAGATATACCGGTAGTTTTCCCCATAGTCATAACCTTTACAAAAATACATCTTTATTAGGAGGCACCGTCTCTAATTGAAACTGTTACAGGATAGTAAATAGATTTAGCCAAGCCTAAAAGGGGAGCTCCCAAGGAATAAGCTGGTGTCCTTTTCTCAAAAATAATCCTGAAGGTTTTTGGTCCCAAATATATTTCGAGACTTTCTTGGCTCGTTCTCTTTCAAAAAGTGTGTCTCAATATTTTAGAGATCTGTTCTGTGAATCTGAGCTCTCGAAAGGTCATTCTAGAGTACAGCTTGATTTTTTTTTGCGGCATCAGACTGAACGCATATTTTTCTCACAAAGCCGTCTTGCTTGGTTTATGTAGTGTTTCCATACCCTGTCATTTAACTGCCAAGGCTTGTCAAATCTCCTCGGATTCTTGGCTGTTCGCTTGAATGAACTTGAAACGTCGCTCATTTACAACAACAAAATACAACTTACTCTGAAGTAAATGGGTTATCTTCTTGGGCAGGGGGTGGGCGTGGGGGGGGGGGGAAAGCAACTTCCGATACACTTTCTTAAATGAAATCCATACGATGTTCTCACAACTTGCAAAGCAACCAAGAAAGGTCCTAGTCGGCGGATACGCCTCCTGTGTGTGCGCAGATGTTGCATAGTCCAAAGGAACTCGAATGAAACTAAAAGGCGGCTAAAGGCGGATTCGGTTTTGTACTTGTTTAGGTAATTCACAAATTGATCGTACTTAACACTCTTATGATGTTTTAGTGCGTTTTGCTTCTTTTGAAGACAAACGTTTACTTTGAGAGTTTTTTAAACGCAAAGCAGAACAGTAGAGCTTTGATCAATCGAGTCTGTGCTGATCGACTGTGTAGAATTAATTTTCTGAAGTTGGGTAACTCAAAACTGGGATCGGATTTAACGCACTGAACTGTGAAATGATCTTGTAAGCACATAGCTAGATTAAGGCGCATTTTGTGCGTAGGTGTTGTTTACATTAGATTATATATAGCAGTTTTGATTAAATTTACTTTCATCGATGTTTTTTGGCACATTCCCCTTTGCAAATTATATAGATCGTGCTGAATAATCCTATGACTGGAAAACATGCAAACCCAGTACATATCTATCTCATCTCATGCTATAATTCCTTAAAATGATGCACAAAGAAACATTGACAGTATTCTTATTTATCACCCCTGAATAGTTCAAGCGCTTTCTCTTGGTGAGAATTTTCTTTACGTTGAATCATGGTCTTATTCTAGCGTTCAACTTTAAAAGTTTGTCGCAAACCGTTTTTTCTTTGTATTTTAATATTTTTATTTAATATTAGTAGTTTCTTACATCTTACAATACACACTATTATTTACATACACGTACAAAAGACTTCACGCATATTGCAAGTACAGGAGACCCTTTACCTGGCTCGTATTCTAAATTACAACTTTCAAAAAGAAGAAATTTGTAACTTATGACTTATATTATGCGCAGTACAGGACAGTTTTATACGATTTTTACACCTCGATATACTTGTCCCATTTTTTTTTTTTTTTGCATGGATTGGCTATTTATTACTAGATTTAGCAATACTGGTTTCAAGTTGATAAATTTTCTTTACTTGAGCCTTAAATGTAATAATAGACGGTTTAACCTTAATACATCTACACCAATATTTATGTTTCTTTGCAATTAACAAAATGTGGTTGGTAAACAAATCCTCTTCGTCGGTTATGCCTAACATTACATCTTTAAGCGAAAAGGATTTAATTTGAATATTCTGCTGGCCCATCCATTTTGTAACTTCTCCCCAAAACTTCTCGGTATAGTGGCAAGTTGAAAAGATATGTTCGAGAGATTCGTCTGCCTTCCCGCAAAAGGAGCAGGCTGGAGATGATGTTAGTCCAACTTTGCTTAGGAGGACATTTGTTGCAAGACATCTGTTGAGAAGTTTATATTGAAATTCCCGCGATTTTGTGCCCAAAGCAACACGATGTGGTAAGCGATATATTTTTTTCCTATTCAATTCATCATCATTTTTTAACAAAGCGTTGTATTTAAGTTGAGCTGTAGGTGGAGTAATGATTCTATTTCGGAGTTCCTTGTAAATAGTTAGAAACAGCTTTAGAAATTAAAACATTTTGCCCGTTTAACTGTAACTGGGTTTGATTTTGTAAGTTGAAGGGTTCGATATCACTATAGTTGTACGTTCTTAAAAATCTACGCCATTCTGCCGGAAGGGCATCAATTACACAACAAATTTTAAATACGTCTAACGGAGAGATATTAAATTCCCTTAGCTTATGTCTTGTAATGAGCTCGTTATCTTCAGAGACCAGGTCTCCTAATCTAAGTATACCCTTATCTGCAAGTCTATGATTGTAAACTGATTTTCCATTAATACAGATAGCTTTATTGTTCCACAGAACAATGTTTGAAAAGTCACCACCTGTGAGGTTGTTTGCAATATCTTGCCTTGCCGCCGAGCATTCTGCAAAATATTTTAAACATTCTTCATAAAAGAGTTTCACAAAAGTTTGACAGGCAATTTTTTTACATCAAAGTCACAACATAGAATAAACATGCCACCAACAGGTTTTAAATGATGCAGTAAAATTGTTAAGAATCGAAAAATTGTAATAATTTAGCCGTTTAATGATTAATGATTAACTCGTTGCCCCGATGATTTTGACGAATTTACCACTTAGTTGTATCGCGGGCGCATTTTGACACGTGTGACACGAAGGAAGACATGTTGCTTTGTGAGACCTCGTGGTTCATTCTAACGTAAAACAAAAAGGTAAAATCTATTGCTTTGTGTAACGACCCCTTTGCTTTTGACCGTTCTGCCGATTGAGAACAAAAATCGTTTTCCAGTTGCTGGGTTGTTTACTTGCGAGTGTTTTACAACAAAGAATTCTCTGGGCTTTTATAATGGAGTCGAGGTGTGGGGCTTTGAGTCCGCCATCTTCGACCTCGCTCACAAGAGCAAGACGTTTGACTTTGTCTCTTCCTTTCCAAATAAAGTTAAAAATGATTTTATTAGCTCCGTTAACAAATTCTTTAGCTAAACAAATCATACTCGCGCGGTATAAGAATACTGGGATAATAAACGTTTTAACTATTTGCCTTTTTGTGTGATTCGAGATTTAAATATTTATTGCTCTTCTCTCCTTTTTCATGCCAGGTTGCTTTTGATCGAATTATTGCGCCTTGAGCTAAATTTTCATATAAATTATCATATTCTATCTTTAAGTATTCTAGTTGTTGAAGGTTTTCATCGGATGGGTATTGTGCACAGTTTTCTTCGCAGGTTTTCAAAGAAGCCTCAATGTCAGTTACTTTTTCCCTTTTTTTACGCGCCTTTTCTTTGCCGTATTCCATCGAAACCTGTCGTATTCTATATTTAATTAAGTCTCACAAAATAATTAAGTAATTGTGTTGAATTCATCCAACCAAATTGGCATACTCTCATTAATTAATGTGATAAAGATGTCATCCTCCGCCAGGCTGGCGTTAAATTTCCAAAAAGAAGGGCCGTGTTTTTGCTTACTTATATTATTAAAATGGAGCACAATTGCGAATGATCAGAATTTATGGAGGAGATAGTATCAGTTCTTTCAATGTCTTCCTGACAAGCGTCACTTATTAACCAATAATCAAGTCTTTTTTGAATAAGCGGACGTTTTTGCCTCCAAGTAAATCGTTTAGTTTCAGGATTTCTTATTCTCCATATGTCTACTAAATCAAAATCTAAGCATAAATCGCTGATATTTTTGTGGAATCCTTTAGACGGGTTGCCACCAGAGCAGTCAAGATCGGTGTCGAGCGCAACATTAAAGTCACCTCCGATAAAAATTTTGTGCTCTTTATCGGCGACAAGATTTTCAATGGTCTTATTAACGTTTCCAAAAAAATCACATTGCTCTTGCACCTTATTAGGTGCATAAATATTTACAAGCAGGAAAGCTGAACTTTGTACTTCAGCTTCTATTATTAAATAGCGCCCTTCATTATCGGCATTGACAGAGTTTAATTTGAAATCTAAATCACTCCGTACTAAGGCCATTACTCCACAGCTACGATTAGTACCGTGTGAAAAGAAGAGCTTACCTTGCCATTGTGTTTTCCAGATGTCTTCAACTTCCATCGTGCTGTATGTTTCTTGTAGAAATACAATGTCATATTTGCGTTCATTTAACCACATAAAAAGAGCCTTTCTTTTCTTTGTAGACTGAATCCCTCGAACATTTAATGAAAGAAGTTTACAATCAGCATATTCCTTCTCGACTGGAACAATTGTTCATGAGATGGAATTGAAAGACTGCGCAAACATTTATAATCTACCCGAGGTCTTTTGGGTCGCACGTTTTTAATACATTTAACACAAGACAAAGGAAGCTTACACACTAACACTGAACACAATAAGTAAGAGGCAGCAGATATTTTGTATCTATAGCGCTGCCTTAGGAATTCGAGGCTATTCATATGTATAATACTGCGCTCCCGCCTTAAACTAAAACAAAAGAACAGAGAGTTAACTAAAATAATTACCATAAAAAATAAACTGTAACTCAAACTTTTACGGGAACGATTTGATACACGTCCTCACACCATGGTCGCCTCAATCCCCTCCCCGTCAAATCTCCTCGGATTCTTGGCTGTTTGCTTGAATGAACTTGAAACGTCGCTCATTTACAACAACAAAATATAACTTACTCTGAAGTAAATGGGTTATCTTCTTGGGCAGGGGGTGGGGGTAGGGGGGAGAATTAAATTTACTTTCATCGATGTTTTTTGGCACATTCCCCTTTGCAATTTATATAGACCACGCTGAATAATCCTATGACTGGAAAACATGCAAACCCAGTACATAACTGTCTCATCTCATGCTATCAATTCCTTAAAATGATGCACAAAGAAACATTGACAGTATTTTTATTTATCACCCCTGAATAGTTCAAGCGCTTTCTCTTGGTGAGAATTTTATTTACGTTGAATCATTCAAATTTGGTGCAGGTCGTAAGTATAATGCAATCTTGCATTCCGCATTACGTATGCAACATCTTCGTTAAAACAACAGAAAATAAACTCCTCGGGAGTAGCACGCATTGATTTTGATCAAAACAATAGCCACTCTAACGTAGCCGTCGTTTAAATAATCGGCCCTATGTATATTTCGTTTCGGGATTGTACAACCGCAATAGTTAACCATTAAAAACATTTTTATATGTAGGTTCCTATCAGCGGAGAAACAACAGCGGAAATACAAGAGGTTCGAACAATCACACGCCACATGGTTAGCCAGAGTGAAAATGCAACAACTAGAGAATCTGTCATACCTGAATTAAACATCGACCCTGCTTTACCCCCAGAAGAAGTCCTGCACCTTCTTGATCAGCATTTGAAAGGCTTGAACTTGCAAAGTGACGCCACATCAACAGAACACCACATGACTCTAGATCTGTGGGACTTTGCTGGACAGCACCTTTATTACTCATCTTACCCAGTTTTCTTATCTTCCCGGGCAGTTTATATGCTGATCTATAATCTCAGCAAACGATTAAACGAGACTGCTAAGCCCAGTTTTAGGCACGGAAATGTTGACACCCCACTGAAAAATCCGACTGGTGAAACTAATTTAGAGAATTTGTTGTCGTGGCTCGTTTCAGTTAGTACCATGTCTTCACCAAGACCAGTAGTAGATAAGAGCAAAGAGACCAAGAAAGGTCCGTCATATGTCCGCCCTCCTGTATTCATCGTTGGAACACATGCCGACAAACCAGTTGAAAACATCGATAGAATGGAAAAGCAGATTAAACAGGCAATTTCTGGAAAGGACTATGCGTGCCACGTAATCCGGCCTATCTTTTCAATTGATAATACGCAAGGCTCATCCGGTGATGGAATTCTTGCACTTCGGGAGCGACTGATTGAAGTGCTGAAGGACGAACCTTACATGGGGGAGGAGTTGCCAGTTCGGTAAGTTTCTCGGATTAAATAACTATGTACGTTCACTTTAACGGCAGCCCGGAACGATAGCTTCCTCTCCTTTCAAAAGGACACAGATATCCCCAGTTAACATGCACTAGTATTGTAGAACTCGCTTCTTATTTCATGTCTCAACGGTTGCATGTTTGCATAATTTTGTAATTTGCGTCCGATGAGTGTGTAGGCTTTTGACGTTTACATTTTCTATATGTTATTGATATTGAGATATAGCAAGGACCATAAAGGACAGGTCCTTCATTGCTCTTGAATATACATTTAGATATTTATTTGATGACCAGTTTTGACTTGCTTTTCTTCAAATTGGCCCTTATAAAAAGCCTTTTCAAAAGAAACACGCTCGGGAATTTTAAGGTCCATTTGCGATTTTAAGAGCTAATACTATTTCGCGTGATTAAAGATTTGAGTCAAGATTGTTCCAAAGATCCAAAGTCCTATAAAAACAGTTCGAAATTAAGATGTTGGGCGTTCCATGTTACCTTCGGCAATCACTTAATAGAAAAATTCGTTAATGCATTTGCCGCAGTTACTGGGAATCATTCATCACTCAGTAAGAGCTTTGCCATTAGGATGAATACTAGAACAGGAGAGAATTTTGCATGCGCATGTGTATATCCGCTGGACTATAGTAGTGTGTTCGCGGGAATCTACTTGGAGCGGGAAGTGTAAATAGCGCGAAATCGCATTACTTATGTTCATCGCCTTTATGTTAGCTAAAACTATAAACATTACGATGTTTTAAAGATGAAAGTTATATGATTTATTTTTTATTATGCTAACGCATAAAATACGACCACCCATTTTAGGCGTAACTTTTTTCCGCGTAAGAAAATTTTTGAGTACTTCATGTTTTTAATTTAATGTGTTCCTTGCTGTAAAAAATGACGAGAGAGGAAAAGGTAAATACAAATTCAGTTTGAATTCTCGGTTTTAAGTTGGTTTTGTGGTTTGCTTTGGAGTCAGATCAGGGACATGAAAAATTGACTCAAATTATTAACTAGGATAATGCGTTTAATGAACAGCAAACTGTATACATATTGAAGCCGGAAAAGAATGCCAAAACAAAAGAAAACACGAATTAAAAGACAATCAAGCGCTGAGGCACACCGATGCATCCACACTGAGAAGTCTACCACGGTGCTGCCTGAATGAAAACAACTAACAGAGATATTTGAAGCACATTTGAAGCACATTTCCCAGGAAATGGTATACTGCTTTTCAGGCCATATTAGAAAAAGATATCTTTTCATTTAGTTTAGCTTTTGGAAAATCAACTTAAAAATTTACAGACGCATTCACTATACACCAGCAAGGCAGATGCAAGATTTGTAGCTGAATTTATTGAGTTCACTCTAAAAGTACACATCATACCGTACAACAACATTTGATGTCATCTTAAGGTATCACGCTGCCTAAAGCTAGGATAACTAAATCTTCACAGTCCGTGACGATTTGGACACTGGCAGTGATTTAACGACAGGAACTGATGATCTTAAAGATGTGACGAATCATCGCAATTTTAAACGTAACTTTAGCAGATATGAAACAGAAAGCCTGAAAAATTCAGGCTTGTACGGGAATTCGTACCAACGACCTCTGCGATTCCAGTGCAATGCTCTACCAACTGAGCTAATAAGCAAACAGCTAGGGAGCTGGTGATTTTGATGATCTTAGCTTGTTCTCACCCTCTACCAGCACAGCAAAACACGACCTCAAAAACTGGACTGATCGCTGTGATTTCTTTCTTGTTTATGCAGAAAAGGCAGACCTATCAAAATTTGAAGACATTTAAAGAAAGTACCACTCAACACCGAAAATTCCCCTGTTAAGTTCCCATTAAAAAAATTCTGCTACAGAATTCAAAATTCTTCTACAGATCACTGTAGCAGACCATTTTTGACAATCAAATTCGCAGCATCTTATGATAGTGGAGGTGTCCGAGACTGCATCTGAGATTAGATAAAGGTGGGGAACAAGACCAGATTTCGAGATAATCGATTGGGGAAAACGGCAAAATTGTAATGTCACAAATAAGTCCAAGAATTATTGACATCGTTTAGCCACGAGAAAAATTCACGGTTGCACCATTAGGTTGTCAAACGTACTTCTCTATATCTGAGGACTTACATTATGCAGTAATTTGTCCGCTGACTTCCTTCACATGTTTAAAACTTGGAAACGACGTTTAGGCTCGAAACAGCATCCCACCGCCATGAATGGCAAGTTAAGACCAAAATGCACTCGTCCTCGCCACAGCAATACATAGAGTTTCTAAAGATCACATCCACTGGAGAAACATCAAAATGCCTTTCATTTTGAACGAGAAATTCGCCGAGCAAATCTGGTACGTTATGTAAACAGTTGACACAAAATCTACCTCTCCGTGCTCACCAGCCCATGCGCATGCAAATTTCCCTCCTGTATGAATACCAGTACCTTCACTAGATTTTACAGCTTCAAGTACCTAGGTTTCATGGAGTGATCTCATTAATCATGTAACTGGTGAGATCTCCTTAAGGCTTTCCATGCTTATATAACACTCGATAACACATTTTCTCGAAAGATATTTAAAGGAAGGAGTTTCCCTATCAGAATGTCAAATAGCAGCATATAGACCTTTTCTCAAACAAACAGATGTACATTCTAAGAGTTCTCAAGATAACGTCTAACAGTTTGTTTCCTTAATTTAAATAAATCTATTTTTCACTCGCTTGCTCGCGAGTATCAGGTGGCGGAAGTAATTTTGATTATCCGTCAAATGTGGGCAGTAGACTTGGCTTGGTGGAGTTGTATCTGGGGCGTTCGTTTCGCTTAACGCTTCCGCAGGAATAGGCTACTAAGCCAAAGAAAGTAGCGCCTGCTCGGAGTTAACTACATGCGTAATAAATCGAAATGATTTAAAAACGTTGATCAAGTGGACTGAGTGCAGTACCAATTCAGACTTGTTGAATTTGAATTACTAATTTGCATATTTTAATTTCCTTTCTTAATTTGCTCCTCAGATGGTTTAACTTTGAGAAGGTTGTTGAAGCGTTGGTTGCCAAGAAAATGTATTACTTGAACCTCGAACAACTTAAAGCCATTATCCAGAAGTATTGTTTCATCGACAACGAGGATGAAGTGACCCTTATGTTGGATTTCTATCATGACCTCGGCAAGATTGTCAAACATGGCAGCACAGTAGTACTACGGGCTGAATGGTTGATTGATCTCTTTAAACAACTTATAACCTTTCGTTCTTTTAAAGATATGGTAAGAAGCAGTTATGTGCATGTGTCACT
Organism: Siderastrea siderea; assembly: GCA_964030785.1. NCBI lineage: Eukaryota > Metazoa > Cnidaria > Anthozoa > Scleractinia > Rhizangiidae > Siderastrea > Siderastrea siderea. The sequence continues at coordinate 29,959,096 of OZ034974.1, forward strand.
CTAACTTAGAGTCTTACCAGTAGCAGACTTACCTCTACAAGTCTGTTATGACTCAGACCGTAGTGATCAATGTAAATTTCTTCTTTTCTTCAGTGGAAGTGACCACTTAACATCTCACGACATTTCCTAAACGTTTTTTCTTTTATACTGAGTCGAATTCTGCTGTGTGAGAGTAATAAAATTAGAACGTAGAATTAAATGCACAGTCAATTCTGCGTGGAATTGAGGCATGTGTGCAAGGTGTGCCAAGTGTTCGTAGGTTCGTCCCCCAACTCTTTCTCACGTGTGTCAAACCTATTGTTTGCAACCTGGCGCACGTTTTGCTTTTATTTGAAGGATAATTAGCGGTAATGTTGATAGTTAATCGGATACTTCACACTTGTCTTCAAAAGATTTGCGAGCTTTCTACACCAGAGCAGTGGTGGCAGATCACTTTATCCTACATTGAGCTAGCAGATAGCAACACTAAGACGTCAGCTTTTAAGCAGACAAATTGAATTCTGTTGAGTGGATTCATTAGAAAAATTATAGGGATAAACGCCTTTGAAATGGGGCTCAAACGTTCGGGACACCCTGTATAAATCATATTCGTAACTGCTGTGACTATGTATTTATTTCAGTCCATACATCCAACTCAGATATACATGAATTTATTCATATACCTCCAATCACAGTGATCTTCTTGTATGACAATTAGCCTTCCATGTTTTCGATGTTTTCTTGTCTGTATTTATTTTCTTTTTGTCAGGATCCTAAACATGAACCATTCTGGAAAGAAATGAGGAACACAGGTGTCCTCAGGAAGGCACTTGTTGATGATGTGTTTGCGAAATTTTGTCAGCAAGGTGCAATCAAGGAGGACATCTTAAGCATGATGGAGCAGTTCGCATTGATCGTTAAGTTTGGTGCACATTACTTTGTACCCTCTCAGCTAACTTCGCCATGTGAAGGCCTATGCAGAGTGGAGCCTTCGACTTCAGATCCGTGTCTATTGTATCTTCACTTTCCTGGGGGGTTTGTTCCTCATGGTCTCTACTCGCAGCTTGTGTCACGGTGCGCCAAATGGTGCTCTGGGTCCAAGCAGAAACCTGTTTTTCGCGACAAGGCATGCAGTTTCATTACAAGGGAGGGTACTCATCGGTTTATTCTTTTTTGCAAGAAAAGGTTCATCACGATCGTATTGAAACAAACAAACCAAGAAGATGCAGCCTCAACAGCTGAAATTGCAGAAGTGCCAAATGATTTGCTATGGTTTGTGAAAGACACGTTGCAAACTTTTAAACGGGAGCTTCCTTGGTTAAGGAACTTAGAGTACGAATTTTGTGTCGAATGTCCTTACTGTCCAGAGGAGGAAAACACCTGTTATAACCACGACCAGGTTTCCTGCTCTCACGAGGACTGCATGTGCGTTCTTCAAGTTCAGCCAGGAGGGCAACTAAGCTGCTGCCCACACAGTGGCGAGATACCAACGTTGCCACGACTGAAAAAGTGGTTCTCAACCAAGGTAAGGATGAATGTAATAGAAGAGTTTCTACTTGTGCGTGGGGAGGATACCCATGGGGAGAGCAAACTAGAAATTCCACGAGAGGGATAGTCATCTGAAGGAACTGCAGGGCCATGCGTATCTATGCAAAGCAAGCCAGGTATACGGTGGCGTTTGCACTACTTTGTAATTTCAAGTACAGCGCGTTGCCATTGTAACCCGTCGACTATTTCCGAGTTAATCTACTTACATCTATTTTTAAACTTCGACGAAAGATAGACCCAAAACCTTCCTCAGAGCAACTGAGGAAAAACAACAAAGTCACAGTATATTTACGTGCAATCTCGTTTACATGACACTAGATAATAATGATAGATCATAGGTCATGGAGGTATCCCAAGAGTCAACAGATGGGTAGCACTTGTCAATACATACCACCCGAGAATTCCAAATATCGAGGAGATTCTACACGGGCTTCATCCGGTCTTACAGTCTTCTGAGCGTTGTTCAAGGCCATTTCGAAAGTACGTATGGTAGCTTATCATAAACCAAAAAGCCTTTGGTATACACTAGTCCGTGCGGAAATTAGGATGGAAGTTGTTAGTAAGGGTTGTCCTAAAAGCGGTAGTGTAAGATGTAAGGTTTCTCATTATGTCGCTGAGGACACGAAGTTTAGAGGCCCGAATTGTGTTATTAATTACAAACTGAATTGTAACTCAGAAACTGTTGTACATCTTTTTGTCATGTAAGCGATGTGGAATACAACATGTTGGCTTGACTAGGACAAACTTAATGCAATGGGGACTCTCTCTTTGGAGGCCAGGTCTAAAGAGGATCTTGTGTACCAGCACTTTTTTATTTGACCAACACTGGGCTTAGATGATGTAGAAATTAGAATCATTGACCAGGGCCCTTGAATGGTTTACTTAGAGAAAAGGAGATCTATCTACTGAGATCACTTATCCCGTTGGGTCTTGATGTGGATGATTTTTTTTTATCAGAAGGACAAGAAAGTAATTCTATTCTCATACTTTCCTCGCTTACGTGCATGGCATGTGTAAATTTCCGTTACACCCGTTAGCTTCTTACACAAGATTGCACGTAAAAATACTGCTTTGTTTTTCCTTAATTGCCGTGAGATTAATTTATAATTGTTTTCAATAATTAAAAAAGGCGCCTCTAATTATTTCGTATTCTGAGAAGCTATCTGAGTGGTGATGCCATTTGATTTAGGCGTTGTCCGTGTTTATGACTTTAAACGCATCTTTTTTGGCACTTCACATCGCCTCAAATGGGAAGCGTTTTCAGTTTCTGTTGTTTAAGGCTTAGACATCTGGAAAAATTCGAATAAGGGAGATCTAGTACAGTTGTAGGGGATGACTAAGTGTCCTCTCTGACACTGGTGCACGTTGGTCTGTGCCCAGTGCCGTTAATTTTGAATCTTTTGGTGACATCAGTTTGTCTGACAATTGAAATGTCTGCTCAGCTGTTGAGCAACAGCGCTCGTGAGGGTGCTGTTCACTTAGCGGCGGAAAAATTTGTGTTGATGTTGAACCTGGGCCTTTCTTTCTTGCAGGAGGTGCATCCTTCTTCAGTTGGATCATCACGCAGTCAACCAGGGCATTCCACTAACTCACTGAAAGTTACTCTCTTGGCTAGTGAGTGGGGTTCATCTAAGGGTGGCCTGTCAACTATAAACAGAACTCTTGCAGTGCAGTTGGCAAAACTTCCAGACGTAGAAGTCAATTTCTTAGTACCTCCTAATGCTTGTAATGAACAAGACAAGGAAAGCGCTAAAGATTACAAAGTTACCATTGTTGAAGTACAGAGTCGTGTAGGGTACGACCGACTTGACTACCTGATCTCTCCACCGAAAGACCTAGCCATTGATGTGGTACTGGGTCATGGTGCGAAGCTTGGTAGACAGGCCCAGTTCATTACAGAGACACATGGTTGTAAGTGGGTGCAAGTAGTACATACTGAACCTGAAGAACTGGGAATGCACAAGGACTACCCCGGAGCCATTGCTCAAGGTGAAGAGAAGAACAAAGCTGAAGTAGACCTGTGCAGAAAGGCGGATGATGTTGTGGCAGTTGGGCCCAAGCTTGCAAGAGCCTTTTCATCCCAACTTCGCTCGTGTGAAAAACATCAAGATATCTTTCAGCTGACACCAGGCATATCCCTTGAATTTACAAAGGTTAAACAAGCCGCACACGATATTGGTGGTCTATTTACGGTCTTAACCTTTGGCCGTGGCGATGCCGAAGATTTTAGCATCAAGGGATATGACATTGCTGTTAAAGCAATGATTGAATTGAGGGATGAATCTTATCGTCTGATCTTTGTAGGTGCACCCGATGGAGAGCAGGAGGATGTCGCAAAACGCTTACTCAAGATTGGCATTTCTAAGAATCAGCTGAGGGTCAGAAGGTTTCTGCAGAGCAAAGAGGAATTAAAAGAAGTGCTATATGAAGCTGATTTAGCGATAATGCCCTCAAGAACTGAGGGCTTTGGCTTAACTGGTCTGGAAGCAATGTCTGCCGGTCTCCCCATTCTTGTGAGCGGCAACTCAGGGTTTGGGGAGACACTGTGCAGTCTACAATTTGGTGGGTCATTTGTGGTGAAATCCGACGTCCCTAAAGATTGGGCAAAGGCAATCTCTGTTGTCCGTCGGAAAGACAGAGCACAACGACTTGATGAGATTCAAACGCTGCGTAAAGAATATGAAGAGAAGTTCAGCTGGGAGACGCAGTGTCACGCCCTTGTGTATAGAATGAGGAATTTGGTTAACGGTTAGAAGTGTTACTGTATGATCCCAAAAACTGTGAACACGTTCATTTGACTTTGAGTTTGGCGCGACCAATTAAACTGAAAATCAAACCACAATCACACAAGCCACAAGGACAATTACCGTTACGATTTACTGTTTTCAAATTTATAGTTCATCAAATTAAAAAAAAAAACAACTGATTAGCGTGACGGAGGCTTGGAAATCCCGTGTTAGTGTTTCATCAGGATGTCCAACACCTCAAATTTCGTTCCAAAACACAGCGCTGCGCGTCGTGCTTTCAACTCTCTTCTCGGTTTTGGAAATCCCTGATGACACTTGCTGTCTAGTCTTCCCACATATGATTGGTTTTCCCTCCTAACTGGAGTGCTTACGCTATTTCTGACTTGCTGTGTAAATCAGGAACAAGAAAAGCCCCAGGGGCATTAGACCCCGCCGTTGTTCTCCCCCCGGGGGTGTAAGATATGTTACGGTCACTCAAGATAAAAGCCCTTGCCTGTGTAGCGAAAGACACGACGAGTATTTGTTTGGCCGAGCGAAAACCGGAGGTCTGGGGCAAGTGACCACCAAAAAAAAAAACCACGGAAAAAAAATGGGTATTACTAGACCCGTCCTGACGGCGGGGTAACAAGCTGCATCAATAAGCATGATGTCGACATCGTGCTCATTCGGTGAGCTTATGTGGAGGGAATGAGTCTCGATTTTCTGCAATCGTAGTGTTTACATTGTTCTGCCATGAAAGACGGTTCTCTAGGGTGCTTCTTTGCCTATTTTATCAGATATTTCTGTACATTGCAAGTTATCGCTGCCACACCCATTGTTTGTCGAACAGAAAGTGTCAACTTTTCAGCGCGTCATTACTTTCGGGGGTTCGCTACTTTTAGGATTTACTGGTGACTATTTAATTTAGTCGCTACTTTCGAAGGATGGCAGCTCCTTTTGCTTGATTACTTTCAGACCTCTGCGGCATGCTCATTCATTTTATTTTTGTGGACATTGTCGACACTTGGCGGAAGCTAGGGCGTCGGCTCAATTTTCAGGAAGCAAACCTGATTGGATTTGACGATTGCCAAAAGAAATTATGTGAGAAAGTATATGCAATGCTGTTGGCGTGGAGACAGAGACAGATCAGGTGGCACTTACCGAGTCTTATATGATGCATTGTGTAATAGCTATTTAAGAGCCATTTTCTGAGAATATCGAGAATCGAAAGACACTCACAAAAAATCGATTTTTTTTTTATTTTGCCAAAACATCCCTTTGGGTAAGTTAATTCAAGAAAAAATAATCCAAAGTTCCAACGAGTTATTTAACGGACGAAAATTTTAAAAGTTCGAAAAATGCATAAAATGGCGGTTTTAGGGTCTCCAAACGGCTCAAATTCTCACTCAACTTTAGGAAGCCGGTGAGAGCGTAAAAAAGATTCTTTTAAAACGAAACAAACCACGAACATTATTTAACCTTTCTACTTTAAAACTGTGTAATAAATTTGGCAATGTTTGGCTTCGAACATTTTCAAGCGGCGTTTTTATCGAGCCGCTCTTAACCTTGCTAATCACAGGGTAAAATGAAGGCCAACTTCGGCCGCTTAAAACGGCATCTGGTATGTATCGTTCAATGATTAAGGCTACATAGAAAGAAAGCTCTGTCATTGTACTTTTCACCAGGAAAGTTACAGCTTTGGGAATCAAATACTTCCCCGTCAGTAAATTTTTACTGTTTAGTGATCTGAGCGGGTAGAATTATATGCAAATTACAAATTTAATTCCTGGAATACTGCTAACAATTACAAAGGTCGTTTAAGATAGGCTCTCGATTAGTTACACATGCACGCACAATGTTTTGCCTGATCTTTGAAAGAAAGTTCTGCTTTCTTGAGTCTTGCTGAGTCTTATTATGTTAAAACAAAGCAGATTTTTAACGGCATTTCAACAAGACAGGAATCACTCATTCAACTTAACCAAGATAACATCGAAAACGCAGAGAAACGACGTACTATGCCGCCTACCTTGCCAACCGAAAACGCAACAATACAACAGAAAAACATTCCAAACTGTAAACAAACGAATTTTCAGTTTCCTGATTGAGCGAAGATATTTTAAACACATCGCCTAGAGGAATACGCGGAAAGACAGGTGACCTCTGCACTGACCCGCAAGTGTCACACCACAGTAACAGAGAGAGTCACGTATTCAATTTCTGTTATGTGATTTGAGATAAAAACTTGGTGGAAAGTTAAAAAGAAAAAAAAAACTTGCAAAAGATAGCTAGTACTTTGTTGGATTACATGTTAGCACAAGCTCCACAAAGGAGTTTTTACGGTCACGACTCTCTCTATTAAGCGCGGTAATTTCGCAATGTACGTGCTGTCGTAATTTTACTACTAATTTAATTACAGCTCATGAAATAAAATAAATATTGCAGTAAGTTACATTCACAGTGTGTAAGTACTGATATATGGCGTTGTGTACTTCTTCCACTCTTCTGGAGAGGGTTACTACCTGTGGATTAAGCAGTTGTTACCCAGGCCACGTTGAAGTTGTTTCCCTAAAAGACTGCACAAGACACATCTCGCGGCATCTTCAATTGCACGGACCAAGTGCAGATAAAGCGGTTGACAGTGAATTCAAGTTGTTGTTAGTCCGAGCAGGTAATGTTATTGCATTTTGTTCTGGAATTACTGTGTTCCATAATTTTGGTCACAGATACTTCATAGCACTCGGCGTCCCTTAATCTAGGTTCTGCAGAGTCGCGCCACTCCCGTGCCCACGGGCGCCCGGGGGAGTGGGGGTCGATTCCCGGTCCCGGTGTCATGTGGGTTGAGTTTTGTTGTTGGTTCTCGTCCTTGCTCCTTTGTCTTGCTCCTTTTTCTCCAGGTACTCTGGTTTTCCTCCCTCCATAAAAACCAACATTTCCAAATTCCAATTCGACCTGGACGTAGGGCCATAAGGGAGACTACAGTTTGACTGTAATTATGCACCCTACTGAAATGAAGTGCATTTATTTATTTTTATTTTGACCAATGTTTGGGTGTAGGGGTGACGCTGCGGGTTTGACACCCTGGCCCTGTTTAGGACAGAAAAACGAAATTTAATGTCGATCGTATTGACCATACCCAGTTGGGGAAGACGGGCATAAAATTATATACCATGCTTAGGGACAGAGACCAAAAACCATATCCTGTCTAGCGGCAAACCCCAGTATAGTCCACATAAGGGAGTAACCCTCCCTTCCGGGCGGGAGGAGGGGGGTGATGGTGCCGTGTTTAGCAGGACGATAGCACGATGTAATTTCAGACGCCAAAAATTGAACTTCAATGCAATCTTCCTTACAGCAGTTCGAGCGAGCGAGACGCGGAAGCCACGCAGGCCCATGCGAGAACTCGCCCACATGATACCTTTTCTCGCGTTGCCATTTTAGCTAGCCTTTTTTTGTTTTTTGCGTCATGGGGTTGAAAGCTTAGACTTTTCTACTGAAAAAATGCCTAAATAACCAAAAATCAAAGATAAATATACTTTGAACTCTAGGCTTCCAACCTCATGACGCAAAAATCAAATAGCAAAGCGAGAAAGGGTATCATGTGGGCGAGTTCTCACATGGGCCCGCGTGGCTTCCGCGTTTCGCTCGCTCAAACTGCTGCCAAGGAAGATTACATCAGGGAAGGTTCAATAATCACATCGTGCTATCGTCGATGAATATTGTGCTAAAGTTGAGCGAGTTAAGGCTAAGCACGGCACTCTCCACCCCCCACCCCCCGCCCCACGGAAGGGAGGGTTACTGCCTAATGTGGTCTATACTGGGGTGTGCCGCTGGACAGGATATGGTTTTGGTCTATGTCCCTAAACATGGTAAATTATTTTATGCGCATCTTCCCCATCCGGGTATAGTCAGTACGATCGACATTCCATTTCGTTTTTCTGTCCTAAACAGGGCCAGGGTGTCAAACCCGCAGCGTCACCCCTACACCCAAACATTGGTCAAAAGATCCTTTCTTCCCCGCCCCCTCCCTACCCCCGGGAGCCGGAGGGGACAGGAGTAGCGCGACTCTGCAGAACCTAGATTAAGGGACGCCGAGTGCTATGAAGTATCTGTGGCCAAAATGATGGAACACAGTAATTCTAGAACAGAATGCAATATCATTACCTGCTCGGGCTAACGACAACTTGAATTCACTGTCAACCGCTTTATCTGCACTTAGTCCGTGCAATTGAAAATGCCGCGAAATGTGTCTTGTGCATTCTTTTAGGGAAACAACTTCAACGTGGCCTGGGTGGCCTGTGGCTTAATCCACAGACAGTAACCCCCTCCAGAAGAGTGGAAAAACTACACGACGCCATATATCAGTACGTACACACTGTGAATGTAACTTACTGCAATATTCATTTTATTTCATGAGCTGTAATTAAATTAGTAGTAAAATTACTACAGCGCGTACATTGCGAAATTACCGCGCTTAATAGAGAGAGTCGTGACCGTAAAAACTCCTTTGTGGAGCTTGTGCTAACATGTAATCCAACAAAGTACTAGCTATCTGTTGCAAGTTTTTTTTTCTTTTTAACTTTCCACCAAGTTTTTGTCTCAAATCACATAACAGAAATCGAATACGTGACTCTCTCTGTTAGTGTGGTGTGACACTTGCGGGTCAGTGCAGAGGTCACCTGTCTTTCCGCGAAACTGAAAATTCGTTTGTTTACAGTTTGGAATGCTTTTCTGTTGTATTGTTGCGTTTTCGGTTGACAAGGTAGGCGGCATAGTACGTCGTTTCTCTGTGTTTTCGATGTTATCTTGGTTAAGTTGAATGAGTGGATTCCTGTCTTGTTGAAATGCCGTTAAAAATCTGCTTTGTTTTAACATAATAAGACTCAGCAAGACTCAGCAAGACTCAAGAAAGCAGAACTTTCTTTCAAAGATCAGGAAAAGACATTGTGCGTGCATGTGTAACTAATCGAGAGGCTATCTTAAACGACCTTTGTAATTGTTAGCAGTATTCCAGGAATTAAATCTGTAATTTGCATATAATTCTACCCGCTCAGATCACTAAACAGTAAAAATTTACTGACGGGGAAGTATTTGATTCCCAAAGCTGTAACTTTCCTGGTGAAAAGAACAATGACAGAGCTTTCTTTCTATACAGTCTTAATTATTGAACGATACATACCAGATGCCGTTTTAAGCGGCCGAAGTTGGCCTTCATTTTACCTTGTGATAAACAAGGTTAAGAGCGGCTCGATAAAAACGCCGCTTGAAAATGTTCGAAGCCAAACATTGCCAAATTTATTACACGGTTTTAAAGTAGAAAGGTTAAATAATGTTCGTGGTTTGTTTCGTTTTAAAAGAATGTTTTTTACGCTCTCACCGGCTTCCTAAAGTTGAGTGAGAATTTGAGCCGTTTAGAGACCCTAAAACCGCCATTTTATGCATTTTTCGAACTTTTTAAATTTTTCGTCCGTTAAATAACTCGTCGGAACTTTGGATTATTTTTCTTGAATTAGCTTACCCAAAGGGATGTTTTGGCAAAAAAAAAAATTCGATTTTTTGTGAGTGTCTTTCGATTCTCGATATTCTCAGAAAATGGCTCTTAAGTCGTAAGTCTTAGCGGAGGACATATGTTACTGCTCTGAATGAAAACCTGTTTTGTTTCAAAGTTTCCAGTCCACTGCAACATTCATTCTCTTAATCCAACAAAGCATTAGTTTAGAGTGAAGTTCTTCATAAATTAAGGTTTACCTCTTAGAAAATGAAAAAAAGTGCAAGAAACTTGTACATTTTGTACATATTTAAAATAGCCATGAAAATTGTCTGTACATAAATCTTACTAGCTATTTATAGATATGAAACTATTATTTCCTGCAAACGATGTCGAGGATTTTTACGTAGATTTTTTGTAACAAGAGAAATACAACAAAGTTGTTCTTATTTTCACTGCTACTCTTCTTTGCTTTCTCCGTACCATTTGGGATCATTCTCCGTACGGTGTACTTTAAAGCCTGAAATAGTACAGAAAAAGGACAGGGATAACTACAACTGAGGAATGTTTGGAATTGAAAAACCCAGTTAGTTTCTAAACCGCATTTTAATACTCCTATTAGGAAGGATAAGCCCCCCTGTCACTATTTTATGAGAGAGCTACCGCGCCTCTAATGACCCTCCCTTCCCTCCCCGCTTTGGAAATGTGAGAGGGCTCCAGTTCGAATTGATAGTTGGAAAAAGGTAGCTGTTCTCAGACTTAATTGCTCAGAATATCGAAGAAAGCTTGTTAACTGTTTTCTCTGTAAATACAACCAAGAATCGTTTTTTCGGTTGGGGGGAGGGCGGCTAAAACTATTAAATCGATTCTAAACGACGGACACATTTGTGGAGAGTGTCATAATTGCTGTCAGGGAATGCCATAGGTGAGTAAATTTTGTAATTTATGTTTTCTAGCGAGCAAAAAAAGCACATGTAAAGATGCTGTCTAGGGTCCCACTGAAAACCGCCTTGGAGCTGTAAATCTCCTCTGAAGACATTCATATGGTTATTTACTGAATTATTTTTACTTATGACAAAAACTTTTATGCCGCAAAGCCCTGGCTTTTCCAGTCCTCCATGCCCGAGAAAGATTTGGCACTCCTTCGTAGTCCCAACAATTTTCAAGCTGAAAATCTTCAAACCCACCGGCCTATATGATGTGTTTTGCCATGTGGGTATAATGCGCCAAAAGAGGAAAACTGGCATTGGTAGAGAGTTCATCACACGGATGGCTCGTGCGACAAAATTGTGATTTTGGTTGGGAAATTTTCAGCTTTCTTATAAACATTTGTAGTATTTGTGTTTAGGTTTTAGTGTTTTTTGGAATCTGGATACGAGGTTTCAAAAGAAATGGCACATGTTTGCGCTTAAAAGAACTATCCATTGATTGCGAAATTGGAGTAAAACACTTGTATGCCACTTAACGTAAATTGTACTGATTTCCCATATTCACGGCGCTTTGACTGCCTGTGGTGTGGTGCAAATGCCATCAAACATACGACTGTAGAGTAGCTGAAGGGTCGATTGAGATGTGAACTTGCGGAGCCCTGATTCTTGTCACGTGATCACCGATTTGATGGCCACCGGCAATCAGTTAGGCTAATGGAATCTTGCATGCTGTGAATGAGTCTCAGCTTGCAGTCGCATCGCCTTTGACTCCTAAGGCAATGCTTTCTTGAACAAAAAGTTCACTTTACATAAGTTGCAGATATGCGCGATAAAAAAAGCACTTGAGAGCACGAAAGGGCGATTTTTGTGCTTAATTTACAAAAAATAATCTTATTTTGGACAACTGACTATTAGATGTATCGTTGTTTCATTGATTCAAACGTCGCATTTTACATGCTCTGAAATTGGCAACTAGAATCTACGCGTGTAAAATACGACGTTTGAGCCATAGCTTGAACTTCCGGCTTTCACTGCGTGCAAAAGAGCACACTCAGTTCTAAAACGCGTCATAAGAAGGAAATGACCTTAAGTACCCTTTGCCATTGTTATTCAAAGCAGCGTTCAATTTGGTGCTCTCCTGCACGAAGAGTGAAACTTAGTTCCTGTTTATTTCAGTTACAGAGCCAGTATCAGAGGCAAGCGACGCGACATCGCTGCCTGTTGACGAAGCAAGTAATGGCATGGGTTGCACAGTTTTTCGCCTTCGTCTAAGGAATTACCCTGAAAAGTATAATCTTAAACGTCTTATTTAGGTTGATTGCTTTCCTGTTAGCTGTTGACTGAACTGAAGAAAAATAACCGTCTTGACAGAGCATTTCACAATTCGAAATATACTCCAACCAAAACAGGTGAGTACTTTGTGAAGATTAATCAAGAAAAGAAAAGTTGGTTTGTATACCCCTTTTCAATCAATGTATGTATATCACTAGACCTGCAACAAGTCTACCTTCAATGCTTGGTCAAGGTAAGACCGACGAAGTCGCAAAAAGAGCTTGGGTCGGAGGCGACGAAGGAAAAACCAAGATACTGGGAAAATGTCAATTTATAATGTCTAATAAGCTCGTCAAATTGCTATTTAACATTGCTTATGCCTCTGAATGCAAATTTTCGAATGACGTTATATTATATTTAATAACAAACAATTTACTAACCATACAAAATAAATTAAGTAACGCACTATGCTTCCGTCAATCCAACAGATAAGGTCAGAAATAACTAAGGTTTTCTTTCATAATTCAGGGGCACCCAACGGGAATGTTTTGGCAAAACACTTGAAATGTCATTCTCAGCTTTCTTAGATTGTTTCAGAGGTTTTTGAAGGCATATTTTTGCAAGCTAATACAGGATGATCTCTTCGGTGTTTTTAGCTTAAATAGCAGAAAATTTAAGGAAACGGAAAAATCTCTGCCGAATTTCCGAGCTGCTACTGGCTGTCCAAAAATGCTAGTTGATCTTAATTATTTTATACTCTTAACGACTTATTTGTTTCTTCGTAAACAACAGGAGTGAATTAATGCGCTTGTTGCGAGGTCTGAGGTGATGTTTCGCTAAAGAAGACTTAAGTTTTCATTGCAATTAAATCCGAATAATCTCCCGAACAGATATTCCTCCGAAACGAGCCGTTGGGTGCTCCAACCTGTTCGCATCTATGCTCAGCGGGCGACTGAACACATGTCTAGGAAAGGAGCGAAGCTGTGACGCATTGTATGATTTCTTAGATGTCATTTATACCCCAATAATTGCAGTAGTGTGAAGCAGTTAAATCATAGTTCAGCCTTTGTTTTTATGTTAACTTAGGAACATCAGTAAACTATTTGGATAAAGTTTTCATTCATTTGTACATATTTAAGTTACCTACATTTTTTGAAATGGGAGAAGCAAAACATTTTTTTTACAAATGAAATCAGTATGGGGAATTTGTAGATGGGCTGTGCGAACGACGGATACCTATGCACATCTTGCGAATTTATAACTGTTAACCGTAGTTTGGAGAAGAGAAAATTAGTCGATAGTTTGTGATATGACAGAGAATTGTACTCAACAACAGGATGCTGTTCGCAGACATGCATTCTGTTATTGACGCAGCATTTATTGTTTCAATTTTGTTCACGATTAAATAAACAGGAAACTTGTATTCCAATATGACCTGTGTGATGCGGGTTATGTGGGATTTACACGAACGTGGGGAGGGACATAAACGCCAGTCATCCTCTTGCCGTGCAATCGGACTCCATTCGTGCAAAAGTATTTGTGCAGGTAAATTTTATTTTTACACTCTCAGCTATTATGTTAATTTAGCGCCACAGCTGCTTTAAAATACTTGTTGTAATTTACATTTTGTATACAGCTATTTCAATTAACGTTGTCGGATCAACTCAGGCTGACGCGATAAGACCGAAGGGTAGTGTGGGTAGTTGCAAATGAGACTTAGTTTAAAGGTTGTCAGAAGTTATCGGGAACTTTGAATTTCTTAGTACAAGTAATAAATAGGCACCATCCAATTATTGTCAGCGGCAATCCTGATTTGGCTTTCCATTTGCAGTTGTTAGTTCTTGTCCAGGGGGGGGGGGGGGGAAGCAACTTCCCATACATTCTCTTAAATGAAATCCAAACGATGTTCTCACAACTTGCAAAGCAATCTGAGGTTCTAGTCAGCGGATATGCCTCCTACGCGTGCGCAGATGTTGCATGTTCCAACAGAACTCGGACGCTGAAGGGAAAAAAGTTATGGCGGCCAAAGGCGGCGAATTCGGTTTTGCCCCTTCGTTTAGGTAATTGACGAATTGATCGTATTTTACACTTTTATCATGTTTTCGTGCATTTTGCTTCTTATGACGACAAAAGTTTACTCTCGAAGTTATTTAGTCGCAAAGTAGAACAGTACAATGTAGCGCTTCGATCAATCCAGTCTGTGCTGATCGACTGTGTAGAATCAGAATTTTCTAAAGCTGGGTTAAAAACGGGATCGGGTTCAAAGTACTGAACTGTGAAATGATCTTGTTAACACATAACTGGATTATTGATAAGAAAAGTCGTATTCCGTGCGTAGGTATTGTTTCCATGCGTTTTGATTGAATTTATTTCCATCGATCTTTCATGGCACATTTCCCGTTGCAATTTATTTAGACCACGCTGGAGGAAAACATGCAAACCAAGTACAGCCATTCATCTCATGCTATCAATTCATTACAGAATGAGATGTAAAAAGAAACATTGACAGTATTTTTATTTATCACATGGTCATGCATCAGTTCAGCGATAGACAAAGACCAAAATTACGTCGCGGAGTACAAGAAATAAAATCCTGAATAGTTCAAGCGCTTTCTCTCGGTGAGAAGTTTATTTACGTTGAATTACCTAATTCTAGCATTCAACTTTGAAACGTTTCTCGCAAACCTGGTCTCCAAGTACAAACAAGCGAAACGTGACTGCCGTACAGCTCGCAGCTGATCCACTCGCCACTGCGACAAACAAGACAGTGCGAAAACAGAAGCGTCTTCATCGATGTCGCTTCCATGGAATATTCTCTTGTACGAAACTGACAGTAAGTTCCATGAGAGATTAGCCGCTCACCGCTTACTTTCCCCTGACAAAATACACATAAATTTTGCAAACTATTTCGAATAAGTTGATCATCGATCGGAAATATTTATTATGACGAACACCGCTGTCCACGTTTTGACTGGACCGCTTTGCAAGTTGTGAGAACATCGTTTCTCGGTCCCAGGCCTCGCTTCTATCCCGCCCTGGTTCTTGTCATTAAGTGCAAAAAAATCATGTTCCATATTTTTCATGATGCTGTTTTTCCTACTTCTAATTTACATACCGTGCACGTGCTCCACGCATACCCACATATTTTAAATTTGCATCCTGTTTTAAACCAGTAAACAAAAAGATGTGTGCGATTAAAAGATACGTTTTAAACAAAAACTCTATCTGAAAATAATTCTTTGAGGCTTTTTGTTTAATATTTATGTTTTAAAAACACTTCCATAGACTTGCTATTGTACGGCAAGCAAGGTACTGCTGATTATGCTGAACTTAGGTATAAAAAATCCCATTTTACCCTGCGGTCTTGTCGCGTAGGCTTGAGCTCTCATCTGACAACGTTAATTGAAATAGCTGTATACACCTAATTGCAATATCGTTGTCATATAAAAATGAAAAAAGAAAAAAAAAAGCCAAATAGGAATAAATTAGGCACGCTAATTAAATCCAGGGAATTGCTCTGACGAACGGCTAAAGCTCGAAAGGTCTTTTTGGTGGCCAATTTACCTTGTAACAACTCAGTTGACACAAAATTGAAGTATTATACTGCAGTGCATAAGTGCTTTGACCATTATTAAATCTGACAATGTAATTTGTATGGCTATAATTAATTCCTATTTGGCTTTTTTCTTCATTTTTTTTTCATTTTTGTATGACAACGTTATTGCAATTAGGTGTAAGTTACCTTGTGTTATTCAGATGAGCATTCGAGGGTTTATTTGTATTTATGCCCTACCCATCCGAAAAGTAGTTGAATAAAATATTTCAAATTCAACAAATCACACCAGCTGAAATTGGTGAAAATTAACTACACGATTAATCAGTCTGTGGTTACCCATTATTTATTTTATTCATTTATTATTTTTTTCCATCATCGTCTGATCTTTGGTTATTTCTAAAGACGTTTTTATTCTGGCAAACAAATTAAGGTTTTATCCAATCTGAAAAGCGGATAAAAAAGAAAGGTAAAAGCCTTCTCAAATTTGCGAACCAAAGTTCTTGGAATTCGAAGAATCTTGTGAATCCCTTAGTTACGCCCACTAATGCAAATCCTGCAAATTTTGCTTCACCACATCTAAGTTCCTTTCAAACAGCTTTCTTAGCCACTACATTGCATTATAGCGGAGCTACTTACTAAAGTGATTTTTATGCATCCATGCGAATCGATTTTGATGATCATGACAGTGTACCTGGTACGACCTCCGTACGTACGTACGAACGACAACGCCGTATCTCTCCATGTAAAAGCATCACGAAGTGTCACCACCAATGATACCAACCCAAACCCCTCACGTTTGGGACGTGAGCCCACGATGTATCGCCATTTAGTCAGCGGTTGTCCACTTCTCTAGTGAATAAGCTATATTTTCATACGAGCGTTACGAAATGTCACCATCAGTGATATTCAAATAGTGCGTGTTCGCAGCGGCCATGCTGGAGGAGAAAAGCAATAGAATTCCTTTCCATTGGGAAAAAATGATTTATTTTTATGCAAATAATGTTTATTGTTTTGCTCCTCCAACATGGCCGCCATGAACACACTCTATAGACGCCTCCCACCAACACATTTTGGGATGTGAGCCTATTGGCATCTGCATCATCTTGTTAGCTGTTACCCGCCCCTTCCAAGGCATAGGTCGAAAATTCATGGAAGCGTCAGGAAGAGTACTCATCAGCGATAAATGCCTTGGTTTTCAGTAAGTTGTATTACTGCTCGAACGTCTGGGCAAATACCACAGAGAAAAATATAAGGAAATTGCAGGCTGTGCAGAACTATGCATGTCGAATCGTTAGTGGCGCGAGAAAGTACGATCATGTAACTCCCCACTTAAAAAGTTTGTCTTGGTTACCCGTTAAGGACCAACTATACTATCGCCAAGCTATCATGGCTTTTAAATGCATTTCCAGACACGCCCCCAAATACCTGTCGTCACAATTCATTACTCGCGAGCAAGTTACCAAGCGTACAACCAGGAGTGGCCAAAAGCTTGATATACCTCTTTTTAAAACAGCCTCAGGACAAAGAACATTTTATTACAGAACTATTGGACTTTGGAACAATTTAGATCCCTTTTTAAAATCAAGCTGTTCAGTTCAAGCTTTTAAACGTATCTTAAAGAATAAGCTTTTAGACAAGTTTGTAAATACTCCCTAAATTTTATTCATTTTTAGTATTTCGGCGACTACAAAGTTTAGATAATGTTGTAAATGTTTCTTAAATTTGATTCATTTTGATTGTATAGTTATTAGTAACTTAGTAATTTAAGTAATTGTTCCTGAAAAGCCCCATTGGGGAGGTAACAATAAAGTATGTATGTATGTATGTATGTATGTATGTATGTATGTATATTCAAGTGCAACGAACACGAGCTTCGCAGTTAGGCAGTTTAATAGGCTAGTCTAGTTAGTTTTATATATTAATCATTCCTTAGTAAACCATCCTTGAAGAAATTAGCTTACTCACTAAGCTACTGCTCAATACAATAAATAAATAGTAGCTTGTTGGGCCGTGTATATGAAACAAATATTTCAATCAACAACGCATTTAAGGATCCCAACTACTAGTGGCTGGCCAGTTGGCCATTTACAAAGCGTAGAGGGGTGTCAGGAGTTGAATTCCGGGATATAAAAGGGTCCTTGATAATAGTATTTGGCACAGTCCATTTAACAAATTGGCATAAGTCTTATGTCTCTAGCCTCTTTGTTGAAAACAAATTGCGTGACAACATTGTCAAAGTTCCTTAACTGTACCTGCGGCAAACTAAAATGCTGCTCTAGAGTTCATCTCGCCCATTGCGCTTCTAGCGTGGATCCACAACTGTTAACTCGATAGGCAATAGAGGTCAACAGCAGTAGCTTATTGGTGTGTGTAAAAGATCTGCTGGCGGAGCAAAAATGAAATGTTAATCTCATACTCAGATAGCACTCTCGGTAAGTTTGGAAACGTGACCGTGAGAGATCTGGGTGCAAGCTTGATTAGATGTTGCGAAAAAACAAAGCGACAAACACGGAATAGAGCCATAAAGATAAGGCAAAAATATTGTGAACTTGTAAAATATAAAACACAAAACCAACTTGAATAATCACATTTTGTTCTTGAATTACAGCATCCGTTCAGTAGTTTCAGTAATTTTCTTAAAAATAGCAATTGTCGCTATAGTTGCCAGTTAGGATAAAAAAAATGCTTGGCGGGCATCATTTCTAAGGCTACTTCGTTCATTACCTAGCTGTCTATAAAAGATTTTTTTTTAACCGAATGAAAATGACTGTTATCATTATTTTTATTTCAGTAGTTGACAGCTTCCTAAAGAAAACGAATTAACACATTTCAAAGATTATGGATTACCACCAGCGTTTAAGGATTGCCAAGGAGGTCGGAGATAGAGATGTAGAGTGTCATATGTATAGAGTTTTGGCCGAGTCGTTTAACAGTACTGGAAACTACCCTGGAGGGATAGAGTACGCAAACCAAGGGATGAGAATTGCCAAGGAAACGGGAGATAGAGGAGCAGAGGGACATGCGTACAGAATTCTAGCATGGTCGCACGTTAGTCTTGGAGACTACGCACAAGGAACAGAACACGCCAAACAAGGGTTGCTCATTGCCAAGCAAGTGGGAGATCGAGGAGCAGAAGGACGCGCACAGAATTCTAGCCGAATCGTTTAGCCGTCTGGGAAAGTACCAGAATGCAGTAGAATCCGCAAAACAAGGGATAAGTATGGCCAAAGAGGTGGGCGATAGAGGAGGAGAAGTACATGCCTACAGAATCCTAGCCGAATCGTATAACAATCTTGGAAACTACCGACAGGGAATAAAACACGCCAACCAAGGGATAGGTATTGCGAAGGAAATAGGAGACAAAGGGGCTGAGGGACACGTGTACAGAATCCTAGCCGTGTCGTATGTCGGTATTGGAGACTACCACCGAGCAATAGAGTTCGCTGAACAAGGTATACGCATTACCAAGGAAATGGCAGATACAGGAGCTGAGGGACACGTGTATAGAATTCTAGCCGTGTCGTATGTCGGTATTGGAGACTACCACCGAGCAATAGAGTTCGCTGAACAAGGTATGCGCATTGCCAGGGAAATGGGAGATACAGGAGCTGAGGGACACGTGTACAGAATCCTAGCCGTGTCGTATGTCGGTATTGGAGACTACCACCGAGCAATAGAGTTCGCTGAACAAGGTATGCGCATTGCCAGGGAAATGGGAGATACAGGAGCGGAGGGGCACGTTTATAGAATCCTAGCCGGGTCGTATGTTGGTCTTGGAGACTACCAACGAGCAATAGAATACGCCAAAGAAGGGTTACGTATTGCAAGGCAAGTGGGAGATAGAGGAGCAGAGAGGCAAGCGTACAGCGTCCTTTCCGAGTCATATATTGGTCTTGGAGACTACCAACAAGGAAAAGAATGTGCCAGTCAAGGGATAAAAATTGCTAAGGAAGCGGGAATTTCAGCCTGTAAATACAGTAACGTCGAAAGTGAATCAACAGGAAAAGATCTAGAAGAATTTACAGACCAGGAAGAAGCAGCGACAGGAGGATTTCCACAGGGCGGGCCAGGTAATATCCAAACCTGACTTATGATGTTGGCCCAAGGATAAATAGTAGAATAGAGAGATTTAGCATCTCGTTTACGGCAAACAGCAAACGTCAACCTATATTGTAATCTCTGATAATTCGGGAATGGGATCCGCATAGTATTTCTTGTTTGGCCTTGCACTGCAGAAATAAATGAATGGCCCCGTCGTCCTACTTGTTTAAGTACGTTGGTTTGAAGAGGAATAGTTTCGTTCATTCCAATGTTCTCTTACCAGCACTATTCACAATGCTATGAAAAGTGTTCATCATCATCATCATCATCATCATCATCATCATCATCATCATCATCATCATCATCATCATCATCATCATCATCACCATCAACATCATCATCATCATCATCATCATCATCATCATCATCATCATCACCATCACTGATAATACCATGTGCTTATCTAATCAAGCAGAAGCGGACCTACTTTTATTCAAAATGCTACTAATCAGCGAGGTGACATCAGGATACGTGATGTTACTTACATACGTGATGTTACTTACATGTAACGTTAGCTGTGCCGAGATCCGCGGGCTCGATTCTTCGATTTTTCAGTGATGACTGAGAGACACGCATTGACTGACTTTCTTTCACTTTTGCTTCTTGTTGTTTTGTTAGGTGTGAGCGATCCACTTACCGCTGAAGAAGCAGCCGCCACGCTGGTTCCTACTGGTGGAAACATTCCCTTGCCTACTTTTGAACAGTTTGAGAGACACGGACGAATACAGTGCGAAAAAATCGGTACCAATTACATTTTTGGTCATTTGTGAATTGGTATAAATCCCGTAGGTAGTAAATGAGTGAAATATACAAATGATGACGACCATCGCAGTCAATAACATCAGCCTAAGCAGTTGAAAAAAGAAACCTGAAAAAAAATCCGGCTTGACCGAGGCTAGAGCATTTCATATCTCAGTCGGCAGTTCACATATATGGGCGTCGAGTCTCGTTCAAGCCTTAATTTTTCACATTTCTTTTATCATCTGCTTAAGTTGATATCATTAACTGCGATGGTCGTCATCGTTTTATAAATTCAGTTTATCGTTCTTTTGTTTTCAATAAATTCAATAAATCATTCACGTTGAGAGTGTGAAAATGTGTCATTGTCGGAACACGTGTCAGATAAAAAGGTCTTTACTCGAACTCGGCATGTATATGAGATTATCATGGCAAATTCGCTGTTTTACCCATCGTTTAATAAAGAATTGTCTTGTGTACGAACAATTGTTGAGTTGTGGCTTGATATTGTTTCCTTATCTCTGTACTATTTTTCTTAATCTTTGTTTCAGAGTATCACTTACACAAGCATGTCAACTACATGAAAGGCGAAGTTTGCGTAGTGGGTGACAAAACCACGCTGAACAATCCGATGCCCAGTCAACGGTATGCAGTTTGTTTAATGTTTATGTTTAGTGTTAAATAATACTTTGCCATAACAAAAACAAATCTACAACAAACAAAGTACAAAGGGATGGCAGGATAGTAGCAGGGGAACCTTTATCCCATTCAAAGGCTACTCTTTTTACCTAAGGACAACATTTTCCTTTCACAATCGACTGTCGCTGACCTTTGTTCACCGAGAAGTAATGCTGTTAAATATGCGTGCGTTGCAGCCTCGTCCCCAGATCTTTACGCGCTTATCGAGTGAGAACGTGAGGCTTGGGGCCGATAAGCTCTACGGGTGACGTCACATTTGATATACCGCCGAGGACAACTGGGAACGAGGCTGCGTGCGGTGATAAATACCCAGCTTTTCTCGTTAGGTGTTTATCACGTGATATCCAGCATGCGTTCATGGAATAATTGTTTATTACCACATTGATCGTACATTAATACAGTTTTGATTGTACATTTGTTGAATATACACCCGATTTAAAAACATGTTAAATACATGTATGCACGTTTAGTTTTTGTATTTCCATCAAATATATGATGAGAGAGGGCAAATAATTACTAACATAAAAACGATACACGCTTAACAAAGTCTTTTTAGCTACTGTGAAGTAATATATCAAACAAAAGACAGAGTGTTTCATCAGCATATCCAAACATCGAGAAGTGGGTTAAAAAAACGAGGCGCAGCCGAGTGTTTTTCAACCGACTTCGAGGTGTTTGGATACCTCATGAAACACTGTCCTGAGTTTTTGATATGGCTTCTCAAACCATTCATAATTCTTGGAGAAATTCAAAGCAAAATTTCGCAAAATTTTGTGGATACCGCCGTCACGGTAGTGATTTCCTTTGTTTTTCCTTTACAAATTATTAATGAGTTTCTGAAAACTATTTCCTTTTTCTTTGTTCCTATTACCTTATTTCTTATACCCGTCAGAGGTTTTTGAAAACGGGTTTATCCTACTAGATTTACTGATTGAGATTGTAGATTTTTTAAGTAAGGCATCTATTTAACTGATTTACTCTTATGTTTTTAGTGCCCTTGAGGAAGGACCTCATTCAGCTCCCAAAGGCATAACTGACGGAAAAATGTCACAGAAGTCGGCAACTTCTGAAGACAGATCATAAAACCAACAACCAGTGCTAACATAACAACTGAATTCTAAATTTAACATCATTAAACTCATGACATTTACTAATTAGTTAGCAACTGAATTCTAAATTTAACATCATAAAACTCATGACATTTGCTAATTAGTTAGCAACTGAATTCTAAATTTAACATAAAACTCATTGCATTTACTAATTAGTTATTACAAAATAGGATAACGAAGCATGGTTATTACTATTCCTCTTTTTAGCTTTTATATGTGTCGACCTCTACTAAATTTTACCCTTTCACTCCTGGTAGTGGCCAAAATGAAAATTCAAGAAAATGCTAAATTTCATTATTTTTGTTCAAATCCTGCAAAAAAACAGTACTATGCGCAAGTGCTGCAAAAGAGATTTCATTTGAACGGTCACACCATAGGATTTCGTCTACAGATCCAAAAGTTAGAACTACATTGTATGTCTCCATATTTGACTCTAGGAGTGAAAGGGTTAAACTTGTGTATCCATTTTAATTTGTCTGACCCTTCAGCTTGATAATCACAACCAGGCTCTCAGGTAGTGGGAATCAGTGTAGAAAATAACAGCAAAACTTGAAAATTAAACGTGCGAAGGCTAAGAAAAGTGAGAAAGGGGGCGAGGAAGAGCTCCCCAGTCTCCACACTTTTTTTCTTTGTGTTCGTCTCGTAAATTGCATCCTACATACCATCCTGGAGCTTGGAACAGGCTTAAGATGACCAGTGCTTTAAATTCGTTCATATCCTTAGTACGTTTAATTTAAATTCGATATTCAGTTAGCTGCTTGGATGTAAAACATGCTGTCAATCATGGTTTTGCTTTGACCCAAGGACAGACAGGGGCAAAAGAAAGTGGAAACTGTCATTCGTACAAAGAGGATACCACCTCCACTTCCACTTCATGGCAGGTGTCAGCACCTGTTTACATATCCCTGAGGGACATTTCTGGAAAGATGGGTAAAAATTCATAGATGTCCTAGCTATAGTCTTTTAAGTTTAGTGAGATCAGAGTATTTGGCATCACTGTTCGGCAAAAAAAGAAAGTCATATTCTACCATGAGAAAGATGCAATTTCCGCACACTTTTAAAAGTATTCACATCTGTTGTGGGATTCATAGTATTCGGATTGGCGAAACTATCGACTTGGAAGGAGAAAACCCAAAACTACCGCTTGTTAAAACCGGTCATGTTTTTTTTTTCGATCGAAAAGAGCTGAAAACTAAGTGGGAAGGGATAGGATTAAATCTTTCTCCAGCGATGTTATATAAGGAGGCACCCACCCCCTTCAATGCCCAGGTGGAGATATTATGTATGTGTCACGAAGTGTCCCCACCCACTACTCCTTCTCACCTTATTCACCTCCTCCTCCTTTGTGCTAATGTGCATTAGGTGTAAATTGGTACCGACGGATGATGCAACAGAATAACATCAGCGTAAACACAACTTTGTTTTGATTGAATTTATTGCAAGAAATGTACGTGTAGTTTTAAGAAAATTGTCGACAACTTACACCGGTTATAACCAAAAAGTTGCCCAAATATAACGTATTTACTCGATTAAGCGCCGCGGCGCTCTTTGAATTTTTAGTGTTTCAGATGCAGCGCTTATTCGGGGGCGGCGCTTAATTGAGGGCGGCACTCTTTAAAAAAACATTACATTTGTAAACGATAACAAGCAAATGTTAACAAATAGAAAAAGAAATATATCCACTTTGAACTGAAAAACATGATAATACAGGAGAATAAATTTCCGAGGCTGGTTTTGATTGAGTTGTAGGGCACTTGGTTATTAGTTTGGCTCCTCCAACACTGATTCAGTCTGATGATGGTTCGATTAAGCGCCACATTCTTATGAATGAATGCGGCGCTTATTCGAGGGCGGAGCTCTTTAATATTTTTGCTCTCATATGCGGCGCTTTATTGGGGCGGCGCTTAATCGGGGGCGGGGCTTAATCGAGTAAATACGGTAAATGATCCGATATGCATACAAACTAATTTGTTCTTTGAAATATATACACGATAATGTTTTTTTTTTAATTTTGTATACATTTTGTTTTAGGTACGGTTGCAGTTGATTCGTTTGTGAAAAACCATAGAGTTTACAAGTTATTTTGAGTAGCTTGTTAGTCAAAAGTACGAGTACGAGATTGAGAACGAGTACGACCTTAATTTCAAACCAGTGACGTTTCCAGTGCTTTCACTCCTTCGTGTTTCTTACCAGTGAAGAAGGAATCTTCAGGAGTAAAGATTGGTGTGTGGTGGGATAATGTAAAACCTGCAAACTTGTGCTCGTACTCACTCTCGTACTCAAATCACGCCGGGCCAGGAGAGGGCACGAAGCTGCATGCTCGGAAAAACTTTTGCGTCTTTTATCCGATAGAGCTCAAACTTTGCACAATGATAGAAATTTTAATTCCAAACAATCGTATCGTTTTTGTTTTTTGATTTTAACGGTTTTTGGCGGGAAAATGACGCCACAGTGCTAAAGGCAAATTTTCGTTTCCCTGTTATGGCACAAAAAGTACATGATTCTGAAAGAACTCATTGAGATAAAGTGAAATGCGAAGAAATTATTGAAAAAGCTCGATCCGTCTTGAAGATATAAAGTTCGGAAGTTTGAATTTTCCGCCATTTTGTTACTATTTTTAGAACATTTATAAAATTCAGATCTTTATATCTTCAAGACGGATTGAGGTTTTTCAATGATTTTTTCGCATTTCACTTTATCCCGACAAGTTCTTTCAGAATCATATACTTTTTGTGCCATAAGAGACAATTGAAAATTTGCCTTTAGCACTGTGACGTCATTTCCCCGCCAAAAACCGTTAAAATGCAAAAACAAAAACAATACGATTGTTTGGAATAAAAAGTTCTATCATTGTGCAAAGTTTGAGCTCTATCGGATAAAAGACGCAAAAGTTTTTCCGAGCGTGCAGCTTCGTGCCCTCTGCTGGCCCGGCGTGAATCTAAAGTTCCCTATTAACTCAACCAGCTCGGATGAAGCCTTCCGAAGTCTCTGCGTAGTTAACTCGAAGATTTGCGGTGTTTTTTTTTGTTAAGCAGATCGGAGTCCTAAGGAGTCTAGCCTGTTCCAGGCGTTCAGATATGCATAGTGCGTTATTTGCTAACCACAGAATGTTTTGTAATGTTAGTAAGTGTTACCAAGTTAACTTTTGCTCAGCCTAGGCCGTATTCAGTTTATCTTAGCAGCATGGATGCCTTCCATTATCAACCGGATGTTTTGGAGACTTCCGTAGATTTAACAAAGATAACTCGAACACCCGAGGCCCTGATGAAAGTCGACCTTCGGAGCTCGTTTCCGTTGGTGTTAGCGAAAGCCTTTTCCTTAGCTTGGAGCTAGATGTAATTTGTGTACTGTACAGAGCAGTCTAATGTTTCAGAGAAAGCAAGGTGCTGTAAATTTTAACAAAGCTGTTTTAACAAGGTTTTATCAACTTATTAAATGGTTCTTATGGCGTAACAGTTGAAGTAGTTGTCTGTTTTTTTTTTAATTTGCCTTGCTTACACCGTTTGGTTGGAAGATTTACCATGTCTCCTAGTTGCTGATCGAGAGTTATGTCTATACACTAAGGCCCTTGGCAAAACGGTGATGCAAATCACAACAAGGCTTGGAAACGCCAACTTTCGCTTGAAGGCCAAAAGGACCCACGGGAAGGAGCAAGTTGGACGCAAGTTTCAATGGAGCCTTGCGCACTCGGCTGTGGTAAGGGAAAATAACAGTGAGACCAACTTGTGTAGATTTGAGTTGGGTGGCCAAACGGTGAAATACTTGCTCCTGCAGTTCTTGGGTTCAAATTTCAAATTGCTTAAAACGATTGCAAAGATCGCCAGTGGCGGCCACATGGATCACAAGTCGACGCAATGTTGGCCAAGTGCGTTCCCTTTGGACTGCGTTTGGCCAATCGGAGTCGCAAGCTGGAAACTTGTAGCCCAGAGGAATCAATGGCTTATTTTAATCATTAGTGGTCTGTCCCTAATACACAATGTCTGCCATGGTCGCAGTTATTTTTGAATGCCTCTGAGGGACCCGTCCCAAACTCTCCGAGAACCTGACATGCTGCCTCAGTTTTTTTTTACGTAACCAAATATGTAGCCCACGCTCATAGCGGCTCTGCCGCCAAAACTTACCCTCAGTTACGGAGGCTACCAAAACATGCAATTCACTGAAAAGGTTTGATAGAAGTTACTTGTGGGACACTTGTGAGTGTCAAAAAATTAGGTGATACTAACGTTCCGGGCTTAGCCCTTTAATTTCTTATCGAATATTATTCTTAGGAGAATTATCGTAGTTGTGTATTGCATCTAATTTTAATTTTTATCTTGTATATTACACGACCCCATAAGCATTTTGCTTTAAAATTCTTCTCGTGTTGAAATAAAGGATATGATAATGATGATGATGATCAGTGTGGTAGTTAGGCCTGATAGTTGAAAAGCGAGCTACGCCACGCAAAAATATACAACTGTGACAGCACGCGCGTGGAATGCGCGCGCAAGAAACAATGGGCAAGAATATTAAATTTGTTGATAAAATGAGCGAGCTATGCCAAATGAAAACCCGATGGTAAGCACGTGCACATAAGAAAATGGGAGTAAAAAAGAAAAAAATTGATGTTAAGTCCGCTCTGTATGATCGTGCCGAGCTTAAAGATTAGCTCCATCTCTTGCTGTTTGCGGCAGGTGTTACCGCCGGTGCATTGCCACAGACCATGTGTCATCCACAGAATGATCAGGTGGGTTCCCGTGGGGGGGATGTGCGGCCCGGGTGTTTAAACCATGACCCTGTTTAAGACTGACAAATCTCTGCTCGGTTTGCTACCCTGTTTAAGAGACTAGACAGAATTCAGATTTTTCGTACCCTGTCTAAGACATTTAAAACAGCATTGTACCCTCTTTATGGCTAGAATGGACTATTCAGAGACTGTTATTTCAATATGCTGTACATTGGCAAACTGGTACAAATTCGGCTTGTGGTAAGGTTTCTGTAAATTCACGACTACATAAGGTCGTGTAACGTTGATGAAATCGATACTCCGTTGAAGACAAAACCCTCTGAAAACCATACCCTATCGGGCCGCACGTCCCCGTTAAGGCCATATAAGGGAGTACCCTCCCGCCACCCCGTGGGGGAGTAAGTCTTCTGCTATGGGAAAGCCAACAGATCGGTTGCAGATACTGCACAAATGCTCAGCTAAAACGTTCTCGCACTATCATCTTCCAGTCTCTCCAACGTAAATGCTCTTACAAAGGCGACACGAAATACTGTTTACAACATTCTCAGACTGATGCTATATGCGTTCTTGGGGTAGAACGGTTCATTCAGATTTGAAGAGATTGTGAGTGGAAGTGGCGCATTTCAAGAAATGTGCTTGGTGCGGGTGAATTGTGTATCACCTTTCATAATTATAATACTAATTAGGAGCAAAAATTAGAAAGACAGTTATTCTCGCTCGGGGAGCGAATTTTTGCCCTAGATAGCAAGCACGTAAGATACAAACAAAGAAACACTGTTTCTTTAATAAAATTTTATTAATTTTCATTCATAACGCAAGCTTTGGCTACCTGTGGAGACCTTTACATTTTGCTTGTGTTCTGCGTTTTCTGTCTGACTTGTTTTTCATTTCCCATACAGAAAGTATCTTTTACACAAACGACATCCTAGGATGAGATTTAGGGTTCAAGGCTTCCAGTCCGGAGAGACACCCTGTCCAAGACGCTAAATAGTGAAATTGCATACCCTGTTTAATACGCAAGACCCTGAAAACCATACCCTGATGAGCGGCACATACCCGTTTAGGCCAAATAAGGGAGTGCCCCCCCGGGAAGTGGGGGGTCAGAGAAAATCCTACGTGTCTCGGGATCAGAGGCCACGATGTTGAAGGTGTAGAGTAATATCAGCTTGGTAGCGGTGTTAAAAGGATTCCACGGGAGGATTGTAAGTAAATACCAAAGGGACTCTATTGTTTGTGTACTATCGCTTAGACGTGGTGGCGTTTGGGAACGGTAGCGACTCCATGTAGATCGTTAACGAGTTGGCTCTCAGGATAGCCATCACTGGACGAAAAAATAGATTTGAGCAGCTTTACAACTGAAGTAAATATGATGCAAATTGAGGGTTCTAAATTTGACCGAAATATGCTCTGGAGGCAATGATAATGTAAAAGCAGATGTTTGTTTCCGCTGAATTTGCGCGCAAATACCACGTAAATATCACCTCTACTTCACATTTGCTTCATTTTTGATACCTCCGTAAATCAATACCTTTGCCATACATTTGCTTTAGATCTGCTCGCTATGCAAAAAAATTACATTTGCTATCAGCGTAAATCTAGGGAAACACAGTGCAAACCTATTTGTTTGCATCATTGTTTTACCACATTTACCGAAGCTACAAATAAAAACATTTGTTTGTGTTATACCCATGGTTTGCTACAGGGGCAAATATGCCCCTTAACACTCAATTTATATTACTATCAAATCAACAAATTTAAGTGTATTATCTCAAATTTGCTATCGGTACAAACATGGCCATCTTCACCAAATTCGCATACATATCAAATTAAGAAATTTGCCTGCATTTTTCTTAAATAATAATAATAATAATAATAATAATAATAATAATAATAATAATAATAATAATAATAATAATATACGCTGGAACGCCGTTAACGCTCACATTTGCTATCGGTACAAATATGGCCATCTTCACCAAATTCGCAAACATGTCACATTAGGAAATTTGCGTGCATTTCTCTCATGATTACCTTAGGAGCAAAATATACGGTGGAACCGCGTTAATACTGCCACATATATTACATAACGGGTCGCGAAGAACCTCACCGTCAACTAAAAAGGAAACTGGATTAAACCAGTTTCTTCCGGACTTCTACGGGACACTGCAACCTCTAACCTCACACGCCGTCTTTAGGTCGCTTTGTTGGAAAATTGCAGCCAAACTGTGACCAAAAAGGAAGTCGTGAAGTCGCTATTCAGCGCGCTGCTCCACGCAATCGGAGCGCCTGGAACAGGCTAGCCAAATTCAAACATCGAATTTGAAATACGACAGTCGTTTTATTTCAGTTTGTCCCAATGGACGTCTTTCAAGGGACTCTGCCACGGGGGATTTTTCCGTTTTGGGGCGAAAAATGTGCTGAAATTTAAATTAAACAGAATACTCCTAGAACGTCAAGAGAAGGAAAGCCTGTTGTTTTCAATTTGCAGTCCATGTCCATCCTAGCGATCCGCAGCCAAACACATTTAATTATAGTCTCGGAGAACTGGTAAAGTAGTTTTAAACGAAACGCAACCAGTATTTTTGGGTTTCCTCTGATTGGAATTTGTCTCAGTTTAGCTTTTCAAACTTATCTTAAAAAATTGGTTACAGTGTCCCTTTAGGAAGGTGCAAGCTTACAGTAATACTTACTTCGACGAAAGTATTTAGAGTGAAATCAAAATTTCTTGGCCGAAACTACAATGTTGGATCATTTGTATGTGTAACAATTTTCACAGCGCATACCGGAAACTTTGGAAAATCGCTTGCACGAGGCTCGCGCACAACCCCAACCCCAGGACCTTCTCCCGGGGAAGGATTCACAAAGGTGTCCCAAGTAAAGATGAATCCTAAGTATTGTTTTGCAAAGCTGTCCTAAGCAAAGATGAACCCTAAGTATTGTTTTCTTAACAAAAGGCTTTTGTTTCCTAACAATACATAGGACATATCTTACCTGAGGAGGGCTTCATGAATCCAGCCGCCGGTTAAAAATGGCTTGCGGAGAAACTCCTGAGAAAGGCTGCCAAAATACTCCAAAACACCTGGAGTATTTTGACGCGCGAAACAATAAAAATACTCCGTGTCATTTGAATAACGGTTTAGATTGCAAGAAAACAAATGTTTGCCATCCGCTGAAAATAAGGTAAGTGAACGCCATTTGATCGTGTCACACAGGAAAATCTCCAACCGCCCTTTTAAACGCAGAGTAGGCGCTGGTGACGAGAAAAGCACACATGCTGGTGCATGACCGCACCAGTGAGCATGGTGCGATGTGTTCATGCCAAATATGTGTCATAAATGCGCAGTCACAGAAACGAGCAACAAAAATCTGGCCAACCCGTACACAAACCAGGGTAGGCCCATGCTCTGTTAACCGAATAAGAAATGGGGAGATTGGCTGGTGAAGTACCCATCAGCAAAAATAATCCTTAAAAATGTATGAACTTTTTCATACCCCTCCTTCAAACTTAATTTCAAGCAACTTAAATGGGGTGTAAAACTGGAGTCAGTTGCCCATGTTCGATAATTTTGACCTGGCACAAAGGCTTTTTTTGCATCAATTCTCTTGCGGAAATTTAAAGACAAAAGAATCTTGGAAAATTTGCAATTAGTGGCAAAAGAACGTGGGCTATTATGAAGGGCGAATAGTGAAGACAAGTCATTTCTAATCTTCCAGGGTGACCTGGATTTTTTGGCTGGTAAGGTGCACTTAGCCGCTGGGAAGATAATTTTGTGCACCTCAGAGACATCCATTGTTGAGGGAACTCTAGCTTTGTTGGCCACGATTTTATGTTTTTGTGTATGAATATACACCAGGCCTTTGTTTTACTTTGACGATAGTGGCCGTTCAGATAAACTCGTTTCATGTTCCAACATTGTTAAAACGGTTGATTGCTTTTTTTTTGTAGTTACTGTTAAATTTATTGTAACTTGTGTGTACGTGTCATAATTTAAAAGAGTGACTTGACGGAAAAATTTATTTATGCCCCTTGCCCACTTACTAACGAATGAACTTTTCAATGTGCATTGCCAAGGTTGAGCTCAGTTTGCGGGGAATGGAACTAGACTGGCACAGTTTTTGCCATAATTTGGCCACTCAGTTAAGTGGCCGTTTATTGATAATCTCATATCAAATTACAATTGATCTGGAAATGAAAACCTTTTCCCAGCAAAGGTGAGGGCAAACACGCCAAAGCCCGGATCGTACAAGCGAGACAGGGCCGCCCCACCCGAAGCCCAAGCAATGCACAGTGACTTAACAGGAACGAACCAATAACACGGAAACATGACTGCTGAGTCTAACCCAGTGGCCCCTGCACACAAGGTTGACCACCAAACTGTGAAATCGTTCACAAAGGCTTACACTTATTAAAATATTCAGAATAGCTGGATGTTTTGTGAAACATTTGGCCCCTGCACAAATGCTTCCACTTAAGGGACTCTATACAAAGCATACAAACGTCCTTCCAGATCTGAGTCTGAACTACATAGGCTCAAAAAATTAAAAGTTAAAAAATTAAAGTATGACTACTGAGTCTAACCCAGTGGCCCCTGCACACAAGGTTGACCAAAAAACTGAAATAATTCACAAAAGCTTACACTTATTAAAATATTTAGATTAGCTGGATGTTTTGCGAAACATTTGGCCCCTGCACAAATGCTTCCACTTAAACGAATCTATACTAACAACATACCACTGTCATACCACTGTCTCTCCAGATCCAAGCCTGAAGGAAGCAGTTGGCCCCTGCACAAGTGCTCCTAATACGGCAGCTATCCATCTGAACAAAAACCCATATGTCCTGGGCTGTTGGCCCCTGCACAACAGCTCAGCTTTAAATGCCATCAACTAACTTAACCATCAGTCTTTAGGAATATATTTAACAATGCTAGTAGATAAACATAACGCAGATACTCTTGGCCCCTGCACAAAAGATCTGCGCCATGCTTGAGAAGCTTACATGTAGTTACATGGGTACGACTGCAAGCATGGGCATATGGCACTGGTTTACGGTTGGACCGCCGAAAGAGACCCCACTGTGGAAGTTCGAATATATCGTAAAAATGCATTAGATTTCCAGCGTCCAAAGTTCCTAATCTGTGCGTCAGACATGCCCTTAGCTGCTGCCCAGGAAGCAGCACCAATCCGGAAGCTATGTGTCTTATAGCGCGAACCATCTAAATCACAAAAATTGAGGTCTTCAGATAAAGCTGTCACAAAGAAAGATCGGCATATTGGAGAGGCATCTGGCCAGCAGAAAAGAGGTCCCGGAGATTGTCCCCTTAAACTTAGATACTCTAACAAGTGAGAGACAGGGCAAACCGGTTTCTCACGATAAAGAAAAATATCTACTGGGCTTGTACTATCACTATACTTGTAATTCCTTAGCGTTAGCTTAATCGCACTGACATTGCCCTTTCTGGTTTTCATACAGACGAGTTGGCTGATAGTAATAATATTTTGATGGGTTGATTAACTCTATATGTGATTTCACCAACTCGTAGGGCGGCAAAGAAAGCGAAAGCGTACATAGCTTGTATTAATTTCCTGCTATACAAGGAAGATTTGGTGTGTTCACATGCTAATATGATGTTTTCAAGTATTGGCAGTGAAATGGGTAGGCGAGAGTCCCTGGAAGGGTTGAGTTTACAGTAGCCGCGTAATGTGAGCTGAATCATTTCAGACTTAGTTGGATCAGGCAAAGAGGCTAAACGGTGGGGGTAACTTAGTGCCGAAATGTAACTGGTAACTGTGGAGGCTGCATATTTCTGTTCAGCTAAAAAGGCGATGAACAGAGCCAACGTATGAGTTGAAATCGGAAACAGGGGAGTTTGAAGTTGCAATCTATCCCTTATGAAATGCTGCAAGATCTGCCAAGGACGACGATATGTGTTTAAAGAACTGGCACTCAAACTGGCTTCTATTAACTGGGCTAGCCTATTGCCCAGTTCTCTGGTAGCAGGGATGCTGGCAGTGGGGTTGGTGATGGGTCCATACCGCAAGACAATGTTTGGAATTTGTCGACCTGTAAACGAGATAGACTATCAGCCAGCACGTTCTTAACTCCTTGAATATGGCGCGCCCTAAAGAAAATATTGTTCCTCAAGCAAATCAGAACCATAGTGCGCAATAATACTAGCATCTTAGTGTCCTTCGTTGTTTGCTTATTGATGACATGGACTACACTCTCATTATCCATAAAAAAGAGCACCCTCTTGTTTCTTAATTCTGTACACCAAGTACTGAGAGCGATGACAATTGGAAAAAACTCGAGAAAACAAATATTATGTGCCTTCCATGCATCGGGCCATGTACCATAAGCCCAGTGCTTGCCAAAAATAAGACCGTATCCGCTAGATTGTGCGGCATCCGTGTAGAAATGCATGGTATGCGAGGTCGACCAGGCTTCCTCTAAGAAAAAGGACTTTCCATTGAAAGAATCTAAGAAAGTTTCCCAGATTCGTAAATCCTGTTTAGTTTCAGTAGTAACCCGAATACGGTAATGTGCATGTCGGACACCGATGGTGAGGTTTATCAATCGCCGGATAAAAACTCTGCCAGGGGTAACTACCGAGCAAGCAAAGTTCAGGAGACCGATAAGCGATTAGAGCTCCTTCAATTTAACTCTTTTTCTGGGCAACATACTGCGAATTGCCCCCAAGATTTTGCTAACTTTTTCCATTGGAAGCCTGGCCTCAAGATTTATACAATCTAACTCTATTCCAGCAAATTGCAATACCTGACTAGGGCCTTCAGTTTTTTCTGGAGCCATGGGAACCCCGATGTCCTCACAAAAATGTAAAAACCGTTGAAGGGCAGCACCGCAAGCATCGTGGGATGTATCAAGAATAAGAAAGTCATCTAAAATATGTAGGATGTTGGGAATCGCTAATTTGCTTCGCGCTACCCACTCCATTGCGGTGCTGAGAGCTTCGAAGGTCTTACAAGAACTAGCACAACCCTGGGGGAGGCAGCGGTCTACATAGTATCTCCCTTTCCATTGCATTCCCAGTAGTTGGTAATCTAAAGGGTGAACTGGGATGATGCGGAAAGCACTCCTAACGTCCGTCTTGGCCAGAGTACAGCCTGCGCCTAAACGTTTGATAATCCTAATTGCGTCATCGACCGTGGCATAATGTACTGAGCAGAACTCTGGAGGGATAAAGTCATTAACTGAAGCTCCAAAGGGGAATGAAAGATGGTGAATCATTCTAAATTCACCTGGCACTTTCTTAGGAATCACTCCTAAGGGAGATATTTTGAGATTATGCAACAGGGGTGTAGCAAATGGTCCCATTATACGACCTGCTTGGATTTCTTTAGCTAACTTGAGATCAACAATATTCGAGTGCTAAGACGCAGAAAAAAAGATTGTTAGAATAACTGCCCTCCAATGGCCCTTGAAAATGCAAACGAAAACCATGTGAAAATCCAGATAATAAATGTTTACGAGAATTTTCATTATAACCAGCTAAGTATGCTGCTAAAATCTTAGCCTTGACTGGAGTTGGGAGTGCTTCGGATGGTAGTATTGCTGTTGGAAGTGACCCGGTTGTAAAGTGGTGGGGTTGGTTTGGACCCTGTATTTCCCGAAGGCGATTTGGGAGCTTGCTGGCATTTGGAAATGGGGTGGCTGCTCCCACACCGGAAACATCGGTGCTTGAAGGAACACCCATTGCATTCAATTCCCCTATGGAATTTATAACAGAACCCTTTGGAAATGTATTGCCCTGTTTGTTTACTTTTTCCCCCTTGGGTATTTGCTTTGGCACGAAAATAATGTGACCTCAACCATAACTCAGCGTGAATCTGGTCCCATGGTGCCCCTTGGCTCTGTCTAATACTACGAAAGTTCTCGTCGTAGAACTTCCAAATTGCTCCCTGCGTAGCCAGCTCCCGGATTACGGAGCCATATTTCATCAGGGCTGGGGTATCATGGGGGGCCTTCTCAGCATAAATGACGACAAAGACCTGAAAGGCTGAGACCCACTGTTCAATGGAGTGGACCGACTGCCGCTTGGGATTAGGTGCTAGAGTTAAAGTTGGCTTACCCCCATCATCTTTCTCCACCCTAAAGGTGTAATGGTCATTTGCCTGAGTAATAGTACTATTTAGCAGGATGGCAAAATCTACATATTCATTAGCCCATATCAGTTTTTTAACCTTATCGGGCACTTGGTGTGTTAGTGAAACAGCCGCTGACAAAAAAGTGTTCTTACTTGGTGGTGAGGTTACTGCACAGGGTAATAATGAACCAGTTACTTGCTGGACTGCTGTGTCAACAGTGTGTTGCACTGATTGGTCTGCATTGCCAGTAGGGGGAGTGGTTTCTGCTATGTCGGAACTCCCATGGACTGCTGTACCAGACCTCTGTGGAGGATCAGGAATGAACTGCACCACTGGTATTGCTGCTGACGCAGATGGTGGGACTTGGGCAACATTCTGCAAGGCGCTAGCCACCGCTGCTGTGATTGTATTTGAAAGAGTTGCCAGAGTTTCCTGGGTAAGGACTGACTGCATTGGCACCGGTACTGCAGGGGAGTTATCCTGGGACCCTGACTGGATCGGTTGAAAGAGTGATGGGTGCGGGTGCCCTGGCGTTTCTGAAGGTGTATTGCTTACCACTCGACGCCTCTTGGCCACTCTGCTTAAGTAGCTTTGTGTTCTTTTAGGAGGCATTCTGGCAACGGAAATAAACTTTTAGGGCATATTATGAGTGTAAACAAGAAAAAGTAGCGCAAAGCTCCGCTTAGAGCTTGGAAGGACAGTGGTAAACCGTGCATACATGAAACAATCGCCAAAAAATTGGTGCCCTTGAGCCACACAACAACAAAATAGGACGACATAAACATATGGCCCATAAAATTCTATCACACCACAAGGATGTAATAGGCATACATAATGATGCAACAGCATAACCTGGTACATGAATGGCCCAGAGCAGTATTGCTCCCGCCGAATAAGTATCATGACCCATGCTGACCAAAGCCAAAAACTGTACGTCCATAACAAACAAATGTGTGGTGACAATAAGGGCCCAAAACAAAGTCTTGGCTAAAACAAATAACTGCCTAGTGGCCAATAATAACAAATGGCTGCAACAAAGCACATGGTGCCTGGTATCCTATTAAGGATAGTCCACATAAAATTATGCAGCATGAATTATAAAGGCCGAATTTATACTGAAAATCCTAACTTTGGTATTAACCCTTTTGAACCTGGGACAGTGCCCACAAAATGGCACCCCTATAGCTTCGGTAAAGGGCCTTGTTTCCCATATAGTTTAAGTGAATGCCGTCGCGGTCATATACTGCATTATTCGTCGGCTGAATCAAACCACGATGCTGCCAACACTTCGCGACTGATACTCCACGTAATAATTCCTTCAGGTGATCATTCATTTGTGTGGCCTTTTCATTATATCCATCGAAAGGCTCCTTCTGTCGTGCGATGGCTTCACAAACAATTATAAATCGCAATTTCAGGTCTTTGAGTAAAAGCTCTGTTAAAGCGACTATGGAAAGCGCGATAGTCTCGGGGTCGTTGTCCTTGTCACATAGATCATTCGATCCAAGTTCGAGGATAACAATGTGGGGGGCGGCACTGCGAATGTCATCGAGATCATACTTGATTGTTTTGTCCACTGTTCGCCCTCCTTTCCCGTGAAAACTACCGAACAGACCTTTGCCAATCCTAAGTTGAGGTCAAAAGATCCGTCGGAGTGTTTTTGGGCCGCAAAATCTTCCAATCTGCGTACAAATGAATGCCCTAATACAAGCGTACGTGGTTTCGGGTTCGCAGCCGCCATGTGACTCGAGCGACGGTAATGCAGTGGCGATTAAAACTAATAAACACAGCCTACTTATCTGGTTGTCCTTTGACTCAATGTCCAGCTCTTCTCTTCGTCCGTTGGAAAAGAGAAAGTTGGAAATTCTGGCCGTGTAGCTCTCCTGTGTAAAAATACTCGCAGAAGAAAATGCAAAAGTGCTTGCCCTGCACCGAAGCTAAAATGAAAGAGGCCTGCAACCACATGCTCAGAAGCCTAAATATAAACCTGTTAAAGTCCCGGATGTGACACCATCCGGGGTAATTAATTGCAAGGCAGGCTGCATAAATTTATTTATTCCCTTTGGTAATAAATGTTATATTGTTGCAAGACATGATCGTGTATTCAACCGTAACACTGCTAGCGATGAAATAAATACTTGAATGTCACTGAAATGTATAATAATGTGTCTATTTTTTTCTCTACGCCACATCTGCTGAAAAAGGGTAGTTTTGTGGATCAATATAATGTATACAATTGTTACAACATATTTACACAAAACAGAAAAGGAATGACAAATGGGTATCTTTTTATCTATCTTTATATCTTCAGCAAACATGGGGTAAAATCGGACTTAACGATTCCATTGTTCTATCAGACAAATGTACTGTTCATATATATTGGTGCGAAGAAAATGGATTTTTGTGGGTAATTACACGTTATTGCACAATGTTTACTGCAATTAAAAAGTTTGAGAAAGATGGTTCTATGCGTCGTATTTGCGACGATAAGCAAAGGCAGAGTGAAAACCGTCATTACCGTCTATGCTTTGGTTGCAAATAAAGTGTGAAAGTGAATTATGCTTTAGCTCAAAAATGACCAAAGTCGAACAAATGTACTATTTACTTCATATTTGCAATCCATGAAAATACAGTTTGAGGGGCAAATACACGTTATTGCACAATGTTTACTACAGGTGAAAAGTTTGACAAAGATGGTTCTGTGCACACATTTGCCAGGATAAGCAAAAGTAGAGCAAAAACTGTCATTACCGTCTTTGCTTTGGTTGTAAATAAAGTGTGAAAGTGAATTATGCTTTAGCGCAAAAATGACCAAAGTCGAACAAATGTACTATTTACTTCATATTTGCAACCCAAGAAAATACAGTTTTGAGGGGCAAATACACGTTATTGCACAATGTTTACTACAGGTGAAAAGTTTGACAAAGATGGTTCTGTACACACATTTGCGAGGATAAGCAATGGTAGAGCAAAACCCGTCATTACAGTCTTTGCTTTGGTTGTAATTAAAGTGCAAATATAAAATATGCTGTAGGAGTAAAACGACCAAAGTCGAGCAAATTTTCTATTTACTTCGTATTTGAAACGAATTTGCTACTCGTGCAAATCCGTTTTTGTGAGGGCGAATATTCAGCTTTGCAGCATCTTTAGTACGCGTGGAAATGTGTGACAAATCTGTTTTTGAACATCACATTTGCCTAGTGGAGCAAATAAAAAGCAAATGCGGCCATTACCGTTTTTACTTGATGTGTAAATATGGTGTAAATACAAAATTTTATTTGAAGCAAATATGACCAAAGTAACGCAAATCGGGTCATTACTTCATATTTGCTGCTGTTTTGTCACCCATGTAAATCTATTTTTTCGTCCAGTGTGCATGTGCCCGAAAGTGATCCACCATCTCTGTAGCTGAAATCATGGTCACCAGAGCATATCCGACGGAGACGGATGAATCAGCTGTACGGAATTGCCAGCGGCTTACAGTGATCAGGAAGGAGTGACGTACAATAAAGATATTTTTGCTTTGTCTGCAGTTTATGTACCAATCATGCAGTCAATGCCCTTCAATTTCTCTGCTTGTAAAAGCAAATCCATGCTTACAGAAAAAAGTTCCCGCCGTTATTTTTCCCTTTTTTCTCCACACCGCTGGGTCAAAGTACAGCGGTTGCATTGAAACCGGGCGCGGAGATGTAAACCGTGAGGTGTCGTCATCTTTCGATGTAAGGAAATAATTCAACCGCATCAGCTGTCGCTTAAACATGAAAGAAATAATTCACCCACTAATCAACGAAATCAACTGCATGTTGCGTTTGGTCCGATGATTTTTCTCCCAGGAGGGGTACTCCGGAATGCAAGTGTCGGGGATGATAAAATGGGGGAAAAATCAAAACCCTAAAAAATCCCTGGACCAAAAATTAACACTCCAAAAATCCCATGCCGAATTTCCGAGCCTTAAAAATTTCCAGAAAGGATTAAATGATGTAACACGAAAAAAAAAACATTAGACATTGAATGTTTGTGTTTGTTTATTCATCATACCATCTGAATTTATCTTTTCCTCATCTGATAGTCATTCTAACAACACTAGAGACACCCAAGAACATCTTCTGTTTCAACAAAAACATTGTGAATGACAAATCAAAAGAAGACCACCCCGCAGAACTACGCGGCCGGGCTACGCGGGCACTACCACGGATCCGTTAGATTGTCTTGAATACCCCAAAAAATCCCCATTAAATCAAAGCCACCCAAAAAATTACTTGCCAAATTTTCCTACCCAAAC
The DNA here is from genome assembly GCA_964030785.1 of Siderastrea siderea. Taxonomy (NCBI): domain Eukaryota; kingdom Metazoa; phylum Cnidaria; class Anthozoa; order Scleractinia; family Rhizangiidae; genus Siderastrea; species Siderastrea siderea. The sequence continues at coordinate 29,998,352 of OZ034974.1, forward strand.
AAAATCCCGGAATCGAAATTTTCAAACCTGAAACATTCTTCGATCATCCGCGACACTTGAAATCTGGAGTACCCCCTGGGATATTTCTGGTACGGTCAGATCACAGGGTCAGATCTTGTAATGTTCTTGAGTGATGTTTTGAGACTAGTTGATCACGCTTGTCGTTGACACAGCCTCGGTTGCGTGTCGGAAATGGATCGCTGCAGATCTAGAGGTATTTTACAACTTCCTGCATGACCGAGCTTTTCAAAGTCTGTTTTTATCAGTTCCGCCGCTTTTACGAAGTCGACAAGGCTATTCTGTCCCTTATCAGTGGAAATACATTCTAACTTCAAGTAACGTAAGTAAGTAGTTATAGAGTTGGCGTTTCCGGCGCAGTTTTGTTAAAACTTCGCCAAAACCGAACCAACTCTAGAACTACTCAGATTTGATGGAAACCATTTTATGGTAAGGAGCCGAGCAGGCTCGGGAAGTCGTCACGAAGTGACGAGTGAGGCTCCTTTGCAGTCTTCTGTGGGTAGACTTATAGTCTCGTAGAGACTATGAGTCGTAGGGCACAGAAGACATAATGTTATTACCACATTTTTCCATTTGATGTAATCTATATGTTTTTTTTTCATCACATGGCTCCATCACGGCAATTGAATCATCGGCATGACAAAGTATTTGAATGATTGCGTAGCAATACATTCAAAGACGAAGTCACGGGGATGGATGATTCAAAAAATTGCAACGGAGACTTGGTGGGAGGAGCTATTCAAGCTCGAAGAGCTTGAAGAGCGATGGTCTCCGTTTTTGTGATGGAATTTTGTGATGGTAATCATTTTATGGGAAACTATATGTATTTTATTACATGGGCTCAATTGATTGGATTTGGATACTATATGTTGTATCTCATGATGCATCCAACGCATTATTCAATCACGTGATTCCACACCACAGGAAGTCTTTCTCAGAAAAGCAGGAAGTTTTTCTCAGAAACAAGTCTGGACATGTCTGGTGAAAACAGGAAGTTTATGATGAAATGGGACTTTCCCGATGAGTCATCAGATTGTCATGTAATATCAGATGAACTTGTATTTGAAGTAAAGTTTGTCAGTAAAGTTTGTCAGTAAAGTTTGTCAGTAAAGTTTGTCAGTAAAGTTTGTCAGTAAAGTTTGTAGTGAACAGAAAAGCAGACTGTGTTTGCGGAACTTGTATTTACATAAAAAATATCTCATATAATAGTATAGAATGAATTGTAACAAGGAATTACATGATGAACTGAAAGAATCAGGAGATATTGTTTGTCCTTTTTGTGACCAAAAATTGGAAGATTCTAATGAAAAACCACAAGATCGTTTAGTGAAATATTATTCATGCTGTGATAATCAGTATATTATTAACGATGATGGGATGTTAGCATGTCTAAGTTGTGGTGTAGTACAAGGATATAATTATGTGAAAGAATATGTTAATTTTTATGAGAACAGACATCGATTTGTGAGAAAATCTGTTTACCATCGAGAGTATCATATCAACAACATATTACTCGATATTGAAGAAAAATATAACATTAAAATATCAAACTGTCAGAAACATAAGATTGATGCTATATATGTCGAGATAGGTAAGGTTCTTAATGAAGTTAATGGTACAAGGAAAAGGATGATTAGCGTAAATTTCATTATGAGAAAGATATTCAAGATGATGGGAATACCTTACAGAAATATTCCAATTAGTAAATCGAAAAAAACATTAGCTTTTTACAATCGATATTGGGTAAGTATTATGTCTCTTATTGGTGATAAAATAAAATCTATTGTTGAATGAACACCTTATTATATTTTTTTTCAAATTTGTCAGTTAACGGACACATATCGATAATTATATCATCGAGAATTTTGATGAAATCAAGAAATTCTTTGTCATTATACTCCAGTCCTCTCATAAAAGACCGTAAATGTGTTAAAACCTTTTCGTACGAAGTGTATGCGAATTTAGACATTTCTATCTTCTTTTTGAAATTTTTAGTCTCTGAATATGTTTTAAGTAAGAGCCCAGTACCGGATATCACTCCAAGAGGAATAGGGTTTAGTGTTACACCACCAACTATTGTTCCTGTAGCTACCAATAAAGCGGATCCAATATTACATGCAAGCTCTGTTTTTTTGAAATATTTGTAAGTCATTTTGGCAAGCCAGTATTTCTTATGATAGAATTTGTATAATGCTTTCAACTCAGATATTTGATCTTCCGTTAAATTTTCTGAAACATGGTTCCAATTGAATATGCTTATGCGTCTATCCATATATTATATGGATACATTTTTTTCTTTTTTGAACGATTTCTTAATACTGATGTATAATTTTCTGATGTTTCGAACTATTTTTTCTATATTCTCAATAATTTCGTTGATTAAAGTTGATGTTTTCATATTATATTGTTTAGATTATTCATTATGTTTTTCATCGGAAACCTCAACGCTTATTTCTTTTGGGATAATATACTCTAAAAAGCATTCCATGCTCCAATCAGATGGATATCCTGCATTGTGCTATATAATAAATGTAAAAATGTTTATGGCACTCTATATTCAATCGACATTAAGAGTTCTTGATTTTTCACAACTGAACCCAGTTCCACAGCCAAATTACCAAACGCCAGTACTAAATTGATATTTATTGTCTGTGATCGAGTTGATTGGGTTGAAGTGTAAGTGATTGATTGAGTTAAATGGTCACTGTGTTTTATTTTTAAAGAAATAGGCTTATATTTACTTTTAATCTTGAAATAGAGCACTGTTATAGTTAATATGTGGCTATGATTTGGAATGATTATTTTGTCACAACCATTTAATAAAAATGTGTTCCCATTTTTTGTATTCAAAATCCCATTTATGTAATGAACGGAACCACGCAAACGATGCCCGTTTAAAGATAAATCTGTTTCCATCACCATTTTTCCATTCTCAATTACAAAAGCGGTGTCATAGACACTTGGGTCAACGTTTGAAATTGTTTCTTTTACACCATAAACAATTAGATGTCCAATTGTTAAAAGTGATGGAAAAGTAACTGTACCGTGTAGATCGAGATAAATAAATTGTGGAGGTGAGCTACCCCATCGGTGAAAATTGATAACTGTTTTGGTATAGTTTTCGAATGTTTTTGTTGCATAATTAGAAATTGAAATCGTAGTGCCTTGCACTGCCACACTCAACTCACTCATTTCCGGCGGAAACCATTCAACTACCAAAGTATAGTAACCGACTGGAAGTTTATAAAGGTTAAAACCGAGGCGTGATTGGTACTGGTTTGGTGAGCTTTTTTGAAACAGGAGTTTAAGTTGGTAAGCTTTTTTATTAATTTGATGTGGAGAATTGGAAAAATCAACAATACCCAAAACCTGAATATTGTATTCACTTGAAGATTCGTCGTCGTTTTCCATTAAATATCTGAAGGCGTCTTTTTTTTGTCCTGAATTAATAATCTGAGATTCATGAATTTTTTGAGTGACAAGATTTCTCAAATCTGTTATTTCATTTTCCATTAACTCAACATTAACTGCGGATTTCGAATTTTTTGAATCGGTTTGTAAGTTAATAATTTTATTGTTATTTAAATTCAAGTCTCCCGACATACTTGTTGTGCCATCAAGTTTGAGATAATTTTTTTGCGAGTTAGTGATTCTCTGAGTGATATATTCTACAGTAGCAACGTCTTTTTGGTTTACTGGAAATTTGACATTGGTGATCGCATTATCTTTCATATCGATAGTAGTGTCCTTATCTAATTTTTTCACAAGTTGGTTATCGACATATTTTTTATTTACTCCATGGTCTGAATTAACTGGGTCTTTGATATTTGTTATGAAATAGTTGTTCATGTCTAAAGATTGTAGCATAGACCCGCCTTCTTTTTTACTCAAGAATATATTCCGAGCTGTGTTATAAGAGATGGCTTTATTTGTGTTTCCATGAATTGGGTACGGCTGTGGTTGTAAAATTAGGTCTCCGTTCATAGTTGCTCCTGTCTTTTTCACAAACTGAGTTGTATCCACACTTGGAATCTTAGCTATTTCACTATCTAACTGGCTTTTTGTAACCACATCATTATTATTGGTTCCTTGTTTTACATTCACTAATTTTTTATTCTGCATATCATAATCATTATTAGCATCTAATTTAAATCCAATACCAGGTAAACCTCTTGAACCTATCTTACCTAGTCCTTGAGAATCATCATGATTAAGGATACCGTTGGTATAACTCATATATTAATGGTTTATATTCTTTCATCGAAATTTCGGGCTACCTTTTTTTTGACCTTATCAACATACAAAAAACTATATGGATCCTTAGTAGCTTTCTGATAATCTGATTTATTTATGTTCAGTTCTCGGCAAATCATCGATTGCTCGTTTATAGAAGGAAAATCAAAAACACAAAAATGTGAACTATTCAGTCTTATTGTTTTATCGGTTCCGTAATAGCTTTGACTCAAATATATACAACAACAATTTTTATTTCTTGAATTGGTGAAGTAGTCTCGTATCCGTTCGTCATTTTTCTTACCTGTATTCAAATAGTCATCAAATATGATTAATTTTTGGTTTTCATCAGACAAATCTGTCAGAGGGATGATTTCATCGTTACTTGCTTCTATCACATCATAACTGACCTCTTTTGATATTGGTTCAAGAGATTTCAACAGATGCTTATATTTGCTTTGGGAGAGATTTCGAGCATAAAGGTATATCTTGTCAAAATAGAGAGGCCTATATATCATATCAAGCAAAAGGTTAGTCTTACCACCACCAGAAGGAGCACAAATAAGCATCCTGAAACATCGGTTTGGCATGAAACTCTTTAATTGGATAAAATCGTTATTTTCATCGTCTTGAATGTCATAGTTTTGAATTCTCATATATCATTTGTTTATACAATTTTATCGCATGGCGACACGCTATGCGACACGCTATGCGAGCGTTTTTATATATGATAACCCTAATTTTTCCGAACAAAATACGAAATTTTATGTAAACAAATGATATAATGAGTTTACTCAAATGGAAAGAAATGGCTGAGAAACGATCCGAGCTTGGTAAAAAGATTAACACAGTAAGAGATACAATAAAACAAAAAAAGATATCTGATCAAATGGGTGAAGTCGAGGCAGAGAAACTTTTCAAACCTATAACATCTGAGTTAAAGGAACTTACAGCCCCAAAAGCACCGTTGAGAAGATTGGTAAAGAAAAAGCGACCTGTTCCAGATTATGGAATAGCTATTGATGATGAAGTGCCTGATTATGGATTGGAAGATCTATTTGGTGATCAAGTTCTACCACAAAATGACAAACAATTGGTTCCAAAACCTCCAAGTTATGAAGACGTCCTCGAGGATTTAGCATCAGGTAAAAAACAAATGTATATAGATCCGGAATATATGTATGAACCTGAAGATCTTCCACCTGAATACGAAGAAGAAGAAGTACCCGATTATAACCTTCTCGAGGAGGATAGAATAAATCAAGCTTTAGATAAACTTGGAATTCCTAACTATGAAGAAGTCGAATTACGACTTGAACAAGAAGATATGAATAACAAAAAGAGGAAATCTTATCTTACCAAGACCCTGAAGAATGCTAAAGAGAAACGACAACAACTTTCTGGATATTCGATGAATATTACTAAAAAATTAAATAGTGGCTCAATCACTGAAGCTGAGGCTCAATATCAAAGAAAAATTATTCAAGATACAAGAAAGGTTCTGACTGATTATATGAATTACCATCAACAAAAACTCATATCTATTAAAGGGTCTGGTTTGAAGAAAAAAACAAAAAAAGGTGGGCAGGTAATGTTTTTCAATAATCCAACAGAAATGATGAAAAAACTTGAACTGATTATAGGATCAAAGGTTGCCGGTAATAATAGCATAGAGCTAAGAAACACAGGTGTTGCACTTCTCGACATCTTGTTGAGAAATTCAATACTCAATAAGCCACAATATAACAAAATATACAAAAACTATTTTAGTCTAATTCACTGCATGAAATAACAAATATAAGGTGGTATAATGCGTCCGTATACATAACGTATACGGAGAGAGATACTGAAGTATAAGGACATCGATGTATAAGGACTGTGCAATGAACAGTATACGCTTGATTCCTTACACTAGTGTATACTACAGCTTACACATAACCGTACACTAAGTGTTAGGGCATCGTATATTCCTTGTTTTTCCAAGTGTCTAAACCTTTTAATTTACCAGTCTACTATTGATAAATATAATTTAGACGTGGTAAATTAGTGAATGGTATTTTTCGCTATAACTTTTGTGATTGTTTTGTCCGGATACAAGGGCATACTGTTTCGTACTCCCTTGTATCCTGCAAATTCCCTGCTTTGACAAGCATTATAATGCAGGAAATTTACGGCGAATCTGGGGCTACTGAACATATTTTTACCCTTAAACGCAACCGAAGCCTATTTTTTTCTGTAACATTTTTGACAATTCTGTCCGGTCACAAGTGTATACCAGAGTATTTATGCACCTTTGACGTTCTTTACGCATCTTTACCCACAGCTCTTTGCGTTCTTTACGATTATTTATTCTTCTTTAAGCGCAATTCCTAGATATAATTTCCACTGAATAAATTGTTTTCGGAAGACCAAAAAGAAATAAAACATTTCTGCCCTTATGCTCGTCAACGATTTTCCTGCTGTATTTTGACCGAGTTTGCTGTCAACATCTACAGTAACTTTACGCCTCTTTATATCTGTCTACGCGTCTTTACGCACCTCTCTGTACGTTCTTTACGATTCGTTAACCTTCTTTACGTGTAATTTATCTTCTAACGTACAAATCATCAAGAAAAGCTTTGATTTTATTTGCAAATGCAAGCCGTACGTACTGTAGTTCATGCGCTGCCTTTTCTTTTCTTGTTTACACAGGTAAATTTGCGTCTGTATCCACTCAGAAAGTACTTTTATCCAAGCCGCTATCCTTCCTGTTGAAAAGTATTTAGGGCTTTTTGTGTGTGCAAGTATTAAGCTAGTCAGGGAGAAAGAGAGTTCCTTTGAGTCTATGCGTAAACGCCTTGAACTGCGCATAATGGCAAAAAAATGCGTTGAATCCGCAAAAAAGTACAGCGGAACCTCGATTTAACGAAGTGCCATGGGACTCGGGAAATTGGTTCGGTATATCGAGGGTTTGTTATATCGAGGTTCTTTTCCATACATTACACTATTACTGGGCTGAAAGATATCGTTTATACCGAGGACTTCGTTACAGGTTCCACTGTATGCCTTTCTTCCATTCCCCGCAGCGCGGCTTCATGGGAACTGGAAACGAGGTGACACGGTGGATTTGATCAGCGGTTTCCGTGTTAGCGTCAATTGTGGCGTCCATTTTGAAATTACGCGAATGTGTGATATTTCTCCAACGTGCTCAAAAGGTAACAGGAATTTTCTCCATTTTATATCTGGAATATTGCGCTAGATGGCCTTCGAAGACAACAAAAAGTTTCTTTCCAAAATATTGCTGATCTTCGAACTGTTATTGATGGCACAAAGCTTCGTGGAAGGACTATGGCTCAGGCAAAATGAAATCCACATGACGCCGTGATGTGGTGACTATGAGAATTCATGGAATGAAAAGGCAGGATATTTGAACTTGAAGACGCTTCAGTGGGGCTGGGAAAGCTTTTCTGTCCTATGTTGAGTTGGATTTCCTCGCTGGCTGAAAGTAAATACAGATTACCGAGGTAGGCCGTCTTTGTTTCAAACTAAATCAGTAAATGGAGAACCATGATGTGTCACTCACTGGCTTGGAAGGTTTCAGTTTTGTCAACGAACTTTACCCAACCCCTTTACTCCCAAAAGTACGCAGTTTTTAAACTAAGAAGGTTTTCGAAGTTCCATTTTGCAATCAAGTATTTAAAATCGGGCTAATTATATCTATAAATGTACCTAGCTCTGCTAGCTAGAGAAAGGTTCACGGTGAAACTAAGAAAACCGCGAACGGTGGAAATATTTCAGAGATGTTCACTGTGTTTTGCCCAACTACCTGTGTACGGTGGCCTACAACTGTCACATCAAAACAAAATGCTCACATCAAATTCAAATCACTCACATCAAATTCAGATCACTCACATCAAGTTCAGATCACTCACAGCAAATTCAAATTACACACAGCAAATTACAAATCACTCACAGCAAATTACAAATCGTTCACGTCAAATACAAATCGTTCACATCAAATACAAATCGCTCACAGCAAATACAAATACGGTCAGCGAAAAACGAGGACTGCGGACTGTGGACTTAGGATAAAATTCAGAATGGAGATCGCAGACTAGGGATAAAATGCAGAATGCAGACTGCAGACCAGGGGGAAAATGAGAGAAAAGACAACCAGAAAAATGTCTGCGCTCGTAGAAGTTCGTAGCAAACTACTTAAATCTATTTAATATGGTCAAAATGTTTGCATTTTTTTCGTGTTGTAATGGGAAAGTTTGTTTACTAATTGAGGAGTAATTTCAGTTTTTACACCAAGGATCTGCTGGGAATACGTTGCTCATGAAAGAGTTTTGCTTCAACTTCAAGCTGTAGATCGTGTGTGATAAACGAAGAAGTTCGGACGGGAGTAAATGTAGAGCTAATTATTTCATTAAGCGAAACCTGTAGTGTTCCAAAGGATCGCTTTTTACGAATGAACTTTATTTGTGAACTAGCTGAGGTCGCCAGCCACATGTACACTGTCGTTCCCGGTCGGTCACCCATCCGAGTACAACTTCACTCGTTGTAAGGACAGAAGAACTTATGGTACCTTGATCATGGACTGGTATCTAAGAATTCACTAAGTTAAAATGTTTACCACTTGCTTTCCACTTTCCTCTCTTCCTGATTTTTTAAAATGCATATTGTACTGAAAAAAATTTGTGTGGGAGATAACGGAGTGAAACATCTACCATAATCAAAACATTCTCTCAACGGAATTAGTACTTAGATGGGTGACCGCCCTACCCTGGGTGCCAGAGGCTTTTCTTGCGCGGTTCCCGGTTGCAGCTTATGTTCTCTATTGTGACCCACGTGAGACATCTGCTGTGATTGGTTTAAAGGTAATAGGATAAAAAAAGATCAAAGTTCAACAAGAACAATAAATCAAAGCGCTCTGGCTCAGAGGTTTTTTCTCCCAACAAGCCGCTCGTTGCGTCGGCCTTCGGCCGATTTCTCCCAATGTTAGCGAGAAAAAACCTCTGGTACCCAGGGTATGACCCCCAGGAACTATATGTATCCAGCGGAGTTTGACTTTTACCTCAGCTAGTTCGCAAATGAAGTTCATTCGTAGAAAAGCGATCTTTTGGAACACTACAGGTTCCGATCTAGCTCTACATTTATTCCCGTCCGAGTTTATTCGCTTATTACACACAGGTTGTTTTGCGTAGTGGATCAATCTATGGCGTGGAGTTGAAGCGAAACTCTTATATGAACAACGTATTCCGGAGAATCATTGGTGGAAAAACTATTCTACATCTCAATTGGTAAACAAACTTTCCTATCAGAACACGAAAAAAAATGCAAACATTTTCACCAGGTTTTAATGGATTTCTACGAACTTCTACCAGCGCAGACGTATTTCTGGCTGTCTTTTCTTTCATTTTCCCCCTGGTCTGCAGTCTGCAGACTTCATTCTGCATTTTACCCCTAGTCTGCGGTCTCCATTCTGAATTTTACCCTTAGTCTGCAGTCTGCATTTTACCCTCAGTCTGCTTTTTCCCCTGCTCCGCAGTCTGCAGTCCGCAGTCCTCGTTTTACACTGACCGTATTTGTATTTTCTGTGAGCGATTTGTATTTGCTGTGAGCGATTTGTATTTGATGTGAACGATTTGTATTTGATGTGAATGATTTGTAATTTGCTGTGAGCAATTTGAATTTGCTGTGAGTGATTTTTAATTTGCTGTGACTGATTTGAATTTGATGTGAGTGATTTGAATTTGCTGTGAGTGATTTTTAATTTGCTGTGAGTAATTTGAATTTGATGTGCGTGATTTGAATTTGATGTGGGCATTTTGTTTTGATGTGACAGTTGTGGGCCACTGTGCCTGTGAGATCTTGAAACTGCAGAAAATGAATGGTTTTTTATCAGTCAAAGAACAACTGCTTTGTGGCTCGTTTTTTAAACACATTCATTACACAAGCAAACAAATGCTCCTGAGATTACACGTATGTAGTTCCACAAAAATATCCATAGCCACCCCGTGGATGGTCACTGGAAATTCTGGGGGGGGGGGGGGTATCAAAAGCCAAACTTTTAAAGTTAAAGTGGAATTTCCTGAACAGTGGGGGTTCAAACCGAAAAACCCTCCATGAAAAGGGTATGGATATTTTCTGGAACCACACTTTTCACGTGTGCTTGTAGTTGTTGTATTTACTGTATGTCAAGTGAAATTATAAGCTGCTGGACTACAGTGAAACCTGTATTTAGCATACCCCATATTAAGCGGACACCCCGTATTAAGCAGACATGAGCGTCAGTGTAAAACAAACCTGTATTTAGTGGACATCTCTATTAAGTGGACACTAGCGAGAGTCCTGTTGGTGTCCGCTTCATACAGGTTTCACTGTAATTCAACCATGTGGAACCATCAAGTTGTCTTCTAGATTAATTTTATTCTCTTTACTTGCTCAAACCTATCTTACACTTGTGTGGTACATTTGTATATGTGACTCCGAAATAGGAAGTAATGGCAAATTGCGTCAGTGTAAAACAAACCTATATTTAGGGGACACCTCTATTAAGCAGGCACTAGCGAGAGTTCTGTTGGTGTCCGCTTCATACAGGTTTCAACCTTGTCGAACCATCAAGTTGTCTTCTTTATTAATTTTATTCTCTTTAATTGCTTAAACCTTTCTCACACTTGTGTGGTATATGTGACTCTGAAATAGGAAGTAATGGCAATTTGTTTAAAAAATGTCATTGAGATAAAAATAAGGAGATACAGAACAGGAACCAGAGTTATTCTGTAACTGATACAATACAATACAATACTTTATTGACACTCCCCTGGTGGGGCTTTTCAGTGACAATATAAGATAAAAGAAATCTAATTTAAAAACAGTTAACAATTCATTTAAAAATGTGAAAATGTTGAAACCATTGTAATTTACTGCAGTTTCAAGGTCTTGCTTGTGGTTGGCCAAAGTAGAATCAACATTCACAGTTTTTTCTTAGTTTGACTGTGGTATGGGGTTGTTGAAGCAATCAAGTTTGGATAGCGTGAGAATTGAGGAAGTAATGATTTTGTTCCCTGAATGGGATTTTGGGCTACACTGTAGCAATTAAAGTTCAAATGGCGATTGAACACAATTACCTGGAAGCAGGCTTCCCTTCAAAGGGCTGCTCAGTCACCTTGCCCCATTGCCAAGGTACCTCCCACAATGTCACCCCATCACAGAAAAAACACAAATACCTTGTACACTGTATTAACATAGATAGCCCAAGAGGCAGTGTACATGTAATACATGAACTTTGTTTTATAAAGTTTTTAATTTTTTAACTATCAAAGGTTGTCCAACTTTGGTTTTTCTTTAAACAAGTTTTTTAATATTCACCAAAGCTAGGACTTTGAATCTCTCTGGGATCCCTTTGGTACGAAACATCTTCATTGGCCCAAATAGCAACTCTGAAATGATCTATATATATAATAATTATGTTAGCAAAACTCACGTATGAGGCTTTAATCGGTCACTTATAGTTGACCCATTTTTAGGTTAAATTAAAAAAAAATCAGTTAAATATTAAGCAGACATTGTTTTTCGTATGATGTATATGATGTTACTTTTTCTCTCTAACCGCTCTTTTGTCTTCACATAGTTTTCAAATTAAATTTTTTGAAGTTTTCTTTAGCACTTTGCCATAAACGAAACACAAAAATCCTTATAATTTACTTAAATAATTACCAATAATTTTTAATAATCATGAAACAACTCTCTTTTTAGAAACACAAAATTTTGGATTTTTCAACTGAAGTTGATAAGGTAGATCGGCCACCATAAAGAGATTGAAAGCTAACATTCCGAGCATTAGCCCTTCGTCAGAGCGAATCGATTCGCTCTGACGAAGGGCTAACGCTTGAAACGTCAGCTTTCAATCTCTGTAAGGTGACCAATCTACCTTATCAACTTCAGTTGATAAATCCAAAATTCTGTGTTTCACGTCCCCACCGACGCAGCACCACAGTTTCTTTAGAAACTAACCCCCTTGGTTGTTTGTCTTTTTAGAAAGCCTGTACCCTTGCAGCAATGTTCTGAATCAATCAATGAGGAATCTTTCTTAAGGGACAGTAACTGTTGCTTCATGATTATTAAAATCCTAAAAGTAGGTAAGTTTGCATTGAGTCAATCAAAATTTCCAATGAGTGGAATCATATCCATAAATACCTTTTTTCTTGTTGCACTTATTCATGGACTGTTTGGTTCTACAGTAATGTGAAATTGACCGAGGGGCAGAGAAACTTTTTAAGATTTCAATATTTATTGTTTTGTGTGAATTATAGGGGTTTGGGGGGGGGGACTTGTTAATAATTTATTCATCAAATTCTGCCTGGTATTTTCACCTGGGTTACAGTATGTTAAACTTCAGTTTCAAAAACTTTATGACAGGGCAGTTGGAGAGGGAAAAATAAAAATGATGTGAAAAACCACATATGGAATGCAATGTTAGTTCATTTAGGCCATTTTATATTTCAATTTGTCTCAAGACTGGGTTTAACATGTGCTTTAAGTGACCAATTAAAGATCCATGTAAACCTACAGATGTAATTTCTTTGCTATGGCACGACACTTACACATCACCCATCACACTGCGCACTTGGGCTTCCAATGGTATGCATTGCACGATTGTACTTCATTGCTCCTGGTTTATACAACACTTAAAGCAAAAAGACCCAAAGACCTGTGAAAACCAATATTATTCAGCCTTGCTCTGGTCAAAACCTTAATGGAACCCATGCATACTACAACTTTACATAATAAAGACTTGGTGGTAACTGGATGACTTACATACCAATCTGTCACAGGTTTGACTCATAAAGGTCTCATGCAGTAACTGTGCATTTTGACTGTTACATGGGTTAATGTCTGTAAAGGAATACATTGCCCAAGAACACTGCAAGAGGCAAGAGTTTATTTACTACTGTCCTTTAATTAAATTCAACAGATTATGCACATCTCTGTGTTATCTTGAGTGGATGTACAAACAAGTTCCATCCCCATCCAAGAGAGGCTTAAAGGACATCTCATCACAGACCAGAAACTCTACAGCCACCTCGTTTTTTTTTTTGCTTATGAATCATATATTTTCTCCCTGAAGGAAACATGAAGATGACAGTACCGGAGCTACAGGGAGCCACTGTGACTTAAGTGACTTGTAGTAAAATTAATTTTAGTTTGATAATCATTGTATACATGCACAATTCAATTCTCTTACAATTAGTTTGTACCTTTTCAAGAATTCATACTTTAATTTCTTCTGTGTCACTATATACAGTGTAGTGCAAAGATTGTTCTTAATGATAAAAAATGTATACATGTTACCTGTATATGCCCTGAAAGAGCTTCGCAAGTTACTGAGTAACAGGAGTAAATAAACAACCATTTGCCAAAAAAATCTGCTATTCTACGTAATATTCTGTAAGCCACCACTTTCATACAGTATTCATGTTACAATGTATACTGGTACGTAACCCAAAATTTTTATGGAAAATCCTGCCATTGATGTAAGAATCCATATACCTGCCCTTCACACAATATCAGTACACTTCATACTTCGTGCAGTATACATAATAAATACGGACAAGTGTACTGACGAATAACGATGAATAACCATTAACGAGTGTAAGAATCCATATACCTGGCTTCCGCACCATATCCGTACACTTCATGCTTCATGCAGTACACATGAAAAATACGGACAAATATAATGACGAATAAGAAATCTCACCACAAGTGTAAGAGTCCGTATACCTACCTTCCATGCAACACCAGTATACCTCATGTTACCAGCAGTATACATGATGTATACTGACACGTGTACTGACGTATAAGGAATCCTGATACAAGTGTATAAGATCCTGCTATTTTCTGGGCATAGCCTGACGTATACTGATCCTTATACGGTACCTTATACGTCATGCCACGTCCTTATATCCCTCGTATACATCTATGTATACTGACCGTATAACAGCTAAATAAGGGACCGTATTCGGATTATTTCATGCAGTGTAAACTAATCATATAAATGAATAGACAACTTGTATTATCCAGTCATACAGTAAAAGCCCAAAATGGTAATAAACCATCGGATTTCACAATCAAATACAGTAATCCGATAATACTAGATTCAAACAGACAATATGAAATCGGCCTAGACCGAATCATTTCGATGTCATTCACTTGGTTTAACATTACGAAAGAACTCACTAATCAGAAAATAAGATATTCGTCTGATAGTGGTGCTAATTGGACGGAAATTATATTCAACCCTGGAGTGTGGAATTACATTGATTTTGACAATTTAATCAAAGAAAAAACAGGAACCTCATCAAACCCTCAATATCCAATCACTCTGGAGTTCAACGATACTGTATTCAGGACAATAATAACACTTGCCAAAGATTACAGATTAGATCTTACTCAAAGTAATTTTAATGATCTTATTGGTTTCAATAAAAAGATTCTAACAAGTAGTGTAAATGTTGGAGATTACATTCCTAATCTCTCACAAGACAGAGAAATATTAAATGTTCATTGTGATTTGATAAGTGACAGTCTCGTCGATGGTGAAGAGTCAGATATTATATATAGTTTCAGTACCTCAACTCTCACCCCGAGTTATAGTTTCACACAAGAGCCAAGACGAGTACAGTTCAATCCTGTCAATAAAAATACGATTAATAAAATTCGGATTTATATCACCGACGGTAAACGAAGAATTATAGATCTTAATCATAGTGACACTTCATTCAGTTTGATTTTAAGAGAGAAGAGAGATTAATCTAACTAATAGTTATAGATGGCATCATATGAATACAAGCGAATTTATCATCCAAAACTTGGACGATTTGTTTATAAACATAAAGGATCTGGGCTCATTGTTGACAACATTTTCAAACCAATAAAGAGTCTTGCATCATCTGCTTTCAAAAAAGTTGCTAAACCTTTTGCCAAAAAAGCGCTTGAATCTGGTATTTCACATGCTGGAGACAAACTGGGAAAAAAATTAGCTGAAAAAAGCGGAGAGCTTATTATGAGAAAATTACACGGTTCAACTAAACAACCAATGAAACCAACCAAACCTACTAAACCAAAACAAGAAGACTACAACACGATTCTGAATAGACTTATATCTGGTACTGGTTATTAAAAAGTGAATTTTATCTAAACTACTCATATAAATGAGTTTCAGAACAAATGAAAATCTACAACGATATGAATACGTTCGTTTCCATTTGGATAATGTCATTGAGCAACCTGCTAACAATCAAAGCCAGAAAAAGCCAGGTTACAGATTCACAATAAACGATAGGTCGACTATGTTCGATTTTTTTAATGGGTATTTCGAAGTAACTAAAGAGCTTCAAAAAAAGGCAAATGGTGCTGGATATGCTCAAGCGGATCGCATCACTATGATAAACGGATCTCACAGTCTAATCAGACATATGGTTATTAAATCGTCTGGTAAAATTGTGTATGAGAGTGATAATTTGCATCGAATAACGAATGTCAAAAATCTCCTTGAATACAGTGATGATTATAGTAGATCTGTTGGAAAGAATTCGTTCTGGTATCTTGATACTGATGGAACAACAGCAGATACAAACACAGGTTTTGAAGCCCGTCGTATTTTAACCCAAGCAACAGCCAACGACGGTAGTGGAGGAGCTAAGAGTATTAACGAAATGATTCCCTTAAACAGATACAGCTTTTTTCAAGAGCTAGAAAGAAAAATGTTGCCTCCGATGCAGCTCACAATTGAACTTACATTTAACGAAGACAGTGAACTGATTCACATGGCAAATGGCACAGACCCTGGCCGTGTTGTAGTAAAGAGATTGTATCTTTGGCTCCCAAGATTAATCCCAAAAGACAGCATGTATAGTAATTTCGTTTCAGAGTTTCTCAAGCCAACAACCTGGACATATATGCGAGATATCTACAATCAGTCAGCAAATACCAGAGCTATTCAGAATATGTTTCAAATCAGTCCAGCTATTGATAACGTTAAACATGTTTTTATTTATCTCCAGCGAACAGATGCACCGAATGATGTTGAAGCAGAGAGGAGTCCATATTTGTTTGACACTTTCAAGTTGAATGCAGCTAATGCTAATAGCTCTCTATCAAACTGCAGGCTTGAATATGGAAACAACACGTTCTATCCCGAACTAGAATACGATGCAGATTCTAAAATACGGGTATTCAATGATCTCATGTCATATGCATTTCGTAAGAACGATTACAATTCAGGAACACAGCTTAATGTATCCAATTTCACTAGTTTGTATGGATTATTGTATTTCGATTTGTCATATCAGAAAGAGGTAGTGACGAGAGATCCTAAACAGTTGATTCTCCATTATCGTCTCAATGTAGCCCCGGCAGCAAACGTCCGAGCTCATAGCATCGTATTTTACGAGAGTGAGGTTGTTGTTAAGACAGTTGGAAACGAACTGATGATAGTTTAATGAATAAGATTTACATCGATGAAAATTTAAATGAATATGTTTTTTAAAATAGAATTTATCTAACATATATTATATGACACAACTATACGAAATTAAAGTTAGTTTATCACCAAACCAGAAAAAGAATCTTAGTAACGCGTATCATAAAAGAGAAACAATAGTTCTAAGGCTTACGAAGGACTCTCTATCTGGGAATGACACTCTATATGTACCTCAGAATATAGTTAAGCGATTGGAAAAAAATAAGAAATTGAGAAAAGGAATGGACATCAAACTAGCCAAAACAAACATTCGAAAGCAAGTTGGTGGATCACTCCTCTCTACAGTTCTGTCGCTTGGAAGAACTTTCGCTCCAACGATTGCCAAGACTATTGGATTGTCAGCTTTGGCAGGTTTAGCATCTGAAGGAGCATCTCAGATTGTTAAGAAGATATCTGGAAAAGGTTTACAAACCGGTGGGTTCCTAATACCACAAAATAAAATCGATAAGTTGATAACATATAAGCATCTTTTGACAACCCAACAAAAGAAGGATATATTAAATGCTCTTCAAACTGGTTCTGGTGTTCATATAAAACCAACAAAAGTACAAACAGGTGGGTTCTTAGGCACTCTTCTAGCATCAATTGGAGTCCCTTTAGCTATTGAGGCAATAAAGAAGATAACTGGTAAAGGTGCCCCTCAGATGGGACAGCCTCAACAAAGACCACCCAGATCTATACCAAGTACTGCTAACAATCAAGATGGTGGTTTGTTAGTTCCGATGTATAGAACTCCACCTTTTTATGGAAATTGGCCGAACGATACAATCGGTATGGGAATTAAAAAAAAAAGAAAAGCTCAGAAAAAGGGCGAAGGTCTACTATTAGGCAAGAACTCACCCCTCAAAAACGTCCCTCTTCTAAACATTCTGTTGTAAAACCGAAATTCCATAAGAATATACCATTAAGCAATTACGATTTAATAAAATGGTGTAAATATCTGAATATCCCAATTAATGATGTATTGTCAAGAGATGAAAATGTTCCTCACAATCATAGACAGACTCTATTCATTTACAATAAATCTTGAACCGAGTTATATGTCAGGGAGTCATTGGGTGGCTACTTATGTTAAGGACAAAGTCATCAATTACTTTGATAGCTTTGGTTTGCCTCCCTTCCAAGAAATGGTCAATCATGCGAGAAAAAAGAATTTAACATTGCTTCATCAGAACAATCAAATACAAAATATACTGACGACAACATGCGGATACTTCTGTTTGTTCTTTTTGAATGAGATGAATAAGGGCAAATCATATTTTGATCTGTTGGAAGTTTTCGACATATATGATACGACGAATAATGAGAAATTCTTAGAACAGTATTTCAAAAATATCTAAATCATATATATATGAGATCATATTGCGTGAAACAGAAAAGGGTCACAGAATGTGTACCCGGGAGTGAACGATATGAAAAGGCTAAAAATGGGAGGCTTATGCTTAAATGTAAATGCTCAGATTGTGGTATTACTAAGACGAAATTCGTCAAAAGCCAAAAGGGAGGTGAAAATCCATTAGGTAAAGCTTTCGAGGCAGCCAAAATAGCCGAACAAATAACTCGCAAAGTAATTCCATCAACCAACCATGTATTTGACCGATATTGGTCTGGTGATGTCTTGAAAGGTGCTTTCACAGGACCAACAGGTATAACAAGCAAGAAATTCTGGACTAAACCAAAGAAGGGTACTGTCATGCGTTTGGTGAAAAATCCCAAAACTGGTAAATATGAAAACGTATACATCGAACCTTAATCTAATCTAATCATATTATATATGCGATCATTTTGCGTGAAACAAAAAAAGGTCACAGAATGTGTACCCATGAGTGAACGATATGAAAAGGCTAAAAATGGGAGGCTTATGCTTAAATGCAAATGCTCTGAATGTGGAATCACTAAGACGAAATTCGTTAAACAGGCGGGAAACGGGTTGGCCCGTCGAAAGGGGCGGGCGCACTAGATACAGTAGCATCGACTGGTGCTGATTTATTGATTCACCACGGTATTCCTTGGCTTGGAAAAAAGGCAGTTGAAATGGGAAGATATTATGGATCAGAAGCCTTGAGAAACCCAAAATTGCAGAAAAAGGCTATCGATTATGCTCTGGATAAGTTGAATCCAGTGATTCAAAATGTCGGAAGTCAAGCTCTTGATCAATTATCAACCAAAATTAGACCAAATAGAAAGTATAAAACCGACAGAAAGGATTTGGATGGTGGTAGTTTAGATATCCATAAAGCCATTGGAAGGCTACCTAAACCAAAGGGAGGATGGACTTTACCTGGTCATAAATACACCGGGCCTTACAAAGATCTTGAAAACCAAGTAAAATATAATCCAGTGACAGGTGAAATATTAGAAATATATGATAAACCGACTGGTAAAACGGATGCAATAGCAATGCAACACGACGTCGATTATTCGGTTTGCAAGGATGACAAAAAATGCAAGAATAAAGCTGATAGAAAAATGGTTAAGGCTCTAGACAGTGTGCCTTACAATGAAAGACAATGGGGACATTGGCTGGCTAGAAATATGATTAACACAAAACAGAAACTGGGCCTCGGTGTAAAACAAAGGAAGACAAAAAACGGGAAAGGCCGTCGAGTGAAGAAAAAAACTGGCAAGAAAAATTAGCTGATGAGCTTCATAAACCGATAAAACGTAACTTTACTCGGCGGCGTGTAATTGTAAACGGCATTGACGAGGTATGGTGTTCAGATCTTATTGAGATGCAAAAGTTCAGTCGATGGAACGCTGGCTACAGATATCTTCTTATGGTTTTAGATGTATTCTCTAAATACGGTTGGATCATTCCATTAAAAGATAAAAAGGGTGAAACCGTTATGAATGCTTTTAAAACAATATTCAAAGAGGGACGTAAACCACAATATCTTTGGACAGACAAAGGCAAGGAGTATTACAACAAACATGTTAAGGAACTACTTGATAAGAATAAAATAACCTTGTACTCAACTGAGAATGAGGAAAAGTCGTCAGTTTGTGAAAGATGGAACAGAACAATTAAAACCAAGATGTGGAAGCAGTTTACTGTTCAAGGTAATACACAGTATCTTGAAATGTTACCTAAATTAGTTAAAGAGTATAACAACACAAGACATTCAAGCATAAAGATGACGCCTACAGAAGCCAGTAAAAGGAAGAATCAAGGAGTTGTTTACTTTAATCTGTATGGTGATATGGAAACATCAAAACAGAAACCGAAATTTCAAGTTGGTGATAAGGTTAGAATAAGTAAGTATAAACGAAATGTGTTTGATAAGGGCTATACACCAAATTGGTCTGAGGAAATTTTCACAGTTGATGAAATCCAATCCACTGTTCCTGTCACTTACAGACTGAAGGATCTCAGAGATGAAGACATTCAAGGGAGTTTCTATGAACCCGAATTACTTAAAGCTACACAAGAGGTATTCAGAATTGATAAAGTGATTCGGAGGGATTATAAGAAGAAACAAGCTTTGGTGAAGTGGAAGGGGTATAGTGATGAATTCAACAGTTGGATACCGTTCAAGGACTTGAAGGATATATAAAATGGTTTAAAGAGAATTATCTAATATATATTATATCAATCGATACAGTATATACTGTCTTTTGCTTTTGGTAGCCAAAAATATAATTGTTTCTGGCGATCTTATTTAAACATAAAATAATATAGTATATAATATGGAAAATTTCATTTATGAAGGAAAAAAACTGGACATTATCAAAAAGGATGATGATATATGGTTCCGTGCTAAGATTGTTGCTAACATCTTAAAGTATACAAATACTCGAAAAGCTATTCGTGATCATGTTGATTTGGAAGATAAAATTACATTAAACGACCTCAAATCTTGGGGGAACGAATCGTTCCCCCTAAAAAATAACCATGTGATTTATATAAATGAATCCGGACTGTATAGCCTCATTTTGAGATCTGATATGGATGAAGCAAAGGAATTCAAACGATGGGTCACAAAAGATGTTTTACCATCAATCAGAAAAAATGGACGGTATGAATATAACCACAAACCCTTTAAAATGTTAACTTTTAATATACAGTCAGAGTATGACTTACATAAAAAAGTGGTTAACTTTATAAGAAACAATTATCCAAAAGCACTTTTAAATGCAACATTAGGTGAAAACCAAATAAATAGTAATATGAGATTAAGATCTTATAATATGGGTTATCAAAAAGGATCTCCTGATCTAATCATACAGAATTTACATATGAGGTATTCAGGTTTCGCGATTGAATTTAAATCTCCATCTGGAAATGGAAAGTTATCAGATGAACAACAAATAATGTTACAAGAATATGGAAATAACAATTTCAAAGTGTTGGTTAGTAATGATTATGATGAGATTATAAAAGAAATTATCCATTATTTTGATGGAGTTAGGATAAAATGCAATCATTGTTCCAGAAAATTCAAGTCAACAGAAACATTAAAGAATCATTCGAATTACATACATATAAAGAGAAAATAATATATATAGATTATATATGGAGAATCAGAATGTTAAGAGAGGTCGAGGTAGACCTAAAGTATTCACCGATGAGGAAAGAAAAAACCACAAAACAACGTACATGCTAAATAAAGAGTGGTATTGTGATATATGTAAGACGGGACGTAACTACACGCTAGCTGGAAAATCCTGTCATTTGAAAACAAAAAAGCACATTAAAAATGTCCATGAAATCAATATTAAAGAGGTAAGGAATGAAATAACACGTATACTAAATCCATGATAATCTTTTTTCATATAGTTCAAGGGATCCTATGTTTTGGATCATTTGAATTATTGACAATATTTAAACGGACTAATTGAAAACACTTAAAAGAATATCTATAGTATATATATATAGAATGGAAAAATATAATCATATAAATATGAACAAGAAAGATCTGAAGAAACTCAGTAAAAGTCAATTAATCAATCTGCTTCTGAAGCAATCTGTGATGAAGCCTAAAATTATTATGGTAGATGATACCAAACCAGTTCCAGCACCAAGGACTTATAAACCAAGACCACCAGTACCAACACCTCGCAAAAGTGTCAAACAGATGACCAAAGAATATGAAGAAAACATCATTCTTCCACCAATGCAGTTCAGGGATGATTACAAACCCATTCCAGCACCAAGGAGTAAAAAACCAGTTCCAACGCCAAGAACCATAATAAAACAAACAGACAAAGCTTTAAAAGGTTATACAAAATCTTATGAAATCAGCATCAAAAACAATAAAGACCCCTTAGCTCAAATGCAGAACACCAGAAAGGCAATTGAACACAGTGTAATTAGTTTGTTGGATGAAATGAAAGGCCTTAAATATGTTGAAACAGTAAAAGTCACATTCAATAAAATTTCTGATGGTAAAATAGTTGAAAAGTCAGCATATTTCAACAGTAAAGCCCAAACAATTATTAACCATACAGAAATCAATGAAGCATTACAAATGTCTAAACAAAATATCTTAAACCTGATCTCCCAGTGGATATCAGAAGGTTCAGGATGGACTATACAATCTGTTGATAGTCATTACCTAAACATTGCCAAATACGAACCCATGAAAGGATCCTCTTATATCCAACTGCCTAACGAACTGCGAAACAGTGCTAAAGGCTTAATAAACATGAAAAATGAGGATAATGAATGCTTCAGATGGTGCCACATTAGACATTTAAACCCACAAGACAAGGATCCTCAAAGAATTAAGAAGACTGACAAACAATACGTTGGAAAGTTAGATTATTCAAACATTGAATTTCCAGTCGGTGTCAAACATTATAACAAAATTGAGAAGCAGAACAGCATCAATATAAGCGTATTCGGATATGAAGACAAACAACCGTACCCCATCTATGTTTCCAAAGAAAAGTATGAAGATCATATGGAACTACTTCTGGTAACTGAAAATGAAAACAAGCATTATGTTCTCATAAAGGATTTTAACAGATTCATGTATAACCAAACAAAACATGAACACAGGAAACACTTTTGTATGTGGTGCCTGCAATGTTTTAGTTCAGACAGGGTATTAAGCAATCACAAAGATATTTGCATACAAGTGAACGGCACTCAAGCAATTAAAATGCCCAACAAAGACAATAACATACTGAAATTCAACAACTTCCATAAACAACAACCTGTGCCATTTGTCATTTATGCTGATTTTGAGGCTATAACTGAAAAGGTACAAGGATGTCGACAAGAAGGTAATAAATCATACACCGAAGCCTACCAAATACATACAGACTGCGGATATGGATACAAGGTTGTCTGCTGCTATGATGACAAATATACCAAACCAATACAACTATATAGAGGTGAAAAGGCTGTATACAAATTCATGGAAAATATTTTAGAAGAAGTGAAATACTGCAAAAAAGTAATGAAAAAATATTTCAATAAACCATTGAGAATGACAGAAGAGAATGAACGGGAATTTGAAAAAGCAACAACATGTCACATCTGTGATAAAAAATATACTCAGAAAGACATTCGAGTGAGAGATCATTGCCATATTACAGGTAAATACAGGGGCTCTGCGCACCAAGAATGCAATCTGAAACTTAGAATAAACCCAAAAGAAATAAAAATTCCAGTCATACTCCATAATTTGAGGGGGTACGACAGTCATTTCATTATGCAAGAGATTGGAGCTATTGTTAAAAAACATGCATACAAAAATAATAAAGGAGAGGAGAAACAAATGAATATCAATGCTATTCCAAATAACATGGAAAAATATATGGCTTTTATGCTTGGCAACCATCTAACATTTATTGACAGTTTTCAGTTTATGAGCTCAAGTTTGGATAAATTAGTCAGTAATTTGCCGGCAGAAGCTTTTAAATATACAAGCAAAAAATTCAAAAAAGAAAAATTAAATCTTATGACACGAAAAGGTATTTATCCGTATGATTACATGGACAGTTTTGAGAAATTCAATAAAACAGAATTACCGACTAAAGAAGAATTTTACAGCATATTAAATAATGAGCATATTTCAGATGAAGATTATAGTCATGCTCAAAAAGTGTGGAATACATTTAAATTACAAACGATGGGTGAATATCACAATCTATATCTCAAGTCTGATATACTTCTATTAGCCGATGTGTTTGAAAACTTTCGCAAAACATGTCTTCAGTATTACAAATTAGACCCATGCCACTATTTCACTAGCCCTGGTTTGAGTTGGGATGCCATGTTGAAGATGACTAATATTAAATTGGAACTAATGACAGACATAGATATGTTTCAATTCATTGAAAAAGGCATGCGTGGTGGGATCAGTTATATTGCCAATAGATATGGAAAAGCGAATAACAAGTACATGAGTGAATATGATGAGAAAGAGCCGTCAAAATACATTATGTATCTTGATGCTAATAATTTATACGGTTGGGCAATGAGTCAATATCTCCCTACTGGTGGTTTCAAATGGTTGACAGAAAAGCAGATTAATAAAATCAATTTAGCTCAGTATAATGAAGACAGTAATAAAGGATTGTTAATAGAAGTCGATTTAGAATACCCAAAAGAGTTGCATGATCTTCATAATGACTACCCAGTAGCCGCCGAGAGAGTTTGTGTTAATAAAGATATGCTGTCTGAGTATTGTAAAACAATAGCTACAAAATACAATATATCGACAGGACTAGTAAGCAAACTAATCCCTACATTAAGCAATAAAGAAAAATATGTTCTGCATTACAGAAACCTGCAACTGTACCTTGATCTTGGATTGAAAATAAACAAAGTCCATAGAGTTTTAGAATTCAATCAGTCACCTTGGCTCAAACAATACATCAACTTTAATACTCAAAAACGTACTCAAGCGAAAAATTCATTCGAAAAAGATTTCTTTAAACTTATGAATAACTCAGTGTTTGGAAAGACAATGGAGAATTTACGAAAACGTGTTGATGTCCGACTTATCACAGATGAGAAGAAATTATTAAAAATGGTAAGTAAACCAACTTATGTAAGCAGTAAGATCTTCAACGAGAATTTGGTAGCAGTTCATAAAATAAAAGAAACGCTCACTTTAAACAGGCCGGCATATGTCGGAATGTGTATCCTTGATCTGAGCAAAACATTGATGTATAATTTCCATTATAATTACATCAAAAACAAGTATGGAAACAAAGCCAAATTATTATTCACAGACACAGACTCATTAACATATGAAATCGAAGCCGAAGATGTCTACAGAGACTTTTGGAATGACAAAGATCGATTTGACAACAGCGACTATCCTGAAAGCTCGCCGTATTTCAACAAGACAAACAAAAAGGTAATTGGTTTATTCAAAGATGAAACTTCTTTTATTCCTATTTTAGAATTCATCGGTTTAAGAAGCAAAATGTACTCATATATAAAAGATAACCAAAAATAAGGAAAAACAGCTAAAGGAATTAAAAAAAATATAATAAGCAATGATATCAAACATAAAGACTATAAAAATGTATTATTCGAAAATAAACAAATTCATCACAGTATGAAAACAATCAGAAGTATCAATCATCAGATTGCAAGTTATGAGCTAAATAAAGTATCACTCAGTTGTTTTGACGATAAACGATATATAGCAAATGATGGAATCAATAGTTTCGCTTACGGACATTATAAAATATATAGTATGCAATAAGATAAGAAAAAACCACATTAAGCCATGTAAATACAAGTTCCGCAAACACAGTCTGCTTTTCTGTTCACTACAAACTTTACTGACAAACTTTACTAACAAACTTTACTGACAAACTTTACTGACAAACTTTACTGACAAACTTTACTGACAAACTTTACTGACAAACTTTACTGACAAACTTTACTGACAAACTTTACTTCAAATACAAGTTCATCTGATATTACATGACAATCTGATGACTCATCGGGAAAGTCCCATTTCATCATAAACTTCCTGTTTTCACCAGACATGTCCAGACTTGTTTCTGAGAAAAACTTCCTGCTTTTCCGAGAATGTTAAGACTTCCTGTAGTGTGGCGTCACGTGATGAAAGAAAGCGTAGGATCCAAATCATATTAATAGCACTCAAATAACGCCAGAGGATGGTAGAGACCTTTTTGCATGAAACATGATCTCGAACAAACGCACTCCAAAAAATAAAAACCATATAGTTTGCCATAAAATGATTGCCTTCACATAATACCTTCACATAAACGGAATCCATCGCTCTTCAAGCTCTTCGAGCTATTCGAGCTCTTCCCACCAAGATTCCGTAGCAATTACGAATCCTCCATCCCCGTGACTTCGTCTTCGAATGTCTTGCTGCGCAAGCCAATCAAATACTTTGTCATGCCGAGGATTCTATTGCCGTGACGAAGCCGTGTGATGGAGCCATGTGATGGAAAATACATTCGATTTCATTATACCTAGGGTGCCCTACGAGACTACGTCTCTACCCACCCTAGGTCGGAAGGAGCCTCACTCGTCACTTTCAGTGACGACTTCCCGAGCCTGCTCGGCTCCTTACCAACATATGGATTTCCATAAAATAAAAAAAATATAGTTTACCAAAAAATGATTTCCATAAAATGATTGCCATAAAATGATTTCCATAAAATAAAAAACATATAGTTTTCCATAAAATGATTCCATCAGATGGGAGTAGTTATAGAGTTGGTTCGGTTTTAGCGAAGTTTTTACAAAACTGCGCTAGAACCGCCAACTCTATAACTACTTAAGTACACAATCACTGTTAGTGTGAGTAGTTCCTTAGTGGGTTTTAACAGGGCGCGAACTCCGTAAAAACTAAAATCTTAAATTAAGATGTTAGGCATCTTACATAAGATAGATAATAACTCAAATTAAGACCGAAACCATCTTATTTTAAGATGATATACCCTTAAGTGAGTCAAAAACGTCTTAAATTTAGATGACCACACTCTTATTTCTTTGTAAGATTCTTACCGTCTTAATTTAAGGTTTTGAATACGACTTAAACTAAGATATCTTGATTCTTAAATTAAGACGTATTATTTTATCATATCTTAATTTAAGAATTACACTTCTTATTTTAAGTTAGGTACTTTGAAATATCTTATCTTAAGTCAGGAAACATCTTAAAATAACATTGTTCGTGATCTTAAATAAATTTTAAGATGATTTGAAAATAGTTAAGAGCAATTCATCTTAAATAAGATGCAGTGCGCCTTAAATGACAGGAACAGATTTCTTGGTTGTTGCGAAAACTAAGACCCCAGAAAATTAAGACCCTAAGACCCTAAGACCCGAAAACTAAGACCCTAAGACCGGAAAACTCCCCTTATTTTCTTTGTTTTTGCCAGGTTATTTTCTTTTCTACCCGGTTTTTTTTCTTTTCCTTTTTATGCGAAAACTTAGTCCCAAAAACTAAGACCCCCTTATTTTCTTTTCTTTTTAACAGCATTTTTGACAATATTTGTCAAAAAACACAAGGATTAAGGGCTCCGTTCCTTAGTATTGGATATATCTTACTACAGTTTTATTTTCTAAAGTAAAGATATGATCATCTCAGTGAATTTGCAATTAAAGTAATTGCAAATTGAAAAACGGAAAATCCACCACAATGGTACAACGTCTTCACTCAACATATTGAACTGTTTTATTTCATCATACTTGCACTATTGGTATCTTGATACCACGTTGCCCGGATGATGATGATGATATTTTATCATACACGTTAAGAGCGAATGTCAGTAAAAAACGAGCAAAATTTTTAGCGGTAACAGTTGAAAAATCGATTTCTTTCATTTTTTCATCCATGCATATGTTCATTTTTACTGGCATTCGCTCTTAAGGCCCAGGTAAGACGCCGTACTTCACACGAGAGGAACTCAATTCAGCTAGGCCTAAGTCCAGTTATTTTGCACCTGAGTATGCCTCGTCTCTTTCCTCCGATTACATCTGGTAATTGAGATAACCTTCCAGTGATTCTTGCGGCAATCAAAAATCAAGGATTACAAATAACAATAACAACAACAATAACAATAACAACAACTGTACTTCTTTAGCTTTTGACACTGTTGTACATGTGGTGTTGAGAATTTTTCCTTCCCTTGAAGGATGAAACTGAAACACCAACAACGATAACAAAAAGTTCAAAAAGGAACAGGATATTTTATCAACAAAACATTACATAACACGGCCGTAAAACTTACGATTCCGGTGAAAAAACAAACAGACAAAGAAAATAAGGGGCTCTTAGTCTAGTTTTCCAGTTTTCGTCTAGGTTTTTGCGAAAACTAAGACCCTGGCAAAAAAACAAAGAAAATAAGGGGGTCTTAGTCTACGTTTTTGCGAAAAATAAGACCATGGCAAAAACAAAGAAAATAAGGGGGTCTTAGTTTTCGGGTCTTAGTCTACCTTGTTGCGAAAACTAAGACCCTGGCAAAAAAACAAAGAAAATAAGGGGGTCTTAGTCTACGTTTTTGCGAAAAATAAGACCATGGCAAAAACAAAGAAAATAAGGGGGTCTTAGTTTTCGGGTCTTAGTCTACCTTGTTGCGAAAACTAAGACCCTGGCAAAAACAATAAAAATGAAGGGGTCTTAGTTTTCTGGGTGAAAACAAGGAAAATAAGGGGGTCTTAGTTTTCGGGTCTTAGGGTCTTAATTTTCGGGGGTCTTAGTTCTCGCAACAACCCAGATTTCTTTCAAAGCTTTCAACTGAAAAGGATCGAAAGTTCTGCTGCCCTCCCGTGATTGGTTAGTTTCGATCTAAAATGCGTACTGCAGAGGAAACAGTCACGTTTTTGTGCTTGACTCAATTCGTTGAACAGACCAACACGGCATGAATTGCACATGACTTCTTCGGTTCAATTTGACATTTTTGTGCCCGTAGATTATTGTGACATGCAGTGACATATTTTTCAACTGGTGTTGGTGAATTCATACATTATTTAATGCTGAAGACTTGGGTCGATAAAACGGAAAGAATGTCTGTGAAGTTCAAAGACATGTTTGTCCAAAGCAACTGCATAACGACAAGTTTACTGAGAAGAAGATGTAATGGCAACTGTTGGGAAAAATATACACAAGCAAGGGATCTATACAATGAAAAGAAAATCTTCAGAAAGACGTATTCAACCATATTTGACGCTTTTTCCTTTCTTCGCCACTGAAAAGCTCAGCGTGAGTGCATGCAATGAAGACTGGCAAAGGGCCGCAAAAAAAGCAAAGATACGGTGATGACTGTTGTTGTTCTATCTTTTCTTTTGTGTTTAAGCTGAATTATTTTAATTTAGTGGTGTAATAAAGCGTTTTTGGTTAAAATATGTTTTGTGGTTATTTGTTCATTCCCGTTTTACTGAGCGGGCAAGCCGCGACGCGAAAAAAGAATACGCGCAAGCAATTTTTGAAATGTAACGGTCTCCGGAAAAATAAGACGAGTTGAAATATTAAATTAAGACAAAAACCCATCTTATCGAGGCACCTCGTGCTTAAGATGTCAGGCAACTAAAATTAAGAGGTTGACATCATGTTCTAAGACGATTTATCGTCTTAAAGTAAGACGACGAATCTTAATTTAATACAAATGCGCATCTTATCTAGGCACCAGTCTCTAAGACGAAAAAACGTCTTAATTTAAGATTTTAGTTTTTACGGAGAAGAAGTCAACTGTCGGCTCGCTATGGCGGTCATCTCGTCATTTTCTTCCCTCACTTTTTCTTGCTACAAAGGAACCTGGTTACTGATAATACTCGTAATTTAGAACATTCGGTTGCAGTTAAGTGTTGTGCATTTCAGTAGATACATGTTGATTGTTCATTTAGTTCATTTCTGGAATGAAAGTGAAAGTACAAGTTTCACAATATCACTTTCCGTTCAGAATGACCTGACTGACGAGCGATCATTCTGTTTCTGTCAAACATTCTATATTATTAGAATCTCGTATAAAGCGGCCATCAATGAAATCCTGTTGGAAAAAGAAACGATAACCGCCGGAAATACGTCTGCGTTCCCAGGCTAATTAATGAGCATTGCATGTAAATGTACAACTAATTTCAGTTGTGTATTGAAACATGACCGCTATGACTCGACCGATCATTTAAAGGAAATTCAACACTAGCTAAAAATTAAGTGGTTGCAAAGCCTAAACCCTCACTTCTTGAGATATCGTAAATATCCATACAGAAAAGGACATGTGAGTTGCTCAATTGTACTCCTTATTGGCTTGCAAAATTTCTGCACAGCCCTACACAAAATACAGCTCTAGCCACTTTTACTAACTCAGCGACATTGTACATGCAGACACAGGATTCCATGATTTACCTGTCATGATGCGACCATGATTTGACATTGATGAAGGAAAATGAATGTTGATCTGTATTGAAAACTGATGTTGCAGGAAATAATCTGCTCAATAATTGGGGCTCCTTTGTGGACCCCCCTGGAACCCACTTGGACCCCCCAGAACTCATGTAAAAAATAAAATTACAGTGAAATTCCGATTTTTCGAACCTCCAAGGGAAATGGAAATTGGTTCGAAAAATCGGGAGTTCGAAAAATCGAAGGTGGCTGATAAAATCAGACCTATTTATTTACTGTGGTTTGGATTTATAAGATCCAAGAAGACAGACAACAACGGTATATCACCCTTGTTAATGTGTGAACCATCTTTATTTACCAACAAAATGTGCATTTAAAACAAAACGAAAATTTAAGGATTTAAGGCAATTAATTGGCAGAACAAAAAACAGTGCTGTATTGATACATGTGTCTGTAATTTTGCGCGGACTCTTGACTGCATTTCCTTCCCCAGGCCAGTTACTCTACCAGAAAAAAGTATGGTTTAAAGGAACAGGAAAATTGTTAATGTGCTACGGAAAGAGCTTGAAAAATGCAACTAAACGAAGGAACTTTGATCATGTACAGTAATTCAAGACCCTCGATTGTGTAACAACGGCGTTGCAGTTTCTATGACTTCAATGACAGATTTGTCACTTGCTTTGTAATAAAATGCATGAAAACACCTCCTCCACAACTTGTTAATTGTATTCAGGCGTGTATGTGGCTAAAACCGGTTTTGTTGGTTCCTGAGTTTTCAATGTTCGAGAAATCGAATGTAAATTTTTCAAAGGAAGAAAGAAATAGTTCGAAATATCGGGAGTTTCGAAGAATGGAGCATTCGAAAAATCGGGGGTAAAATTACATTGTTTGACTGAAGCATTAATCCAAGGGAAACGACTAGTTTGGTTCGAAGAATCGGGAGTTTCGAATAATCGAGTATTCGAAAAATCGGGATTTCACTGTAAAGATCAATTAACATTTGAAAAAATGAAAGGAAAGTAAATTTTGAACGATAAAAAAGGAAGAAAAATAGATAAAAGTAGCTGATAAAAAAGTTTGACCAGCAAAATCAATTCTTTTTCAATGAAGTTCCAACCAATGTTAATTTGGGCTCAACAAAATTCATTTATGGCCAATTCAAGTAGATGTATTTAAAACACTTGCAAGCCCACATTTGAAGAAGTCATTTTTAGTAAATTTTGCCATACCAAGATCAAGCTGCAATTACCATCACGCTAATACAGTTGACACCAAACTGGTGATCAACATATGAAAAGGATTCATCAACAACAAAAGGGCTTGTGAAAATCATAATTGCCAGATATTTGGAATGCCGGAATAACCAACATCTTAAAGTGGAATCCTAAAAACTAGAATGGGCTTCTTCCAGAAAATATTTTTTTCCAATTTGTTGTAAATTGATGATGCAAATCCCCAAAATGTCCTGCTAATTATGGTTATTAATATATTATAATCAATAACATTTAGCTTTTGATCCCAGGATGTTTAGATGTTTATGAACAAGGTCAACTTTTGGAGAACCATTATTTTGTGAAATGGTAGATGTTCTTGAACGAGGAACACCGTAAACATGCCAAGCATGTAATGCGACTCATGTGACCCAATTATGTTATGTTAAAAGATTTTTATCATATTTGTGAATTGTAATGGTGATCTATATGGGATTATAATCGGTCACTTAATTAAGTACACCCGGCAATTTAATTTTATGTCAAATTGAAATAACAAATTTACTGGCCATAGGGTTTGAGATTAAGCAGGGGATTGATGATAGCTGGGGTTTGAGATTAAGCAGGGTATATTCAAGATAGCTGGGGTTTGAGATTAAGCAGGGTATATTCAAGATAGCTGGGGTTTGAGATTAAGCAGTCGGCTGTTTCACAATCAAGGGTACCTTTTGGTTTGTGTAAGAAGCTTGTTGTCTTTGGCACACATTCCTGAAAGATCTTCGCACAAATTAAACTTCTTTTTTTCCAGCTAAAGAAAACACCCCTTTTAAATGACCCTCTGGGGGTACGGACACTACATTGTCAAGATAACAGTGTTTTAATTGACTTGACGGAAAACAAGGTTTAGATTCTATTCCAAGCACATTTTGACCTAAAATCCTGTAGTCTGTGCTTCAGTGATGCGACATGGTCGTCTTCCAATGTAACTACTTAAAAGTAGAAGAAATTTCTTAAGAGAGCAAGAGATCTAGAGTATTTTACTTAATGGAGTAAAAGCAACCTCAGTGGCCTGTAATGCTTCATATTATCAAAAATGGCATATAATTAAAAAGAAAGAAACTATAAATAGCCTTCAATTCACTTATATTGAGTCACAAGTTAAATGCTAAGATCTAGCTGTGCCAAAGGGGTACGGACACTACAACTTCACAGAAGTTACCGCCTGAATTCTAATTAGCAAGCAAATAATAATAGCAAACATATTGTCATACAATATAGTTATTTTATAACTGGAGAAAGCATTTTGTGTCTTTTTTTTAAAGCATTTTGTGTAGAAACAGCACTTAGGTGATGATCAAGTGATCGACTTCAGGCATACAAGGCGGAGGTGGATGCCACCCTCTTCCATAAGGTTTCTTGCCAGCTTTATCAAGGGGATTTTTTATCAGAACATGCCATTTTCAGTAGCTGTAGGTATATCCCTAAGATACATAAATTTAATTAGGTTTGGCGAGAATTGGTTCCTATGGCTATGAGATGATGACTCAGTAAAGTTGCAGGTGGTCAAGCCTTTATTGAATAAAAATGCATGTTTTCATCTCTTTTCTGAGAAAAAAACACACGCATGTTTAATCATATCACATTTTTCATGTCTAACATTAGAAAATTTTTATTTCCTCCATCTTTTGATGTCTTTTAAATCCTGAGTAAAATCCAAGATGGCCGCCAAGATGGCGGCCATCTTGTATTATGTTACTGGCCCCCAGCAGTTCAACAACTGATAATATTAACCTCAATCTTAATTTTACTTTCACTTTTTATCAGTAGCTTAACTACAGTCAGTTTTTTGGGGCATATTGAGACATTGTGCTGCTAGGAATGGTGATGGTCACATTTGTAGGAGTTATACGGACACTACAGGGGTACGGACACTACATTTGGCAATAAATGCTAATATATTTTCTTACTTCTTGAAGCCAGCAATCACATTTATATGTCACTTATATATGACACCTGTAAGCAAACATGATGTGCCTTTGTTGGTGAAAAGCAGATGATTAAGACAGAGAGAAATTATAGCA
The DNA here is from genome assembly GCA_964030785.1 of Siderastrea siderea. NCBI lineage: Eukaryota > Metazoa > Cnidaria > Anthozoa > Scleractinia > Rhizangiidae > Siderastrea > Siderastrea siderea. The sequence goes on from OZ034974.1 coordinate 30,031,710, forward strand.
GTTAAGGGGTACGGACACTACAGAGTTTTCCGGGAATCCTAGGGTGTGTGTTTGAGTGGGCAGAGAGAGAGAGCTGTATATGTCACTTATGACAAAAAGTTCTCGCAGTTTATTAGGAGAAATAAAGCCAACTTTTTGTCTCAAATCTGTTGAGTTTTCACATTTTTTAATGGTTTTATTAATGAATTTGAAATAATTACTATATTTAAGGAAAGAGAAAATTCATAACAATGGTGAGTTTGGTAATAGAATGCTAATATTTAGAAAAGATGGCCTATTTGTCCTTGAAATCAAAGTCCAGCAAAAAGTAAGATCATAGACAATGTTCTGGGTCGATTTAATATCTAAATAAGAGAATTTTTTCTTCATAGTTTCGATTATTTAATACTGCAATATGAGTGTCACACCATAATAGTGTAATTGTACCTTTTTTTATGACACAAACCTTCATAACTTTAGCAAGCATTAACCCATTTGCAATTTTTTTTTATTTTGTTCAGCATACGATTCTACTGAATATGACATATTAGAATGATTTTTCTGCTTGTTATAGTATATTTTAAAGGAAACTCTTGTAACATCATGTCATTAATGAAAAGGGTACACTTGATTGTGAAATAGCCGAGTGGATTCAAGATTACTGGGGTTTGAGATTAAGCAGGGGATTCAAGATAACTAGGGTTTGAGATTAAGCAGGGTATATTCAAGAGGGCTAGTCGCTGGGGTTTGAGATTAAGCAGTGGATTCAAGATAGCTCAGGATTTGAGATGAAACAGGGGCCAGGTAGTAGTCGTTTGAAATTAAGCAGGGGTTTCAAGAAAGCTGGGGTTTGAGATTATTAGCAGGGGGTAATCAAGGTAGCCGGGGTTTGATATTAAGCAGGGTAATTCAAGATAGCTAGGGTTTGAGATTAAGGAGGGTATTCAAGATAGCCGGGTTTGATAATGATAATGATAACTTTATTTATACACGGTAAAATTTGTCAGTAAAAAAGGCATAAATATATATAAATAATTATACAAATAAATATACCGGTATACATACCGTATTTTCTCGATTAAACGCCGGGGGCGTTTATTTGAAATTCGGCCTCGTAGACCCGGCGTTTATTCGGGGCCCGGCGTTTATTTATTAAATGGATTTTTCAGTATTGGAAGTTTATTTAACCAAGAACCAAATTTCAACAAAAACGTTTCAAAAATGTGAAGCAATGTCATCAACTTTACTTCATCTTCAGGAGTGAATCTGGTAAGTTAATTTATCTAAAAAACATCACTGACAGAAAGAGTGGTTGAACTCTTCTTAACGTTACGTTTCTCCGTGCATGAACACGGAGGAAGTGTATCGGTAAGTGCTCGACAGCGAACGCACTGATCAAGCAATTTTGAACCCTCGAGATGATCCTTACTTGATGTACAAGCCCGCAGAAAAGTTGCCATGATTTAAAAGAGATTGATACGAAACCTGATTCGTCGTTTGTTTCATCTGTTTTAGTAAGAAGTACTTTGTAAAACGTAGTTTGGTTTGAATATTAGTGTATAAATTCAAATAAAATGGTAGAAAGAGAACTAGCATGCAGTCACCACACATAATCCTGATTTAATATACCCAGCTCGAATAAACGCCGGGACCCCGAATAAACGCCGGGGGCGTTTATTTTAAACTCGGCCCTGTAGATCCGGCGTTTATTTGAACCCGACGTTTATTCGGGGTTCGGCGTTTAATTGAGAAAATACGGTGTGTTAATTAAGCAGGGGATTCAAGATAACTAGGGTTTGATATTAAGCAGGGCATTCAAGATTGTTGGGGTTTGAGATTAAACAGGGATTCGAGATAGCCGTGGTACAAGATTATAAGCAGGGGATGCGAGATAGCTGGGGTTTGAGATTAAGCAGGGGTCATTCAAGACAGCCAGGGCCTGTGATTATAAGCTTCAGGGGATTTAAGAAAGCTGGGGTTCCCGGAGATTAAGCAGGAGATTCAAGATAGCCAGGGTTTGAGATTAAGCAGGGGATTCAAGATATCCGGGGTTTGAGATTAAGCAGGGGTTCAAGATAGCCGGGGTTGAGATTAAGCAGGAGATTCAAGATAGCTGGGGTTTGAGATTAAGGACGTTCGCGCCCAAATCTTCCCACGCTCAGATTTTTTCCAAACTTTTGCTGTCCTTAGATAATGACCAACTCATGTCAGAAAAGCAAAAAAATTGGGGGTTCACCGTGCTCGTTTCGGAAATAAAGCGTGTTGGAAATGCTGTGTTTTTAGAAGTTTGGGCAATGGAAAGGGAAATCGGCTTTCTTGCTACAAGGATTAAAATAAGTTACGTGGAGGACTCTAGACAATGCTTATTTATTCATTCCTATTAAGTACATTCTTGCTTGTAATATTGTTTCTTCAGATAAAATTAGCCTAACTGAAGGATAATTGAAAGTCACATATACCTAATCATTCGTAGAAAAATTCGATTGATTTGAGTAGAAATAGCAATAAAATTAAAACTGCTCACGTTCAGAATTTTTTGTTTTTGGGCAAAATGCAGAGAACCAGTAAAGGATGTGATTTATCGAAAAAAGAATTAGGTCACCGTGCATTTAAGAGAGTTAAGCACGTTTATAGACAGAAAAATACCCACCACCACTGTATCTATCTATATTTCTTACTCAGCGCACGCACTCGATGCATGACGGGGCATGACATTGCGATGTGAATTATGTGTGCAGTAAGGATGCGCACTGTGAAACAATGAGCGCAAACGTCCTTAAGCAGGGGATTCAAAATAGCCTGGATTTGGGACTAAGCAGGAGATTCAAGATAGCCTCAGGGTTTGGGACTAAGCAGGGGATTCAAGATAGCTGGGTTTGGGACTAAGCAGGGGATTCAAGATAGCCAGGGTTTGAGATTAAGCAGGGGATTCAAAATAGCCGGGGTTTGAGATTAAGCAGGGGATTCAAGATAGCCGGGATTGAGATTAAACAGGGGATTGAAGATAGCTGGGATTTGAGATTAAGCAGGGGATTCAAAATAGCCAGGGTTTGAGATTAAGCAGGGGATTCAAGATAGCTGGGGTTTGGGACTAAGCAGGGGATTCGAGATAACCAGGGTTCATGATAGTGGGGTATTCTAGATAACTGGGGCTTGTGGTAGTGGGGTATTCTAGATAACCATGAGTTTGTGATATGGTGGTTCTAGATTACCAGGGCTTGTGATAGTGGGGGTATCCAAATAACCGGGGCTTGCGATAATGGGCAAGTTGAGATAACCAGGGTTTGTGGTCCGGAGATTAGACATAACCAGGGTTCTAAATAGCAGGGGTATTCTGTAGTAAAACTGTCTAAACAGCTTTGCTTCAAAATGAACAGTCCCTTGTATGAATACAGTACTAATTCTAATTTAATTAGGAATAATATGGTGAAGTTCTGTGCAGTCATCAAACAAAATTTAAAAGAAGCTCTAAAGTCTGTGTCATACTTATAATTAAAAAAATAATGAAACAGTGACCTCTGCAAAAAGAGTAACTGTAAAATACATCAGATCTAATGTAATAACTTTCTTGGGGAGCTTTGAAAACTATTAAAATGAAACAGCTTAGCGTTCTCCAGGTGAACAGTTGCCTTTGCTGCATGTTAGTTTTGATGGGGTCGGTACAAAACGTGGACCCCACTTTTGCACCCCCTGTGGAACCCTTCTGGATCCCATCTGGACCCCCATCTGGACCCCCTTCTGGATCCCATCTGGACCCCCTTCTAGACCCCCATCTGGACCCGCTTCTGGACCCCCATCTGGACCCCCTTCTGGATCCCATCTGGACCCGCTTCTGGACCCCCATCTGGACCCCCTTCTGGACCCCCTTCTGGACCCTCATCTGGACCCCCATCTGGACCCCTTTTTTTGTGCAAAAAATCATAGTTTGGCAAATGCTCAGGACACTTTTTATGAAATATGAATAATTGCCCCTGCAAGGTTTAAAACCAGAGAAGGCATAATTGCAGTCCCACGTGAAGAGAAAGATTCATTCATTCATTTTAACTTTATTTAAACATGGTTAAAACATCAGGCCTCTTCAAATGATAATAAATTAAAAACAATTAGTGTAATCTACGACATATCAATTGACTTATCGTCTTTGCTAAACTAAAAGTATAAATTCTAAATATCAACAATATGACTACTAGAATTACTTGTTAAAGGGGTGCTTGCTTTTCACGAATAACGTGTATTAACTAAAATTATGCATAATTGTCAAAGAAACCACTACTGCCGGATTAATAAAGCTGGTGAGAGTTTGTGACTGCCGCAGTTTGACAGGTAGGCTATTCCACAGCACCGTGCACCACTGTAGCTGAAGCTGTTGGTGCGGGGCAGTGAAATAGCTAGCTTGCCCTGGCAGTACCTTAGTGTATAACTTGAAATATCACTACGATCGGTGAACTTTGATCGCAGGTATTTTGGGGCAAGACCATATAGAGATTTATAGGCCACCCAGTAGCTGTTGAATTTTCCGCTGTACATCTAATTCAGTCTAGCCAAGTATATTTTAAAAAGGCCGTCGACACTGACCTCATAAAAAGAGAAAGTTAAGACTCGCGCAGAACGATTTTGCATTTTTTGAAGGCTTAGTGGAAAGAGTTTTGTTCCAGTTGCCCCAAACGACGCTACAATTATCATGCAGGGGTTTAGGCTCGATTTCCACCGTTCTCTCGAGGGCTCATTTCCCGAACAGCGGCTGGTAATCGAGCCTAAGTGGGGTTGCACTAGTGCGTTTTAGATGCCAACATATACACTGCAACATCAAAGATTGACTCTATATGAGTTGGTATATAAATAGACGGCAGGAAAAAAAACCTTGGTTTCAGGAACTCCACAAGGCGTGGAAGGTGGTCTCAGGTAACACTTTCTAGGTGTGCAACGTGGTCATGATTAGTTCAGTGCACAAGATTCAATCAGCCACTGTCAATGTGATTCCTGCTTTTACGGTGACTAATGTCACATTACAGTGTATTTCAATCCAAATTTTTTCATACAGCTGAAGGCAGGGTGGTAACGAGGTATGTTTTTTCATCGCTGATCCCATTTTAGTACGCAAATTTCTGATCCTTGATTCCAAAAGCGTGACCAGTTTTCGTCCCTGATCCCACAAATATGGTACAGCCTGATCCCTGATCCCTAAAAAAACTGCTGATCCCGATCCCATGGCCTTTGACCCCTGATCCCAGGGGGCTTCGATTCCAGGTCCCACCTTTCTGATCCTTGATCTCACCCCTTTGATACCTATCCCACATACCTCGTTACGACCCTGTGAACACCAATCTCGTACCTCGAGTCTTCGTTCCTTACTGCGCAGGCTTGACGAACTGGACAAGGGCAACGAAAACGCTGGGTAATGCGCCGATCAGTTCGAAAGTTCAACATCCTCCTCGGGCAACCCCCGGGCATTTGAAGATTGGCCTGTTCAAATTCCCTCCCCTGGGGGCCAAAAAGCCATTCAAATGCCCCACCAATTAGTAAGGAACTCTCTCCTCAAAGGCAAATTTCGTCTTCAATCAAACACTTTACACGCCTTTCAGAGAGAGATACCCCGTAATGACATCTTCAAACGTCTTTTAAAGACCCTTTTGAAAGAGTTATTCACTAACAAAGCCGAAATTCTATCTTGTAAATCCGTCATTTTTCCTGCAAAAACCGAAAAACGCACGGGGGTATTACGTCAGAACAAGAGATAAATCCGGTTCAAATTCCCGACCCTTCCAACGCGATGTTTAAATTCCCCCCTCCCCGGGCAAACCGGGCTCTGCTGTCTAAGTCTCTCAACACAGCTTGAGCTCAAACGTCGCTTCCTTTGTACTCCTTCGAAAGAACATAATAACACACAGTATGATAATTAGATTTTTAAAATTCCGCAGCCTTTCACACAGTGAAAGTGTCCCGAGCATTTGCCAAGCTATTATTTTTTTTAAAAGGGTTCAGAAAAAAGGGGGACCAGATGGGGGTCCAGAAGGGGATCCAAATGGGGGTCCAGATGGGAGTCCAGATGGGATTCCAGATGGGGGTCCAGAAGGGGATCCAGATGGGGGTCCAGATGGGGGTCCAGAAGGGGATCCAAATGGGGTCCAGATGGAGGTCCAGATGGGGGTCCAGATGGGGGGTCCAAAAGGGGGCGTCCACGTTTTGTACCGACCCGTTTTGATGGGTGATATTGGGCTTATTTTCCGGGGGTGGGGTATTCGGAGGAAGGGAACTTGGAAACTTTAATATTCGGAATTTTGAGACATTATTGTAAGCATCTAGCGAATATTTATAGATGCAGCATTTTCTCTGTCATTCTTTGAAATAATCGTGGCAAAATATGAATAGACAGCAAAATGTGAAAAGAAACATTGAAAATTAAAAATTGAGGCATAGGCCTTGAAAACGTTTCCACTGCACTACAGGTTTGTATTTGTTCCGTTTCTGGAAAATAAATAGTAAAAATCCACAAATTTTAATAATAAGCCAGTTTTCAAGACATTTCAGCTGTATTGGCATTGCCCTCAGGTTACCACAAACATGACTTTCACAATTAGTTGTACTTTCCCTTTCTGCCTTTTCTATTATCTTTGCTACATTTGTTGTATTCGTAGCACTGGTGTTTGGGAGATCCTTTTGCCTTTCTCACTTGCATTTAATCATTCCGTTTCATTTACTGTTTTCGTATATTGTGCGACAACTGACACTTTAGTCTTGATATTTTTGTTCTGTTGCTACAACTTTTATATTTGTGTTACTGATTTTTCAGCAGGACAGAGGCTATTTAGTATTGCTGTATATGGCAGACAAATGAAAAATCTTTTAAAATCCTGGATCTTGTGTGTTAATCCTTTAATGAATTGATGCCAAGAAATTTTACACTATCCTAGGAAGTTATCCTTAAAAGAAAAAACTAGGATCCTGCTGAAACAAATTCTTTTTACGAATAAAAAGATACCAAGCTTGAACATTTGCATGTCAGTTTATGTTTGTCACATTGTCATTTTCAGCTAACTGTATATATGGGCTGTTGGTGGACAACAAATTTATGCTTTTGCATGTATGCTGCAAAAAACTGTATGTCACGCAGATTTCTGTATTTCACTTATATCACGCAGGTTACTTTGTGTCACGCAAACCTCTTTTTCACGGAGACTGCTTCCAGTAACGAAGAATTCTGTAGGTCGCGTGGATTCTTCATGCTACGTAAGTTCTTTGTGTCGCGGAGAATGCTTCAAGTCACGGAGAAAGCTTAAAAAAGCGCGGAGAGTTTTTTTGTCCCGTAGAATGCTTCAAGTCACACAGCGTACTTAATGTCACGTTCCGCTGTACGTTGTCTCCACCGGCCGCCAGCATAACACGCAGTTTGTAATTAGGGGCCAACCATTTAACTTCTGAAGGGGGGGTTGGGTGATTTGGTATAGGCATGAAATTTTTTTTCAACCCCTTAATTCCCCATGAATTTTTTTTCTTGAGGTATGTGCTTGCATGATATTTTTTTCTCTCTCCAACGTTCTGCATGAAAATTTTCGTGTGTGTGGATGGGGTTAGTAGGCCTTCATTATAAATCGAATTACAAAGGATCTGTGAAAGAAACTTTGACCAAATATATTAATTTTTATCTAAGAGTTCTTGACTGAACTTTATAATACAGTACATAATTTTAACACCGAATGTAAAACACTGAGGTGACCCCTTCCGACTGTTGAAAGGAGTCAGGCCTGTTTCTGGACTTTTGCAAGTACATAGTGCGGGCACAGCGCTATACAGAACAGTACATTGCATAGCGCGAATGCCCCTACAGTGCATATAGTAAGTAAGTAAGTAAGTAAGTAAGTAAAGCCTTTATTTAAAGAGGGTAAAACACATAATAGTATATACATACTAATAAACTTGTGGCCCTCTGTACTAAAACTATGTAAGCATATTTACAGGAAGATAATGAACCACATCCTTTCCTTGTTATATCAAACTGGGAACCACCAGTACAGCAATAAGTTGCTTTAGAGAGCTATCTAGAAAGGGTTAAATCCCACTTGCACCTGAATTACACATTACAAAGCCAAAAAATAATCTCCACAGAGCTCTCAAGATGATTTGTTGCCAAAGAGTGAGATTTTTGACGGCGTAGTCGTCTATTGTGACGCTGAAGGCGTCACCTTTTTAGGGGGTCTGGTGGCATGCTCCCCCAGAAGTAGCTAAGATGTGTTTTCCTTTATTCTGAGAAGAAATGTTGCCCTTGGAAAGTAACTATTTAGATCCCAGATGTTTCTTTTAATTGGACTAATATCAACTCTTTCTTAACATTCTGACTTATCCAGAAGTCAAATTAACATGGATGTCATAACGCTGAAAAACAGGAGGTTCTTCTACATGCTTTCACTCTAATCACTGATGCTCTTTGTTGTAGTTCCAAGTAGCTTTCTTGGCTCTGGCCAACAAATCTGCAGGCGGTTCAAAAGATGACTCTTTGTTGGCCATTTTGATAGTAAGCAAAGAGGCCAACGTACCATCCACCTGCAGAGGGGCCGAAATGCTGTTTTGGTTTTCCTTGTGAGAGAAAAACTCTCTCTTCACCGGTACTTGAATGTGGTAGAAAAAGAGTGTTTTGGCCACGTCACTTATCCTACCTAATTTATGGGTACCATTCCCTAGCTTCAACGATGACAGACATCCGATCCGCAGATCACATCCACGTGAAAACTGGATGATGATTTCTCATCATTTTCCTCACTTGCAAACTTTATTTGGGCTTCATCCCAGACTTTCTTGGGAAAAAAACGAGGGGCAAATTCAATTAGACAACATGCACGAACATGGAAAACTACTGAGGCCTCTTGCAGTATCTATGGTTGCAGAGACATCCCGCAAAGTACAACAATTGATTACAGTGCTTCACAATGAACACCACATTAACGAAATGACTGAAAATTGGCTTTGTCAAAAACCAAACCCGCCTCGAATTCCAGCCTGTTTTTATACCCTTACGAAAATCCACAAACCGACTTGGGAGACCTATAATTTCGGGAGTTTCAGGTCCAACAGAGAAGTTATCATCATTTGTTGACATACTACTCCAGCAGTTAGCACAACAACAGAAGAGATATCAGAGACTGATACAGCCAACTGACTCCATTAATTTCATTGACAGGACTGAAGTTCCAGAGAACGCAATCCTTGTATCAATGGACATAACGAGCTTGTATACTAATATTCCACAAGAAAGGGAATACATACGGTATGCGAGGCATACGACACTCTATAAAGACACACCTCCTATCCCTATACGTTTACGTACTTGACAAGCGTTCAGGCTGCTACAGGAGAACTCGTTCCAGTTTTGTATCAGATAGATATTTAATTAAGTTTACTTCATGTTCCAACAGCTATTCTGGCATTCTTGATTTAGAGTGCACTTAAAACATTGTTCTTCAAATCACAACACCAGCCGTGATCTTGAAGTTCAGAAAACATGTATCAAGACTGGTTACCACAGGCGCTATAAATGTAAAGAAAAAACCATCTGAGGGGGACACATCATTGTGCAAAGAATCCCTCTTACCCAAGTCCAGATCGATGCTAAAATCTTTTAACAGTCTGCTGATAAAGTTCAATGTGTCAACCCAGGAAACATCTTGCCAGAATTTTTTTCCAGCTTACTGTACATGCGTGAATTTTTTTTTGGACAATGGTCTTGTGCAGGAATTTTTTTCTTACGCAAATGCACTTGCAGGATTTTTTTTTTCAAAATCAACCAACCCTCCCCCCCCCCCCTCAGAATGGTTGGCCCCTTAGCGTTCCCACTTGAACGCGAGCTCGACGAACGCTTGCATCTCGAGCCCGGCGCGCATGTTTTATTTTACCTCTTTCACGCCCAGCCTGTTTCATGACCTTTGGCTTTGATATATTAAAACTGTTGGATATCCTCAATTTGTATTTTAGGACTTGACAAGTTTCTGATGTAAACGATCGGAGGAGTATAGATTGCAAAGGTTATGGAGGGCACTGCAGAATATTCCGTTGAACGTTTATCAGTTGCAATTGCTAAGCTATATAGACGCAAAGCCGAATACTGTTACAGAAATGGAGACGACCAACAGAACATACAAATCGGGAAACAAGCGCATGGAGATTCACTTTCAGAAGGGCTTGCAAATAACAGTTCAGGTAAGGAGTCTCCCCGGGGGGGGGGGGTACTTCCTTATATACGCTTTATAGGTATGTGCCGCCCGATAGTTTAGGGTTTTTGAGGTGCTCAGTCCTTAAATAGGGTATCTTTTTCGGTGTTTTTTGATATTGTAATCCTTAGATGTTCCTTATATAGGGTCACTAAATTGCAGTATCCACCTCAAGGCGCAAAAGGAAAAAGATATGGTCTGTTAAAACTGTACTAGACGTTATAAAGTTTAACAAAGCGATTTTAAAAGGACGTTTATAGCTTGTGTTGGCGCTCCTCACCACCTAGTTACAGAATTATGAGTTATCTTTTTCCCTTAAATAGGGTGCCATTTCTTGGTTTTGGGCCTTTAAAAGGGTATCAATTCTCGATTTTTTACCCTTAAATAGGGTCAGGGTTTGAGAACCTTGGCGGCACACACCTATCCTAAATTGACGGGAGTACCCCCCCCCCCCGGGGGAGTCCCAGTGGCTGTTTTCGTCGAAAAAGGATGTGCTTGGCGTGGCTTCAAGGCAAAATAGTAATATGGTCAAATTCATTAACAAAGCCCTGAAAGTTGTAATTTCTTCTGGAGGGGGGAGGGTGGCATTTAAGGCAAAGGCTCATTTTTGGTGATAGGGGGATGTGCTTTTGAAAAAAGTTTGGAAGATATTTTTCTAGCTGGGATGCATTTTGTGTCTGAAAAATTACAAGGATAGCGCGTTGAAATCAATTTGTCATCTAAAATTAATATTTAGATGCTCTAAACGTAATAATGTAGAGCACCGACCCAAAAAGCCTCAATGCAAGGGGAACAATATGACATGAAGTGCGTAATATTTTCTACTGGAAATCATGATAAAGACTGATGTCCGATGTTGCTACAGAAAATAACTATTCGCCCACCTTTTGTCACGAACGTGATTTTAGTGATTTTAGTTTCAAGTTTCTAAGTAGTTTTCGCGCGAAAAATTAATAGGATTATGACGTCATGTTATTCTTAGATTTCGATAAAAGATAGTTTTTTCTTAGCTTTACTCAGTTGTTGTTATTGATTTGTCACCGAGTTAGTTGTTATCGAGTTGCTACAAAGTTATTGTCGAGTTACTTATCGAGAGTTGAGATTTACACGAGAAACGAGAAAGTACGCCACTGCGATCCTACAGTTTTCCATATTATTGTCAACGATTCAAGAGTTAATTGTACCTCGTCGAAAGCCCTATTGATTCATTAAAGTATCATTTGTTCGAGCCAAACATTGTGTGCGAGTACCTTTATGCAACGTGCATAACATGGCGCCCAACGTGGGGCAGTGAATCCCTGTCTACGACTACTCGAAGAAAACGCTAGGAATATTTCAAGGATCCTCAAGTACGATGTCTGAAGCACTTGCCCGACTGCGAGTGACGCGAACTGGAAACAGGTCAGTTATTACTAGACTTATAAACGAAACAGACAAGATTTTGGGTTCAGCTTCATTTGACAAAGGAAGATTGAAAACTATCGCCAATTTGTTAGAGGAAAAATTAAAGTATGTGGAGGATCTAGACAATCAAATTTTGGAAGCATGTGGAGTCGAGGAAATCGAGGGGGAAATTGAAGCTTCGGCTGCAATAGTTTCGCGGGTTTTAGACGCCCAAAGAAAAATTTCCGAAATAACGAAGCCATCGCCAGTGGAAATTCCCCCACAATCCAGTTCCCTTAATCAAACCCACACAATATCGCCGAACCAAGATAGCGTTGGAATGTTCTCTGAAGTTTCAAACCAAGATCCTTTGTCCTTGCCGCATCGCGTGAGATCAAAATTTTACCAAAATTCGGAGGAGACGTCACGCAATATCGTACATTCTGGGATAGCTTTGAAAGTGCAGTGCATTCTAACGCCGAACTTTCACATATAGACAAATTCAATTATTTGAATTCGTTACTGGAAGGCCAAGCTCAGCGCGCGATTCAAGGTCTTCCCGTGACAGAGGATAATTATGAGGCCGCTGTCAACATTCTAAATCAACGCTTTGGCAAACCGCAACAAATCATTTCCGCTCACATGGATGAGCTACTCAAAATTCCTGCATGTAATGGAGATAAGCCGTCACAATTACGTTTTGTTTACGACAAAGTTAGCGTCCATGTTAGAGGACTTGAAGCTCTTGGAGTGAATTCTAGCCAATATGGAAGTCTCTTAATACCCGTCATAATGGCAAAGCTGCCTCCCGAGGTACGAGTGCAGATTGCACGTAACACGAATCAAGATGTCCGGGAGATATCCGATCTGCTAGCTGTCATCCAAAGAGAAGTCGAGGCACGCGAGATAAGCGAAAATGTTAAAGTTAATTCTGAACAACGCAAAGAACAGCCGGCGAAACCGCAACGAAATCTGCCGACAGCCTCGACTCTTGTTGCACGAGATTCTACAGTTTCCAGCGATGGCGTACCACAGTGTGTTTATTGTTCTGCACGCCATTTTTCGGCATCGTGTGATCGCGTGACGGATGTCATCAATCGCAACGAAATTTTGAAGCGTGACAGAAGATGTTTTCTGTGCCTCCGTAAGGGTCATCGAAACACGCAATGCCCTTCAAACAAGGATTGTCGACGTTGCCATGGAAATCACCATCAATCTGTCTGCGAAAGACGTCATATCGACCCCAGAGCAGTTCCTTTTCAGCCACAGGTGAACCACGCAAATTTAGCCCAAGAGACAAACCGTAGTTCCGAAAACAGCAATCCGACTTCTGTCAGTCACACAACAACTGCTTCTTCAAAGGGTCAAAGTAAAGTTTTATTGCAAACAGTCGCCACATTTGCCCACGCAGACCATCAGTCCGATCCAGTCCCGGTGCGAATCCTATTGGACAGCGGCAGTCAGCGTTCCTATTGCACTAACGCCTTAAAGGAGAAGCTTGGATTGGTTCCCACAAAAACCGAAACGCTTAGTCTGAACACCTTCGGAGACGAAAGGTTCACCAAACAGCGATGTGATCTCGTCAAGTTAACGCTACAAGGGAAGAACGAAGACATCGAAATTTCTGCGCTCTGTTTCCCGAAAATTTGTTCTCCTCTACCAACCACCCTCGACCTGACTAGATATCCTCATCTTCAAGGGCTACAGTTAGCTGACGTTAGCATCGCCGAGGGAAACCATTCAAATATCGACATCCTTATTGGATCCGATTACTATTTTGATGTTGTCACGGGAGAAATAATCCGGGGAGTCAGCGGACCGGTCGCCGTAAACAGCAAGTTTGGATGGGTTGTGTCCGGCCCAACGCACGAAAAGACACGATTACCGGCGTCGCAGTTGCAAACCTTGTTATCGAGAAGACAGGTCCCTTTTCGGCTGAAAGTCCTTTCCTGGAAAATGACGACAATCAAGAACTCGTCAGTAGTTTGCACAGATTCTGGGATATCGAATCGCTGGGAATAAAAGAAGAACACGAAACACAGGAAGCTAACTTCCTCCGCGATGTGCAGTTCAATGAAGACGAAAAACGGTACGAAGTAACTTTACCCTGGAAGCCTGATTGTACTCCAAAGTCCAATGGCTACCTTATGTGCGTTAAGCGAGTACGTCAGCTCCAAGCACGCCTCAAGAAAGACGAGTCACTCTTCAGGGAGTATGACAATATTATCAAGGAGCAAGAGAAAACGGGAATTGTCGAACCCGCAGCCGAAACTAAAGATACTTAAGTCACTTTCTGCCGCATCATGGCGTAATCAGGCAAGACAAAGAGACTACCAAGCTGAGAGTGGTATTCGATGGTTCTGCCAAGGCCACAAAAGACGATGTATCGTTAAACGACTGCCTGGAAAAGGGACTAAACCTGGTGCCACACCTGTTTGATACAGTAATCAAGTTCAGAGGTTACCCTATCGGAATTGTCGCCGATATCGAGAAAGCATTTCATGAAATTCAAATTGCGCCCGAAGATAGGCGAATGCTAAAGTTTCTTTGGTTTGATGACATCGACAAGGAAAGCCCTGAGATCAAAGAGTACCAGTTTCGACGCCTTTTTTTTGGTCTTACCCCCAGTCCTGCTATTTTGGCCAGCACTATCCGTTACCATTTGTCTCGGTACCAAGAAACACACCCGAACATTGTTTCCTTACTTCGAGAGTCTCTATATGTTGACGACTTTGCTGGAGGAGCATACGAAGACTCTGAGGCTCTACACGTTTACCACACATCTCAAGAACTCATGAACAAAGGAAGTTTCAAATTGCGAAAATGGAACTCGAATTCGAAGACTCTGCGTGACAGTATTGCTGCTGAGGAGGCATCAAGATCGCCTAGTAACGAGACCGAAGTTGACAAACAACAAGCCAGCGTTAAACCAGACAAGAACCGTTATGTCAAGTTCCTGGGAATCAATTGGAATGTGGACACTGACGAATTCATTTATGACCTCGCCGAACTGATTGCGTTTGCTAAAACCCTTCCATCAACAAAACGATCTGTTCTGAGGCTTTCAGCAAAGATCTTCGATCCTATGGGTCTTGTCACGCCATTCACGATTAACATGAAGATCCTATTTCAATCCCTTTGTACTACAGGCGTCGACTGGGACGACAATTTGGAAGGGACAGCCCTTGCAAGTTGGAATTCATTTATTGTCGATCTCCAAGCCCTGAATGAGATTAAGGTTCCCCGTTGCTACTTTCGCCACACTAACGACCCCCCACGTAGCTATCAAATTCATGGATTCTGTGACGCTTCGGACAAAGCGTTTGCAGCGGTAGTTTACCTCCGAACGGAGCACAACAACGGAGAAGTAGAGACCAACCTCATAGCCTGCAAGACACGAGTAGCTCCCATTAAGAAGCAGTCCACGCCACGCCTCGAGTTGTTAGGGGCACTTATTCTCGCAAGATTAGTCGACTCGATATTGAAGTCTCTCACGTCACTCAAAACTGCGCCAAGCGTAACACTGTGGACCGATTCCTTCACTACACTGTGCTGGATAAACAACGACAAAGTGTGGAAACAATTCATTCAGCAGCGAGTGAAAGAAATAAGAGAGCTGACGGGAACACACGAATGGAGGCACTCTCCCGGACAGCTCAACCCCGCCGACTTGCCGTCACGTGGATGTCACGGAGAAGAACTCGCAAAGAACGAAACATGGTGGACGGGACCACAGTTCCTAAAACTTTCTGGAGAAGAGTGGCCCAAGAATCCTCAGCCCACAAGTAAGGATAAAGAAGAAGCCTTCACTGAGTTAGTAAAACGCCCACCGAAGATAACTCACTCACTACTTGGCCTGACCACCAGAAAAGAGAACTCTCTCAATCTCGATGAGATAATCGACCCTGACAGATTCAGTACGAAAACAAAGCTGTTACGTGTAACTGCCACCGCCATTCGATTCACAAGAATTGTACGGAGAGAGCAACCACGCCCTGAAACTCCCGAACTGACCGCTAACGAGATAATGGAGGCCGAGAAGTTGTGGATCAGAAGTATTCAATCATCAGCATTTCAAGACGAGATTAGACTTCTTCTTAACGGCGGCACAAATCAGATGGTCAAGCAACTTGGACTCTTTATCGACGAAGACAACATTATCCGCTGTGAAGGAAGAATCCGTCATTCCAGTTTGCCCGAAGCCGCTAAGCAGCCAATTCTCCTGCCTGCGAAACACCGCCTTACTGAACTGACCATCCGAGAAAGGCACAATATCGTTCACCACAACGGAATCAGAGAAACCTTAAATTGCGTTCGCGAGAAGTATTGGATTCCACGCGGTCGAGAATCAGTTAAACGTGTCCTGAAGCGCTGCGTGACGTGCAAGAAGTTCGAAGGAAAGTCGTTCCCGACACCGCAACAACCCCCTTTGCCTCCAAGCCGAGTGAGCGACGATCCCCCTTTCACCAATACGGGTATCGATTTCGCCGGTCCTCTCTACACGAAGAAGGGTGAATCTACACAGAAAGTCTACATTTGTCTTTTCACCTGCGCATCAACAAGAGCTGTTCATCTTGAACTTGTACCGAATTTGTCTGTTCATTCATTCCCACAAGCGTTCCGTCGCTTTGCGTCCCGCAGAGATCTACCGGCGAGACTGATGTCAGACAACGCAAAGACCTTCAAGTCCGCAGCAAAAGAGGTGAAAGCGATTACAAGGTCAACCGAAGTTCAGCGATACCTCGCAACGAAAGGAGTTACCTGGAGTTTTATCATAGAGAAAGCCCCATGGCACGGTGGGTTCTGGGAAAGAATGATTCAAAGTACCAAACGCTGCCTAAGGAAAACCGGCTTGGTCGAACGTCATTGAATTACGAGGAGCTAAGGACGCTTTTGGTGGAGATCGAGACCACGTTAAACAACCGACCATTGACCTACGTTTATGACGATGAAGAAGGGATTTCGTATCCACTCACACCATCCCACCTAATTTCAGGACGCCGAATCGCATCTACGCCCAGTGACCGCCAATTTGAGATCGTAAGCACCAACAGTTCGCTTACGAAAAGAGCACTGTACCACAAGCGCTTGCTGGGTGAGTTTGCAAAGCAGTGGAGACAGGAATACCTCCTGGCTATCCGAGAATCATCGAACGCGTCTCATGGATCAGCCTGAGAGAAGATTGCGGCTGGAGACGTAGTTATTCTAAAGAAAGATTGCGCACCCCGAGCATTTTGGAAGTTGGCCACAGTAAAGGAGCTTTTACGAAGCGACGATGGCATCGTCAGAGCTGCCAAGGTTCGAGTGATAAGCAACGACAGCGGACGAACCGCCGAATTGCGGAGACCCATAAAACACCTAATTCCCCTGGAATTAAAGTCAAGCTCCAAGACCACACAAGCAAGTTCCCGACCGGCCGATGCGACCCCGCACGATGGTGTGACTGCGACCAGTACCCGACCAAGACGAACTGCAGCAATAATAGGAGAACTTTTGCGAAAGCAAAACTGAACTGATTATCATTTATTTCCATATGAACTATTAATTTCGGATTATTCAATGAACTTGATCACAGCTGGTGATCAACCCCGGGAGTGTCACGAACGTGATTTTAGTGATTTTAGTTTCACGTTTCTAAGTAGTTTTCGCGCGAAAAATTAATAGGATTATGACGTCATGTTATTCTTAGATTTCGATAAAAGATAGTTTTTTCTTAGCTTTACTCAGTTGTTGTTATCGATTTGTCACCGAGTTAGTTGTTATCGAGTTGCTACAAAGTTATTGTCGAGTTACTTATCGAGAGTTGAGATTTACACGAGAAACGAGAAAGTACGCCACTACGATTTTACAGTTCTCCATATTATTGTCAACGATTCAAGAGTTAATTGTACCTCGTCGAAAGCCCGATTGATTCATTAAAGCATCATTTGTTCGAGCCAAACATTGTGTGCGAGTACCTTTATGCAACGTGCATAACACCTTTCTTCAGCGTGAGAGTGAAGCCTCACGCGATCAATCACTAAATTCTGTGGGAGTGTGATTGGCCGAAATTTTGTCTGCTCTTCAGTAAAAGTTAGGTTCTTATTCGAAAATACTTAGTTGCCACCATACGCTGTGAAGCTAATTTTAGAATATTGATTTAGTTGTTTAAAGGTTTGGCTTAACGTTTATCTCATGTTTAAAGTTTCTTTGTAATTGGGTTCATAGTCCAAGGTTATAAATGATTGTCAAAATGACTACTGCAGGGACTGATCAAACAACGTGAAAAGAACACAACACCACAGTCAACAAGACCCGGCATGATAAGCGCTCATGACTAGAAGGCAGATACGGACAACGTTGTTTCGCTCTCATTGGAGCTCATCAGCGTATCGTAGCCACCAACACAATGAGAGTCAGTGAGAGATCACCTATCTCATAAATGCTGTAACTAGATCCATTCCAGAAAGAGCTAGAAATCAAATGATTTCCGGTCACAAACATGTACTGCGCGTTTGTGGCCTAAAAATGATATGATCTCAACTTAAACATGCCGAATTTTATAATTTTGACTGATCACGATCTTTTTGATCCAACGTTGAGCCAGTTGATCGTACACGGTTTTCGCAGTGGTTTTATACCTTAACTTCGTATTTAGTCCAAGGTTATTCAAGGTCTGGGTTAGCCCGCACATATATATAGCTTGTGCAGTCTATCATTGTTGAATGATTAATTTTGTCTTCGAGTAATTTTTCCTCGGTAGACATGTTTGGGAGTTCTCAGTGACCTTGGTGTGGACCCACATCAGAGTGCCGAAAGTTAAGGAATATAGTTTTTGAGTAGGGTAGTCCGCTTAACTGTTCTCCAGTGGTTGATTTCAGTTGAGTTTCCTTTGTCTGTGTTTGGTTTGCTTAGTGAACTTTGTTGTCGTGTCGGATGAAAGCTTTTTGTTTCCCAATTCTAGTATACAGCGAGGTTTTCGAGAGGTGTTAGATGTCAGATGTTTTTAGAAGTTAGACGAGGGATCTAAGTTGTAAAATACAGAGGAAGAAGAAGAAGAGTAAAACCAGAGTCTTGGTGCCTCTTCGTTTAGTCAAGTGAGTCGCCCCTTAACACATATAAGAACTCTTAAATGCGAATTTCAGCTAGCTGAAGAGGCACTTACAATTGCCGATAAAGTTTGTACGAATTATTTGTACTATCTATTTCTTGTTTTGCTATGTTCTTTCAGAAAGTTTCCTCGATAATCATCTCGAAGAGGAACTGGCAGAAAGAGGTTCAGAACTTTCAGACTCAGGAGCCGGTAAAGAAGCTAAAAATGGGGAAGGGGAATCAACAGCCACAATAGGACTTCCCCATACTGTCAGCTCAGGTAAGGACGTCCTAGCGTGACCGAGGACTTAAATATTGCTTATTGTTTACATTCATTCTACTCCAGTTCCCAGGCCCCCTGTCCTTGGCTTTTTAGGCTGAGTTGGTCTTGACAGTGCGTGAAGCCTAGTCTGTTTGCGCATGGTCATTTTTCTAAAAATGTTCAAAATCACAGAAAGTGTATTAGTACAAGAAACACAGCGAGGTAGATAGTTTTAATGGAATAAAGTTTCAAACATCCAAGACTAAAGCCTTTTAACCGCTAACTAGATTAAACTCGTTATAAGTTATCCTTTCGAAAAACGTCAGCAAATAAAGCCCGCTAAATTTCCATGATCTCGTAAAATCAAGACAAATCGACGAAAATACGAAAGCAGTGAATATTTGCTAGTTCGATTAAATTTATTGTGAGCTATTGACTTGATTCTACTGCTGTGGTCGGATTCAGTCGTCACATTATAAGCTTGAGTGCGTCCCCTGAGGCCGTTTTAAAATGAGGCAGATACAACGTATCTTTCAAAATTATTGAATTTATACAGCTCCGTATGGATTTCGTCACCTCTAAAGCTTCGGTGCGGCGCCAGGAAATTTTTGAGGGAGAGGATATCCCTAGAACTAGAACTTTCGAGAGAAATAAAAGGAGGAGATCCCAAGAACTAGCGTAGAAAAAAGGTGTAATGTTAAACAACTTTCAAAGTTACTGAAATTATTCTACGGCTAAGGTGGATTTCGACAACTCAGAGGCTTGAGCGTGCCGCCTGGTAGATTTTTAGGAGGACCAGATCCCTAGATTTAGTTTAGAAAAAAGCGTTTAATCTTAAAAAACGTAAACCAAACCTTTCAGAGTTATGGATATTATTCTACAACTAAGGTTGATTTCGGTTGAAAAATTAAAAAAAAAAAACATGCGTCTCTTACTGAGATTCACGCAATTTTCGGGTCGACAACTTCACTACAAGGGTTGGCTCATTTTGTCGATCCATTCGGATCGTACTTTGATTTTCGGGTCGTATGAGGTTGACAGTACTGGTTACGTCACCCTATTTCACCCTGCCCATATGGCAGAAAAAACCTGAAAAAGGTATATGTGATTGAAACAGACAATTCACTTTTCAAGTTTGTGTCAAACGTAAAGAAAAGAGAAAAAACTTAATCCTAACTATTTCCTTTCATGCTTGTTGACGGATCCACAACGAGTTTTATGTTTTATTGTTGCTTTTTTTAATTTAACCTTTAATTCTCTGCTTCGTGGTTGAAGTAGTCTCGTTTGTAGTCAATGGTTACAACCAAATTTTAAAATAGAAAGCAGAGGTGTACTGAAACCATCATATAGAATAATGCTAAACCCCACAAGTGTAATGTTTGATTCCAGCTCCTAATTTATAACGCCAAAATTAATTTAGTTTAAAGATATTTTTCCCTGGACCAGCATGACCCAAATATAGAAATCTGTGTAAAAGTACAGAGTTCTACTGGTCGAATCAGAGCGTATCAGTAAATTTTCAAAGGAAAGCGGTAATTTGAAGTGTTCTGTTGACTGTGAACAAAAAGTGACAGAGAGTATATAATAATAATAATAACAATAATAATAATAATAATAATAATAATAATAATAATAATAATAATAATAATTATAATAATAATGATAATTATTATTATTATTATTATTATTGTTGTTGTTATTGTTGTTTTAAAACGTTAATATGTTGTATTTGTTGTTTTGGTTTAAAATAAATAGTCATATCTTATTTCTCTAGCGCCAAGTGAAATTAAAGCACGAGGATCGAAGGCAAGGCTTGCCTATGAAAATGCATTGAAGACTGGGAAGGTAAAGCTTTACCGTACACGAATCATGCTGATAGGCCAAGATCGAGCGGGAAAGACAAGTTTAAAGAATTCTTTCTTAGGTCTGCCATTTGATCCCAATGAGCAGAGCACCGACGGTATAGAGGTTGACCCATCAAAGTTCGAAATTGATGTTGATGTAGTCAAGAATTGGCAGCGCGCTGATGAGAAACTAGGTGTGTCTGAATTTGCAGACGATCTTGCTAGGATGGTGGCTGAAAAACTTGTTGAGGAAGACGTTAAGTCGACTCCAGTGGTTCCAGACAAACCTAGGAAGGCACGACCTCAGGAGAATCTGGTTGGTAAACTCTAGATATAAAACAAAAGAAAAAATGCAAACGACTTCTTGTTCAAAGTTTTGACGGATAGTACGCGCGAATATTTTACGAGTTGTGTAAACAATAGATAAAACTCCATGATTATTATCTGTAAAACCATACATCGAACAAGGTATTTGTTTGTTTGTTTGTTGATTGTTTGTTGTTGAAGTAAAAGTACTAGGTTTCTTTATCGCTGAAGACTCCTCCTTAACCTCCTTCAATCCTCTGCTTCTCGACAGATTCGCCAGGCACTCACATGTCTCTTTACGGATAGTTGACTTTTATGTTAGATCAAAGCATTTCTCCGGCCCTCAATAACTATTTTCTGCTCAGTAGAAAAATCCAGGCTTGGAGTCTGCGTCTGACACTTTCGCCATGACTCCTGCTTTAGTGTTTTACTTCCCCGTAACCATCATTATTACTGATAAAGTAGGTAAATGCTGTATATCAAAATTACTGCATTTACACACCCCTGAATCTGGGTCGTTTCCTCATTCAGTATGCCCTTATTTTTGTAATTGGAGCCATGTATTGAACTGTATTGTATTGCATTGCATCGCATTGTATCCCTCCCTTACAGTGCAATTCAATGGAATAGTTTAAAATAAACTATCACATCGAATTGTACTGCATTTCATTGTTCATTGTACGAACACCGAGGAAAAATTGCTAAGTATTCAGTGAAATCGGCCGAATGTTAAAAAAACGGGTCGAATGTTTAAACCAAGTATTTTTTAAAGAATTTCTGTCCTAAACAGTGGCCTATCCTATGATTTTTCATTTTCATTTATTTATTTATTTATTTATTTATTACAGTTTAACAGGGACCGAAATTAACTTTTTTATGCGAGCGCCAAGTGGCGACTGAAGTTTTTTTTTCAGTCGCCAGATGGAAAATTCTGGTCGCCAAAAAGTGTCCGTAAAATTGTTGCTTCACAGCGAAACACGAAGCTTTTAAAGACATTTCTTCGCTCAAAACATAATCTTACTCGTGAACGATCGCAAGAGTCAGACTGCCATGAAAAAAAAAGGCGATCGTGTAGCTTACATTGTAGTTGAAAAGGAGTTTTTGTTAAAATAATAGATAGCTCTCTTAGTTTGAAGACTGAACATGACGCCACTTCTGACTGTAAAGCGTTATCGAAAATTTGTAGAGCGTTTCGTTGAATATTCAATGGCGAAAGGAAAGCCTGTGTTTATGCGATGCGTCCACGGTATGGTTGTCAGATGAAACTGCTGAAAACATGGCGGCCGCTAAATGTCGATTACATTGCGTGGATTACAACTGTTGTGGAGGTCATTTAACAGGAATCTTACCTTCGTTTTTGATCTAAATTATTTTCTATGGAGATTAAAAACTTCGAAAAGACAAGGGGTAAGTTTCTGCTGGAAATCAAACGCGAATTTTTCCAATTTAAAACGAAATTAATTCCTTGAGCGGCGGTTCAAAACATTAACAAGGCGCTGAAAGTTAGTCGCCTCCTGGCGACTAGCCTTGAAATTCTGGTCGCCAACACTCAATTTTCAGTCGCATTGGCGACCAGCTGGTCGCAATTTCGGACCCTGTTTAATGGCCTGGTTCTCATTATTTAAAGGACGTTAATCTTAAGCCGTGACCAGACCACATTTTGCCGTGAACTGACAAACAGCAAGTAAGACCCGCTCGTCAGTACGGTTTATTTTCTCTGATTGTCGCCCATATGAGTCAACGTATATCTCGGTGTGCGTTTCCTGCATCTAGCACGTACAGACTATGATTAAAATAATAGCCACTCTTGTCAGACGTCTTCTAAACGTGGTCTTCCTGGACGAGGGTTGTCCAATACACCCAAACTGCGTCGGACCGACTAAGGCAGTGCACAGTCCGTTTGACCGGAAGTCAGGTCGTGAGAGACTTAGAAAAATATGGGAGGTGGATTTTTGGGAGAGTAGAAATGTCGGCGGACCGAGTCGATCGGACACAGGCCGGCACGACCCGTCCAACAAAACGCGACCCGACAAACCGGAAGTTATCTCGGCCAGGGGGAAATTATGCCATATTCCGACCCGTTTCCGGGAAGTTATGTTCGGCCGGGGGGAAATTATGTAGGGCAGTATTGCTCACTTCTAGCACTCCTACATACACTTTACATGTTTATTTAAACCGGAAGTTAGTTCGCGAGAGACTTAGAAAAATATGGCAGGTCACTTCAGAGAGGGTAGAAATGTCGGCGGACCGAGTCGATCGGTCACAAGCCTTCACGACCCGTCTAACAAAACGCGACCTGACAAAGGGGGAAGTCAGTTCGCGAGAGACTTAGAAAAATGTGGCAGGTGGGCTTCAGAGAGGGTAGAAATGTCGGCGGACCGAGTCGATCGGACACGGGCCGTCAGGACCCGTCTAACAAAACGCGACCCGACAAAGGGGAAGCCAGTTCGCGAGAGACTTATATAGAAAAATGTGGCAAGTGGGCTTAAGAGAGGCTAGAAATGTCGGCGGACCGAGTCGATCGGACACGGGCCGTCAAGACCCGTCTAACAAAACGCGACCCGACAAAGGGGAAGTCAGTTCGCGAGAGTAGGAATGTCGGCGGACCGACTCGATCGCACACGGGTGGACACGACCCGTCTAACAAAATGCCACCCGTCTCATCGGAAGTCATCTCGCGCGAGAAAAATACAGCAAGAGAGAACTCTATTCCTTCCAAACATCTCTAGACTAAAGTTGATCTCTAAAAGCGCGAACGTAAAAGCTGAGGACCTGAGGACTTAAAACTTTCATTGAAAAGAAAAACCTCTAGTCCGTGTAAGCGCTACCGCCCCGGCGGATCTGTACGTTCAATGATGAGGCTAACGGATTGTTTGACTATTCAACAGCCATATATGTATACGATCAACTAAAGGGAAGCGCTCGAAAAAACAGCAAAAAACACTTATAAATTTAACTTTTTTAGTTAAAGCGTCTTAACTTTTTTGTATATGATATTAAAGCGCTACAAGGACGCTGTTAAATTGAATCAATGCTAAATTCTACACAATAGACCACTCAAGCCTGTTTTAAAAAAGACTCGGATAAGTTTGATCCAACGAGGTGCGAGAAATTTTTCGCTTGAATGGCCTATTGTGTAGAAACCAACATGCAGTTACGCGTCCTCGCAGCACTTTTCACGCGGGAAAAAAGTTTCTTTAAGGTGGCCCGATACTATTTATTTGCGTGAGGGGCAACTGTTTTGAAATCGAATTTTTAGCTATTTAACAGCATTCGATTGCTGAGATATTTTAGACGCTGAAAAAGGAATGCTTGAAGTTTATCAAAAGCATACTTTTATTAAGATCGATACGAATATACGAAAATTTTCAGCAGTTTTCTTTAACGTGGTTTTCAAAGAAAATGAGTATTATAGGGAAAATGAAAAGAAGTTTTCCTTCCATATTACTCTGAACAGGTGCTGGAACCTCAAAGATTTCAGGATGGGCGCAAGTTTCAGATAAATCGGCTCCACACAACCTTTAGAGCAAACGGTGATTAAATTGTTACGAGAATATTGTTACACGCATTTAGCCATAATTACTACGAAAAGGATTAAAGCAACAAAGAATCGCACTTACTAGAACAAGGGTAAATTTGTCTTGTAACTTATGTATCAGAGTCAAACCGATAAGGAACGGTTTTGTCGACATTATACGGTGCAGCGAGAGTACGTCTTGCCTTTTTCAGCGTCTAAAATATCTCAGCAATCGAATGCTGTTTAGCAGCTAAAATTCTGATTTCAAAACAGTTGCCCCTCACGCATATAAATAGCATCGGGCCACCTTAAGCAAGGTTAAAGTTGTAAATGTTTTCCGTCGCTTTGTAATGCGCTTGTGATTATATTAGGTGCTCGTTGATGGCTGTTGGATACGAAAAAAATCCGTTAGCCTTAGTAAACGTAGAGATCCGCCGGGACGATGGCACTTACGCGGGGAGAAGAGGTTTTTCAATGAAGGTTTTAAAGTCCTTAAGTCCTTAGCTTCTATGTTCGCGCTTTTGGAGATCAACCAGTTTTACGGACGTTTAGGAGGAGCAGACTGTGATCGCCGTTTATTTGATTTTAACAAAACGCCCTTAACAAGTCTCCGATTGTACGGTTCTTCTGATGTTTCCGATTCTCCTATTCTACCGTGACTGTAGTTTGCAATTGTCCGATTTTAACAAAACAGCTTTCTGGTAACAAGTCTCCGATTGTACGATTCTTAGTAGTATTAAAGTAGTAGTAGTAATTATTTTATTGAAAAATTCACTTCCCTGTCTAAACGACTAGATTACGTGCCTGTTACAAGAATCGTAATCTATTTAGTCTAACTCAACATAAAATATCAAAAAATAGTAATTGTCCGATTTTAGCAAAACGCCCTTTTGATAAAAAGCCTGTGATTGTACGATTCGTCCGATTTTTCCGATTGCACGAATCTATTGAATACTGTAGTTTGCGTTTTTACGTCTTCTTGTAACAAGACTCCAATTGTCTGATAGGTTGCAACTGTCCGATTTTTACCTTTCTCGCATGGCACTCTTACTGGAAATTTCAGGCCGTCTTTCACTGCACAAGCTTGACGAATTTCTGTTGAACAGCTGAGTTGCTGTTATGCATATTTCGACGACTTTAGGAGCGGGCTTTGAAGTTGAATATATCAGTATAAATTAAATATCTATATATATATATACAGTGAACCGGGTATTGTGAATCCCCCCCCCCCCCCTTGCGATCTTCATCCCCGGCTCACGTTTAAAGAACAAAGCGTTAATGTGTTTATCTTTTCTTTGTTCGCTTTCGTTTGTTTATTTGCGTTTCCCACGTCGGCTCGTATGTTTTCAGTTCCTAAAGTGGGAAATTGATAAATTGATACGTTGCGATTTTCATTCCCGCCTCACGTTTAAAGATCAAATGAAGCATAAGGGGCATGTTAATTTGCGTTTTCCCCTTCGGTTCGCGTGCTTTCCTTTAAAAGTAAAAATTCTAATCGGTGTGTCGCGATTTTCGTTCCCGCCTTACGTTTTAACAATCGAAATAATCGGAGAATCGGAAAAATTATGGATCACAACTCATGTTATACTATTCTCCGATTTAGCATTTATCGCACTCTTCTGACGTGTGAATTACTCGTCTAACGCTTAGAACGAGGTGTTTATATATATATACATGCACGTGTAGTTTACTTTTTTGTCTGCTTGAGTTTACGAGCGTCTCCATTGCTCGTCTGATGCTTAGAACGAGTTATATATGCACGTGGTTTTTTTTCGTTTGCTTGCATTTTTAAGCGTCTCCACTGCTCGTCTGACGCTTAGAAAGAGGTATACATGTATGTGTCGCTTTGTTTTTTTTCGTCTGTTTAAGTTCACAAGCGTCGCCATTGCTCGTCTGACACTTAGAACGAGGTATACATGCACGTGTAGGTTTGTTTTTCGTCTGCTTGCGTTTGAATATGCGTCTCCATTGCTCGTCTGACACCTAGAACGAGGTATACATGCACACGTAGGTTTGGTTTTCGCCTGCTTGACTTCAAGCATCTCTATTGCTTGTCTAACGCTTAGAACGAGGTATACATACGCGTGTAGGTTTGTTTTTAGTCTGCTTGCGTTTACAAGTGTCTCCATTGATCGTCTGATGCCTAGAACGAGGTCTACATGCATGCACAGTTTTGTCATTCCTCCTTTTATATTGATAAGTGTGTCCATTACTCGTCTGACGCTTAGAACGAGGTATACATGTATGTCTTTTGGTTGCCATTTTCCTCTGTTTGCGTCGTGTTTAAAAGCTTTTGTCCACGAACCGACTTCCGGTGAATCGGGTGGAGTTTTGCTATGACGGGTCGTGACGGTCCATCTCGGGCTGTGACGGTTCGCCAACATTTGGTACCCTGGACCTCCTTTAGCTAACTTCCGGTCCACCTCGTTCCCAGGGTCTCTCTTCTTCTCATACCCTCGCTAGAATTCTACTTCCGGTAAGGCGTAATGAATTTCGCGCCCTGACTTCCGCTGAGTCCGGTCGTCTGTGCCTACAGTCGGTCCGATTTATTTCGGGTGTATTGGAAATGAGTGTCCTGGACTCGGCTTATTCGCGTACAAATAAAGCAGACTGCACCTTCGTGTAGTTTTTGAGTCCTTGTCTAAACCTTGACCTAGCCCAAAACCAGGTCTAATTTGAGGCTTAATATAAGTAGTCGGCCCTACGTACATTTCTTTTCGGATGTAACAACCGCGCTAGTTAATCATTTGAAACACGTTTTTAGGTTCCTATCAGGGTAGAAACAACAATGAAAATGCAGGAAGCTCTAATAATCAGTAGCCACATGGGGAGCCACGTGGATAAAAAGATGGTTAGCGACAGCAAAAATGCAACTTCTAGAGAATCGGTCATACCTGAATTAAAGATCGACCCCGCTTCACCCCCAGAAGAAGTCATGTTTCTTCTTGATCAGCATTTGAAAGGTTTGAACCTGCAAAGTGACGCCACATCAACAGAACACCGCTTGACTCTGGATATGTGGGACTTTGCCGGACAGCATCTTTATTATGCATCTTACCCCGTGTTCTTATCTTCCCGGGCAGTTTATATGTTGGTCTACAATCTCAGCAAAGGATTAAACGAGACTGCTAAGCCCAGTTTCAGACGCGGAAACGTTGACACGCCACTAAAAAATCCCACTGGTGAAACTAATTTGGAGAATTTGCTATCGTGGCTTGTTTCAGTTAGAACTATGTCTTCACCTAAACCACTAGTGGATGGGAGCAAAGAGACCAAGGAAGGTCTATCGTATCTCCGCCCTCCAGTATTCATCGTTGGAACACATGCCGACAAAACAGTTGAAGACATCAATATAATGAAACAGCAGATTCAAGAGGAACTTTCTGAAAAGGATTATGCTTGCCACCATATCCGGCCTATCTTTTCCATTGATAATACGCAAGGTTCATCTGGTGATGGAATTCGTGCACTTCAGGAGGCAATGATTGAAGTGTTGAAGCAAGAACCATACATGGGGGAGGAGGTGCCAGTTCGGTAAGTTTCTCGGATTAAACTACTATGCACGTACATGTCAACAGAAAATAGCCTCTCCTCCTCTCAAGTCTTTGGCCCGACCAGGCTCATATTTTAGCCCGAGCCGCAGGCGAGGGTTAAGATGAGCTCTGAGGAGGGCCAAAAACATATTTACGCCCACGAACATCAACTCTATTAGTATTATAATCATTTCAGAGGGTATTGAGAAAAGAAATTATTAGCACTATATTATTAACCGATCCACGGCGTTTAATTTTATTGCGAATGTTTACAAAACAAACACGGCAGAATTCAACCGGAAAATATTTTTGAAAATAGTTTCTGCTCCAAAAGGTTTGAAAGAAAAATGATACAAACCTCAGTAGAACCAGCAGATAATAAGTTATTTAGTAGTGTTGATGTTAACGGTACAATTTATGAATTGGCAGTTTGGCATAATTGCGTGAACAGACGAGCGAGTTTCGCTCGTCAACGACAAACAGTTTTTTGTTGGGCACGCGCAGACTGGGCTCCAATTTTAACCCTTGAGACTCAAAAAAGGAACAAACAAAAAAGGCGTCGCGCTCTCGTCTGGATTTAATATTTTGCGGCGATGTTTTAAAAGCTGCATTTAGGCAAGGCTCACTAACTTGGTTCTGTCAGGAAGAACTGAAAATGACTGTAACTTAGGTGACAATTCACTTGAATCATGTCCTATTCAATGTTATCAACGCGATCGTCAACTCAGCCGCATATGAAGCGCAGTAAGCTTATATTCAGAGGCTACATGCAACTGAACTGTGCTAGAGAGGACGGAGACCTCTAGACTTGCTCCAAGTCGACCTCTAAACTTTTGGAGTTTTGCGAGTCAAGCGAGCGAAGCGAGCTTCAATGAGGTCGCGAAGCGACCGAACGAGCGACGAAGCCGCGAGAGGTCGACTTGTTTGACTTGATTGGTTTTGAATCGCATAGTAAATTCTGGCGCGAAAACATGATTGACATGTAGGTAGGTAAAACTTTATTTATACACGGAATCCATTCATGTTACATGCTCTTCCATCGAGCCGTGTCTAAATTAATCAATTAACTAATTAAAATATCCAACTAAATTACCTATCTGTACAAGATTATTATAAAAAAACTATCTTTATTAACTATTATTTATTGACATATAGACAATTTAAAAGAGCCGAGAGTGGGCTGTGTCTTAGCGCTCAAAGGCAAGCTGTTCCAGAGAACAGAACCACGATATTGGAAGCTTCGTTTTCCTGCTTCAGTGCTCGGTCTAGGGACAAAGAGGTTATATTTTGAATTTCGTAGGTTATGTGAGTGAACACTGGATGTAGTTTTAAAGATGCTTGTTAAACGAATCGGAGAAAGATTGTGGAGAGCCTTAAACAGATTAATCGTTAGTTGCTTTGAACGCCTTTGCTCCAGACAGTCCCAACTGAGGTCACCGAGTAAAATTGAAGATCTAACATTTAGGTCTGAGAAGGTGATTAAACGTGCTGCCCTATTTTGGAGTTTTTGGAGCCTCTCAGACTGGCACACACCTATGCTGCCCCATACGGAGCTACAATAATCAAAGTATGGTTGGACGAGAGCTTTATAGATAGTTATTAGGGTTTCACGGGGAATAGACTGCGAATAGTCTCTAATTTTGGCGATGCCGATTGTGGGGCGGGCAAAATACACACGCGCGCACGCGAAATTTCAAGGAGACGCGACGCGAAGGGAGCGCCTCGAACTTTCGCGCGCGCGCGTGTGTATTTTGCCCGCCCCACAATCACAATCGCAAAAATTAGAGACTACTCGCAGTCTACACGGGGAACTAAGTTCCTGACGCGTTTGATAGCCCCGAGGCCGGCAGACGCTTTTTTGACAACACTGTCAATATGGGAGTCCCACGATAAGCTCTCATCCAAATCAATGCCAAGATATTTGTAGGTTTTAGCTCTTTCTAGATAATGTTCATTGATTTTTACATCAAACTGATGGTTTAAATTAGCCAACTTGTTATGGCTACCAATAATAGAAAATTTGTTTTTTTTGACATTAAGACTAAGTTTATTAGCTTGTAGCCAGGTCTGAATCTGAGCTAAGTCATGATTTAATTTGGATTGTAAATCGACTGGATCACTCGAGCTTAGAGTAAGACTTGTGTCGTCGGCGTACATTCTTGGCACAGAGTGTAGGTGGCACGCGGGGAGGTCACTTATATAGATTAAGAACAACAGAGGTCCCAGGATCGATCCCTGTGGGACACCACAAATAATGGGGCAAAAGTCTGACATCTGGCCGTTTACAAATGTTTTCTGTCTACGGTCAGTTAAGTATGACTTAAACCACATTAAAGTGTGGGAATCCACCCCATAAAGTTGAAGTTTCTGTAGTAAGATCCGGTGATCTACAGTGTCGAAAGCTTTTTTGAGATCGAGAAATAGAACCCCATTTATGAGACCATTGTCTATGTTTAGGTACCACTCATTAGTAGCTTCTAGAAGGGCAGTTTGAGTTGAGTGCCGAGGTCTAAAACCAGACTGAGTGTCGGCTAAGAGATCGTGAAGTATAAGATACTCATAGAACTGGTCGAAAACTACTCTTTCTATTAGTTTGCTGATCACAGGTAAAACAGAAATTGGCCTGTAGTTATTCGGGTCACTTTTCGCCCCTTCTTTGTAAATGGGCGATACTCTCGCCAGTTTCCACTCATCCGGGAAGATACCAGTAATGATAGACAAATTTATTATGTGGGTTAAGGACGGAGCGACAATAGGTGCTGCCTCTTTTAGTAAACGACAGGATATTCCATCAAGACCACAAGCCTTATTTAACGAGAGTGAGTTAATTAGTTTTAGAACAGTATCGATGCTCGTCTCTGTCAAAGTAAAGGCATGTGATACACGATTGATATAGTCGCTAAAGTCAATACTGACTGGAGGAATTTCGCTCGCAAGTAATGGTCCTACATTTGAGAAATGATTGTTTAAAACATCACTAATTTCTCGGGGGGACGAATAAGAAACGTCACCAATTTTGAGAGCGTTAATTTTAGTTAACTGTGGTGTTTTAGCCATAATGAGATTTATCCCTTTCCAAGAATTCTTAATATTTCCACAGTTGGCGGCAAAATATGCATTATAATAGGAGGATTTAGATGTGGTCCGCGAACGTGCCATGCTTTTCGCATGTGATGTAAACAAACAAGTTCTCAAGTTATGCGCCGATCAATTCGAAAGTTCAACATCCCCCCCGGGCAACCCCCCGGGCATTTGAACTTTTGAAGATTTGCTTGTTCAAATACCCTCCCCTCGGGGCAAGAAAGCCGTTCAAATGCCCCACCAATTAGTACTGAACTGCCTCTCCTCAAAGACAAATTTGGTCTTCAATCAAGCACTTTACATGCCTTTCAGAGAGAGATATGCTGTAATGTCACCTTCAATCTTCTTTTAAAGACCCTTTTCAAAGAGTTATTCACTAACAAAGGCGAAATTCTATCTTGTAAATCCGTCAGACCCCGCAAAGACCGAAAAAAATCACTGGCCTATTACGTCAGAACAAGAGATAAATCCGGTTCAAATTCCCCACCCTTTCAACGCAACGTTCAAATTCCCCCCTCCCCGGGCTCCATGCACAGTCAAATGCCCGGGGTATGCCCGGGGGGGGATGTTGAAGTTTCGAATTGATCGGAGCATTATGTGGTCGAATGGAAGTTGCAGGTTCTACTCCTACAAAGTCATTCTCCAGTCTAACTCCTAAATCTAAGAACACGGTTTGCCTGCAATATGGCGTGGAAGTCGATAACGCAGACAAGCGGAGAAAGCTTTTTGACGGGGGAGAGAAGACGCAGGCCTGCAAAAACCTTGACAGGATCTTTGCGCTTGGAGATTTGCAGAGTGAGATTTCTTACTTCTCGAACATTGTTTGCCGCGGATGTTCTGACAAGAACATAACTTTACTAAAAAAGGTTGACTTAGCTAGAACAAGTCTTAGAGATACACAAGAAAGGCTGAAGAAAGAAAGAGGAGAAATTGTCACGAAGCGATGGCGAAGCGAAGCGTGGACCGACTCGTCGATCGGTGAGCGTTCAGGCGCTACGGCAGGAATCCGCAGCAAACAAAGGACTTTACTCTTTCCGGAAGCCAGCAATTCCTCAATTCCTTCTATCTCCGAATGCCATAGAGTGAAAGATCAATGGAAACAGGCCGAGGAGGAGTCAAATCCCACTCCATCGTCAGTGAGTGTAAGTTTGTAAAATAAGCGAAGCAGAAGAGTAAAAATGGGAACACATAATAGAGCCATTTTATAATTATAATTATCGAGCCTGTGATATCTGGTACTCATACGCATGCTACCGAACACATTTATTTTATAGGAACTCCAAATTCTATTATTTTTGAAGCCAGCGATCCATTTGTATGAATGGAATGCATTTGTTTCGGGTTCTTTCGAACATTTTATCTTATACATGCCTCTGCAGTCCAAACAAAAAAAACCGGGCGGCTTAGTTTTTCCGTGTGATTCATTTCCGTAATTCCCGCAAAAAAGAACCCATAGATAAAGTTTATTATGCGCCGATCAATTCGAAAGTTCAACACCCCCCCGGGCAACCCCCCGGGCATTTGAACTTTTGAAGATTGGCTTGTTCAAATTCCCTCCCCTCGGGGCAAGGAAGCTGTTCAAATGCCCCACCAATTATTGCTGAACTACCTCTCCTCAAGACAAATTTCGTCTTCTATCAAACACATTACACGCCTTTCAGAGAGAGATATGCCGTAATGACACCTTTAAACTTCTTTTAAAGACCCTTTTGAAAGGGTCATTCACTAACAAAGGCGAAATTCTATCTTGTAAATCCGTTAAACCCTCCAAAAATCGAGAAAAAACTCAGCGGCGTATTACGTCAGAACAAGAGATAAATCCGGTTCAAATTCCCCACCCTTCCAACGCAAAGTTCAAATTCCCCCTTCCCAGGGCACGATGCACAGTCAAATGCCCGGGGTATGCCCGGGGGGATGTTGAAGTTTCGAATTGATCGGCGCATTACTACTACTACTACTCTTCCTCTTCCATTGAATAGCGTATCGAAACCAAGGGTTAAATACATTTTTCTTCTGTAAGGATGCATGAAATACTTGTGTCAAGTGCATGAACTACTTATAATTTACTAGAAGCAAACATTTTGAGCTAACAAAGGTTAGACAACTTTGGTGTGTTACAGTACGCTAGTTTACTCGAATTGATGATTATTATCTTATGCATTTTTATTTGTTTGTTTGGGTCTCAGGTTGTTATAAACTACGCCAATAGCGCGAGGAAAACCATCGACGTTCCAAGCCACTACCATCAGCTCTGCAGGCAGATAGCCCTTGGAACTCGAAATTCTGTTGCTACTAGCATCATTAAAGTTGAAGCAGTCAAGGAAGAACTTCTGGAATAACGAGTTAAATCGTCAGATCAATGTCATAACCACGAATACATTCAACTGTGGGAACTACGAAATTAAACTTACATGAACTACAGAAACCAAAAACACTTCAATAACGGTCGATTCTGGAGAGCTCAATAACGGGAAAAAGTCAGGACTCTTTGGCAATGAAGCATGGAATATTTAATTTATTAAATACGCGCGTACGGGGAAAATCCTGACTGGCCGATAATTCCGAGCAACAAATAAGCTCAAAGTAAACCGCATAGTAAACCGCAAAGTAAAACTCAAATGAACTGAAAGCTGTAAATAAAGCCTTGAACATCTGTAAGATGTGGATGACTTTTTGATAGTTTATGACTTAAACCCGTACCAAATGAAAACGTACACAATCGCCTTTCGTGGACTTTATTAATTATGACCAATTATTTTCCCCCAGTCAACTTATGCATAAAGAAATGTTTGCACTTAAAGATCAGAAACATCATCACACAAAGACTTCTTTGCGATCTTTTCGACAGCAACCAAACAACCACCAATTTGTTTCCTCGTCCAGCTGTTCCTAGCCCGCTGGCGAACGCCAACCTAAACTGAAGACCAACGAGTCCTAACACGCACCTGAGTATTTAACTTTTCCTTCCGATTCCTTCCTGCGTTGTCGTTGCAAATCAAAATCTACGGTATTTTCGAGGATCCAAACACTCCGATTAATTCTTCATCCACAGAGACAAGGCAAAACTTGGTTAAGAACCCGTCCAAACTTGCCTATTTATACACTTCGAAGGATTCTACTTTGAATGGCTTTGTGGGCTTGATGCCAAAGAGTTAACGTAACGCCACGCCACACGACGCCAGAACAGCCCCAATAGTTCTCAGTTGCGAACTAATAATGAATAAGTGAGGCACAATTATTCCCCTTCCACCCCCGATCGTATACACGGCACAAGTATTGACGTTAACAGTTAAACTTTTGCTTAACACTTAAGAAACCGAATCGATTTTATCAGTTTTAAAATCAATCTGTCAAATAGTGGACATTCTCGCGATCAGGAGCCCATTACCTGTCACGATTTTGATGACGCAGCGTACAACTCACTAGCTATCTGTCACCGGTAAGAGGCCTTCTGGACGAAAACACGGTTTACTGTCTCCGGAAACCAAAAACTGCTAAAGTTTCACTTCAAGTCTAAGAAACCTTTTTTCCTTAGCAGGGGAAAAGGGGGGAGGGAGACTATCGGCCGCCTGTAAATTCGTCAGAATTTCTTGTTGGTAATTTTGCTTCCATCTGCGGCGTTTAATCGAGTAAATACGGTAAGCGTAATTAATGGTTGAAAATGTTAATCGAGTGTACTGAGAACAGTACTAATTCAGATTTGTTGAATTTGAATTACTCAAATTCACACTTTAATTTCCTTCCATAATTTGCTCTTCAGGTGGTTTAACTTTGAAAAAGTAGTTGAAGCCTTGGTAGCCAAGAAAACTTATTATTTGAACCTCAAACATCTTAAAGCCGTTATCCAGAAGTATTGTTTCATCGACAACGAGGCTGAGGTTACCACTATGTTGAATTTCTATCATGACCTCGGCAAGATAGTCAAACACGGCAGTACAGTGGTACTACGGTCTGAATGGCTTATTGGAATTTTCAAACAACTTATAACGATTCGTTGTTACGATGACAGGGTAAGACTGAAACAGTTCTATGTATCTACCAGTCTGACTTGGGGACTTACGTCAGCAGTGAGAGAAACATGATCAACTCTCTGCAAGACTGTTATGACTCAGACCCTGGTGATTTATGTAAATTTTTTTTCTTCTGTGGAAGTAACCACTAACAACATTTCCTCAACTGTTTTTCTAATACTGCGTCGAATTCTGCTGTAACCGGTAAATATAATTAGAACATAGGAGTAAATCCGCGGATGAGGCTTCAATGAAATTGAGGCAAGTGTACAGGGTGTGCTAGAGGTTCGTTCCCTAACTCCTTCTCATGTATCTCCAACGTTTTGTTTTTTTAAGTCAATCAGACGTGTACTCCAGAAAACACGTAAGGAGTATTTTGCTTTTGTGTGAAGTCTGTTTAACGGTTTGTATTAATGTTCATAGTTGGTCGGATACTTCACACTTATCTCAAAACATTTTCGAGCTGTCCACACCAGAGTACCCTTAGGTCCCAGGCGTTTTTCTTTCTTTTTCTCACATGAACTTAATTCGCGAGGCGGCGGGAAAACCTCTGGTCTCAAACCCCTTGATTCTCACTTTCATGCAGACGCCAACTCTCAAACTCTCCCCATGGCAAGCGGGCTATCACGTGCTGATCAGCCGTTAAAAGTGTTCAGTGGGGTAGACCTGGGGAAACTGTTCGCATGAAAATCTTTTCCACTTTGGTGTTGAGAAGTCGTTAATGGACCCTTGACCTACCCGGTAGGGGTCAAGGATCAGGACACTGATCTGTCGACGTTGCTTTGCGAAGGTGTTTCCCACCAAAAAAATCAGTCACAAAACTCCCTTGAATCGATTAAAATTAGTCCGAATGACCATGTCGGAGTTGCAGGATGATATTTGCACCTACATATGATCAAAGGAGACAACAATAGTCTCAGAATAACTTGCATTTTTAGACACTGACTTCCGTGATAAAAAAAAAACATCTTGCCTTGCAAGCTACCTGCAAACAATAAACTGTCAAATCTCGTATTGAGAAATTCACTATCCTTTCAGAACGCATCACGTTTTAAGAAATAGTACAGTATCACTTGGCCTAAAAAGCAAATTAATTACCAAAGAGCTGACACAGACAATGGTATAAATAAAGTATAGGGACGGACCATTAGAAAAGGGATATGGGGGATAAAAACAATTCATGCAAGAGAAGGTGACTGAAAACAAAATCAAGCAAAGAAGTGAAGAGAAAAAATCCTGCAGAGTTGATTGCACTGTCGGGCTGACAAGCTATACACATCTGAGGGCACCTTTGCGGCCACTTAAAACGGCAGTTTTCTTGGTCCTGGTGGAATCCCCATTCACCTGATTTTCTTTACAATTAGGAAAATGGACGTTTTTCCCTTTCTTGAAAGAGACATTTTGTACGCAGCAACCTCATCAAGGATACTGGTTGCTAGACGCAATTGCGGAAAAAACCGTTACAGATAACCATGACTGAAAACTGATAGAACCATGTGCTTTAAACAGCCATCCTGTTTGATTCGTTTGCATTTTAAATGCAATTTGTAAGCGCTAGCAAGCACATACCGAGTTTTGAAAGCCTCGACATAAACTCTGGGGGAAGCATCAAGGTAAAGATTGTTACAGTAGAAAATTGTATCCAGAGAAAAAATTCGTGCAGGAGACTTGACCTTGAAAAAAAAAATACTCTACAGGCAATGGACGTGGAAAAAAAAATCATGCAAGCTGAAGAAGTCCTTCCACCCAAATCACTTTTCTAACTGGCCGTCCCTAAACGGCTTTAAGAACGTGATATCCTC
Source organism: Siderastrea siderea (assembly GCA_964030785.1). Taxonomy (NCBI): domain Eukaryota; kingdom Metazoa; phylum Cnidaria; class Anthozoa; order Scleractinia; family Rhizangiidae; genus Siderastrea; species Siderastrea siderea. Next base: position 30,068,697 of record OZ034974.1, read on the forward strand.
CAGACAGTATGACAGCGTGAGACGTCCCTTTCTTGATCAACAAGATACCGACATAGCAGTACTGTGAGTTGCGTCGCCTAAAATCGTTTTGATCAAAGGGGCACACTGGCAGAAACGTATTTGAGGGAACTCTATTAGTGATGCTAGAATAAATACGGTGACTGGCGGGAGATCGTGCTTAGCCTGTCATTTTACATACTATCTATCAAACTCGTCGCCGTAAGATCGCGATTTCGAAACTCTCGGATATGAGAATCAACCACTCGGTAGTTTTAATCATGCGAGCCAATCAGAAAAAATTTGCGTGGTCGTTAAAAATCCACCAATCAGCACCTGAGGGTTAGATCTTGACCCTAGTGGCTGCATGGAAGTGAGAATCAAGGGGTTTGATACCAGAGGTTTTTCTCGCCGCTTCGCAGCCCGTCGTCGCCACTTTGCAACTCGTTTGAGAAAAAGAAAGCAAAACCTCTGGGACCAGGGTGACACCAGAGCAGTGGTGGCAAATCACTATTTCCTGCAGTTAGCTAGCAGATATCAATAATAAAACTTATGCTTTTAACGATACAAATTTCAAAATTCTGGACATGTGGATTCATTAGGAAAATTGTAAGAATAAACGCCTTTGAAATAGGGGCACAAACGTACGTCTTAGTTTATTTCAGTCCATACACCTAACTCAAATAGACATGAAGTTATTCATATACCCCTAATCACAGTGATCTTCTAATGGCAATTAGCCTTTACACGTTTTCTGTATTTTTTGTTATTTTTTATTTATTTATTTATTTTTTGCCAGGATCCTAAACATGAACCATTCTGGAAAGAAATGAGGAGCACAGGTGTCCTCAGAAAGGAACTTGTTGATGATGTGTTTGCGAAATTTTGTCAGCAAGGTGCAATCAAGGAGGACATCTTGAGCATGATGGAGCAGTATGGATTGATCGCTAAGTTTGAATCTTCTCGTGATGTACATTACTTTGTACCCTCTCAGCTGACTTCGCCATGTGAACGCCTTTGCAGAGTGGAGCCTTCGCCTTCAGATCCGTGCCCATTGTATATTCACTTTCTAGGGGGGTTTGTTCCTCATGGTCTCTACTCACAGCTTGTGTCACGGTGCGCCAAATGGTGTTCTGGATCCAAGCAGAAACCTGTTTTTCGCAACATGGCATGCAGTTTCATTACAAGGGAGGGTACTCATCGGTTTATTCTTTTTTGCAAGAAGAGGTTTATCAAGATCGTATTGAAACAAACAAACCAAGAAGACGCGGCCTCATCAGCTGAAATTGCAGAAGTGCCAAATGAATTGCTATGGTTTGTGAAAGACACGTTGCAAACTTTTAAACAGGAGCTTCCGTGGTTAAGGAACTTAGAGTACAAATTTTGTGTTGAATGTCCTTGCTGCCCAGAGGATGAAAACATCTGTCGTAACCACGGCCAGGTCTCCTGCTCTCACGAGGACTGTATGTGCGTTCTTCAAGTTCAGCTAGAAGGGCAACTAACCTGCTGCCCACACAGTGGCGAGATACCACAGCTTCCCAGTCTGAAAAGGTGGTTCTCGACCAAAGGTAAGATTAATATGATAGAAAGAGTTTAATACAACACACCGATAAAGCTCTGTAGAGTCCCTCCCTTCCCTTGGAGTTTTATTTTAATTAATCCCAGGCCTGAAGAAGGGAGTGGGAGTCTCTTTAGGGATATGCGAATAATAGTAATCCACTGTTACATTAAACGTAGCTTAATGAAGACGAGCTGTCGTCATGGTCGTTTACAATGCAGGGGGAGTTTTGAGGGCTCCCCCCCCTCCCCCCACATGAGAAGTTGATAGTACAGGGAATGCCGTGTCTTGCAGTGTCTACTTAAAAAAAGTTATTGAAAAATTATACCCATGTGCCTTCCTCCCAACCCTCGTGCACTCTGGATTTGCAACGAAGTGCAACCCTGCGTTTTATACAAATTTGGATCTGCCCATGTTTGCCAGTCTCACACTTGTCAACTTCGTGCCTTACATACACCCTTTGGACATACTACGTAAACAGCCAACAGAACGTGAAAACTATCAAACAGGTGATTTTTCCCCTTAAACAAGCTAAAAGTACTCGCCTTAAACGGAAGCTCCTCATTAACGCAATAATTGAAACGATGTCATCATACTTGTTCGGCTATCGTCAATGAGTGAATTAAGGAGCTTTGTTCGGAAGACTGAAGCATACGAAATGAACTTGTTCGTTTGTTTTCGAACTTGGCACTCTCGTAAGTAAAAGGAATTCGAAAAGTTGGTAAAACAATCCTTTGAACGTGCAGAGACTTAATACCGACGAGAATTATGCAGAGTTGTTATAATTATTCCTGTACAAGCGCCAAAACAGGTTCGCCGTATCCTACACCTCAGGTTTCCAAGCGAAACAAGTGTGTGAACAGTTAATGTAACTGAACGTTTTAAAAATTGGCGCTTGATTTGGATTTCAGGCTTTGGAATTTGTTTGTTATTCTTCTGGCAGTAGAAAGAAGTAAAATGGTTTTTAAAAGTTGGTAAAAATCCTTAGAACATGCAGAGACTCTATATGGACGAGAATTATGGAGAGTTGTTATGAATTATTCATGTATAGGTACCAAAAGAGGGCGGCCGTCTCCCGTTCCTCAGGTTTCTAAGCGGATCAAACGTGTGGACGATAAAGGTAATAACGTCTTAAAGGGGCATAGTCACGCTATTTTAGTTCACTTTAAAAATAAAAAATATGTCCTCACATCAATGAACGCCCAAAAATAATAATCTAGTTTTGTTACCAAAGACTATATTACTTCACTATAACTATTTTCTGTCGTCTGTTCCTACGGATGGCACGGATGGAAATGGGTTGCAGTTTGAAAAAATTAGGCTAAACTTTTCAAATTCTTTCAGCGTGTTGACATTAAATCGCTATTAAATGGTCATGGTTTGTTTTCTCTTAATGAAATTAAGTTAATACGTTTCTTTAAATGTTAAAAAACTATGTTGGGCATGGATAAAGTTAGCTACCGATAATTTTAGCGCAGTTTTGACACGATGCTATGAGGCTTTGAAATTTGCTTGTTTTTCATTCGTTTTTGTGTCTGGGAGAAAAAGAAAGTAAGATGATTTATAAAAGTTCGTAACACAGTCCTCAGAATGTGCAGGAATTATGAAGCGTTGTTATAATTATTCATGTATAGGTACCAAAAGAGGGTGGCTGTCTCCCATTCCTCTGGTTTCCAAGTGGATCAAACGTGTGGACGACAGAGGTAATAACGCCTACTGTAAAACGATGCTATTAGGCGTATATATTTGAGTGAAGCTTTGGTGTTACCACACACACAGTACATGTACATTGTAAAACGTCAGCCACCGGAAGGACTCGTTGCTTCTACTCCCTTCCGTCTATTCGTCCGTCCGTCTACCCATCCAACCCTCTGTCCGCCCACCCGTTTTTACGTTCATTCATTTGTCCGTTTGTGTGATTAATTCCGACCTCCCCGATGCACTATGGATCTACAACGACATGGAAACCTGCCTTTTATAAAACTTTGAATCTGCCCCTGTTTGCCAGTCGCATACTTACTAACTTCGGGCCTCACATACACCCTTTGGACACATTACCTAAACAGCCAACAGAACATTAAAACTTTCAAACTGGTGATTTTTCTTGTATCTTAACAAGGGCTATCAGAATCCAACAAGAAAAGCCCCAGGAGCATTAGACCCCGCCGTTGCTCTCCCTCCCCTCCCCATCCCCCATTCCCTGGTCAACCGCCTGTTCTAGCCTTCGCGAAGATGAACGTGACGAAATATTTTGACCATGACGTGACTCACTTACGTCACGTTCTTTTTTAAACGAACTGACGTTTCAGCATAATTCTAAATGACAAGGGCACGGAAATTTAGGCCAGAACGTCATGGTAGCCCACATATAGGGCAAGAACGTCATGCTAGCCCACATATAAGGCACTAATGCGAAGGTAAGTGAGTACAAGTGAAGGGAAGTGATTAGAAAGGAAGGAAAGTGAGTACAAATGAAGGAAAGTGAGTACAAGTGAAGGAAAGTGTGTGTTAGTGGAGGTAGGTGTGTTAATCAGTTGGTGGATATATTCATATAGGATTGTAATGTTATTAGTGCCTTATATGTGGGCTAGCATGACGTTCTTGCCGAAATTTAAATAGATTTATTGGTAAAGAAACTTATCCTAAAATCTAAAGGAATCGGGTAGCTACGGAATAAAAAAAAACGTAAAAGTCTATTTTTAGTCCATGATTCGATAATTGATTTGGCGCAAACAACAAAGTTCACCGAATCGGCTTCTGTGTTTCAATGACGTAATGTTTACGTGTCACGGCGCTCGGTGAAAAGCTCCGATTGGCCCTTCGTTTGTTTACAAATCTCGTGCCTTAAGTCGGAAAATTATCACGTGGACTTCAACTGCTCGGTGTCAAAACGACTCGCTTGGATTGGCTCTCCGCTAATCTGTCGCCCGATCTTTCTTTTGTTACACGTTCTTTTGTTAACAGAAAATGGTCTTACAACTGCTCTGAGATTTCTAGTCTCTAACCCCTATACACGCATCGGCACTATAATGGCCAACGGCCATCCTCGCGTCTTCGTTGGCAATAATGTTTATTTAGCAGGCTTGGGTCGAGTAACCCGATCGAATCGGCGCCTTTCAAAGCTTGTTAGCATCTTTGTCCTTGGGTTCGTCGAAGAGATGTATATGCCATTGCATCCCTAGTAGTTTTCTACACCGTCTTTCATGGCGATTTTGGTGAATCGATACTAGACGACTGAAGACAATGCTTATGTTGACCGAAAGCTTGGTACGCGTATTTGATGGCCGAGGGAAGTCTGGGGCAACTGACCACCAAAAAAACACGAAGAAAATTGGGGGTAACCATTTAGTCGAGCTTATATTTGGAAAGGAAATGCCATACATTCTCTGTCTTTTAAAGCTTTTTTAGAATTATGGTTGCTTAGTTATATATCTCTGAAAAATGCGTGGTTACCCACATTTTCTTTTTGGATTCCAATAGGTCTTGCTAAGATCTGCTTTTTCCCCACAGTCATAACCTTTGCAAAAATACCTCCGTATTAGGAGGTACCGTCCTTAGTGCAAAAACTACACACGAGTTTTCCTTTGTCGGCGTGAACGGTTTCCGACAAGAGTCATATCCAAAAGGGAGTGGTTATACATCTGAAATGAAGATGTGAACAATGATCGCAGTTGTAATCGCATTTTAAGTAATTGACCCAGGTCGTTACCAAGCTTTACCTTACCGCAAGGTTGAATTCACGATGTAGCCGGCCTTATGTCCCCTTGATATTATGGGACTGCATAGTTGAGTTTGAGTCAATTCAGTTGTGGCCATGGGCAGTGACAGAGATCTTGAATTGATGCTATTTCAGGTAGTGCTGGAAGTTATCTCGCATGCTTGTATGCGCTGTAAAAGAGCTAATCTAACAGCTGACTTATTTTATCTTAGTTTTTAAATGAAGAGAGTGATCCTTGCAGTGATGTACGCAAGTAAAGAAACTGCAATTAAGCCTGAAAAAAAAATGCGAGGCTTTAGACAGGATTGTTTACATCACTGCGAGGACAATTCTCTTCATTTGAGTTCATTTCCGCAGTTCACGTATATGATTTATCTTAAATCGATTGTCATATCTTAGTTTTGTTATGGGTCTTTTGAGTTTTCAGTTATCCTTCTCTTCTTTGCAGATATTCTTAGGTACTGATACAGCTGTTTTTGTTTTTATCGTTACAGTTCAGCGAATGTTACGCGAACTTCAGCAAATGCAGTACGAGGCAGGCACAGTGAACAGCAAGGCAAGCCTATTCGTGGAGTTGGAGAAGATTGCTTCAGACAAAGGCTTCACTATTGCTGACAATGAAGGATCGGGCAATTGCATGTTTCACGCATTGTCGGAACAATTGAACCTCGTCAAAGGAATTCAAATCTCTCATGTAGAATTGAGGCAACGCATAGTCCAGTACCTTAAAGAGAACCCTACACTGGTTAGTAGGTGTTACTATAGCGTCTAATAAGTAGCATGGTTTTGTTTTCGTAGACCTGTTTTTCAAAAAATAATAAGCATTGAATTACCATGATCGTTACATTAGTAGATTTGTATACACCTTACTTTCCTTATTTACGTCAATAGGCCAAGAACAGTGAGAGCAGAGCCCCTAAGGAATAGCTCACTGAAATTGAGGAGTTCGTGCATTTTGGCAGCATAGTGTTTTAGCAAAAAAAAGAAATAATTGTGACTGGATAGAATTCAAAGTTTCGCCAAGGGAATTCAAACACTTGGTCAGTCACACTGTTAGGATGATTTTGGACGTGGGGCACAGGTTTTTTGTTGTGAATTTTTTCCTCAAATTCCCCACCTGTCGCCCAGGTCAGGTTAATCTCCTCTTTTCTCCCCCCCCCCCCCCAAATTTGGGCGAGTGAGGTTTTACGTGCATGTACCCTCCGAGCGTGAATTGTGAGCCGATTTCTTTAAAACAGACATTTGCCCAACGGATTCCCAGCTCCTCTTCTCCCCTCACATATGGCCTACCATTGACTGCAGAAATCAGCCCCAACAAATTTATTTGGTGTTGATTGTTGTTAATTGCTCCTCGTGTAGCCGGATGGGACAGAACTGTTCAATTTTGTTGATGGACATTCGTCGTGGTCTGATTACCTGAGAAACATGGAGGCAGATAGCATGTGGGGTGATCACGTGATTCTGCATGCTGCGGCAAACTGCTTCAAAACATGCATTCACGTGATCACCAGTCTGTCGGTTCATCATGATGTGACCATCTGCCCAGACCAAGATCTTGACAGCAGTAGCAGCAGCAGCAGCAGCAGCAGCAGCCGGCTTATGCTGGGGCATGTCCTCGAACATCATTATGTGAGCCTTCGATCCAAACCAGGTAAAGTTTCTTTGACACTGCAAAGTAAGGGTTGCAAACGTCTGTTAGGAATTACAAGATGCATGCGTGAGTGAACATACAACAAGAACAGAAATACAGTCTTCATCACTTTTAGTTGTAACTCCTCTTTCGATGTCACAAATTCACCTACATGTATGTGCAGCTCTTCCTTGCCCTTAATGTTGAACGAATTAACAACATTTGGAAGACGTACAGGGAGAGTGTTCCAACAAATGTAGCGATGATTGTGGTTGCTGCTCTTCCCAACTATTACAAAACGATTAGCAATTAACATGTAAACTTTTGACAAAGAAGGGTTGTTTGCTTTCAACCGATCAAATTTTGTTACTCTTTTTCTCTCATTACATTTTTGGGGAGGGGGGGAGTTGAAGAGGTTGCATTACTTTCGGTAGCAAAACATATACACTGCAAGTGATTTGATTACTCTAAGTAAAAAGGTGACAAATAATGTAAACATGTGCCCACTTTTTATTTAAGATGTAATTTTTTGAGCTCATGTCGAGAAGACGAGTGTTTTCTGCAATCGAAGTCTGTACTTTGTTTTTGATATAAAAGAAAGTTCATTTCGGGTATTTCAGTCTTGGCCAATCTTCTCAGATAGTTCTGTACATTTAATTGCAAGTTATCCCTGTTACGTCCCATCGTTTGTCGAACAAAAAGTCTAACTTTTGATTTTCGTCCGTTCGTTCGTACATTCATTCGTTCGTTCGTCCTTTGTGCCATTACTTGTTTCCTTACTCCTTTAGTTTACTTCATTTCGATCCCTTCATTCCTGGTTTGCGCTCTCTGTGTATTTTCATCTTGATCAGTTTTCTTTGAATTGTCACTCAAGCTTTATCACAACAGAAAAACGGACGTTGTCCATTTTCGGTTTCAGTAAAGGAGGGTTGTCCAACATTTGATGAACTGGAAGAACTATCGAGAAAAATTGAATTTTGGAGGCCACTTGGGCGGCAATTAAAGTTTACCGATGCAGAGCTAACCGCTTTTCACAAAGACAAAGTGGAATGGTTTGAGACGGCTTACGCAATGCTAAGAGCATGGAAAGAAAGACAAGGATCAGCTGGGAGCTATCGCGTTTTGTATGAAGCACTGTGTCATAGTTTAGTAGGTAAAAGAGACTTAGCAGAGAGACTTTGTTGCTACTCTGGTTGAAAATTAATTTTTTTTTAAATTTTTACTCCGCTGCAACATTTATTCACTTTATTTAACAAAATTAACATTTTCCTCTTATAAAATGAAAAATGTTCTAAGAATCTTGTACATACTGTGCATATGTCAGAAAGCCATGAAAATTGTCTCTACATAAATCTTGTTACAATAGATATTTGTAGTTACGAAATTATATTTTCCTGCAAATGTTGTCGAGGATTTTAACAAGAGAAATAAAACAAAGTTGTTCCTACTTTCATTGCAGCTCTTCTTTGCTTCCTTCGTACCTGGGACAGTTCTACGTACGATGTATTTTAAACCCTAAAAAAGTACAGCCATAGCTACACCTGAGGAATATTTGAAACTGCAAAACCCACTTGGTATCCAAACCACATTTTAGAACCTTTTATGATGAAAGAGGAACGCCCTCAGTCTCCCTTTTGCATCTCTTCTCCAATCTCCACCCCTCCCCTCACTGCAAGGAAGAAGTGGGAAGGTTTCATTTCAAATTGTCAGTCGTAAAAACAAAGTTGTTCTCAGACTTTGTTTCTCAAAAGATCGTGCGGCAGTCGGAATAATTGCACTACGCTAGAAGAACGCTACTAAATCACTGTTACCGCAAATACAGCTACGAGGACGTCTACAACTGGCAGACGCCGGATCCTTTTCCTAGGAGTGCCATAACTGCCATGAGGGAATGCTATAACTGACTAAATTTCTTCCGGTAAATTTTGTAATTTATTTTCTTTGGTCTGGCTAAAAATCACATCTGAATCTGCCTGAGGCAATGTTAGTTTTACTGTCTTTAGGGTCCCACTTAAAACAACCTTGACGAGTCGAGCTCCATCAATAAGTATTATCGTTATTATTTGCTATCATTAATACGTATGATAAACAGCTTTTATACCGCCTAGTCCTTTTTTGTCCGATGCCCGAAGAGGATTTGGCACCTCTTCGTAGTCCCAATAATTTTTAAACTGAGCATCTTCAAAACCACCGGCGCCGGCCTATAGGGTGTATTTTGTCCCTGTGGGTATAATTTGCAAATAATCCAGTGGAAAGAAGAAAGAAATTAGTATCGATGGAGAGTTCATCACACGGATGGCCGTTGGGTAGATGTTCCGGCCAAATTGTGATTTTAGCTGGGGAAAAGGACGCAAATCTCTACTTTTTTTTTGATAAACATTTATAGTATCTGTGCTTAGGTATTGGTGTTTTGTGAATCCGGATAAGAGGTTTCAAAAGGTTACGACAAATTGTGCATAAATAGGCTCGATTACGTGAGGCTTTAAGTATCGAAGTATCAACTTGGGTACGCTTTTATCATAGCAGGAAACCAAACAAACGACCAAAAAAGATGAAATTGCAGTAAAACACTTTTGTGTGTCATTCGAAATAAATTCTACTGATTTCCCACATTCCTAATGCTTTGGCTGCCTGTGTTGCAAATGTTATCAAACCTATCACTGTAGAAAGGTAAAAGGTTCGATTGAGCTTTTAACTTGCGGAGTCTTGATTCTTGTCACGTGATCACCGTTTTGATGGCCACCGGCAATCGGTTAGCCTAATTGAATCTTGCATACTGTGAATGAGTCTCAGCTTGCAGTCACATCGCCTTTCACTCCTAAGGTAATGCTTCCTTGAATAAAAAGTTCACTTTACATAAGATGCGATATGCTCGATAAAAAAAAGGCACCTGAGGACACGAAAGATCAATTTTTTTGTGCTTAATTGTATGCAACGGTGAGTCAAAATTCTTTTATACAAAAAACACTTTAATTTGGACAACTAATTATTAAATATATTGTTGGTTCATTTGATTCAAACGTTGCTTTTTACATGCACTAAAATCGGCAACTAGAATCTACGCGTGTAAAATACGACGTTTAAGCCATAGCTTGAACTTCCGGCTTTCATCGCGTGCAGAAAAGCACACTCAGTTCTAAAACGCGTCATAAGAAGGAAATGACCTTAAGTACCCTTTGCTATTGTTATTGAAAGCAGCGTTCAATTTGGTGCTCTCCTGCACGAAGAGTGAAACTTAGTTCCTGTTTATTTCAGTTACAGAGCCAGTATCAGAGACAAACGACTCGACATCGCCATAGCCAGAAATTTCGGACAACATGGCTGCCAACATGGGCGCAAGCATGCGCAAAGCACGCAAACACGGATTAAATATGGCGGCAGAACCAATCTCGCGTTACCCTAGACCAGCGGTCGGGAACGAGGGACTCTGGGATAAAGCGTTTCGGATCGCATTTTCATTGGCTGAAATCTGAGCATGAGCAGTTGGACCGGAAGTGAAAGTAGCTGTAATTCGTCCCCAGATTCCCAGATTTGGCCGCCGTTCCTAGAGCCTGTGTTACCTTTTCCAGCGGAGTCTTGAGACCAAAATGGCGGATAAAATACCAATGAAAGAATGAAAGCTTTGCCTGGAGGTGTAGGACTACAGTACGTTTGAAGATGTAATTCCGGCCCTATAAGACATGCGATAGATTTGTTGGGGAAAAATCTAAGAACGAGAACCTTTTAAATGTTCTGGAAAAGTTGACCGGATTAGTTTTTGTGTATGGTGACGGACTTCCGAGAAATGAAAGTTGCAGCAGCTGTTGTAGTCGTGCAAAACACTTTTCTGAATCTGGGAGGGAGGCTTCACATGAAAAACAAGAAAGTCCCTTGAGGCTGTTGAGAGGGAAAAAGCCAGTCATAGAGTCCGAAGACAGAAGAACAATGACAATCGAAGAGAGGTAAACATCATGCTATCGAACTAATATTATTAACACCTCCCCAGCCATCACAAATTTATCTTTTGAGGCTGGAAGTCCTCAGTGATATAAATAATGCTTTCACAATTTAAAAAATTAGCTTGTTCTGTTTGCATAATTTTCAAATTCATTTTTTTATACATTCCAAACTGTCACTTTTCTTATACTTCAAACATATAAAATACACTTACAACTTCAAAGTAACATTAATATAAAATTTATAACACTGTTTATTGCTGATTGCACTTTCCAAGTAAAACAGAACATTATTTTTTGCTAACAACTGAACGTTAATTTTCATTATCCTTTTCCATAGGACAGGTTGTATTCCTGGTCCAAAGACAATCTGAAGGACAAAGAGGTTATGATGTACTTGGTGTTGGAAAGGTGTCAGATTCTATCACATCCCATTCACCAGATCGTATTCCTGTTTTTGTTGCTTTAATGTTGAACCTAATAAAGCAGCTGAATTATTATCTGTTGGTCAAGTTTGTCTTGTGGCCAAGAACACTAGTAGCAGTCTATGGGAAGAGAATCACTGAAGCACCACAACCTGTAGATCCCCCATCCCCTGTCTCTGCTATTCCTACTAGTTCAAAAGAAAACCGGCGAATGAACTATGTACTTCAGGTCATGTAGCTGAGACTGCTTCTGATGCAGTTGAATGACACAGAGACAGAAGGTGATGGGGAAAAACGTCTAAGGAACTGAAAACTTCTCATGTTTTATTTTAGGGCACAGCCTAGGGGCATGAAATATGCCTTTGAGGCTATGCATTTTATAACATTTGTCATAGGTCCTTTACAGTGAACACATGGCACATCATATTCTTCGTGGTCAGTTTGTGAACCCCAAAGGTGGGCAGGGCAATGATTTGTGTGGTGCCAATGACCTTTAAATGGAACATGGTCAAGAATGATAAGGGTGTTCTGAAAGCAATATGTGGGAACAAAACTCTCAAAGCAGTTCAAAGATACACTTCTTCTAGTTAACTGCTAAACGAAACATCAAAGCAGAATGACAGGGAAAGCAACATTTCCCCAAGTCAGCAAGCCATACTTATGCATGTACATCTGATGATATCAAAGAAATGATTGAACTTATCAGCAGTCAAAAGCCCTTCGAACATCAGCCAGGAGAGTCTTCAAAGCTTCCCTTCCATTTCTAAGAGCCCTTTAGATCAGCCAGACATATTTGCTTTGCACTCCTAGTTAAACTAAAAACAAGAAATGACTAGAGAGCTAATCCACACAGCTGCGATGACTCAGGAAGACGAAGAGATCATTTCTCTAGATGAAGGATTTGTTTAATCTCAGAAAACATAAACATTAATATACATTCCCTAGGGCATCAGCTTTCTTCACTGTGTTCAGGAGTGCTCAACGACAAAATGTTATAGGAACCTCCTAAGTCATGTTTGATGGCATTGCCACGCATGTCGCGTACTCTGTGTTTAATAATTAACTACCGTGGGAAAAAAATAGCCGTTCCTCAGCGCCAGCGAGCAGAGTGGTATCGACTTTTGTTGCAACCAGGCTCTATTATATAGTTTCACGTCTCCAGCAAGGAAACTGTTTTTTCTGCCGTCTGATTTTCCACCGCTTGTTAGAATCGCAGTTTCCCAGCAAGCAAATCTTGCTTAGAATTGAAAGTCGCCAGCAAAATTGCCTTCTTTAAAATTCCAGCCAGCACGTTTTATGTGTAGTTAAGATCAGAAGTTAAATTCGAAGCCACACGTAAATAAGGAGATTTGTATTGTCTGATGCAGCACGCGAAGTGGTATCGGGTCGTTTTAAGTTCGGGAATACTTTGACCACGGAGAATTAACCTTTGCTTTTTCGCGGGCATAAAATTCATTTGCGAATTGTGAATTCTTAAATTAATTCCAAAAAGACCCTTTATCTCCAAAACATCATATATATAGTATATAAGCTGCTGACAATAGCGGCTTAGATCGTTTTAGTAACGTTGTACTGCATTCCAGGGATTAGGACTTCGGTTTATTTAAGAGACTTCGGTTTCCCAGTTGTGAAATAATTGAAAACTATGTCCTCTTTTTTCAACAGCCAAGTCTTCAGCCCTACTCCTCCCTACCCCCTACCAAACGGCACACCATTGATAATAATATAATAAAAAAGAATCATTCACCTACAGAGTCATGTATTCAGTTTCCGTGGTGTTCCTTTGAATATCTGCACACACAAGGGCGTCATCTTAAGACTGAAGACGAAAATGCCCTGCTTTATACTTCCGTAGTGTAGCACTTGACAAACTTGAACGGCATACGGAAAGGGCTAGTTTTGGAACTTCTTGCTTTGTAGTTCAGGGGTGGAGCACTTGAGAGACTTCGACGGTGGACATAGGGAGCGAGATGATGAATGTCTTGTCTCATAGTTCAGTGGTGGAGCACTTGAGAAACTTTTACAGTGGCAGATAAGGAATATATTGCTTTATAGTTCAATGGTGGAGCACCTGAGAGACTTGAACCGTAAGCTTAGAGGGTGGGATGAGGAATATCTTGCTCTAGAGTTCATTGGTGGAGCACTTGAGAAACTTGCACGGTAGACGTAGAGGGCGAGATGAGGAATATCTTGCTTTACAGTTCATTAGTGGAGAACTTGAGAAAATTGAACGGTAGACGTAGAGGGCGAGATGAGGAATATCTTGCTTTACAGTTCATTGGTGGAGAACAAAACAACAGTGTATTGGCTCTTTCTTACCTGAATCTCTCGATAAGTTCAAAACAGTGACAAGGTTTGTCCAAACCTGCACTTCCAAAACCTGCAAGGCAAAGAAAATCCCATTATCATCAGCATTAAACAATTAAGCCAACACTTCTCCTCAAGCTCACTTAATTCCACGTTTCGGAACCCCTACGAAATCGCAAACAATTCTCATAAGTTTAAGCTAATGTACACTATTCGATATTTAACTAAATAGAACAACAAACAACAATTTTTGAAAGTTAAGAAATCCCGGGCAGTTTTCTAGAGTCAAGGAGATCCCTTTCTGCGCTTTCAACATCTTTTCAAGATCTCAGTCATTTCTGGATGGTTTCAAATAATAAGTCTCGATGGTCTTCGTGGTTTCTTTAGTTGACTTAACAAGTTTCGAGGTTTTGAAACCTCTTAAGACATCACAAACACTTCTCCACAAATTAAGCCAGCAAGTTTCGATGTTTTGAAACCCCTCTCGAGATCGCAAATACTTCTCCACAAGCTCACTTAACAAGTTTCGATGTTTTGGAACCTCTTAAGAAATTACAAACTTCTCATCAGGTTAAGCTAACGAACAAGACTCGAGCTCACTTGGCAATTTTCCATGTTTTGGTATCTCTCAAGAAATCACAAACACTTATCTACTAATTAACCCAGCGAGTTTTCGAGCGGTTTTCAGTAAAACCTCTCTCGACATCGCAAACACGTGTGCATAACCTCACTTAACAAGTTTCGATGTTTTGGAACATCTTAAGAAATCACAAACACTTCTCAACAGGTTAAGCTAACGAACATGACTCGATGTTTGGAAACTCTTCCTCACTAAGTAGTACCGTCAACAACACTTTTTTTTTTCAGTGGAAGTTGTTGGGAAATCCCAAGAATCTTTCTACGAGTGAAACAAATACTTATTTTGCTTTGCAAATTTGAAATAATGTCAGTCGCTTCTGGATTCGGCTAAAATAAGAACTCGGATGGTTTTCATCGTTTATTAGTTCACTTAACAAGTTACGAAGTTTTGGAACCTCTTAAGAAATCGCAAACACTTCTCGACTAATTAAGCCAGCAAGTTTCGATGTTTTGAAACCCCTCTCGAGATCGCAAACACTTCTCCACAAAGCTCACTTAAAAAGCTTCGATGTTTTGGAACATCTTAAGAAATCACAAACACTTCTCAACACGTTAAGCTAACGAACATGACTCGATGTTTCGAAACTCTTCCTCACTAGTAGTACCGTCAACATCACTTTTTTTTCAGTGGAAGTTGTTGGGAAATCCCAAGAATCTTTCTACGAGTGAAACAAATACTTATTTTGCTTTGCCAAATTTGAAATAATGTCAGTCGCTTCTGGATTCGGCTAAAATAAGAACTCGGATGGTTTTCATCGTTTATTAGTTCACTTGACAAGTTACGAAGTTTTGGAACCTCTTAAGAAATGGCAAACACTTCTCGACTAATTAAGCCAGCAAGTTTCGATGTTTTGAAACCCCTCTCGAGATCGCAAACACTTCTCCACAAGCTCACCTAACAAGTGTCGATGTTTTGGAACATCTTAAGAAATCACAAACACTTCTCAACAGGTTAAGCTAACGAACATGACTCGATGTTTCGAAACTCTTCCTCACTATTGTAAGTAGTACCGTCAACAACACTTTTTTTTTTTTCAGTGGAAGTTGTTGGGAAATCCCAAGAATCTTTCTACGAGTGAAACAAATACTTATTTTGCTTTGCAAAATTTGAAATAATGTCAGTCGCTTCTGGATTCAGCTAAAATAAGAACTCAGATGGTTTTCATCGTTTATTAGTTCACTTAACAAGTTACGACGTTTTGAAACCTCTTAAGAAATCGCAAACACTTCTCGACTAATTAAGCCAGCAAGTTTCGATGTTTTGAAACCCCTCTCGAGACCGCAAACACTTCTCCACAAGCTCACTTAAAAAGTTTCGATGTTTTGGAACATCTTAAGAAATCACAAACACTTCTCAACAGGTTAAGCTAACGAACATGACTCGATGTTTGGAAACTCTTCGTCAGTAAGTAGTACCGTCAACAACACTTTTTTTTTTCAGTGGAAGTTGTTGGGAAATCCCAAGAATCTTTCTACGAGTGAAACAAATACTTATTTTGCTTTGCAAATTTGAAATAATGTCAGTCGCTTCTGGATTCAGCTAAAATAAGAACTCGGATGGTTTTCATCGTTTATTAGTTCACTTAACAAGTTACGAGGTTTTGGAACCTCTTAAGAAATCGCAAACACTTCTCCACTAATTAAGCCAGCAAGTTTCGATGTTTTGAAACCCCTCTCGAGATCGCAAACACTTCTCCACAAGCTCACTTAAAAAGTTTCGATGTTTTGGAACATCTTAAGAAATCACAAAGCACTTCTCAACAGGTAAAGCTAACGAACATGACTCGATGTTTCGAAACTCTTCCTCACTAGTAGTACCGTCAACAACACTTTTTTTTTTTCAGTGGAAGTTGTTGGGAAATCCCAAGAATCTTTCTACGAGTGAAACAAATACTTATTTTGCTTTGCAAAATTTGAAATAATGTCAGTCGCTTCTGGATTCGGCTAAAATAAGAACTCGGATGGTTTTCATCGCTTATTAGTTCACTTAACAAGTTACGAAGTTTTGGAACCTCTTAAGAAATCGCAAACACTTCTCGACTAATTAAGCCAGCAAGTTTCGATGTTTTGAAACCCCTCTCGAGATCGCAAACACTTCTCCACAAGCTCACTTAAAAAGCTTCGATGTTTTGGAACCTCTTAAGAAATCACAAACACTTCTCAACAGGTTAAGCTAACGAACATGACTCGATGTTTGGAAACTCTTCCTCACTAAGTAGTACCGTCAACAACACTTTTTTTTTTTCAGTGGAAGTTGTTGGGAAATCCCAAGAATCTTTCTACGAGTGAAACAAATACTTATTTTGCTTTGCAAAATTTGAAATAATGTCAGTCGCTTCTGGATTCGGCTAAAATAAGAACTCAGATGGTTTTCATCGTTTATTAGTTCACTTAACAAGTTACGAAGTTTTGGAACCTCTTAAGAAATCGCAACACTTCTCGACTAATTAAGCCAGCAAGTTGCGATGTTTTGAAACCCCTCTCGAGATCGCAAACACTTCTCCACAAGCTCACTTAAAAAGTTTCGATGTTTTGGAACATCTTAAGAAATCACAAACACTTCTCAACTGGTTTTAAAAGACAACGAACATTTTCGTAAAAGTTTTTGGAAGTTGTTAAAAAATCCCGGGAAGCTTTCTACGAGTGAAACGAACACCTTTTTTGCCTTGCCAATTTAAAAATAATGGCTTCTGGATTCAGTTAAATTAAGAAGTTCGGATGGTTTTCCGTCGATATACAAAATTTCGATATTTTGAAACCTTAATTACAAACACGTCTCCACTAGTTAAGCTATCACCGATAACTATTAACCAGTTAGCATAACTACGTGACGTTCAAGTTACCTCCACAGGAAGATATGTCCTATGTCTTCTAACCTCTTTACAACCCTTACTCTCAAACAGTGACTCCGCTCTTTGGTCTGGAGCTTCTGTAAACCGTCGAAGAAGGTTTTATCGTTCTTGACTGAAACGGATCTCTGGGGTCAGGAGAATCCCAGATCAGCTTCCATTTGAAATTTCGAACATAACACAAGAAACATGCAAGGAAAGGCGTTTTATTGCTGATCGGTTCAGTGCTGTTGTTAATCAAGTGCACAATTCTAAACTTCTAATGTAGGTAGATAATTTAAATAAAAAAACTGTTGTGACAGATTCCTATCCTTTGCCCCCTAGAAAATGCATCAGGTATTTTTTTGCATACACAAGGAAAATGAAAAAATGTAAGAATTTTTGAAGACGACCGTTGCTAGATCGTTGCTAGTCAGTACACATTTCTCCAACTATCACGTTGTATAATCGGAAGTCATAACGAATTAGGTCAATCTTTCATTCTTTGTAGGATCCACGTGAAATGAAATTGCCACTTTGTGAGCTTTTGCAGGCTTTCCGGTGTCTCCGCGACTCCATTTTGCGTCTTCAAGGAGGCTTTAAAAAAAAATGAAGAACAGTGGTTCACAGATTATTCCATAAGATCATAAAATACAAATGTAAGGAACTTATTAGTTTAAAAAAACTTACCATGTCGGCTCCCTGACTGATCCTTCGTCGAAATAGGAGGCAAGCAAGCTCGAAACACTTTTATTTAATGTAGCTCTCACACGCTAGCTGTCTGTCGCACACTTCAATGCACGAAGTGTCTTTTGGATTGTCTGGGTTTCTGCACAGTCTATTCGTTCGGTCAGTGACGAGATCCTTGACAGGTTTATAAAAGCACATTCCCACTGCTCGGACACGGTTTCCAGGTAAGGCGCCCTCTTTCTCATTTATTGTCACCTTTATAGAACTTGGTGCCGCCATGGATATGGGTTTGCTTTCTTCCTGGTTGACTGACTGAAAATCTGTTATACGACCCAAACACGAAGCTGCAGTTCATTGGTCAACATAAATTGTTATCTAACACGTATCCTTGATGCCCAAAAACATGAGAGGTACGTAAAAAGAGCATAACGAGAGCAACTAAAGTGCTGCGCTCTAATTTAATTAACTGCCATTTCGCATTTTCCTCAATTATTTTGTGAGTTTAAATATGCCGTTTTGACACTTTACTGCGCTCCTTGATCCTAGCATTGTTGACTGTTCTTTACATCGTTTCCGCTCACAGGCAGAATGAGAGATATTTTGTTCGGTTTTGGAATGTTTTGAATGAACTTCAAGTGCCATCAGAGCAAACCTAACCTGGAGTGCGGTTATCCAGTATCAAAATGCACTCGTCACTTGTTAAATGTGAACTTATTTAGCAAGATATTTAATTTCTTTCCTTATTTTTCTCCACGAAAACGAGCCGGCTGGCGCGGTGGCGCGGCGCTTCGAGACGCGCTTCGAGACATGCAGTATACAAAATTTAGAAACTTGTGTGCACGAACATTTTAGGCTATAAAAGAAAATGTATTGTTTCTTTTCATGAAATGTTTTGGCATGGAAAGCTTTTTGTTGATGATTTTCCTTTTGGAAGCGAAAGTTGGATTTTGAAAGCGAATGTTTTGTAAAGCGCAAAAACCGAATTTGCATATTAACCGGGTCGAAGTTTGACATTCGAGTGGCTGTCATCGAGTTGCAAGAAATTTCTAAATGATTTAATTTGCAATGTTGATTTGATGCCGAAATATATTTCTTTTTTACACCAAATAATATAGTTATTCGACTATTCCATGTCAAAGGAGAAGCCGATAACGTTTATTTTTAAATGCTTTTGTTATTGACTGCGTGACAGAAACTTTTTACGTTTTTGCAAACATGCGAAAACACGCAATGATGTTTGCGACATGCCTTCCTGCGAGTCGCGAAAAAACGCGAAATGACACCGATGTTTCGTTTGCACCTTTGCGTTCACAAAAAGCTAGAAAGGCAAAATGACACGATTATCAAGCTGGCGCGGTAGGCGCGACAGGCTAAATAAAATCCACGATTGGCGAAAAGAGCGCGATCATTAAGGCGCGATGAAGCGAAGTTTGGGAAAATTAAATTTAGTCTCACGCTAGCTTTACAAATGGATAGAAAATATGGTTAAGAAACACCATTTTGGGCGAAATTCATGCGCAAGTCTTAATATTGCCGTGTAGCACGACAAGAGTTCGTTTCAAACGTCGTGCTAAAGTCGAATCGAACAAAACAAACTGCTGTACTTGCAATATGGGAAAGCGCCTGCAAATATCGATTTTATGCTGTTTTACACACAAAGGAGTTTTATCACCGACACCGGAAATCACCACCAGGTATTCTATTTTTAAAAACTCGCGACTCCTCTAGCTTTGTTTTGCAATTTGCCGCTGCGAATCACTTGTTGAGTAATGGCATATGTATGTCAAAACACTCGTTCTTAGTAAACTGACTCAAGGCATTCTGCAAAATTTTAACTACGATGGCTACTGTGACTTGTCGACATTTTCTGCCGGGAAAAAAATGAAATTAATGTGACTGATTCTGCCCGAGAAATTTTTATTGTTAAGAGAGTTTCCTTGACAGTTGGATTACACCCCTTAAGGATACAACAGACTTTATAAACTTCATTGAAAGGACAAAACTCCCGGAGAATACACCAGCCTGTACACAAATATCCCGCAAGGGGAGGGAATCAACACAGTATGCAGAGCATATGAGAACTTCTACGGGGAAAACACCCCCATACCAACCCTCTCCCTCAGAGAAATTCTAAGGCTGATCTCCAAACCCACAAAACCGCAATGGGCACAAAAATGGCAGTTGCCTTTGCAAAATTTTTATTTCGGCGGTTGAGACGGAAATAACTAGGCTTAGCAACACAAAGTGGAAAAGATACATCCATGACATATTCTCACTGTGGAATGTTGACAAAAAGGAAATAGAAGAATTTATTGTGCTAGCAAACAGACACCACCCGACAATTAAATTTACGGCTTAAATCTCAGATAAAGAAATAAACTTGCTGGAAAGGTGAAAGATTTAACAAACAAGCAATCCTTGATATCCGCAGACATTTTAAGCCGACAGAGACTTTCGGGTACACTCACTTCTCTTCCTGTCACCCACTAGGGTTTATCAAAGGTGAAGCCCTAAGACTTCTTAGAACAAACTCTTCAGCGAAATCTTCGTGCCAGAAACTACCCTTACAGTTTAGTAGAAAGAATAACGTCGGAAGTCAAATTCAGCGCAAGGAAGTCGGCACTTCATCAAAGACAGAGAGTGCCTGCCTTTCGTTACAACATTCCACCAGGCTGTGCCTAATCTCAAGAACATCCTTATGAGCAAATGGCACTTAATTCAAAATCAACCATTGCTAAGAGAAATATACAAAGGACCCCCTATAATCTCATACCAAAAAGGAAAATCTCTAGGGGATATACTCGTGAAAGCTAAACTATAAGCTGAGCACGAGCATATAAGCTGCGTTTGGCCTGTCAACACTTTATTTTGTTCTTATAAAAACATCGTTCTTTTTCTTCGCTTTTTTTGGTGATACAGTAACACGGGAAATCTAACCATATTTAGATCCAATATTGGCTTCTGTGGGTTCTAAATGTAATTCTTGGAAAACTAATCAGGTTTTCAAAAGCGATCTGGGATGTCCACGTGCTAATCACTATCTCACACCACCGCCCCCCCCGCCCCCCCCCCACCCCACCCCATTCGATATTTTTTCGGGGACCATGCCACGTCCACGAAAAAAAAGATCTAATGTCCACGTGCAATTCGTATCTTAAAAAGGTTAAATTCCGTTTGATTTTTCTTCATTAATTACAAATATTGGGGGAAAATGTTACCCTCGACCCTCGACCCACGACGAAAAGATAGACTCGCTTGTAAAAGCGGTTATTAGTCGCACATCCGGAAACAGCCATGGCGAGGTGTTCGCTTGCGAGAGGGGTGTCTCGAAAACGCAGACCTCGAAAAAACAGACCCTTGGAAAACTCAGTCTTTCAAAGAATATTCTTATCAGGGACATCGTTTCTGTGGCAGATATTTTTTTAATGTTATGTAATGTTTACCGCATGTGGCGAAAGTCAGTCCCAAGCGCGCGATGGGGTTCGAAACAACGCAGATCTCAAACTCTACAAAACTCAACCAGCAAGGCTCGGTGACCGATAGTTCATAAATGTTAACATTCTCGGACCTGTGCTCTTGCAAGCCATTACACAACAGTGAAAAATGTCTGTCACGGTAAAAAAAGCCCTTGTAAGAATATTTTAATATATGCTCCTGGTATAGGCTAATATTGATCACTCAGTCTGTCCGAATTTTGGAAAGATGGCGTTTTTGAAGGGTTTGCGTTTTCGAGATCTGTGTTTTCGAGTTCTGAGTCTTCGAGACACCCTGCGGAGAGAAACATGCGACTTTTCTCGAAATCCCATAAAATGAAATTGCGCAGATTCTTGCCAGGAAAGTATAGAAATGGTGTGTTTTGGCTTTTAGTCACTTAGCCGTTTTCCGTTTTCCGTTTTCCGTGATGGGTGGACAACAGTTTTAGCATAATTATATGCCCGCAGTCTGGGTCTACGGCAAAAATATCAGGGAATAAGATTTGTTTTGTCGAGCGGTTATACTGTGCCTTTAGCGCACCCTTTTCACCAGAAATACTTGTTTATGTTCTTAGGCTTACATGTCTGATTCTCGCAATGTGATTTGTATCAAAATCCTGAGTGAAATCCCGCCTGGAGAGCCTTGAAGTTGTAGCCGGTAATTTATTACATAAAAAGTAGATAACCCGTTTATTCCTCCCTCCATATAACACCTCTAAAATTCAGATAGCTTATCCGAACGTTTAACATCTGCCTGTGTTTAAAAGATATCGTCGAAACGAAATGTATAGGGTGCAATGGTAACCAATTTTGAAAGGATTCGAATGAGAACATACCCTGAAACTACAGTATATCCAGACATACGGTTTCAGAACAGCATGAAAGAAGTTACGACCATGTAAATGTTTGCTCTACAATAAATTATCGACTTTTAGCGAGATGTGATGACTCCTACCTTTGTTGTAGACTTTTCTTCCTATGGTAGAATGAGCACTTGGTTTAACCTGAAGAAATGGCGGGCGCACAGCACCAGAGAAGAAATCAATCATACAGTCAGATCGCGAATTCGGAACAGTAATTCAAACTTATCCACGTAAATTGGCGATAAAGGAAAAGAAACTTACCTTTCCTTAAAAAATAAAATTAGAAACGCGAACACTGCGATAGAACAATAGAAGCACGCCAAAAGCCCTCAGAACAAATACACTGAAACGGCGAAACTTTGATTTCTCCAGAGACGGTTAGTGTTGACCTTGAATTCGCGGGTGAGATGAGGGAAACTTCTCATGTGCTTCCAAATCGATTGACAGCTGTCAAATAACAAAGTTGAAAGATATAACGCAACAAATCAACTCGCAACATGTCGCGCCATAGGCCTACCATCCTCCGAAACCGTCCCTTATTAATGCATCCTCACCACACAAACAGAGGATTGTAAGCCTGTCGTCGCGTCGCCTGTCGTCGCGTCGCCTGTCGTCGCGCCCAGTTAGGTATTTTTATCCCCGGAGTGTGCGCCAGGTGTGTTTACCAGCCATGTATAGCCTGTTGACATATTTCCCAGGAGACATTGCAAAACTCGACCGCTCTCACTGAAAAAAACACACCTTTACCAGCCAGGATTTTTCCTAGATAAAAACTACACGATCAAGCAACCGTTTGAAGGACCCTTAACAGCAAGGGCCTTGCCAGAACATAAATTTTTCCAGCCAGCAGCGAAAAGCCTGGGGAGCGGATATTTTGTATATTGGCTCTGTTGAGCACTCCTGTGTGTTACATCACTACTGGTATTACTTTAATTTTGTCAACTGAATAAAATTTATATTTTCAGTCCCACAAAATGAGGAATTTCACTTGCATAGTGGATCCTATATTGCTGATACAGTGTACATGAGTACTTTCCACTCTAACTTACAGTGTAATAGGCACTTCACACCAATGAGGCAATTTTTGTTATGGAGGGGATGGGGGTGCAATTAAGCCCTACTAAACATTCAAAAGGTACCAATAACAACATGGAATCCCAAATGACTCAAACTACAGTTATTTGCTTATTAGTTACCCCTGCTCCATAAAATTCTCAATGAAATATTACTGTTATTTTTTTTTCCCTTGATGGTTCACATTATGGAGATTCTACTGCACATGTCTTCTTGGGAAGGTGTTTCTGAATAATACTGAAAAAATCTGCAGCCATATCTTTACTGTACACTTGTAAGATGGATTCCTTCTTTTGTACAGAGATAAGGTCTGGCAAGTGTTCAAGGACCAAAGAAATCATTTCAATTGGAAACCCACTGGACAGGGCCACATTGCGCACAGTGCTTCTCCCAATATCTTTTTGGAGTTGAAATCTATATTTCTCCATGTCTTGTTTGATTTTAAGTTTGGCCTCAGAAGTAAATAACTGGGAGTTACCCTCATTCTGTTCAGTGAGGGTCATCTCAGACTCATCTTGAACACTGAGTGCCTCAACCTGTTCAGCTGCATGCACAAGCATACAGTTTTCACACTGACAGTGTAGCCTGTGAAAGTCACGGCATGTGTGATCTTGAGGTTGATTGTCTGGAACCTAATGTGGTCAAAATGAATTAAAATAATTTTTCTTTTACATTCCTTGGACTGGACATAGGACTGCATGGCTTCTGGTATGTTTTTTAAAGGCTTTTGGAATGTCAATAATAACAAGTGTCAGCCCTAGCTGCAAGGCCATTTCTGCCAGCCCACCCAACCTCGTGTATCTTACCCCAGTGTGAACAATTCTGTGAATGTCTTTCCAGTCAATCCCAATTGCAAATGCCACAGTCACAAACAACACACGGTGGCTTGATTTCCCGTTTACTATTTCATCTACTATTCTCCTTCTCTCATGCTTAGAATATTGGGCATGATACATGGTAAAAAGCCTGTTCTTTGCTGAAGGCTCTGCTGAAGGGTGGTATTGGTCTTTGCCCATTTCATTGGAAAATACAGGAAACAACCTGAAATTGTTTCTAGATTTCCATAAATAAGAGTGAGGGGCATTTGATTTGAGTTCAGCAACAATTGGCTGCAAAATTCTATCCAATTTGTCATCGCCCCTATCAGGACGCAC
The DNA here is from genome assembly GCA_964030785.1 of Siderastrea siderea. NCBI lineage: Eukaryota > Metazoa > Cnidaria > Anthozoa > Scleractinia > Rhizangiidae > Siderastrea > Siderastrea siderea. The sequence goes on from OZ034974.1 coordinate 30,092,988, forward strand.
ATGGGAGGTGTAAGTCCTGTTTGGACTACACTCAACTGTTACTGGGGTGGACAGTCCTAAGGTAGTTACAATGCCACTTTTTGTAGCTGCTGTTGCTGTGCCTGTAAGTGCCAGTAGTGACACTCAGATGGGATTTGTTAACAGGCTTATTCTTCCATATGCTGGAGGAAATGTGGCCCTTAACAAAAAACAGAAAAGAAGGTATAAATGTAAATTTGTGTCCCACGTGATGTTTAATTTGTAATTATGCAATGACTGAAGTACACCATCCCATAAAATGGTTCATTTCCCATCCATCTTTCTCTTTTCATGGGTTGCTCTTTATTTAATCTCTGAAAACATGAGTTGCATGGATGAGAACCTCTTTCTGGGCATTTACGCTTTCTGATTGCTTTCATTTCACAAGCCAGTTATTAACCGGTTTGAATGATAAAAAATGTAGACAGACAGACAGACTTTATTTATGCACGATAAAAGTAAAAGCTGTACAGTCTGTGGGCTCATATGAAAGATTTTAAAAATACAATAAATGCCTGACTAAAAAAAAAATGGTGCAAGTTATTAGCCAGTGAGGTACACTGCAGCAAGTTTGTGGTAACAGTCCTTGGATATAAATTACAATGGTTTGATATTTTCTAGCTAGCAGGGAACCAATTAGATATATTCAAGGATGTCTATTTATCAAACAACATGATTTTTTAACGGTTTTGATTGAAAATAATAACGCATTCAGTAGGAAATTGGTCTATTCTGATTAGATGGTTTTAATAAAAGTAATAAAAACTATTAGCATTTGCAGTGAACATAATCTTCTAAAAATGTACATTGTACACATGCACACTCAGTTACTTCAAGTTTGAAAACAAAGCAACGCGACTAGAAGAAAAGATATATTATATAAATACCATTCAAGAACCAAATGAGCCTCGTCCGCAACAATGGCTTGCACCCTTTCGCTTTACCGGTAAGCATTTTGGCAACATTCTTGTGACATCAAACATTTCTTGATATCTTCCGGGATGGTGACTTTTCCTTCCCCTTCTTCTTCTCCCACACTTTGTAAGACACACACATTCAACACTCCTTCCAGTTTTTGCACCTGGTCTCTCATAAACGCGCTCAAAGGCGAAAGTACGATAACAACAGAATCTTGCCCCACAGCAGCTTCGAATGTAATCGAACATCGAGGGTAAAATCGGATAAGTGATTTTCCGAAACCTGTCGGCAATGCCACCAGCACACCTTTTTTCTACACATATAGCTCTTTAATAAGGCATCGTACTGCTCTTTCATTAACACTTTTATCCCCAATTTTTCCATGGTAAACTCAATTGCCTCGTGGAATAGTGACTCCATTTGGTAAAACCGGATGTGCGACTACCTGACGCCTGCGCAGTTTGACGGATCACAGGATTCTTGTTTTCCGGTAAACGCTTTATCCCAGAGTCCCTCGTTACCGACCGCTGGTCTAGGGTAACGCGGACTCTGGGAACGAGATTGCGGCAGAACATAAAGGGAATGAGGGAGAAATTTTAAAATTTCCCAATTTTTGTTGTTGGCGCTCAAGTTGCGACTTTCCCCAGCTTTAAAATTGATAAAGCAATGTTCGTACTACATTTTTATCGAACAAAAAATGAAGGAAATATTATTCTAGCCACTGCCTTTTTGGATCGAAATATCACTAGAAACGGACACAATGTCCTCTTAAAACAGTGCTTACCTTCACGCTTTTCTTAGTGTATGGAGAGAGAAAACTTGCAGCGACATGTTTCCCCAGCTTCCCATCCAAAAGATACGATGTTAAGCTCGCAAAACAAATATTTTTCTCGCGAAAAAAACACCAGCTAAGGCACTGCCTTTTTGAGACGAAGATCAGGCTTTTTTGTAAGTGCGACATTGAGGAAATAGAGAGCCCGTAGTGAGGTAAAAATGCTCCTGAAACGGTTTGTTTTCCTTCTACTCGGAAGCTCCTTGGCAGCCATTTTGTTTCTTTCCCATACATAACGTACTTACAGGCTAACATAAAGAAACCGCTGAAAATGGGCACCGGCTGAATTTCGAAAAAAAGTGGGAAGAAATTGCAGGGAAAAATTCATATAATTTGCATGCCATATCTGATCTGATATAACACCAATTTAATCAAATCTACAAGCGAACTGTAGCCTTTCCATCGAATAAGATATTCTTTCTGAAACGGAATACAGTAGCAAATAGGGCTTAGGTTCAGAGCAGAGACAAATATTATATTTTGTCATTCAGACGACATCGAACAGTTGTCAACAAACCGATGAAGAATAAAATCACCATGTTTACCTTTCCTTTTATCCTCCGATGACTAAATACCCTGTTGCCTATTGCTACTGGTCGGTTCTTCAAAAGATCTGCATTGCTTACATCATTTAAGTCCCTGTGAAAGCTACTTACTCTTTCATTCGCTCTGGCCGCCATTTTGATTATGCGCCCGCAGTGCAAGCCGCTTGCCGTCACGAATTTCTGGTTATGGCTGCCTGTTGACGAAGTAAGCAATGGCATGGGTTGTTCAGTTTTTCGCCTTCGTCTAAGGAATTACCCTGGAAAGTATAATCTTAAACGTCTTATTAAGGTTGATTGCTTTCCTGTTAGCTGGTGACTGAACTGAAGGAAAATAACGGTCTTGACAGAGCATTTCACAATTCGAAATATACTCCAACCAAAACGGGTGAGTACTTTGTGAAGATTAATCAACAAAAGAAAAGTTGAGTTGTATACCCCTTTTCAATCAATGTATGTATCATCACTAGACCTGCAACCAGTTGTCCACTAATGAACTGTAGGGCAAGATATTGTTCATCTCCTCCTCTGCGTCTACCTTTCAAGTTTCTCAAATGCTCCACTAATGAACTGCAAAGCAAGAAACTCCTCATCTCCTCCTCAGGGTCTTCCGTTCAAGTTTCTCAAGTGCTCCACTAATTAACTGTAAAGCAAGAAATTCCTCATCTCGCACTCTACATCTTCCGTTCAAGTCTCTCAAGTTCTCCACTAATGAACTGCAAAGCAAGATTTTCCTTACCTCGCCCTCTTACGTCTACCGCTCAAGTTTCTTAAGTGCTCCACTAATGAACTGCAAAGCAAGAAATTCCTCATCTCGCACTCTACGTCTTCTGTTCAAGTTTTTCGAATGCTCCAATAATGAACTGCAAAGCAAGAAACTCCTCATCTCGCACTCTACGTCTTCCTTTCAAGTTTCTCAAGTTCTCCACTCATAATGAACTGCAAAGCAAGATATTCCTCACCTCGCACTCTACGTCTACCGTTCAAGTTTCTCAAGTACTCCACCAATGAACTGTAAGGCAAGATCTTCCTCACCTCGCCCTCTACGTCTACCGTTCAAGTTTCTCAAGTGCTTCACTAATGAACTGTAGAGCAAGATATTCCTCAACTCGCCCTCTACGTCTACCGTTCAAGTCTCTCAAGTTCTCCATTAATGAACTGTAAAGCAAGATATTCCTCATCTCGCACTCTACGTCTACTGTTCAAGTTTCTCAAGTGCTCTACTAATGAACTGCAAAGCAGGAAATTCCTCATCTCGCCCTCTACGTCTTCCGTTCAAGTTTTGCAAGTGCCGCATTAATGAACTATAAAGCAAGAAATTCCTCATCTCGCCCTCTACGTCTTCCGTTCAAGTTTCTCAAGTGCTCCACTAATGAACTGTAAAGCAAGATATTCCTCATCTCGCCCTCTACGTCTACCGTTCAAGTTTCACAAGTGCTCCACCAATGAACTCTAGAGCAGGATATTCCTCATCCCACCCTCTAAGTTTACGGCCGGTTCAAGTCTCTCAGGTGCTCCACCATTGAACTATAAAACAATATATTCCTCATCTTCCACCGTAAAAGTTTCTCAAGTGCTCCACCACTGAACTATGAGACAAGACATTCATCATCTCGCTCTCTATGTCCACCGTCGAAGTCTCTCAAGTGCTCCACCCCTGAACTACAAAGCAAGAAGTTCCAAAACTAGCCCTTTCCGTATGCCGTTCAAGTTTGTCAAGTGCTACACTGCGGAAGTATAAAGCAGGGCATTTTCGTCTTCAGTCTTAAGATGACGCCCTTGTGTGTGCAGATATTCAAAGGGGCACCACGAAAACTGAATACATGACTCTGTAAGTGAGTGATTCTTTTTGTTGTATCATTAGCAATGGTGTGCCGCTTGGTAGGGGATAGGGAGGGGTAGGGCTGAAGACTTGGCTGTTGAAAAAAAAGGATATAGTTTTCAATTATTTCACAACTGGGAAACCGAAGTCCTAATCCCTGGAATGCTGTACAACGTTACTAAAACGATTTAAGAGGCGATTGTCGGCAGCTTATATACTATTTATATGATGTTTTGGAGATAAAGGGTCTTTTTGGAATTAATTTAAGAATTCACAATTCGCAAATGAATTGTAAGCCCGCGAAAAAGCAAAGGTTAATTCTCCGTGGTCAAAGTATTCCCGAACTTAAAACGAACCGATACCACTTCGCGTGCCGCATCAGACAATACAAATCTCCTTATTTACGTGTGGCTTCGAATTTAACTTCTGATCTAAACTACATATGAAACGTGCTGGCTAGAATTTTAAAGAAGGCAATTTTGCTGGCAACTTTGTATTCTAAGCAAGATTTGCTTGCTGGGAAACTGTGATCCTAACAAGCGGTGGAAAATCAGACCGCAGAAAAAACAGTTTCCTTGCTGGAGACGTGAAACTACATAATAGAGCTTGCTGGCAACAAAAGTCGATACCACTCTGCTCGCTGGCGCTGAGGAACGGCTAATTTTTTCCCTCTGTGTTAATTATTAAACATAGAGTACGCAACATGCGTGGCAATGTCATCAGTCATGACTTAGGAGGTTCCTATAACATTTTGTCGTTGAGCACTCCTGCCTGCAACAAGTCTACGTTCAATGCTTGGTCAAGGTAAGACCGACAAAGTCGCAAAAAGAGCTTGGCTCGGAGGCGACGAAGGTAAAACCAAGATACTGGGAAAATGTCAATTTATAATGTCTAATAAGCTCGTCAAATTGCTATTTAACATTGCTTATGCCTCTGAATGCAAATGACGAATGACGTTATATCGTATTTAATAACAAACAATTTACTAACCATACAAAAAAAATTAAGTAACGCACTGTGCTTTCGTCACTCCAACGCATAAGGACAGAAACTACGGTTTTCTTCCATAATTCAGGGGCACCCAACGGGAAAGTTTTAGCAAAACACTTGAAATGTCATTGTTTGCTTTCTTATACCCCGTTCACACCAACAAAACAAGTTCATTTAAACAAAGTTTAATGAAACCATGTTTAATTAAACATGGTTAACTGATCAACCCGTTCACACCGAACTACAAGAGCTGACAACAACGCAGCCTCATTTTCATGCTCAGCCTCGCGTTCGTGTAATTGTAATTGACGTAAACACAACATGTAAAATGTAAACAAAATGGCGGATGCGCGAAATATTGCGCTTTTGTTTTGGAAAACACGGAGAGAAGAAAGCCGAAAAATCGCGGAAAATCGCGCAAAGCTTGCCAGGAGACGACTCTACCGATACCTCCGCCGCAGACGTCTCAGGAGTACTCCACGGAGCCGTTCTGCAAAATAACCGTTCTGCAAAATAACCGTTCTGCAGGGTCATCATGAGCTGGCTGGCAACTTGTCAACTGGCATAGAAATCTTGCTGGCAATTTGCCGTTACCGAAAGCTTGCTGGGTCTGTGTTTACCAAATAATTCTATGGCTGGAAAAATTAACTCTTCCGGTTGGCGTGACGAACTGTTGTTATTATAGCTGGCAAAACGTGAGGATGTCACGCGGCGTGATTCCTCGCGAAGCGAGGAGGGCCGAAGGCCCTCCGAGTGTAGCGAGGTTTATAAATTTGTCGCGTGGGGATCGCGCGAGGATTGCTAAGGGCGGTCAAATCTCGATCTGCCCGTATATATTCCGATGGTGTCCGCACAGTTGCCTAGCAACAAAACCAAATCGCGACCGCTGACAGTTGCGCACTCTCATGTTTTCCTTGCCTGCTTCGCTACGTACATTTACGTGCTGATATTTTTATTCATCTTCTGTGAACAAGCAATTAGACAGCAACCCCTGGTTTAACAAGTGGCTCAAAATCCATTCCGGGGTAGATTTACAACTGAAACTGAGCGTGAATGCCGACTTGAAATTCAGCGCGAGCAACGAAGGCGAAAGAGTCGACGACAAGAAAGCACGGGTAGGAGAACATCGTTTACCGGTAATAGCCTAGCAAGACTAAAGCCGTCAGCAGGACACAAACAGGAGACTGGAATATTACAGGCGAGAAATCTTGGAACATACACAACGTAGCTTAAATTTAGCTTGATAGCACAGCGCTGCCACAAAACGAGATTCCCCAACAACGCCAGAATCGCGCGATACAAGGTCTTCGAAATTATAACTCAGTCACACCAATTGAATAATGACAATGAACTCAGCGGCTACAAACTCTTCGAGAAGAAACCGATCAGGACCGGCGACACCGACTAGAAGTGCTTCGACAAAAGGATTTTGTTATAGAAGCAACGAGAGGCGACAAAAAATGCACGATCATCAAAATACTTTTGCTAGAAATTTACCTTTCCAACGGGCGGTGACTGAACAGGTTGGCTCAAAATTATTTCCTCTCTCTACCATTATCTTTACTCTTGATGTACTAGTAATTATTATTAACATGTAATTACTTTTCCAAGTATGATCAAAATTACAGATTACACAAGAGAAATGAAATTATTTCACAAAATAGGTTTCAGTTCCCACAACAATTTGCATATTTGTGTATGAGCAGTAGAGCGATTTTCCTCGGACCGTGAAACAGTTACTGTGCAAGTATATACTGTTACGCCAAATTAGTTGCTGCTAGTCAAGGGACGGCTGAGGTCTATTAGCTTCTATTCCCAAAAGGAGATTAGTCTAAATCAAAACACAAGAAAAACAACACAAAATGGACAAGCACAAATATACCGTGAACGTGTGGTTTATTTTTCCTTTATTACTGATTCTCGAGTCATGTTACGACAGCGGAAATGCACATGCACATGATACTTGTTGCGACATTAATTTTTGCCACCTCGTGTAATTTTTTTGGAAAATTTCTCCACAGAAGTTACAAAAACTGCCTTGTTGGTCAGTGGAAATACTTTTAAAGCAGTAAGGGCACTCACGCGGGTTTACATGCTGCATGGTCGAGAGTTGTTGCGAATATCTATTCTGAAATTGTAAATATATGAAACTCATATATTTGAACTGCGGAATGAAGAAATAAGTTTAAAGAAGATCCTCGCAGTTATTAACGCAACTTATGCAGTTGCGAAAAGAAAGCCTGAAAAAATCAGGTTTGCCGGGATTCGAACCCTGACCTCTGCGATACCGGTGCAGCGCTCTAACCAATTGAGCTAACAAGCCAACTGGGAGCTGGTCATTAAATTGGTTCGTAATATACCCGGGAAAGATGAAGATGAAATTGTAAATATATGAAACTCATATATTTGAACTGCGGAATGAAGAAATAAGTTTAAAGAAGATCCTCGCAGTTATTAACGCAACTTATGCAGTTGCGAAAAGAAAGCCTGAAAAAATCAGGCTTGCCGGGATTCGAACCCTGACCTCTGCGATACCGGTGCAGCGCTCTAACCAATTGAGCTAACAAGCCAACTGGGAGCTGGTCATTAAATTGGTTCGTAATATACCCGGGAAAGATGAAGATGAAATTGTAAATATATGAAACTCATATATTTGAACTGCGGAATGAAGAAATAAGTTTAAAGAAGATCCTCGCAGTTATTAACGCAACTTATGCAGTTGCGAAAAGAAAGCCTGAAAAAATCAGGCTTGCCGGGATTCGAACCCTGACCTCTGCGATACCGGTGCAGCGCTCTAACCAATTGAGCTAACAAGCCAACTGGGGGCTGGTCACGGGTATATTACGAACCAATTTAATGACCAGCTCCCAGTTGGCTTGTTAGCTCAATTGGTTAGAGCGCTACACCGGTATCGCAGAGGTCAGGGTTCGAATCCCGGCAAGCCTGACTTTTTCAGGCTTTCTTTTCGCAACTGCATTAGTTGCGTTAATAACTGCGAGGATCTTCTTTACATTTATTTCTTCATTCCGCAGTTCAAATATATGAATTTCATATATTCATAATTTCATCTTCATCTTTCCCGGGTATATTACGAACCAATTTAATGACCAGCTCCCAGTTGGCTTGTTAGCTCAATTGGTTAGAGCGCTGCACCGGTATCGCAGAGGTCAGGGTTCGAATCCCGGCAAGCCTGATTTTTTCAGGCTTTCTTTTCGCAACTGCATAAGTTGCGTTAATAACTGCGAGGATCTTCTTTAAACTTATTTCTTCATTCCGCAGTTCAAATATATGAGTTTCATATATTTACAATTTCATCTTCATCTTTCCCGGGTATATTACGAACCAATTTAATGACCAGCTCCCAGTTGGCTTGTTAGCTCAATTGGTTAGAGCGCTGCACCGGTATCGCAGAGGTCAGGGTTCGAATCCCGGCAAGCCTGATTTTTTCAGGCTTTCTTTTTGCAACTGCATAAGTTGCGTTAATAACTGTGAGGATCTTCTTTAAACTTATTAATATCTATTCTCTTCCATACTTTTGAAAACATTTACATTTGTTGCACTTTTCTCTGGCTTATGGAAAGAATATAAATTAAAATTAGCTTTCGCTGCATCGTTTTCTTCGACGGTCTTGATAATATCTCTCAATGCTGCTGTTTCAACTGGCATGCTCGCCAGTTGCTTGATTCTTTCTGCGGACTTTGCCGTGGTGGTTTCGGTGAAGCATTTCTCGTCATCGTCCGGGCCTGTAAGGTCGATGATTCTTAGATTCTCCGCTTCACCTGCTGCATCGTGAGTGTGCTCAACTTCCGGATCGTTAGACGAGTCCAAGATTTCTTGAACGACTGCATCCATATCCCCTTGTGCTCGAGCAAGAAGGGAGGCTAATTTTACCTCATTTGCGAATGGCAAGACCTTTTTCAAGTTTTCCAACTTCTGAGTAAAGTGCTGCTGAGTCGGAACAACTGGCGAAGGGGACGGATGTGCTTGAGCCGTTGGGGAGAAAGTAGTGACTGTCGCAGTGCTTGACGCGCCGAGGTGTCTCTCTCGTCTGGGCTGTCTTTGGTGCAACTGAATTGCCGTTTTTAACACGGTCACCGGGTTGACGTCTTTCACTGTGGCGGCGATTTCTTGTGAATACGAATTAATGCTGTTGTGTAGGTGCCGGTGTTTCTCAAGCTGCTCCTGTTGTTTAGCTGAAATTGTAATTAAATTACAATATTTTTCAATTTTATACTAGGGAAATAGGTCTAATCTTACACAGACAATATTAAAACTGTCTTCCCTATATCCGCGGATTGACTGAACCTCTCACCAGATTACTTCGTAAAAATTACATCCGTGTAGTAAGCAAACCAGCTAAAACCCTGCAACAAGAATTCCCTTCTCCTAAGTTTAGGCAGCCCCTGGATCTACAATGCAATGTTGTTTACAAAATCTCGTGTGCTGATTGCTGTTGGAGTTACGTAGGAGAAACTGGCAGATGTTTTAAAACCCGAAGAAAGGAACATCAACGAAATCTTAAAAATTATACTAGAGGCTCGAACATTGCCAACCATGCTTGGCAAAACAATCATTCAATTGATTTTGATGGCGCTACCGTGATAGACAAAGGCAATTACCGTATTCGAAGAACACTAGAATCCTGGCATACTGCCAAAACTGTCGGCGCAGACAATAGTTCTAAACCGCTACCAAGACAATACTCTATCTTATTGTAATTCTTATTTCGTCCGTTTTTGTCCATTTTTAGCTTTTTTACACTTCTATTGTATTCTTGTGTTTAATCTTTTCACACCCTCCCTTGCATATATTTCCAATCATGCGCTTTCATTTCTTTTTACATTCGTTAAAGGCTATAGTATAATAGCCGAAAGCTTATATTTCTCTTAAATTTTTTTAAACCAGAGAACGCTTTTTATATTTTTAATATGTCTTATCCTGGTTACAGTTCAATTTTTAATAATATTAAAACTATTTTGAACACAGACAAGTATGCAAATAAAATAGGCTGGGCTATAGCCTATTTACATGCCGTTTACTCATTTCTTTTACTGAGGGAACACTGGGGGTCTCCAAAACCGTGCCGTAAAACCGCAAGATATCCTCTCAAATACCGAAAACCTAACCTGCGATCAGGCCAAATTTTCACGCTCCTTACATTCTCTTAAGGGATTTTTCGCGCGACCACAAAAAGACAGAGAGTAAATGAGAGCGCGAAATAATTCGCCTGATCGCAGGTTACCGAAAACCGCACAGAAACTTGCGCAAAATTCCTTCTCTTACTAACATGGCAAGGAAAGTTCCCTCACCGAAATACCGTACAAAATTAGACATTTTACCGAACACACCTGCTCAAAATGCTAAAATAACGCGTACCGTCGTACTGGATGAAACCGCAATCCCGCAGTTGTGAATCGAAAATACCGTAAAACCGTAAGAAAAATCGTAATCCCGCAAACCCCAATGTACCCCTCCGTTACAAAGCTTGAATTTGTATCGGTACCGGAGTAAAATAGTGACGAGGTCCTCTAGAAGATCAAAATTCCCCTTGAAATACTCAACGCCTTAATTTTAAGTCGGGATAGTTAGTCGTTGTAAACATGTTTACCTTTCCTTTGCTCTGACTTTGGCTTGCTTTTCTCCATTGCCTTCCTTGCTGCTTCAAAATTTGCCACCTTCAGAGCAAACATAGGTTCACTATCCAGTTGAGCGGTCATTTCTGGAAACCGTACAGCTTGGTGGTCTTCTGCTTTCTTTGCTGTGCAGGACTGCGTCAGGTTAGTGCGCCAGCGTTTTCCCTTGTCCTCATTCGAATGATGATCTGTCATTCGAAGTGCGAGGAGGTGCTCGGGACTTGCACATTTAGGGCAGGAACAGTTTGCATAAGGACAATTTCTTTTATGTCCTTTTAGCAGCTCGACTTGGCCGTGTAAGCGGCATTTACCACATGTCCTCCCCGACATACTAAAGCAAATATGTGTGGTACACACGGTGCGACTGAATACAAACTGTTCAAAATCCCCAACGTGTAATCTTCACAATAAATTTTATTTGCATCTACGATATGTTGCACGTGCAACACAAGTTTCATCGTCTTTTTTAATTGCCTCTAGCTCCCTCCATTGTTTGCTCTATACATTCACAAATACATTTGAGTCTTTGTTTTTATATGATTCAAAACATGACATTTAATTTTTAGAATGTCGTGGCGTATAAACCAGAACCACGGTTGCTACCGTTTTGGAAGTTCTCACCCGACACAAAAAAGACTTCAGATCATTGTGACGTTTTTGGAAACGTTGTCCATAGCTAACACGTCAAAGAATTTGTCGGGTTTCCTACAATTTTGTAGACCAATATGTGCGATTATTTCAACAAAGGACAACATTGATACCTTCGGTATGCAATAATGTGCGTCCAAGACAAATGACATGGTGGAAGGCAGCATATCTTGAAGCTCTTGTCAGAATGTACCCCACTCTCTACCTTCGTGAGCTGCAACAGATACTTGCGAGCGATTTCCATCTGGCTCCCGGCGATGTTCCATCTATAGCATCAATAGCGAAACTGTTCATAAGGCTCCGCATCACTCGAAAGAAATGCATTCACGTGGCTCAGGAAAGGATGACACCCTACAATCTCCATTGTCGTCAACGTTTTTTTCAATGGCGAAGGACTGTTGACCCAGCTAAAGTTTATTTTTTCGACGAGACACACTTTAATTGCGAGACTGATGAGCGTGAATATGGAAGGACAGACTCAGGATTTGCATGTCCGGTCCTTCGTCAGAAAAGCAGAGTACGAGCTGGAAAGTTTTCCACTCTAGGTGTTTGTGCATTTAACGAGGGAGTCTTGCAGGCAATTCCAGTTGAAGGAAATTTCACAGCGGATCTAATAACTGATGTAATAGAGAACCAAGTGCTGCCACTCTTGCCCGCGAACAGTTATTTGGTGGCTGATAATGCAAGTGTACATAATGATATCGTATTATGCAGAATTTTAGCTAGAAAGAACATTACTCTTGTTAAACTGCCAGGCTATAGTTATGATTTAAATCCCATCGAAATGGTCTTTGGACAAGCAAAAGCAATTGCTCGTTTCACCCCTGGTTTCTTGAAAGAAAATACCATGTTGGCAATTGTGAGCGCATTTGAACAAATCAGCCCTTTAAACGTAAGACACTTTTACCAACGATCTTGGAGAGTGCTTCTGTAGAATAAAGTGTCGAAAGCAATAAACTCAAGCAAGCTGGACCAGTGATTATTTTATTAACATAATCCTGAACAGTTCTGAATTACAATAAACTTGTGAGTTTTTAGACAAAAGGGTTTGTTGTCATGAATAGACTTAGTCATTAGACCTATTGATAGACTGTAGTCTGATCTAAAGATTAGACTAGACTAATACACTTTAATAGATACTATTATACACTAACTACTGGAAACTGTTTCATGGTCCGACGAAAATCGCTCTAAAAAGAATTCAAATTCTAAGTTTAGGACGTTCCCGAAAAATATTTGAAAGAAATAATTCATATTGGATCAGTAAGAATTTATAAAAGTTTATGTTTTCCGTTATGGATATTGACCCTATTAATAGTTTAAAAATAATATTCAGATGGATCAGAAAGGACAATTTCTGTTCACAATTTGGTTTGGAAATGCACTCACAAGTACTGCTCTGCCTAGCAATTACCACTTTAAAATGTGTAGCGGGTATAGGTACATACATGCATGTATTTGATGTGAAACAAAAATTACTGCTTAACATTAATTATTGACAATAATTTCATGCTACATACAGTGACCAGCATCACAGGTCTCCTCGCAGTGCACAAGCAAGCACCAAAATCAGGGGAATTGAGATCCTGATCACCTTCAGCATGATCTGTCTATGTGAAAGTTTACTTACTTCTGAAGGTTTCACATGCTATAATCTACATTCACCCTTTCCCTTATTAATTAGCTACTCTTGCTTTCCATACCAACTGACCTCCCTAAGCCCCAATGTAAGCCTGCAAATTCTCCTTACTGGTCTTTATACATTTCTTGTAGTACTAGTGCAGAGAACTTCTTTCTACTGAAATTAACACTATTCATGTTTGGTGATCAATTCCTTAATTCTGATGACGTAATTAAAGCATTGCTATTATAGGGAGATGCTGGTAACTGGGGATTCAAGGGTTAACTTATTATTTTATTGTGACAATTATCTAATCCAATTTTTATAGTGTGTTGGGGGGAATGAATAAACATGCTACCACATCAATATGAAACTCTGTGCTTTGCTTGCCATTATTCTGTATTCTTATTTCAATTTTTGGGTAAAAATGGATAATTTTTTTTAATACACTGCATCACTCTTCAGCAGTAGTAGACTCCTGCTACAGTATCTCAACCATTCAAGGGAAATAATGAATTGTGTTAGCTATTGACCCTTGTCAATACCCAGTAAATAGAACAAAAGCTGTACAACAGAATCTAAAGGAAATGGCTGGGTAAATGTTGGAGATAACAAGTTCCAAGTTGGAATTTGAACTGCATTTCTGATAAACCTATACTCTCACCCAACCAAAATAAACAGAAAAACCACACATTGGCCCTGACAACAGGTCCACAGCAATACTATATACATCCTCTCTAGAGAGCAATTTACCTTATGTCAGAATGAAGAAAAGTGGGGGGGGGGGGGTGGGGTGGGGGCTGAACGTATTTTCTTATACATGACAGAGGATTGGATGCAAGTTACATGGAAACGACTGGGAACCAGAATGTTGATCTTAACTCACAATTCGGGCCATTGTGGCCACCCATCCACACCTCCAGTTAAACCGAAATTCTATCCTCTCCCGACCCCCATCAATCAGTTTTGTGGTGCACCCGTGCCCGAGCTTCGCGAGGTTCTGCGAGTCACGTATTTCTAGTTTAATGTTTAACTTCGCAATTAGTGAAATATTGCTTCGCTTTGTCGGTAGTAAATTTTTAATTGCAAAACGATAGTGCGCATGCAATGTATCCAGTACTCTGAGCAATAACGTAGCGGTTGATGTCGTTAATATTTATTACTTCTGCGAACTACTGCCCATAGAACATGAAGAGATGGTCGGCTTTGGTATATTTCTACTATTATGGGGAGGTAAGTGGCTAAGGTTTCTTTTTAGGTTGTCCGGTTACCGACTCGGGAGCTTTCAAGAAATCAAATTGATATTTTTGTTTGATTTAGCACACTAATGAGCAAGATTCGAAGGGGCGTCTCTCAAACCGTTTAAATCTACCGGCTGCAATATCTCAGGAATGGTAGGGACTCGAATCGTAAGTAGGCTTGTTTTCACATTATAGTATTCTAGGGCGTCATCTGGGTAATAAAGATACGCTTTTCAGTTTTCTTAATTCAGTTCCGTTTATAATTGTTGATGGCCAAATTAACCGACCACTTTGAATTTAAAAGCGAAGAAAGGCTATCGCCGGCTGTATAAGCATTGATACCATCGTGTATTTGAAGGCACTATATATATTTTGGATTGTGAGAAATCAAAAAATAATATTTTCTTGTCCTAAAGTGTGCCTTTTCTAATTAGTAGCTACCGCACGCTCTTCGCAAGATGAGCGGAGTCTGCGGTTGAAGATTATCTTTAGTTTGCGCGCGCGAATTCTGTAGTACAGAATATTTTCTCGCGCGTTTGTCGCGTTCGTCACGCTTGTCAAGCAAACTGACATACATGCAGTGGAACCCCGATATAACGAACCCCTAACGAAAGTTTGTGAAACGCGGCTTGTGCGGTGACTCCCGCAGAAAAAAGTTTTTGTCCTAAAATTTCAAGCACTAAATAAACGTCCCTGTCTACTGAAACGCTACTAGACCTTTGCTGCGCTGGTGACGCGTCCACTGACAAGACCGGACCTTTGCTGCGAAACTTTGCAATTCACTTTGTGAAACTTTTGCGGTGAAGCATCCACTGACAAGACCGGACCTTTGCTGCTAAACTCTGCAATTCATTTTGTGAAACTTTTGCGGTGAAGCGTGCACTGACAAGACCAGACCTTTGCTGCGAAACTTTGCAATTCATTTTGTGAAACTTTTGCGGTGAAGCGTGCACTGCCAAGACCGGATCTTTGCTGCGAAACTTTGCAATTCATTTTGTGAAACTTTTGCGGTGAAGCATCCACTGACAAGACCGGCCCTTTGCTGCGAAACTTTGCAATTTATTTTGTGAAACTTTTGCGGTGAAGCATCCACTGACAAGACCGGACCTTTGCTGCGAAACTTTGCAGTTCATTTTGTGAAACTTTTGCGGTGAAGCGTGCACTGACAAGATCGGACCTTTGCTGCGAAACTTTGCAATTCATTTTGTGAAACTTTTGCGGTGAAGCGTGCACTGACAGGACCGGACCTTTGCTGCGAAACTTTGCAATTCATTTTGTGAAACTTTTGCGGTGAAGCATCCACTGACAAGACCAGACCTTTGCTGCGAAACTTTGCAATTCATTTTGTGAAACTTTTGCGGTGAAGCATCCACTGACAAGACCAGACCTTTGCTGCGAAACTTTGCAGTTCATTTTGTGAAACTTTTGCGGTGAAGCGTGCACTGACAAGACCGGACCTTTGCTGCGAAACTTTGCAATTTATTTTGTGAAACTTTTGCGGTGAAGCGTGCACTGACAAGACCGGACCTTTGCTGCTAAACTTTGCAATTCATTTTGTGAAACTTTTGCGGTGAAGCATCCACTGACAAGACCGGACCTTTGCTGCGAAACTTTGCAGTTCATTTTGTGAAACTTTTGCGGTGAAGCGTGCACTGACAAGACCGGACCTTTGCTGCGAAACTTTGCAATTCATTTTGTGAAACTTTTGCGGTGAAGCGTGCACTGACAAGACCGGACCTTTGCTGCGAAACTTTGCAGTTCATTTTGTGAAACTTTTGCGGTGAAGCATCCACTGACAAGACTATGGCGCGTTATCAGGGTCAAAATTAATTGTACAAACTTTTTCCAGAAACAAGTCTTTTTGCTTACAATTACTTTCTAGTTGCAGCTCTTGCTGTATGCTTAATTGTGAATGAAGTTTATCTTGGCATTACCTGCTAAAAAGTTCTTCTTTTTGCGCGTTTGTTGAGGTGAATAGAGTATCACACATTAAAAATTACTTGTGAAAGGTTTTTCTGTGTGATGTTTGCGAACCACCCTACGATAGTCGCTTTGCACGCAAATTCATTTTGTAAATATCTAAAACTCTTAGTACAAATTCTCTCGATAAGGCTCTGTTGACAGTGCATCACTGGCGCCGTACGTCTTGCTCCGGTGCGATCGAAATCACGCGGACTTTGCCGATTTCCGGTTTATCAACATGTAATTACTTTTGAAAAAAGTCTTCCTCGACAAATTTTCTGCGAAAAGACTGCCTCGACAAATTTTCTGCGAAAAATCAACCAGGCGTTCCAACGGACAGACCACGTGGTTTGAGGAAGTCACGTGATTCAAACTTTCCCATGATGCGCTTCAATCCTAAATTGTCACACAATTTTGTCACACCATTTAGGGATTTCTCCGTGTTGTGCAGTTTTCAGTCTTCGTTGTTTTGATTTCGCTAATGGATCCAAACGTGTTGCGCGAGTGCACTCAACGTCTGGTAGAGATGGCAGTTTTTATCAGAAACACAAACTGAGTTGCCAAATATTTGTTAACTTAATACGTCCTGTTGACGCGCTGATCGTGTCGGTTCCCACAAGGGCGCGATGGATCGCCCCCGACGAGATCTCGCTCCTCAAAAGGAAAATAGAAAAATTGGAACAATCAGTCTTGGGATTGAAAGAACACATGGACACTAAGGGGCACATGCCCAAAAGACGCTACGACGCAAAAGCGAACATTTACCCCGATGAAGAGCTTAAATTTGACATAAAAGTGATCAGAAAAGAGACCGAACAAAAGTTCTTACACTATCGCCGTATCGACCGCAACCAGGACAAGTTGCGCAGAGCCAAATCGTGTAAACCTAAAACAGACAAACAATCAAATCGGGCAAGCTTAACGGCACGCCCCCAGTCTAGCACATGTGCGAACAGCTTTCCAAACTATTGGCATACTATTTCCAAAGTGTACAAACTTTTGCCGCTAATCTAGAGAAGCGACTACAAGAAGTCAATGTAATGATGAGAAAACCTGAAGAGATGAACAATAAAACTGTTGAAGCTTATCGGCCTGCCTGCTCTCTGAGTGCATAAACTAGCAAGCAAAGGGGGATATAATAGAAAAGCGCAAAGTTAAGAACAAAAGACAAAAAGAAAGAAGGAAAAAAACCATAAAGATACAACAGCTAAGAAAACAGAATCTAAGAGAAAATACAAAAAATTTTGAATTGACATTTGATCAAGTTAATCTCCTCTCCCGGGGTTGAAGTTTGTAAGCACGCCAATAACAAACGAAACCGCATTAAGAAAACAACTGATAACAGACTTCAAAGATTTTGCGAGGAGAATGCGGCTCCAGTACATGTATCACGGCGAAGATAATAACATCCACTCTTTCTATGTCAATTCTAACTGGGAACCCCAGTTCAACAGTCAGTTGCTTTAGAGAGCTACCTGGAAGAGATTAAAATAAAACTTGCGCAAATACCGATAACCAAACCGAAACACAACTTACCGCTTAACGAAAGAAAACCTATTACAGAGCTAAAAAACCACTCTGAAATAAACGTCAAGAAAGCTGATAAAGGCACTACCATAGTCATTATGAACAAACGAGATAAAACACAGAAGGGACAGATCCTACTAGACGATAGAAACAACTACACACCCATTGAAGAACCGATGGTAGAAGCAACTTCCCAAAAAGTTAAACAAATAACCGAAGGCCTCTGTCAGGGAGGTTACATTGAATGACTGTCAAGTGGTCATTAAGGACCCCCAACCCACCAAGAGTACCCGTTTTCTACACTCTCACAAAGATTCACAAACCAACAGCTGTTGGTCGGCTCATATTGGCAGGAAATGACGGACCCACCAAAGGAATATTGGCATTCGTTGACAGCAGCACTTAAGTCTATAGCTAAGTCACAAAAGTCATGTTAAGGACACGACAGACTTTGTAAATTTGATAGAAAGGACAACCCTTCCAGAGGGTACAGCCTATACACAAATATCCCACAAGAAGAGGGAAGTAAACACAGTATGCAGAGCATACGAGAATTTTTACGGGGACAACACCCCCATCCCCACCCAATCCCTCAGCGAAATTCTAAGGCTTATCCTTCAAGAGAATTCATTTGAATTCAACGATAACAATATCTCCAAATACACGAAACGGCAATGGGCACAAAGATGGCAGTCGCTTTCGCGAACATCTTTATGTCTTCGATTGAGACAGAAATAACTGAATCAGCCAAAGCAATACTAAACCACTTGAGTGGAAAAGATACATTGATAACATGGAGAAATCTCTAAATGGTGTGACAAATTGTGTGACAATTTAGGATTGAAGCGCATCCGTGGGAGAGTTTAAATCACGTGACTTCCTCAAATCACGTGGTCTGTCCAGAAAATTTGTCAAAGAAGGCTTTTTTCAAAAGTAATTGCATGTCGATAAACCGGAAATCGGCAAACTCCGCGTGATTTCGATCGCACCGGAGCAAGACGTACGGCGCCAGTGATGCACTGCAAACAGAGCCTTATCAAGAGAATTTGTACGAAGAGTTTTAGATATTTACAAAATGAATTTGCGTGCAAAGCGACTATCGTAGGGTGGTTTGCAAACATCACGCAGAAAAACATTTCACAAGTAATTTTTAATGTAGTGATACTCTATTCACCTTAACAAACGCGCAAAAAGAAGTACCTTTTAGCAGGTAATGCCAAGATAAACTTCATTCACAATTGAGCATGCAGCAAGAGCTGCAATTAGAAAGTAATTGTAAGCAAAAAGACTTGTTTCGAAATTCAAACTGGAAAAAGAGTTGCAATTAGAAAGTAATTGTACGCAAAAATACTTTTTCAAAATTCAAACTGGAACAAGTTTGTTCATTTAATTTTGACCCTGATAACGCGCCATAATAAAGTCTAAGTTAGACTTCGTTTAAATAACCCGTCCTATGTGTTTTCATAAAGTCTCCCTTTTAGTTGGCAGCCAAATGTGTTTTCAAAAAGTCTCCTTTTTGCTTAGGGCCCCCCGACTCGTAGAGCTTCCACATTCCTGTCCACACTAGAGCCATTACATCGTATTGTCCTGTTCACACTGAGGCATGTTCTTTGAAACGCGTAATTTATTTCATGCATTTTGGCCTTCTGCCCTAACCAATAATACTTCGAAAAGGCGGTTTTGTTTCCATCGTAAGACAGTCCTTTCTCGATGAACATTGCGGTTTCGTCGTTTTAGTGTAGACTTTGTCGTTGTTTCGAGTATTTTTTTTAGTGTAAACTTCAATGGTGTCTTTAGTGTTTACTTAGTTGTTGTTTTTAGTTTAGACATGTTGTTGTTTATTGCAGACTTTGTTGTTGTTCGTTGTTCTGAAGCGTTATTTCAGTTCTTTACCCACAACCGTGCAGAATAAGCTAAGCTATAAAAAAACTGTTGATCGTGCTAAAAATAAGACTTTTGTTTTTTGTTGTCTCCTTATACAGGACCGCGCTCACAAGAACGAAAAAGATCTCCGTCGACAAGCTAACATTCAAGAGCTTGTAACGCTGAAAGAGAGCGAGAAACATTTACAACAAGAGTTAGAACGGACCAAAGAACTCTTGAGACTAGAGCAGCATAACCACAGGGGAACGTTAGAAAAGGTATTTGAAACATGTTTGCTGAAAATAAATGAACCTTTTAAGGTTTGAATGTTGTCATTCAATAGCATTTTTAAAAACTTAAAGGTTCAAAGGTTCAAATGAGGCCTAACACTTGTAAAAATTAAATCTAAATTCCAAGCTTTCGCCGATCAGCGGCATCATCAGAGATCCCTGATGATGCCCTTGATCGGCGAAAGCTTGGATTTTAGATTTAATTTTTTACAATAGTGTTAGGCCTCATTTGGACCTCTGAACCTTTAAGTTTTTAAATGAACCTTCCATACCTAAATCGTATTATCGAACTTTCAATCTCGGTTAATGAATTTCTAGCTTTTTTATTGGTCACCGCACATAGATTATCCGCGAATAACACTACTTTTTACTTTATAAGGAAATTGGAAGCCGTGACAATTGCTGCGGTGTTCAAGATTTCACTACATAGCAAGCATTTGTCCAAAAACATGGCAAGAAAAATTCATCAATGATCATTGAAGCTGAGAATTTAAGGAAGCAATTATTCGACTTGCGCTTTATGGATATTAGGTGATTGAAACCAACTCGACACTATGCACTTTGTTGGTTGTTTAGCCTGCAAGCAGGCTCACTTAGTGAGTTATTCGCAAGAGTAACTTGGCGGCGAAGCGAGTCGGCGAGAAGAATGTGGCGAGAAAAAGTAACTTTTCCTCGCCCCATCTCGCCCGTGAGCGTGCTCGAAGGCTATTGGTTGTTTGTCACCTCTTAAGTAAACAAGGAGCAGATCTGTGGTCCGGGATTTTTACTTTTCGGAATTGTGTCTGTAGGCCTCTGTGGAAGAAAGAGGCGCCGTACAAAACTTTGGTGGAGCTAGAGTGATGGGCCAGGCGTATGGACCCCTTCCTCAACCTTCAAACCTGTTCTTCCCTTTTTTCTTTCGAAAAAAACCAAACGCATTCAAACCAAACTAAAGAATAAAAAGAAAGAAACGAATGTAGACCTGTCCAGTGTTGGATAACGTGCCTTCATACATTTTGAGAAACATTTCCAACAACATTGGCCGGCTGAAGAGGAACGAAAACACGATTATAAATGACGGTTTCCCAACAAATTGTCAATGATTGAAGCGCTGTGTATATTTTTTTCTTTATTGCTACCGTCTGTGTCTTCAATTTAACTACTAGTTAATCTGTCTTCGTCCAAGCCACGTGTACTCAGGGAATTCTATCTTTTTTTTTAGCTGTCAAGAGAGGAACAAGCGTCGCTAGAAGGTGAGCATTTAATGAGATCTAAGGATATCGTATTTGGGCTAGCTGATTGCCAAAGAGTTATTTTGCCATTAGTACATGAATGGCAACGAGGGTTTGTAAAGTTAAGTCATGCTTTGGCCACAGGTAGCCCACATTACCAGAGGTTAACTTGGCCTGTGCTCGTGAAGCCACAGGGTGAAGAGATTATTAGTACAGTATAGGCTTCTTTAACGATTCCTCTTTTACCCATTTACAAACCTGGGCTGAGAGAACCAGCCAACTGCAGAGATTAGGCTAAAACTATTTAGATCTAAAGACTAAGCCCTTGATCAAACGGTTCAACATTATCCAGCTTTGGTAGCTAATAAAAATGGGATTTACAAATGTTAATTTGTTGGTGATCAACTCTGTTCAACAGCATTCACCACTGACCATCCTTCAAAATAATTTAAAATCATTCAATCATTCAACAGGACCGCAAACGCGTTTAACTTGCCGAATTTAACTGATATTGTTTTGGCCGGGGGCTACCCACTTATATGTAAACACCGCTGGTTCTGCTGCCTTTTTGCACAGGTCTTCTCTCTTTTTTTTTTGGTCCAAAGTTAACGAGTTTTACTTTTCTTGCCCGCAGCCAACTTGAGACGAACCCAGCTACGTAACGAGCTAAATGAGGTGGAGGGACATCACGACTCTACTAATTCCGAAAACGTCGCGCTGAAAAGAGACAAACTACTTCTTACGGATGAGGTGGCAAATTTGAACGCTAAGGTATGGTATACTGAGAGATGGTTTTGATTGTTGTAACTACTAACCCTACCCAAATTTGAAATAAGCCAATGACCGTATTTATCTGAGAAGACACATTTTCAGGTGGAGGGACAACACGACTCTACTAATTCAGAAAACGTTGCGCTAAAAAGATACAAACTACTTCTTACGGATGAAGTGGCAAATTTGAACGCTAAGGTGTGGCATATTGAGAGATGGTCTTCATTTTTGTAATTACCCTACCCAAATTTGTAATTAGCGAATGGCCATATTTATATTAGAAAACATATCAGTGGCATGTTTTCCCGCGCTTGGCATCGATTCAAGATTTCCCGTGCATGGGACTGGTTGCAAGATTTTGCCTGGAGTTTTCATTAGTCGAGTTTTCGTTAGTCGAGCGCTATTGGCCAGATGTGTTAGTGTTGCTTGCGGGTATTTCAGTTTACCCTTCGGGTAAGCTATCTTTTAGACTACAAGCAGTCTCTCTTTCCGCTCAGGGATAGTCGAGGAAAGCGTACAAGCGAGCGGGCGCGAAATCACCTGCCGCGTTGAAACGTGACGCGCTGTCGAGCCGCCAGTGTACACTAGCGGCTCGACACGAACGCCACGTGTCAACAACGCGGGCGATTTTCGCGCCCGCTCGCTTGTTCGTATCCCTCGACTATCCCTGGGCAGAAAGAGAGACTACTCGTAGTCTAGCTATCTTTGGGTCTTTTCATAATTCTGTTTATTTTTTTTCTTTTGTACTTACAGCTGGACGAGCGCGATGAAGAAATCGAGCGCCTTAAGTTAAGACTCGAGGAATCAGAGTCTCGTTGCTCGCATCTAGACTCCAAAGTTCGGATGCAGAGAAACTTGGAGTCCATAAAATGGGAAGAGTTTGAAAAGCTAGCTACTACTATGAGAGAGTTCTCCAGATCTATGAGTCCGTCCAAGAGTGGAAGCTTAGCAGACTACTAGACAAAGTACACAGTGTCTTCCCCCTTCCCCCTTCTTTAGTGACACGCTGAGGCGTGAAAAGTGGTGCTTACGTAACAGCGATTTTTTAGTTACTTGTGAATAATGATAAATTTTTTGCTTGTTTACTGAGCTATTTTATTGGTTCAAAAACCTCGTGGAACGTTCTCTTACCAAATAAAAGGCCAAATAAAGGGCCACAAGTCAAGGAGCAATTCACTTGGGTCCAAATACATAGACAGATATGGGCTCTTTAACAAATGGTTCCAAACTGGAAGGAGTAATATATTACAAGAGTGATTACAAACCATTTTAATTAATGACATTAATTTTAAGTATTATTTAGGGGTTTGTTTGAGTGTATAATCAGCGATGTGTTGAATCAAAGTTTAGCTTATCAGAATTATAAACGTCCGGTTTAGTGTTTAAGAATGTTTTTCACTTTTCCAAAGAAGGGAGCTGTCCTTCTCTTTAAGCTACCCTCCATAACGTCATTCTATATTTCTGACAGTAGCGCTAAGCACGCTGTATATCAGACATAAACCTTGCTATAACCAACACGCCCGGCCACAAACCTTGAAACAGTTCGTTGAGTTAGCTTCCCCTTTTAGTGTCGTTTCAAACATCAGTGTTAAAATGCGGTCAAGTTTGAATGAGGGGGGCTGGAGGGGGTGTCTCAAGGAAATTAGACTGCAAAACAGTCGTATGTTTTGCGTTGGTCCGTGGAAACGCGTGGTCTTCGAGCGAAAGTTCTGGAGCGAGCGTGAAATAGACGCGTGTGAGGCTCGTGTGCGCCCCGCGCCTCGCCTGTTAGCGCTTTTGTTCTCTCGAGAGTCTTATGAGAAAAAAACGACTGTATTGCAGTCTACGAGGAATTGTTACCTTGATCATAGCTCGCTCCCAGAAGCTCTAGGGCATTTGTGGAACGTCATAGGTTCCACTTCCCTCGAGAATTCAAAATAATTCCCTCCCTGTAAACTTAGCCTGCGTAGCAAGCGTTTCCGTAGGGCTTTCCGTCCGTTGGAGGCGTTTTTCGCTTTTTGGCTGCGCAAAAATTGGGGGGAGCGCAACACTGATGGAAGCAGAATTTTCTCGCGGCCAAAAAAGCGAAAAGTGCGTTGAACGTGCGGAAAGCCTTACCGAAACGCTTGCTACGCAGGCTACTGTAAACTGACCAAGGTCGTATCAGTAAATTATTATTGTCCCTTTCAGTCAATGAAATTCTCCTCACTGTTTGTTTTATGATTCTTTTAAATGACCATTTCCTTTATTCTGCCTGTCAACGAATTTCTTTTGCGAAGAAAAACAAGTTAAAAGGGTGACCGCAGTACATAGGTGTGAAAGCTTGTAAAAAGTTGATCCATAACAGAATATTAAGAGGGTGAACGCGTTTTAGATACAGAGCCCGTACTAAACAGAAAAAAAACTTACGTTTTTCACGAACGCCAAAATCAAAGATAAAGGCATATAACTACGAAAGAAGAGTTCAGTGCTACACTTTATGACATGAACAAAACATCACTCAAAAACCAAAATTTATTTTGCCCGTACACTGAGAAAAATGACAACTCAAACTAACTATGAAAAATTGAAGGAACTGAAAACTATGCACACTTTTCATCGGATTAAGTCTAGATTAGCTTTGATATCTCTATTTCCATAGTTATATTTTGCCTGGTCCCTGCTCTGTACTACCCCCTTAGGCTCTTTAGACGCCCTTGCCTGGCAGCTAGTTCTGCGCATGTTCTTTGTTGTTCTTTGTTTGAATGAACAATAAAAAAAAACAGTGCACTTTTTGGGAGTGATTTGCGTCGTTCAGCAACTAACTCCATGCGGCAAAGCTTTGTCTGAAAATAACCAAAAATTAAATTTCGCTAGCTTGAATAATGTACCAATTTTTGCCCGTTTGTTGTCTTCTTTCCTGATACGCTTCGCATTCGAAAATTTTGGGTCTGTCTTTTATGGACTAACAAAAACAAAATAAAAAGTATTTAGGATAATCAATTTATTGAACAATGGGTTTGATTCTGGACTCAGTTGATTATTGTTTTGCCTTTTTCAACAAAGACCCACCCGGATTGCATACGGTGGCGAATAAAGCTAATAGTAAAACAATGCTCGTATCTGAATTAAAGGCCGATGAAGAGCTCAATAGGGGCAGTGGATTGTGCAGCTAATGGCGTTTTGCCTATTTAAAGTAATTAATAATTAGCTGAGTCGTTTTCAGTCGTGTCTCAGAACCGCTTTTCTGGAAGGTGTTTATTCTTGGACAAAATGTTTGTTTTACTGATTGACCTTGGCTTAATTAGTATGGAACCAGAAAACTGAGGACTAAATGCTCAGACTAGCTGCCAGGCAATTAAGACCAGTCTAAAGAGTTTGAGAGGGTAGCACTTGGCAGTAGACTACGTAATACTAAGAAACACGATTAGATATGAAATGGCCGATATTTTATACCAAAAAAGCTGGAGTATTTTATCCTTGAATACGTTGTTACGAAATATGGTTACATGCTACAGTCACAACATTTATTCAAAACGCCATTTTAGGCTTCATTCATGGTCTCACAGAGCATTCTTGATTTGAGTTACTCTGACTCTGCCCAGGCCTTCTCAACTTCATCCCATGCTTCATCAGACATATCTGTTGAATGATAGTGAAAAGACAATCATCGTGGCGTAATACTTGACTCAACTTCGTTTACAAAATCCATTGCAATGACCTTTTAACAGGACGGGTTCTTTAAACCAGGTTTAAAGAATATGATTACACCAGGAAAACCTAAGTATTAGAGTTCGTTAAATTCTTGAAGGAAACTAAGTATTTCGTAGACGTGTACATTTCCAAAACAAGAGTAGTGACAAAGGAGGATGATTCACTAAGGATACGTAAAGCTTCAGGGAGGAAATCGAGATCTAGTGATATGTCCTCGCCGTCAACTCAAATAACAGTTACAAACTCCAAAGACATTCTGTCACGTGACACAGGCAACCTCACGGTGAACTGAAAAATGTAGGGGCAGTGGACATCATTTAAACTTGAGAAAGATTTCGTAGATGGTTCCAAACGATTGCCTCTTTTAAATCTTTTTACGATATGAGGTGTAGTTGTTAAAACAACGGCTTTTTCTCGTTAAGGAGAGTACAATGTCAGGAAACATTCGATCGGAGTGCGCATGCTCCAGGTTGTCATGTGTCACAGCACTCTCGTTCCCAGACTTCCTTCTCTACTGGATAACAGGGTGGAGCAAGGGCTCTGGAAACGAAATTCCGAAGTCAAACTCGTACTTTTAAATCTCGTGTTCGTATTCCTGAATCTTTTATCTGGAAATTTCGGAGGTATCATAAGAAATTCTTACCAGCGATATACTTCAGAACAATTGCATATCCTTCAATCTTTTCGTCTTGAAAATCTGACAGATCCACCCTGGTCTGATCTGGTAGCGCAGGGACACAGATACTCTGAAGAAATTCACGGTCGGCGTCACTGAGAGACTCATTAAGGATCAATTCTTTCTGGTCTTTGGACAGCGCTTCTTGAAACTGTGAAACAAATGTTGATTCAGTTAAACCTGTGCTTCGCAACACAGGTGAATTAAATTTACTTGTTTGAGATTTAAGTGTATATTGTTAATGAATTAGACTTGTATTCATCTCTAAAGATGTATATTATCGTCAACCTTCTCTTGTTCTGCACGCTGAGCAACCGTCGACTCAAATAGTTAAGGTATTTGTCATCTGATTATTTGGCTTAGCGGCGTTTAAAACGGATTTTTTTCAATCAATGTTTATGAAAATTGGCAAGCAACTTTTTCTCGAAGGCCTTAACAATATGTGACGTATTTGTCGTTCAGATTTCAGTCACGTGACCTGAAAATGATTGTTAACGATCAAAATATTCAGATTAAAACGGGGTAAAAAAAAATGAACGAGCAGCGTATATCCTTGGTACAATTCTTTTATTCTTAAGGTGGATATTATTTATTAGCCCTACATGTGTGTGTATTGCGGAATAGGGATTACGTTATTAAGGGAAACAGGTCACGTGACACAAAAGAACAGCATCATGAAAAATAGCTTTGTCCACATCACAAGGCAAAGTGACAATCCAGACGGTTTGGCTGAAAATTCAACCTTGTCCCATTTGAGAAAACACGTTTTGTGACGTCAGCGACAAAGGAATGTCACGTGATACTTATCATCACTTTTGCAAAAACCATCTAGTCAGATACAACTGATGATAACCCTTTGGAGTTTTAAATTTGGATCCTTTTGCATCTTTAAAAGAATATGTATATTCTCTGCAAGGGCGTCTTTCAACGCCTCCAAACCAGTTGCCTGAGGAATTACTCTTGTGGCGAATTGTTTGCGAGCGAGTCAGTACTTTAATTCATTTATCCCTGGGACCGCCTGATTATGTTTCGAAAGATTTTCCGTAAATTTTGCCTCTATATAATACGTAATGGTAATTGGACCGAGTAGAGTACAATTCAGGGCGAGTAAGTTTTAAAAATCGGCCGAGCGCGTAGCGCGAGGACGATATGAAATTACGAGCTCGATTCCCCCTGAATTGTACGACACGAAGTCCAGTTATCAATTAATCGTAACTTTAACAAAATGCGAGATTAGAAAATCTACATGCCCCTTAGGTATATATATTTTAATTACCAGTTTTGCAAACAGTGGAGAAACAGCTATAAAAAGAACCCATTTCAGTGCCCATACATGGAATGTCCTGCAACACTCCTAGCATGTTATAATTGTCTCGACCAAAATATTGAAATGCTGTCGACCTTTCTTTGCTGTGTATATATAAAACTTTCCTGGTCTACTGTGTTGTGGCACTTTGTGACAAAAAAATTGGAGACGATTTTTGTGCTGGAGTTTGGTTGTTGCTTTGGAAGAACTTTTCAGACTTTTTGGGACATTCACGAACTGTGGGCAGGAAATTTTCAAGTTCGGGATTTGCTGCCCACAGTCAGTGGGCAGTTCAGTGTAATTGTACCGGTAGATGTTTCCTGTGGATATGTGATTGTTATAACTTTTTGTAGTGAAATTTGAGTATTTGTTACACGTTCTTGTGATATTAATTACGCAAAAGATAGATAATGTGTGTGCTAAGCACAGGAAAAAACTTTTTCCCCGCAACTTTATTGGTATAAATACATATCTTTCGTATAATTAGGACAGTATATGGGGAATATTAAAAGAAAGTACTACATCTACTTTACGTGTTCTCACATACCCACTGCAGATACTTCTTCACCCGCGCTTTACGCTCTTCTCTGTTCTTGGTGGGTATCAGAACCGATTCTGTGATAATACTCTCCAGCTTCTCACTTTCCTCTTCTGTAGAGGAAGCAAACATGGAGAAAAAAAGGAAATTTCCCCCGCTTTGCTTAATAATTTAGACTATCTCATCTTTGACAGCTCAATTCAATGCAAAACATCCTTTGAAGTCATTTCTTTCCAGAAAAGCAACTAGTATCGATGAAGCCGACACTGCTCGGTGTCACCCGTGTTAAAACATGCCAAATTATAAGTAAGCATGAGACGCAAAAATGAAAGGCCCCTGACAGTATTCAAACCCATCACATGAACCACCCTCCAAGCAGAGGTTTCTTGGTCGCCTTATGTCCCTGCAGGCGAATAATTAACCTCTAGATCTGCGCAAAACCGTCCCTTTCCGGTCGTGTATCCGCAACATTCGTAACATGTATCGTCATTTCCCTGTCTTGCATATTTTGCACGCGCGCTCATATGTCAGCTTAAACGAAACTTCGGAACCCCATAAAAACGTAACTTGCAAGTAGTTATAGAGTTGGCGGTTCTGGCGCAGTTTTATAAAAACTTCGCTAAAACCGAACCAACTCTAACTACTTTCCATCGGATGGTAATCATTTTTATGGAGACATACATATAATAACAATAATATGGAGATATACATATAAGAACAATAATATGGAGATATATATATTGTAAAATAATATGGAAATCTATATGTTTTTATTTCATGTGGAAACGAACGCATTTTCCATCGCGTGACTTCATACAACAGGAAGTCTTAAAATTCTCAGAAAACAGGAAGTCTTAAAATTCTCAGAAAAGCAGACTGTGCTTGCGGAACTTGTATTTACATAAAAATATTATCTCATATAATAGTATAGAATGAATTGTAATATAGATTTACACGATGAATTGAAAGAATCAGGAGAAATTTCCTGTCCTTTCTGTGACAAAAATTTGGATTCTAATGAAAAACCGAAAGATCGTTTAGTAAAAAAAGATTTATGCTGTGATAATCAGTATATTATTAACGACGATGGGATGTCGGCATGTCTAAGTTGTGGTGTTGTACAAGGATATAATTATGTGAAAGAATATGTTGATTTTTATAAAAATAGACATAAATTTATAAGAAAATCAGTGTACCATAGAGAATACCATATAAATAATGCTATCATGGATGTTAAGCAAAAATATAATATAGAAATATCGTACCATCAAAAATGTAAGATTGATGCTATATTTGTCGAGATAGGTAAGATTCTTAATGAAGTTAATGGTAGTCGAAAGAGGATGATTAGCATACACTTCATTATGAGAAAGGTATTCAA
Organism: Siderastrea siderea; assembly: GCA_964030785.1. NCBI lineage: Eukaryota > Metazoa > Cnidaria > Anthozoa > Scleractinia > Rhizangiidae > Siderastrea > Siderastrea siderea. The sequence goes on from OZ034974.1 coordinate 30,122,450, forward strand.
GATGATGGGAATACCTTACAAAAATATTCCAATTAGTAAATCGAAAAAAACATTAGCTTTTTACCATCAATATTGGGCTAGTATTATGTCTCTTATCGGTGATAAAATAAAATCTATTATTGTATAAACACCTTGTTATATTTTTCTAGGAATTTGTCAACTATGGGACTATTGTATGTAACATAATTATCTACGTTGTTCATTATTATGTGTAGAGAATGCGGTTGAAAATCGCCACCTCTCATGGTATCTTTGATTATGTTTAACAAATGCTGGTAACTTTGGTAAGCGTGTATACAATTTTGTATTTTGAGGTCGAGATCTTTGTGTTTCATCCAACTCTGAATAATTACTGAGGCTGTTGAGATAGCAACAAGAGATATGCCAGATGTCGCTATTGCAGATGCAATTCCGCCCGTTGCGAAAATGATTGACAATGAATCGCAGAGTAATTTCCACTTTTTGAAACGTTTTGTAGCTTGTTTATAAGCCCAACACTTCCGATGATATGTTATGTAATACGATTTTAGTTCTTCTATCTGATCTTCAGTCAAATCACTTGATATATGATTCCAATTGAAAATATTTTTTGTCATATATTATACGGTTACATTTTTTTTCTTCTTGAATGATAATTTAATACTATAGTATAATTTTGTGATATTATGGACCAATTTCTCAATGCTTTCGATGATTTCGTTGATTAAGGTTGTTGTTTTCATATATATATATATGTTAGATTATTCATCCTGGAAACGATGTCGAAACATCGGTCAGCTTTGAAGTGTTTGGTTGATATGTTCCGCATTGTGATATATAATGAATGAAAAAATATTCATGGCACTCTATATTTAACCAACATTAAGAATTTTTCATTAATAAAATTTTGAGAATGTAATTGCACCATTAAAAGACCATTTGGTAGTTCTAAATTAATATCTATTGTTTGTTTTTGAGTTGATTGTTTTGAAGTGAAAAGTTTCGCAGGGCCACTTTTAAATATTTTTAAAGGAATAGGTGTAAATGGACCTCTGATTTTTCTAAATAATACTGTTATATTTAATATATAGCTTTTTTCTGGAAGGAGTACATTAGCATTACCATTTAATGAAAAAAATGTTTCATTATTTTTCGTATCTAAACTCCCATGTAAGTAATGAACGGAACCACTCAAATTATGCCCGTTTAAAGATAAATCTGTTTCCATCACCATTTTTCCGTTTTCAATTACAAAAGCGGTGTCATAGACACTTGGGTCAACATTTGAAATTGTTTCTTTAACACCATAGACAATTAAATGACCAATTGTTAAAAGTGATGGAAAAGTAACTGTACCATGTAGATCGAAATAAATAAATTGTGGAGGTGAGCTACCCCATCTGTGAAAATGGATAACTGTTTTGGTGTAATTCTCGAATGTTTTGGTTGTTTCATCAGAAATTGAAATCGTTGTTCCTTGAGCTGTTACAGTTATCTCATTCATTTCCGGCGGAAACCATTCAACGACCATTGTGTAATACCCGACTGGAAGTTTATATAAGTTAAAACCGAGGCGTGACCGGTACTGGTTGGGTGAGCTTTTTTCAAACAAGAGTTTAAGTTGGTAAGCTTTTTTATTAATTTGATGTGGAGAATTGGGAAAATCAACAATACCCAAAACCTCGATATTGTTTTCACTCGAAGATTCATCAGTGTCTTCCATCAAGTATCTGAAGGCGTCCCTTTTTTGACCTGAGTTATTGATCTGAGATTCACGAATTTTTTGAGTGACAAGATTTCTCAAATCTTTTATTTCCTCTTGCACAAAATCAACATTAACTGCGGATTTTGAATTTCTGTAATCGGTTTGTAAGTTAATAATTTTATTGTTATTTAAATTCAAGTTTCCAGTCATATTGTTGGTGCCATCAACTTTGAGAAACTTTTTTTGTGTCATGTCATCAATTCTGTTGTTAACAAACTCGACACATGCGGCGTCTCTTTGGTTTGATGGAAGATCAAGATTGATAATTGAATTATTTTTCATATCAATATCAGATCCTTTATCCAGTTTTTTTTAAGCTGATTTTCGACATACTTTTTGTTTGTGGCTTGATCTGCCTGTGTTGGGTCTTTCACATTGAAAATTGTATTATTATTCATATCAATATTTGCTTCCATTTGTCCACCCTCTTTTTTTGAAAGAAAGATATTTCTCATATCTTGATAGCTTATTGCCTTCGTCAAATCGCCGCGGACAGGATATGGGTTGCTTTTCAATCGCAAGATACTGTACTTATTTTGCATGTCAATATCAGCAGAACCGCTGGCACTACCCTGAGGTCCACGATCACCTTTGTCGCCTTTGTCGCCTTTGTTGCCTTTTAGGCCCTGGGGTCCTTGTGGCCCTTTATCACCTTTATCGCCTTTATCACCTTTAGGACCAGGTAACCCAGGCAACCCTCTAGGGCCTATCTGACCTTGTCCTTGAGAATCAACATGATTAAGAATACCGTTTGTATAACTCATATAATATTAGTTTAGATTTTTTCGTCGAAATTTTTGGCTACATTTTTTTTGACCTTATCAACATACAAAAAACTATATGGATCCTTAGTAGCTTTTTGATAATCTGATTTATTTATGTTCAGTTCTCGGCAAATCATCGATTGCTCGTTTATAGAAGGAAAATCAAAAACACAAAAATGTGTACAGTTCAAACGGATTGTCTTATCTGTCCCATAATAACTTTGTGACAAATAGATACAAGAGCAGTTTTTGTTTCTGCTATTAGTGAAATAATCTCTTATCCTTTCGTCGTTTTTCTTTCCTGTATTCAAAAAATCATCGAAGATCACAAGCTTTTGGTTTTCATCAGACAAATCTGTCAGAGGGATGATTTCATCATTACTTGCTTCTATTACGTCATAACCGACCTCTTTTGATATTGGTTCAAGAGATTTCAACAGATGCTTATATTTGCTTTGTTGGAGATTGCGAGCGTAAAGATATATTTTATCAAAGTATAAGAGCCTGTATATCATATCAAGCAGAAGGTTTGTTTTACCACCACCAGAGGGAGCACAAATAAGCATCCTGAAACATCGGTTTGGCATGAAACTCTTTAATTGAACAAAATCGTTGTTTTCATCATCTTGAATGTCGTAATTTTGAATTCTCATATATCATTTGTTTATACAATTTTATACCATGGCGACACGCTATGCGACACGCTATGCGACACGCTATGCGACACGCTATGCGAGCGTTTTTATATATGATAACCCTAATTTTTCCAAACAAAATACGAAAATTTATGTAAACAAATGATATAATGAGTTTACTCAAATGGAAAGAAATGGCTGATAAACGATCCGAGCTTGGTAAAAAGATTAACACAGTGAGAGAGACAATAAAACAAAAAACGATATCTGATCAAATGGGTGAAGTTGAGGCAGAGAAACTTTTCAGGCCTATCACATCCGGATTAAAGGATCTCGCAGCTCCAAAAATGCCATTGAGAAGATTGCCAAAGAAAAAAGTACCTGATGTTCCAGATTATGGAATAGCTATTGATGATGAAGTGCCTGATTATGGTCTAGAAGATCTATTCGGTGATCAAGTTCTACCACAAAATGACAAACAATTGGTTCCAAAACCTCCAAGTTATGAAGATGTCCTTAAGGATTTAGCATCAGGTGAAAAACAAATGTATATAGATCCAGAATTTATGTATGAACCTGAAGATCTTCCACCTGGATACGAAGAAGATTCAAGGACCAGATTATAACATTCTGGATGAAGATTTAATTAACCAAGTTTTGGATGAACTTGAAATGCCGAATTATGAAGACGTCGAATTACGACTCAAACAAGAAGATATGAATGACAAAAAGACGAAATCTTATCTGAGAAAAATCTTGAAAAATGCGTAAGAGAAAAGGAAACAACTCCCAGGGTTTTCGTCTCAAATTACCCATAATTTGAAAAAGGGTTTAATAACTGGAGCTGAAGCTCAATATAAAAGAAAAATTATTCAGGATATGAGAAAAGTATTAAATGATTATATCAATTACAACGATAAAAGATTGAAGGATATTAAAGGGTCTGGTTTGAAGAAAAAAACAAAAAAAGGTGGACAAGTCCAGTTTTTCAACAATCCGACAGAAATGATTAAAAAACTTGAACTGATTATCGGATCAATGGTTGCAGGTAATAATAGCATTGAACTAAGAAATACAGGTGTCGCACTTCTCGACATCTTGTTAAGAAATTCAATACTCAATAGGTCACAATACAACAAAATATACAAAAACTATTTTATATAAACTAATCATATAATGGATAGACAACTTATCTTATCATCCCATTCAGTCAGAGAAAAGAATGGTAATAAACCGAGTGATTTCATAATCAAATACATCAATCCGATAATTCTCGATCCAAATCGACAATATGAAATCGGCCTCGACCGAATCATTTCGATGTCATTTACTTGGTTTAATGTGACTAAAGAACTCAATAATCAGAAAATAAGATATTCGTCTGATAGTGGTACTAATTGGACGGAAATTATATTTAACCCTGGAGTCTGGAATTACGTTGATTTTGACAATTTAATCAAAGGAAAAACAAAAACAGGGACCTCATCAAACCCCCAATATCCTATCACTCTCGAGTTTGACGACACAATATTTCGCACAATAATAACACTTGCCTCAAATTACAGATTAGATCTGACTCAAAGTGATTTTAATGATCTTATTGGTTTCAATAAAAAAATACCGACTAGTAGTGAAAACGTTGGAGATTACATTCCTAATCTCTCTCAAGACAGAGAAATCCTCAATATTCATTGTGACCTCATATCCGAAAGTCTAGTTGATGGTGATGAAACGGATATTATATATAGTTTCAGTACCTCAACTCTCACCCCGAGTTATAGTTTCACACAAGAGCCTCGACGAGTACAGTTCAATCCTGTCAATAAAAATACGATTAATAAAATTCGGATTTATATTACCGACGGTAAACGAAGAATTATAGATCTTAATCATAGTGACACTTCATTCAGTTTGATTTTAAGAGAGAAGAGAGATTAATCTAACTAATAGTTATATATGTCGTCGTATGAATACAAGCGTATTTATCATCCAAAACTTGGACGATTTGTTTATGAACATAAAGGATCTGGGATCATTGTTGACAACATTTTCAAACCGGTTGGAAGGGTGTTAAGTAAAGTTCCAGAAATGGTTTTAAAACCTTTTGCCAAAAAAGCGCTTGAATCTGATATTTCACATGCTGGAGACAAACTGGGAAAAAAAGCAGCTGAAAAAAGCGGAGAGCTTATTATGAGAAAATTACACGGTTCAACTAAACAATCAATGAATAAAACCATGAAACCAACCAAACCTACTAAACCAAAACAAGAAGATTACAACACAATTCTGAATAGACTTATATCTGGTACTGGATTAAGACGATAAAATGTTATTAAAAAGTGAATTTTATCCAATTATAAATAGACTAGCAAGTGGGAAATGGTTTATATAAAAAGTGAATTTTATCTAAACTATCAATATATAATGAGTTTCAGAACAAGTGATAATTTACAAAGATATGAATACGTTCGTTTCCATTTGGACAATGTCATTGAGCAACACTGGAAAAGTTGAAAATTTACATGCACATGTAAATCGTAATTTACAACATGCAAATCCTAATTTACATGTTTTGTAAATTTACATTTACATGTTGGCATTTTGTAAATTGAATTTGCATGCTTTTTTACATGTTAAGGAGAAGCTGTAAATTTGTTGTAAAAATGGATTTACGTGGTCCCCTTTAACCCTTATAACTTAAAGAACCATGTAAATAACATGTAAATTTTGGGGAACAAATTTACAGTATCTTCTTTGTAAATATCCTGTAAATTTTTTAAACAAAACATGTAAAGAACATTTAAATGAGAAATATGGGGCTGTTCTATACCCTGTAAATAACATGTAAATTTGGTGGCCCAAATCCAGTAAAAATCATGTAAATGGAAAAAGGGAGACTGGCCAGACAATGCAAATAGCGTGTAAATTGGAAAAGGGATACATTCAAGAATATGTATCTAACATATGAAGTAAAAAAAAAGGTAAATCAAATTTAGCGTCGTAGTGTGAGGACCACACATCATGTGTAAACACTTGACGTCCAGGTTGAATTGGAATTTGGAAGTGTTGGTTTTTGTGGAGGGAAAAAAATTTGGAGAACTCTAAAAAACCCCTCGGAGCAAGGACAGAACCAACAACAAACTCAACCCACGTGCCAACCACTGGAACCGAACCCGAGTCACAGAGGTGCGAGGGAAGTGCTCCCACCGCTACACCAACCTTGCTCCCCACAAATGTAAAAAAGGGAGATTGTAGAAAGAAAGTAAAACAGAGAGATTGCCTAAACCTTGTAAACGACATGAAAATCAAAAAGTGAGACTGCAAAAACCTTCTACATAAAAGCCAGATAGGAGTGGGCGGCCTCAAAGGTAATGATTTTTGTGTTGTTTTGGTCTGAATTAGGGTAAAGTTTTTGAGTTATGGTCTGGAATAGGCTTCTTTCGATATATTAAAATTCAGCTTGGTAGCGAGGCCTAGAGGACACAAACAAAAGAAATGAATAAACGTGCTTGTAAAATTTCTTTTATTTGTGTCCTCTAGGCCTCGCTACCAAGCTGAATTTTAATATATCGAAAGAAGCCTATTGGGTATGGTCTTTAGACGAAGCTACTTTTTACTATTTTCATCCCTTGAGAATGGTCTTTTCATTAATATAGAGAATTTGAGGCCCTTCTCAAACGTTTTACGTAAATTGAAGCAGTTCCTAGGTAGCTGCGATCCTTTTTGGGACAGTTTTGATAAGGGGCGTTAGATTTTGGGTCAGGCCTGAAACAGGGTAGAAAAAAATCACATATTGTGCTCCGAAATAGTGTAATTGTTTCAAGACATTTGCTGCACATCGCCCACCGAGATTTTGGGGGTTCCTCCCCACCCCCTCCCCCCACCCAAAGCTAAGTTTTTAACACCCACTTCAAGATGGGGGACATCTGCGTTTTTCATTATCTTGAACAACCTATTCACATGTTTAAAATTAAGCACTGTTTTACTGTTTGGCTTCAGCAACAAGTCGCAGTTTGTGTGTAGACGAATATTTGGTTAATTATTAAAAACTAACATTTCGGTAGTGCCAGTTGAGAGAAGCAACAGAGAATTGATTTAAATCCAACCAGTCGGTGAGTTTTGAAGACAGATTGTTTTTCTTTAAAAACGTTTTTCGGCCGCCAGTTTGAAGTGGGCGTAACAAAAACATTGCCCGGTACCGGTACTGCTTAGAAGAGGATTGTGGATAAGCAAAAACAAAAGAAATTGAGCGTGATACAAAAACGCTGCAAAACTAGCCCTTCTCGCAATCAGGAGTCTACATTATTCGTTTTTTTTTGTTTTGTTTTAACACACAGACGAGAATCTCTTTAAGTACGGTTTTTTCCTTTTGAATTTCCACTAAAACCTGTTTGTCAGAGGTATTTCATGCGAACGTAGGTGCTACACCCTTTGAATTTCGTTCTACTGGCCTCTGCCTGTACATTGCGATGCGAACTAACCTCACCAAGTTAAATAATCGACTGTTTGCTCAGCGAATTTAGTTAGCATTTTCATGGAAAATCTCTAATTACGTGAAAACAACACAGAACTGCAAAAACGCTGTTTTTTCAGGGCATGTTATTTTTAGCGTTCGTGTACACTAAGTAGTAAACGTCCGCTGACCACAATTCGTGCTCATTCGGGAAGGCAGCACAATCTTTTTAACGGTCGAGCGAGCTAGTATAGGACAAACCAACGTGCAAACGGCTTTCAATCTGATGGAAATTCAATGCAAATAATATAGAAGAACCACTTTTCCTTCGTCTATGGCTCGTACATCATTTCAGGTATGTTTTTTTTACTCTTGGTTGGTAAATGTTTGTATTCAGTTATATTTCTCACGCGGTCCGCTCAATCCACGAGGACTTAGTATTATTTAAATAGAGGGTCGTTGAATTGAATTAATTGTCTTGATTCGATGCTTGTGTCTTGCATTTAACTTAAATAATGTTCTTTAATAGTTGTGTATCACATAAGTTATTGTAAGAACCTTTTGAGATTTAAACTTTCAATTTATGGACAGAACTTTGCCCCCATGTCCTCTGAATTCCATAATCATTAATCCCCATTCCTGCAGAATTGCCGTTTTCTCTCCCGAGTTCCCTTTGGCTTTGGGCAACATTAGCTACTTAGATAACTTTGCTTTTCAATTAAGGGCTGTCAATTAGCTATTAGTCACATGTTCATATACATATAAAGAAACCCAATTGCTTTTTGAGTAAATAATTATTAATAGCAACAAAAGATAAGTTCATCCATAACACTGATCTATACTCCGCCGTAACACATGTTAGGCATTATGGCTCTTAATACAGTAAAACTATGAAAACCCTGAACACTTGAATTATTTTTGGACTGTTATTATGTCGGGAAAGAAAACCAGTCAGATACAAGAAATTTGTGGTTTGCATTGATTTTACACCTGATTGGTCGGTCATGGCACAGTGAACATTCCAAGATAATTCTTACCGTTCATGGTTTTATTAGTCACATGTTAATCATAGCCCTGAGGAATAACACGGTATGCTTCGGTGTGTTTATGCCAGGATCTCCGCAAACTGAGCCAGCATGGCTAAGCAGGCCAGTTTGGCTCATAGGCCTCTTAAGGTCCAGTAATACAGGCAACATTTTTGTGCAACCTTCCTCGCAACAATGTTGTGTTGCAAGTTGAGATTGTTTGTTGCACGTATTACCACCTCTGCGCATAACAAATTTTCATGTTGCAAAAAGTAGAAGCAACAAATTTGTTGTGCAAAAAGGTGTTAATATGTGTAAGAAACAATCTCAACTTGCAACGCAACACTGTTGCGCAAAAAGTTTTACGAAAATGTTGCTCGTATTACTGGGCCTTAAGAGGCCAATGAGCCAAACTGGCCTGGTTAGCCATGCTGGCTCAGTTTGCAGAGATCCTGGTATAAACACACCTCACACACTTTGCAGTTACATAAGAAAATCTTAGTCCAGTTAGCTGGGATCCTGGTAAGGCAATGCTGGGATCCCAGGTAGCCAGGTAGAAAATTTTTAGTGTAAGGGTGTATGCTCAGCAAACTGGGCATACATGTACACTTCCTTGTGATTCACTTTTGCTTCAGAACATAACAGCTCACCAGTAAGTCGATAATTTTCTTCTCTTTCTATATAACACATAAAAGTTCATTACACCTTAAGGCTGAACCCAGATAAATTTGTATAAGAAGAGTACAGATTGGGTGCATCCTCACCCTTGGGGGGGGGGGGTACTCAATAAAGTTTCATACGAAGAGGCTCTGTCTGGAGGTTCAAACCCTTCCCTTTTAATATACTAATTTTTACCAAAATGGTACCGAGAGCAAAATTTGCACCCTTTTGCTATACCTCAAGGATAAACCAAAACCATAGAATTTTCTTTAATTGCCTAATTTTCCCCGGACTTTCAGTCGTTCTGGTTCAGCTACTCAAAGGTTGCAAGCTTTTATGTGTTTCGTGTTGTCATTTCTACAGAACTTTGGCATGCTTTCCCAAACTTTTCCTTAAGCCACCATCTTGTCCACTTTTCAGTTGATTTTGTAACCTTTTCTTATACTAAAATGACAATTTTTTCCTACCCTTTAGTAAACTGTGAGCTTAAAAAAAGTCACCACCTTTGGCCAGAGCCTCCCCGTAAAACCATAAATAGGCAGTACCCCGCTTCCCCCCAGGATCCTCACTTGAAAATGTGTGGTAACCTAATATAATATTCTAGATTGACTGACTGGTATGATTTTTTTTTTTTGGTATTTGTAGGTGTGATTCCATTTGAGACAAAAAGTATTAATACTTAGGGGCAAAAGGAACAATTTCAGGGTGAGTAAAGATAACAAAAAGATGGAAAATAAGGATGACAGTTTGACTCCCAAATGCGGATGAATCAGACACCATTGCTTGCCCAATATTGTGGTTTGGGAGGGAGAATTCCCCTTTTGTGGGCATGTCACAAATTATTTAATAGTATTTTACATGTAATGTAATGCACTGATAGAGAAAAAGAGATGATGAAGATGACAAATTATATGTGTGTGTCCCCCATACATGCCCCATACCATAGGCTTTCCAGCTTAAGTTACTTTAATTTGGACCAACCACAGCCAGCAGGTACATATTACATTACATGTAATTGCAAAGTGAAGTTAAAAACGTTTGTTGGGCTACACTAGAACTGTACTTGAATCTCAGCTGCTTAGATATGAGCACTTTCTTAGCTGTTGAAATCATTCTTGTGTTTCTTAAATCTCCTTATGTTAATATTAATGATCCAAAACAATTGCATTTGTGTATTTATTACAAATTTAATATACTGGTTATGGCAGTAGGCCAAAAAGAAAAGCTTAACAAATAAACAACATCTCACTTCTAGCTGTCTTTATTCAGTCGAGGTTTGACAGTTATTCTTGTTATTCTTGACAAAACAGGAACAACTGAATAGTGAATTTGCAGTACAGTAGTGGCACCAGTTAACATCTTTCTGGTTAAGGCTTCCAATTCTTCTCAAGGATGGTGTCTTGTTTTGTTACTGCGCATACATTCTGCGCATCTCAGGATATTCAGGGTAATAAATCCATGACTACCGTCTCGAATATAACAAATCTAATCGCTGTCCATATAGGTAGGTGAAGTCAGTGTAGTGAGCATAGTCGGTGTAGTTCGTGTAGTCAGTGTAGTCACTGTAGTTCGTGTAGTTGGTGTAGTCAGTATAGTTGGTGTTAAAGGTGTAGTCATTGTAGTCTATGTAGTTAATTTAGTCAGTGTAGTTGGGGTGGTCAGTGTTGTCATGACTACACTGACTACACCCACTACACTGACTACACCCACTACACCAGCTGACTACACCGACTACTCTGACTACGCTGACTAGTACACCGACTACACTGACTACACCGGCTACGCTGACTACACCGACTTCACTGACTACACTGACTACGCTGACTACACCGACTACACTGACAACGCTGACTACACCGACTACACTGACTACGCTGACTACACCGACTACACTGACTATGCTGACTACACCGACTACGCTGACTACACCGACTACACTGACTACACCGGCTACGCTGACTACACCGACTACACTGACTACACTGACTACGCTGACTACACCGACTACACTGACTACGCTGACTACGCCGACTACACTGACTACGCTGACTACACCGGCTACGGTGACTACACCGACTACACTGACTACACTGACTACACCGACTACACTGACTACGCTGACTACACCGACTACACTGACTACGCTGACTACACCGACTACATCGACTACACACGACTACACTGACTACACCAACTACACTGACTACACATGACTACACTTACTACAGTGACTACAACTTCAACAAACTACACTACATACAGCAAATACATTCGCTCTTTCAATTGCATAAGATAGAGATAGACTATGAAATGTATATTCGTGACAGTAGTCATGGATGCATTACCATTCAGGTTTTTTAAGGAATTTGCCCCCTTATACCAAATTTTTTGTGTGGTTTAAGACTATGTGGAAACAGCAGATCTTAGCAAGGGCTTCCAGTAACCCTTGCTAAGATGCACCTTTTCCCCATAGTCATAACCTTTGCAAAAAATACATCTGTATTAATTAGGAGGCACCGTCCTTAAGAAAAATTAACCTATCAACATGTTTGTCACATATGGTGGGTCAGATTTGTTGTATTACCACTATATTTTAGTACCAGTCTACTGGGACACGAGTTACATGTACATGCAACTCTGAACCATTATTCTCTTTTATAAACCCGAAGTGCTCTCGTGTGCTTGCCTTTCCTTTTTTGTTTTGTATGATTTCAAAAGACTGGCCATATGAGCCTTCGAGACCGCCATGTTTGTTGACAAAGTGACGGTCAATTCTCCAAGAAGGGGGTGGGGAAGAGATAATATTCGAACCACCATTTTGCACACAGACAAGACCCTGGTGACAAATGAAGTCTTTGTTAATGAAAACAAAGTAATATTGTTACTTGGTTTCAAAACAATGGACATAACGTACAGCAGAGAACAATAGAGGCATTTTTCAATGAAGGGAAAAGAACTACAGGACATCATTTGAAAACTTAACTATCGATAATTAACTAAACTATCGCGATTGTCATCGATAGTTGAATTTTGCGATCAATGCGTCGCTATCGGAACACTCCAGTCGCAATGCATTGATAGTTCGATCTATTGTTACACTCCTATGCATGTTAGGAGTCTATGCTACTTTTCATCCTGTACAATGTCTTACAAGGTAGTGATAAAAATATTGTCATTTGCCAACAATACACATATAGCCCAGAACCTCATATGGGGTCACTTTTTAACGCTTCCATTTATTCGATTTACATGGTATTTACAGGCTCCTTTATTCGATTTACATGAAAATTTACAGGCCCCTTTATTCGATTTACATGATATTTATAGGCTCCTTCATTCGATTTGCATGAAATTTGCAGGCTCCATAAAACCATTTACATGTTATTTACAGGTAACCTTTAGTCGATTTACATGCTATTTACATGGTTTATGTCCCTTGGTTTGAGAAATTTACAGGATCGTCTTCATAATTTACATGTTTCACTTAAAATATTTACATGTTTTTTACAGGAATATCTCAAAACATGTAAATGGGTAAAAAGTATGGAAATTATCATTTACAGTATCTTTTTGACGATTTACATGTTATTTACATGTTTTTTACATACTATGTAAATTTTCAACTTTTCCAGTGCAACCTGCTAACAATCAATCACAGAAAAAGACGGGTTACAGATTCACAATCAACGATAGGTCGACTATGTTCGATTTTTTCAATGGGTTTTTCGAAGTGACAAAAGAGCTTCAAAAAAAGGCAGATGGTACTGGATATGCTCAAGCGGATCGCATCACCATGATAAACGGATCTTCTAGTTTGATCAAACATATGGTTATTAAAAGCTCGGGTAAAATAGTATACGAGAGTGATAATTTACATAGAATTACGAATGTTAAAAATTTACTCAAATATAGTGATGATTTTAGTAGATCCGTTGGAAAGAATTCGTTCTGGTATCTTGATACTGATGGAACAACAGCAGATACTAATACAGGTTTCGAGGCCCGTCGTATTTTAACCCAGGCTCATCAGAATAACGGCGGCGGAGGAGCTAAATCGATTAACGAGATGATACCGTTGAACCGATACAGTTTTTTCCAAGAATTAGAAAAAAAAATGTTGCCCCCAATGCAGCTCACATTTGAACTTACACTTAACGAAGACAGTGAAATGATTCACATGGCAAACGGCACAGACGCTGGTCGTGTTGTAGTAAAGAGATTGTATCTTTGGCTCCCTAGATTAATCCCAAAAGACAGCATGTATAGTAATTTCGTTTCAGAGTTTCTTAAGCCAACAACCTGGACATATATGCGAGATCTCTACAATCAGTCAGCAAATACCAGAGCTATTCAGAATATGTTTCAAATCAGTCCAGCTATCGACAACGTTAAACACGTTTTTATATATCTCCAGCGGACAGACGGACCAAATAATGATGAATCCGAGAGAATTCCGTATTTGTTTGACACTTTCAAGTTGAATGCTGCTGACGCTAATAGCTCTCTCTCGAGTTGTCGTTTAGAATATGGAAACAACACGTTCTATCCCGAACTAGAATACGATGCAGATTCTAAAATCAGGATATTCAATGATCTCATGAGTTATGCATTTCGTAAAAACGATTACAATTCTGGGACACAACTTAATGTATCTAATTTTAGTAGTTTGTACGGATTAATATATTTCGATTTGACATATCAAAAAGAGGTAGTGACAAGAGATCCTTAACAGTTGATTCTCCATTATCGTCTCAATGTAGCCCCAACAGCAAACGTCCGAGCTCATAGCATCGTATTTTACGAGAGTGAGGTTGTTGTTAAGACAGTTGGAAACGAATTGATGATAGTTTAAATGAATAAGTTTTTTAACATTTATAAAAATTTAAATGAATATGTTTTTTAAAACAGAATTTATCTAACATATATAATATATGACGCAACTATACGAAATCAAAGTTAGTTTATCACCAAACCAGAAAAAGAATCTTAGTAACGCGTATCATAAAAGAGAAACAATAGTTCTAAGGCTTACGAAGGACTCTCTGTCTGGGAATGACACTCTGTATGTACCTCAGAATATAGTTAAGCGATTGGATAAAAATAGAAAATTGAAAAAGGGAATGGACATTAAACTTTCTAAAACAAACATTCGAAAGCAAGTTGGTGGATCTCTTCTGTCTACAGTTTTGACGCTTGGAAGATCTTTTGGTCCAACGATTGCTAAGACTCTTGGATTGTCGGCTTTGGGAGGTTTAGCATCTGAAGGAGCATCTCAGATTGTTAAGAAGATATCCGGAAAAGGTGTTCAAACCGGTGGGTTCCTCATACCAGAAAATAAAATCGATCAGTTGATAACATATAAACATCTTTTAACAACCAAACAAAAGAAGGATATATTAAATGCTCTACAAACCGGTTCTGGTGTTCATTTGAAACCAACAAAAGTACAAACAGGTGGGTTCTTAGGTACTCTTCTCGCATCAATTGGAGTCCCTTTAGCTATTGAGGCAATAAAGAAGATGACTGGTAAAGGTGCCCCTCAGATGGGACAGCCTAAACAAAGACCACCCAGATCTATACCAAAACCAACTACTGTTAACAATCAAGATGGTGGTTTGTTAGTCCCAATGTATAGAACTCCACCTTTTTATGGAAATTGGCCTGATCAAACATTAGGTATGGGGACTAAAAAAAAGCTCCCAAAAAAAAAGCTCAGAAAAAGGGCGAAGGTCTTCTACTTGGAAAAAATTCACCATTCAAAAACGTTCCTCTCTTAAACATTCTATTATAAAACCCAAATTTCATAAAAACATTCCTTTGTCAAATTATGATTTAATAAAATGGTGTAAATATCTGAATATCCCAATTAATGATGTATTGTCAAGAGATGAAAATATTCCTCACGATCATATACAGGCTCTATTCATTTACAATCTTGAACCATCATATATGAGCGGTAGCCATTGGGTATCCACGTATGTGAAAGATAACGTCGTCAATTACTTTGATTCATTTGGTTTGCCTCCCTTCCAAGAAATGGTCAATCATGCGAGAAAAAAGAATTTAACATTGCTTCATCAGAACAATCAAATACAAAATTTACTGACGACAACATGTGGATACTTTTGTTTATACTTTTTGAATGAGATGAATAAGGGCAAATCATATTTTGATCTGTTGGAAGTTTTCGACATACATAATACAATGAAGAATGAAAAAATCATAGAACAGTATTTCAAAAATATCTAACTCATATAATATGAAATCATATTGCGTGAAACAAAAAAAGGTCACAGAATGTGTACCTGGGAGTGAACGATATGAAAAGGCTAAAAATGGGAGGCTTATGCTTAAATGCAAATGCTCTGAATGTGGAATCACTAAGACTAAATTCATCAAAAGCCAAAAAGGAGGTGAAAATCCATTAGGTAAAGCTTTCGAGGTAGCCAAAATAGCCGAACAATTTACTCGCAAAGTAATACCATCAACCAACCATGTATTTGACAGATATTGGTCTGGTGATATATTGAAAGGAGCTTTTACAGGACCAACAGGTATAACGAGCAAGAAATTCTGGACTCATCCTAAAAAAGGTACTGTTATGCGTTTGGTGAAAAATCCGAAAACAGGCAAATTTGAAAACGTATATATTGAACCTTAATCTAATCTAATCATATTATATATGAGATCATATTGCGTGAAACAGAAGACACAGACAGAATGTGTACCAGGCAGCGAAAGATATGTAAAAACCAAAAATGGGCGAACCATGATGGCATGCACTTGTGCTGAATGTGGTATTACAAAGACTAAATTCGTCAAACAGGCGGGAAACGGGCTGGCCCGTCGAAAGGGGCGGGCATACTAGATACAGTAGCATCAACAGGTGCTGATTTATTGATTCACCACGGTATTCCTTGGCTTGGAAAAAAGACAGTTGAAATGGGAAGATATTATGGATCAGAAGCCTTGAGAAACCCAAAACTGCAGAAAAAGGCTATCGATTATGCTCTCGATAAGTTGAATCCAATGATTCAAAATGTCGGAAGTCAAGCTCTTGATCAATTATCTACTAAAATAAGACCGAATAGAAAGTATAAAACTGACAGAAAGGATTTGGATGGAGCTGGTGTTGATATACATAAACTAATTGGGAAAATACCGAAACCAAAAGCTGGATGGACTCCTGGAAAGTATAAATACATGGGACCATACAACCCTCTTGATAAACAGTTAGAGTATGATAGGAACACTGGAGAGGTCACCAAGTGGCACGTACAACCTTACAATAAAGTGGATAAAATAGCAGCTCATCATGATATTTGTTATGATATGGGGAAAAACAAAGGTGAATGTGACAAACAAATGGTTAAGTCACTTGATATGATTCCTTATGGTCAGATGCCAAAATGGGGACAAACCGCTCGGTTCTTGATTAACACAAAACAAGTTCTTGGTCTCGGTGTAAAACAAAGGAAGACAAAAAACGTGAAAGGCCGTCGAGTGAAAACTGGCAAAAAGAATTAGCTGATGAGCTTCATAAGCCCATAAAACGAAATTTTACTCGACGGCGTGTTATTGTAGACCATATTGACGAGATATGGTGCTCTGATATTGTTGAGATGCAAAAGTTCAGTCGATGGAACGCTGGCTACAGATATCTTCTTATGGTACTCGATGTATTTAGTAAATACGGTTGGATCATTCCTTTAAAGGACAAAAAAGGAGAAACTGTTGCTAAGGCATTGAAAACAATCCTTAAAGAAGGCAGAAAACCACAATATCTTTGGACAGACAAAGGCAAAGAGTATTACAACAAACACATTAAAGACCTCTTAGAAAAGAATAAAATAACCTTGTACTCAACTGAGAATGAGGAAAAGTCGTCAGTTTGTGAAAGATGGAACCGTACAATAAAAACCAAAATGTGGAAACAGTTTACTGTTCAAGGTAATACACAGTATTTAGACATGCTACCGAAATTAGTGAAACAGTATAACAACACTAAACATAGCTCTATCAAAATGACACCCATAGAAGCCAGTAAAAAGAAGAATGAAGGGACTGTTTACTTTAATCTGTATGGTAATTTGGAGCAAGTATCATCTAAACCGAAATTAAAAATAGGTGATAAAGTTAGAATAAGTAAGTATAAACGGAATGTGTTTGATAAGGGCTATACACCAAACTGGACAGAAGAATTGTTTACAATTGATAATATACAATACACTAATCCTGTCACTTACAAACTAAAGGATCTTAGAGGTGAAGATATTCAAGGCAGTTTTTATGAACCTGAACTGTTAAAAGCAAAACAGGATGTATTCCGTGTTGATAAAGTCATTCGGAGAGATTACAAGAAGAAACAAGCTTTAGTTAAGTGGAAGGGATATAGTGATGACTTCAACAGTTGGGTCCCATTTAGGGATTTAAGGGGTTTATGAAAGTGTTTTAAAGAGAATTATCTAATATATATTATATCAATCGATACAGTATATGCTGTCTTTTGCTTTTGGTAGCCAAAAATATCATTGTTTCTGGCTATCTTATTTAAACAGAAAATAATATATAGCATTAATACATACATATGGAAATTTTCACTTGTGAAGGAAAAAAACTGAATATTATCAAAAAGGATGATGATATTTGGTTTCGTGGTAAAACAGTTGCTAGCATTTTGGGATATGAAGATACCAAGAAAGCGATTTTCAAACATGTTGATGAAGAAGATAAATGTTCACTTAAGAGGCTCAAATCCAAGGGGGACGATTCGTCCCCTTTAACACGGAACACCGGAAACACGATTTATATAAATGAATCTGGATTGTACAGCCTAATATTGAGATCAAAAATGGATAAAGCTAAAGATTTCCAACGATGGGTTACTAAGGAAGTTTTACCATCAATCAGAAAAACCGGTAAGTATGAATTCAACAACAGGCCATACAAAATGCTGACATTCAATATCAACACAGAATATGATTTACATAAAAAGGTAGTCAACTTTATTAGAAACAATTATCCTAAAGCAATCCTAATCCCAACATTAGATGAAAACCAAATTAATGGTAACATGAGAATAAAATCATACAACATGGGTTATCAGAAGGGAGCTTGTGATCTATTCATTGGAAATATGCATTTGAAGTACTCAGGTTTTGCAATCGAATTTAAAACACCAACTGGTTATGGAAAGCTTTCAGAAGAACAGGAGATGATGCTACAAGAGTACGAAAACAACAATTACAAAATATTAGTCAGCAACGATTATGATGAAATCATTAAAGAAATCATACTTTATTTCCAGGGTGTAAGAATCAAATGCAAACATTGTTCCAGAAAATTCAAGTCAACAGAAACATTAAGCAATCATTTGAAATTCATACACAAACACTTATAAAGAGAAAAATAATATATAGATTATATATATGGAAAATCAAAATGTAAAGAGAGGTCGAGGTAGACCAAAAAAGTATTCAACTGAAGAGGAGAAGAAGGAGGCTATAAAACAACAAAAATCGAAGTACATGCTAAATAAGGAATGGTATTGTGATATATGCAATACTGGTCGTAATTATACTCTAGCTGGTAAATGGTGTCATTTGAACACAAAAAAGCATATTAATAATAGCAGATAAAATTAAATTATTTCACAGTTTGAAGGATCTAATAAATCCTTTAAACTCTTACTTATATTTAAACGCACTATTGAAAAGGCTTAAAAGAATATCAATACTATAGTATATATATATGGAAATAAAAGAATATAATTATATAGAAATGAACAAAGCTAGTTTGAAGAAACTTAGCAAATCAGAGCTCATCAAATTGCTTCTGAAGCAAGAAAAGAAGAAGCCTGAAATTATCGTGGTGGATGATACCAAACCAGTTCCAACACCTAGGACATACAAACCAAGGAGACCAATACCAACACCTCGCAAGAACGTCAAACAAATGGTTAAGCAGTACGAAGAGAATATCATTCTACCGCCTCTAGAATTCAGGGATGATTACAAACCAGTTCCAGCACCAAGAACTAAACAACATGCAGTTAAAAAACCGGTTCCAGCACCAAGAACCAAAATAGAACAAACAGACAAAGCTTTAAAAGGTTACACTAAGTCTTATGAAATCAGCATCAAAAGCAATAAAGACCCCTTAGCCCAAATGCAAAACACGAGAAAGGCTATAGAACATCGTGTAATAACTTTGTTGAATGAAATGAAAGGCTTGAAATATGTTGAAACATTGAAAGTCACTTTCGAAAAAAATTCAGCTGATGAAATAGTTGAAAAGTCAGCATATTTCAATAGTACAGCTCAAACAATAATCAACCAAATGGAAATCGCTGATTCATTACAATCATCAAAACAACAGATACTGAATAAGATAGCTCAATGGATATCAGAAGGATCTGGTTGGACAATTAAATCAGTTGATAGTCATTACCTCAACATAGTTAAATACAAGCCTCTGAGAGGATCTTCATATATCCAACTGCCTTACGAACTGCGAAACAGCGCTAAAGGCTTAATAAACATGAAAAATGAGGATAATGAATGTTTCAGATGGTGTCATATCCGACATTTAAACCCACAAGACAAGGACCCTCAACGTATAAAAAAGACTGACAAGCAACACATTGAAAAGTTAGATTATTCTGGTATTGAATTTCCGGTTAATGTCAAACAGTTCAACAAAATTGAGAAGCAAAATAAAATTAACATCAGTGTATTTGGATATGAAGAAAAGCAACCATTTCCCATTTATGTTTCCAAAGAAAAGTTTGAAGATCATATGGAACTACTATTAATAACAAAAGACGAAAACAAGCATTATATCCTCATAAAAGATTTCAACACATTCATGTTCAATCAAACAAAACACGAACATAGGAAACACTTTTGTATGTATTGTCTACAATGTTTTAGCTCTGAAAGGGTATTAAATAATCATAAAGACAATTGCATTCAAGTGAACGGTACTCAAGCAATTAAAATGCCAACTAAAGATAACAACATACTGAAATTCAATAATTTTCATAAACAGCAAAAAGTTCCATTTGTTGTATATGCTGATTTTGAGGCTATAACAGAGAAGATTCAGGGATGTCAACCTAACAGTAATAAATCATATACTGAAGCCTACCAAAGACATACAGATTGTGGATATGGTTATAAAGTGGTTTGTTGTTATGATGACAAATATACAAAACCAATACAACTATATAGGGGTGAAAAGGCTGTGTACAAATTCATGGAAAATATGTTAGAAGAAGTAAAATACTGTAAAAAAGCTATGAAGACATTTTTTAACAAACCATTAAAAATGACAAAAGAGGATGAAGAGGAGTTCAAAAAAGCAACAACATGTCACATCTGTAATAAAAAATATACTGAAAAAGACATATGTGTCAGAGATCATTGCCATATTACTGGCAAATACAGAGGCTCAGCACATCAAGACTGTAATCTGAAACTCAGAATAAATCCTGAAGAAATCAAAATTCCTGTTATATTCCATAATCTAAGAGGTTATGACAGTCATTTTATAATGCAAGAGATTGGAGCTATTGTTAAGAAACATGCATACAAAAATAAGAAAGGAGAGGAAAAACAAATGAATATCAATGCCATACCGAACAATATGGAAAAATATATGGCTTTCATGCTTGGTAATCATCTTACCTTCATTGATAGTTTCCAGTTTATGAGCTCAAGTTTGGATAAATTAGTCAGTAATTTGCCGACAGAAGCTTTTAAATATACAAGCAAAAAATTCAAAAAAGAAAAATTCGAATTGATGAGGAAAAAAGGTATTTATCCGTACGATTTCATGGACAACTTTGAAAAATTCGATAAAACAGAATTGCCAACGAAAGAAGAATTTTACAGCATATTAAATAATGAGCACATAACAGATGAGGATTATCAACATGCCAAAAACGTTTGGGACATATTTCAATTACAAACGATGGGTGAATACCATAATCTATATCTTAAATCTGATATCCTTCTATTAGCTGACGTGTTTGAAAACTTCCGTAAGACCTGTCTTCAGTATTACAAACTTGATCCTTGTCATTATTTCACATCTCCTGGTTTGTCGTGGGATGCTATGTTGAAGATGACCAATATTCAACTGGAACTAATGACAGACATAGATATGTTTCAATTCATTGAAAAGGGAATGAGAGGTGGTATATCTTATATAGCAAATCGATATGGAAAAGCAAACAATAAGTACATGAAAGAATACGATGAGAATGCGCCCACAAAGTATATCATGTATCTTGATGCTAATAATTTATATGGCTGGGCTATGTCACAATACCTACCAACTGGTGGTTTTAGATGGATGACAGAAAAGCAGATTAATAAAATCAATTTAGCTCAGTATAATGAAAACAACAATAAAGGGTTAATACTAGAAGTTGATCTAGAATACCCCAAAGAGTTGCATGACCTTCATAACGACTACCCTCTAGGACCGGAAAAGGTTAAAGTAACTGATGACATGTTGTCAGGATATTGTAAGAAGATACAAAACAAGTTCAAAATATCAACTGGTCTGGTACACAAACTGATCCCTACTTTATGCGACAAAGAAAAATATGTTCTACACTATAGAAATCTACAGTTGTATCTAGATCTCGGTTTGAAACTAAAGAAAGTCCATCGAGTGTTAGAATTCAATCAGTCACCATGGCTCAAACAATACATTGACTTCAATACACAAAAACGTACACAAGCGAAAAATTCATTCGAAAAAGACTTCTTCAAACTGATGAATAACTCAGTGTTTGGAAAGACAATGGAGAACATAAGAAAGCGTGTCGATGTCAGACTTATCACAGATGAGAAGAAACTATTAAAGATGGCTTCTAAACCAACTTATGTAAGCAGTAAGATATTCAATGAAAATCTGGTAGCAGTGCATAAAATCAAAGAAACACTGACTCTCAACAGGCCGGCATATGTAGGAATGTGTATTCTTGATCTAAGTAAGACATTAATGTATGATTTTCATTATAACTACATAAAAGAAAAGTATGGTAATAAGGCTAGACTACTATTCACTGACACAGACAGTCTAACATATGAGATTGAAGCTAAAGATTTGCACCAAGACTTTTGGAATGATAAAGATCGATTTGACAACAGCGACTATCCAGAAAACTCTCCGTATTTCGATAAGACAAACAAGAAGGTAATCGGTAAATTCAAGGATGAAGCAGCTGGAATACCAATCACAGAATTCGTCGGTTTGCGATCAAAAATGTACAGTTACATAAAAGACAACCAGAAAGTAGGAAAAACCGCTAAAGGCATCAAAAAGAATATCATAAAGAACCACATCAAACATGAAGATTATAAAAATGTATTAATTAATAACAAACAAATACATCATACCATGAAAACAATCAGAAGTATGAATCATCAACTAGGTAGTTACGAGCTCAATAAAGTGTCACTCAGCTGTTTCGACGATAAACGATATATAGCAAACGATGGAATCAATAGTTTCGCTTACGGACATTATGCAATTCAAAACTAAACTGCAGAAACTTCCGATAAATTTATTTGAAAAAATAATATCTGGGTACGTTTTTGATTGGGAGAGAGAGATCGTACGATCGTCTCATGACATTGACACAATAGCTATTAGTGATGACGTCACGCCACAGCTGTGGCGTTTTGTGGCTTAATATTATTTAAACCCATTGAATTGCTTCTTCTTCATTGTCCTTAAAAACAATAGCAATCTGATGACTCATTTCCTGTTTTTCTGAGAATGTTAAGACTTCCTGTATTATGTCACGCAATGGAAAATGCGTTCGTTTCCACATGAAATAAAAACATAGATTTCCATATTATTTTACAATATATATATCTCCATATTATTGTTCTTATATGTATATCTCCATATTATTGTTATTATATGTATGTCTCCATAAAAATGATTACCATCCCATGGAAAGTAGTTAGAGTTGGTTCGGTTTTAGCGAAGTTTTTATAAAACTGCGCCAGAACCGCCAACTCTATAACTACTCTTGCACCCGGCTTATTTGAGTGTTACTTCAAATTCCAAATAAATATCATTAAAAATAAAGCTTAAATAATTTCTGCCAATTCTTTCTGCTGATCTACTGAGCTAGATGAAGTGACAAAAAATTGTAAAAAAAAGGCATATCTTTCGCGTACAACAAGTTTACAAGCATATCACAGCGCGTGCACTTTTTGTCAACATTCACGCACGCGTCAGCTTCAAAAACCGGTTGAAAACTGGGGTATAAGCCTCTATTGTAATTCGTCCAAAATCTTGGACGGCGCCAGATCAAATAATCGGACGGTTTTGCGGAGAGGTTACATATTCTCCCGCCGGAACATAGGACGACAAAAAACCTCTGCTTGCAGGCTAACCCACCGTTCCATACCACGGTCGCGTGCTGTAATGGTGCTGTTACACGAGGCACTGAATTTTTCCTGCAACTTGCAACGCAACAGATGACGAGAGCATTGCGATGCAAGTTGCAGAATACATGTTATACGTAGTAACATATCTCGCATTAACGTTGCGAAAAGTAGAAGCATAGTCTACTTTTCCTGCAACTCGCAACGCAATTTTTCCTTGCGAGACATGTTGCGAAGAGGGGATGTTACAAGTGCACTTTGTTCCGCAACTTGTCTCGCAAAGCCGTTGCGTTGCAAGTTGTAGAAAAAAATTGTCTCGTGTAACAGCGCCTTTACCACTAAGATACAATGAGACTCGTGCTGAGCAAAGGTCGTTTTACTGCCGTGGTTATGTAGGATCATAAAAGTATGTGGACCATTCCCTACATTGTCCCAAGCAAACTCTATTCAGTTTACTGTGCTGCGTACATGACTTAAGGTCTCACATTTCCTCTATTTTGACGCCATTCCTAATTATCATGCTATCGGTATTGGCCAATCACAGGAGCATATCAGCCAATCAATATAACAGTGCTCGGCAAAAAAGACATTAAGGTAAAAATCAATCTATATCTTGCTATTTTTTTAAAACCAGTCATGGCCATTTCAGTGTAATTCCAAGAATTTAAACCGCAAGGAAAACGCACAGCTTCAATTTAACGAAAAATTCACAAGCGGGGCTTAATAGACATGAAATATATAAAGTGAAGCAGGGGTACTACCGCAAGACAGTTTTCAAGTGAAGTCCACTTTAACACCTCCCCAAAATTATTAAAGATCTCCTTTGATTTACAAAATATATCGAGTACTTCCCGTATTTCCGAAGCCGTTTGAAAATTCAGCGAAGATCTCTAGAAACCTTCCGAAGATCAGTCGAAACTTCCGAAGAGAATCAAAAGGTTTTAAAATTTCTCTTTAACACTGAGGTTTGCCTGATTCCACTGTCTCTAAAAATCGTACCTGCCAAATCACTTTCCTCGCCTCCTATGACAGTGTTTTCACACTCTTCGTCTTCCTTGTGTTCTTCATCTCCATCTCGCTGGACTGCATGCCCCACAATCTCTCCTTTGGCAAGTTTCAGTTGTTTGGTTTCCTCGTCAAAAACAACGCGGTTACATTTAAGGAGGAATGGACCGCGCGTCTTTCTCGTTGCTATCTTTGAAGGAATTACCTTCCTTTTGCCATCGAATTTCAATTCAGCAAATCGTTGGATAGGAAGTGTGACTCCTGCATCCACTTCACACTTTCAATAAAAGAAGAAAAGTAAATAATTACAATACCACATCTCAGTGTCGGGGGGGGAGGTGATGAGATGAGTCGGGTGATGGAGAGGAGGGTGTTATACGCAATCCAGATTGCTGGGGAAAAGAGGCCTTCCTTATACTCTTCCGCCCATTCGAGCGGAACGTTTCAAACGTTGCTTCATAAAAAGATGTCTTTTTGAGTTTATTTAATCTTCTTTTATAAATTTTATTAGTTTGTATATTCATAATTTAATGATTCCTGTACAGTATTTCGCATTTACATTTTGTAACAAGGAACTTTTTGTTTCTTTGGAACTGAATAAAGAGCGATTATTATTATTACTATTATTATTATTACTATTATTATTATTATTATTATTATTATTATTATTATTATTATTATCATCATCATCATCATCATCATCACCAACAAGAAGTTCACCGTTTACATCCCTCAAATGTTTTCGCTTGCGTGTGGTTGGTCACGTGACATGATGTGCTATCCCTTAGTTTTGTCATACGCAAACAACAAACACTGTCTATATGTGTACCTCTCTCTTTCTTTTACCACTGACTTCGAATCGTTCGCTATAAATCACTTCGGTTATCAAACACAGTTTACAATGTTCGAGATGTTTCATCATGTTGATGTTGAGTTCTGTATCGGCCAATATACCACGTAAGTCCGGGTCGGTTATGTACTCTTGATCTATTTTGCCAAGTTCCAAGTCTCCAAGTTCCTCATCTATCTTGATCTTTGCTCCCACACATTTTGCTGCCTTGACTCCAAATTCCAATTTACTAAGTACGAAAAAAGGAAAAACAAAAGCATTTGGCATTTTGAAGCCACAAATGTAGCCGGTACGTTAAGGTAAGAAAAATATGTCAAAAGCTGGGTGGAGACGAGTGTTTCAACCTAAATCTAAAAATTTCAAAAGTTATGAAGATCTATATTTCACGAACGCGGACTAGTATTATAAAGCTATTCTCATGCAGCTCAGCGGACAGATTGACAAAACTGCAGCAGACACATGCAAATATAACATAAAAGATACCTTTAACACAGAAATCAGCGCCTTAATTGTTACTTGAGTAAGCTAAATACGTTTTTCCAATATAGCTCTCATTGAAGAAAAACATCTGTTATCCTGTTTTTCTTTTTCTTTCCTGCAAACAATATGTCATTATCACGGTGGTATCAGTACACAACTACTACAATCCCGCTTCGGCTACTTAAACTTCACTCAGTGGGATATCAGTAATTAACGTGATACATCGAAAAAATGATCTGAGTAGTAAGGGACGCTCGTTTGGCAGATTTCCTGGCTTCTGATTGGTCGAGAGCAAATCAATGACGTCACAGGAACCGGAAGTGCCTGGAACCGGAAGTCACATGGTTTTGAATGGGAAACCGCTGACCAGTGGGAAAAAAGGGATCGTGGGCTCATGGGAACCGGAAGTCACGTGATTTGGAATGGGAAACCGCTGACCAGTTGGAAAAAGGGATCGTGGGCTCAAGGGGAAGTAAACCCGCTGAGAAAACGTGGGCTCAAAGTCCAAAGTCCAATTTGGGGAACGGGGGTGGTCCTTGAGTCTAAAAAAACAAGAAAATAAAAAAAATAATTTATTGTCAACCTTTTTTTTTTTCACAACAAGTGAGAGAAAACAGAGTCTAAAGTGGAGAGGACGAGGGAGTTGTTTATTCACAGATGATTTCTTCTTAATAGCATCTTGCTCATGCTTGGCTCTCTTCTCTCTGATGCCCAGCCTGGCATGACGCATGCTCCTGAATAGCCTGGTATTCTTGTCTTCATCTGATCTTGCGAGCCTTAATTCGCGGGGAAAGAAAATATTTTAATGTAAATCATATATCAACATCTTTTATTTGACAACAAGTAGAAAAAAAAACGAGTTCAATGTCCAAACATGGGGGGTGTCCTTTTTTACGAGAAGCTGATACAGGTTTTCATCCGTCCAATGGCTAGGCTTTTGGTGTGACCCAGAAAGTAGAGGATTTTGCGGTGAGGCTCATAGGGATCGCGCAGTTCTCCCCAGAATCCTTGGAGGGCGTGGTTGTTCTCATAGCAAATGCCATACCAGATAGGATTGTTTTTCCAATCGTCCTTGACATGCTGCATAAAATCCGGGTCTTCTTTCCATTGTTCATGGAGGACTTCCTGGACGACAAGAGGAACGTGGCAGGTAGAGCATAGGCGGGGCTGACCATTCTGTTGCTTGGCACAGGCGACATGACAAGGAATACCACAGCACCTCAACGTGGTATAATTGGCGAGAGGTATCAAACAAATCACACATGGTGGGGGTTGAGCCATCAGGCGAAAGGATCGGTGAAAGGATCAAAGAGTGGATTGGTCAAGAGTTGAAACTCGACGGTGGTGATGATCCCTTCTTTTCGGAGTCGGCACAGTTCTTGAAAAGTGATCTTGTAACGTAAAGGTTGAACCAGGTGATTGATTTGTTTTCGGATCTCTCCCAAACGTTCAATGATTTGCAGGGCTTGAGGACTGACCTTGCCAGGAGTGATCTTGCCGGGTTTGTCGCCCATTCACCACCGGTAGAAGTTTTTCAAAGTTAATAAAGCCAATTCGTTCCGACTGAGTTGTTTTTGACTGTGAAGACGAAGCAGTTCAAAATAAGAAGCTTTGAAGCGGATCTGTTCCAAGTCTTTTTCGAGTCGAGACAACAAGGCTCGTAGACGATCAATCACTTGTTGGGCTTCTGGACTGAGGACTGGATCATCCATTGAGTGTGAAAGATGGAATGGGACAGGGGGTTTTTTATAGAGAACCAAAAGGGTCACGTGGGAGGGAAGGAGCCAATGAGAGAAAGACCCATCATGCTTTGAGAGGGGAAGAGGTGGGGGGACCCCCCTCCCCCCTCCTTAGATAGACCATGGTGCATTGCGCGAATTAGGGTATATAAGTCAAGCGAGGCCACAGGACGTCACTCCTAGCTTTGAGTTCAGTCTTTACGACTTATGTTCTTTGGTGAGGGAAAAAATGTCAGAAACAAGAACGCCCTTGGGCTGTCTAGCCAGTGCGGTGAATGTGGGTGGGCCAGAGTACTTGAGGAGGAGAGCGGGGCCCGAGCGAACGGCTGTGGATCGGCAGACCAGACTGATGAGGGAAAGACGACAGGAAACCTGGCGCCCCCTCACCCGTCAGCGCGTGGTTGCCTTTTTTCAATTATTTTTAAACTGTGTGGTCTGGACGGAGAATGGCGATCGGGAGGGCCGGCCCCATCCGGAGATTACAGAAGCGTTGCTGGGAGCCCTGGTCAACAAGATCATACCATGGGTCGACCAGCACCGCATCCGGTCCCAATTTGAATGTCGCTGGCCGATGACATTGGCCCAATTTAAGGAGGTCGATAACGAACTGAACTTGTACCTGCCACGTGTGTATGCGGCCCGCCCATGGCAACGAATTCGCCTTTATTTTGGAGACATGGAGCGGGAGCGAGAGGAGCGGCGGAGGGAGGAGCGGGAGAGGAGAGAGGAGATTCGGGACCACGTGCGACGTGTTTTGTTTCCTTGAACATTTTTTATTGTGAGTCAAGGCAACTGTGAGTCAAGAGACATTTATTTATGATGAACGTGCAAACTCAGTGATGTCATTTTTTAAAATTTTTTAATTAAAAAGAGTTGATGTTACAAAGGGTGGTCTGTATTCTTTGCCACGCGGGTGGGGTGCTCCTATGTACAAATTGAAAAAAGCTATCTACAATTTGAAAAAATAAAAATGGCTATGTACAATGGGAAAAAGTAAGAAATTGAAAAAGGCTATGTACAATTCCAAAAGTAAAAACTAAGAAATTACAAATGAAAGTCTTCCAGTTCCATACGTAATTGATCAATGTTCTCGGGTAGACAGAAGGTGCGGTTGAACAAGGCTTGAATTTCGGCTCGGGTTTTCTCGTCCACATCCCGGGATCCC
This sequence comes from Siderastrea siderea, assembly GCA_964030785.1. Classification (NCBI taxonomy): domain Eukaryota; kingdom Metazoa; phylum Cnidaria; class Anthozoa; order Scleractinia; family Rhizangiidae; genus Siderastrea; species Siderastrea siderea. The sequence continues at coordinate 30,151,384 of OZ034974.1, forward strand.
ACGATAGCACTGCTTTGATGTAGGGTGGGCTTTTTAGGTCCCCAAGGAACAAATTGACTGCCAGTGACCAGGGTGGCGGCATTCTCATTGACTTGGTAGTAATGGTCCGAGCGGTACCATGATTGACTGGGTATGTCAAACAGGTAGACGGGTTTGCCTTGATCCATAGCCAATTGCACCGTCCAACCAGTGCCTCCTTTCACACGTTTATGATCCGGTTCCAAGATGCCAAAGGCATAGATGGTATGGGCTTTTTTGGCCAATTGATAATTACGTTGCAATAATTGCAAGGTGTAAAAATGACTGGGCATTTTTTTGCCTAGTTTCTCCGCTGCCTGGTGAAGATGGGGGTTGGCCAGCATCAGGACTTCCACCGTAGAAGGGGTGACGAAAGTGGATCGAGGATGGTTCGGGGGGACCAGGACTTCTAGTTGCATCCCAAAGTGTTTGGCCTGTTCTTCCACGAGGGCATCCGTACCTTTGGCTCCCCCTGTGTAGACCACATGGCCATGACCCACTTGCAGTTCCAAGGCACCGAGATCTTGTTCTCCGATCATGATGTTGGGGGGCATGGCTTTTGAGAATGAAGATCTAGTGACCAAGGGAGCTCCTTAAATAGGGACAGTTGACCAATGGGAAGACAAGAGGACCTTATTTGGATTGAATAAGCTGACCAATGGGACGATAACAAGTCCTTATATGGGTAGGATAAGCTGACCAATGACAGTCAAGGGTCTAAGGTATAAAAAGGCAGGGTCGGTAGGGGGTGACATCAACCTTTGAGTACGATGTCTGTCGATCGGAAGAGAAAATCAACCCATCCCCCAGAGGGGAAAAAGAAGAAGAAGAGCATTCAACATATGACGCCCGTGGACTGTGATCCTGTGGTGTGTGACGTGGTGGAAGACACCCGAGCTGCTGTGGAAGATATGATGAAAGAATTGAATGACATGGTGGAGCAATCACCGCCATCCCCGCCAAGTCCCCCTCCACTTCAGGATGACAATGAAGGATTGAAAAGGATGGTGAGAATGGCAACGATCTTTGAAAGCCCTGGGTTTCAAAACCCCAAACCTGTTCTCCCAGCCAGTTCCTTGGACACTATGGTATGTCCTTACCATGAGGTGCGTTTGGAGGCCCGAGAATCTCAAAAGGGATGGAAGTATGTGAAATGTCCCATGCAACCGTGTTTGCTGTTTTGTGGTCAAGATCAAGGTCTGGAGTATATGAAAGCCGTGTATAGTCAACCTCATGTAGAAGTGTTGGACATGTGGGGTGGTTTACAATGCTTTTGCCGTGAACCCGCTACGCTTCAACAGAGTCATTCGACCCAGAACCCCGATCGGTTGTTTCTGACTTGTTCCAAGAAAACGTGTGGCTTCTTCCGATGGGCCGATCAACCCTTGGGTTCCAAGTACTGGACGTGGTTTCATGACAACCCTCCCAAAAAAGCCGATCAACAAGCTGAAGCACCCACCCGTGATGCTCAAGGATATCCCAAGAGGGGCTATGACATCCCTGGCCCGCCCCCTCGAGTCCAAAGGAAAGAGGACGTGGATCGACCCCTGACAGACTATGAGAAACAATTGTTACGAGAAATTCAAGAGCTCAAGAACCGTCAAGAAATGATGGTAGCCCCGGCACCACCACCCCCCAAGTACAGTGACAGTGTAGAGAACTGGCAGAAAGGTCTAGAGACCGTCAGTTAAGGCCGTCTAGGTCTCTTTTAAATGAGAGAACGAAAAAAAGTTTTTATCAATGTCACCATGGAGTCTGTATGTGATGCGTGGGAGTCTATCTTGTCCCTGGGGCAATGGCAATGTCATCAAACCCTTTGTCAAGTCTTATATGATCATCAACCCGGCACCCAAATCCCCATACCCCCTTGTCCCGAGGACACGCATCCTCTCCACCTCTTTGAAGAAACCCATGTGGACCACAACCTATATCGATGGGTGGTGTTTGTCTTATGGTTAAAAGCTCACCCAGAGGCATGGCGATGGTATCGAATCATTCAAAAGGCGCATCCCCACACGGTCCCCACCATATCGACCTTATGGGATGAATGCCAAAAAGTATGGCCCCTCGAAAGAGAACCCCACGCTGGAGTTCGTCGTCCTCATGGTTGAAGAAGAAAACCAAGGTTTCGTCAACGACGAAGAAGAAGGCCAATGTCTCGCAACAATGGTTGAAGCGTTACCATGATCCTGGTGCCCCGGGGAGTTTAGGTGGGGTGCAACGATTTGCTAAAGCCCAGGGTCTCCCTTTGAAAAAAGCCCAACAGGTGTTGGAACAGGATGTGGGTTACACCTTGCATAAACCCCGACGTCGTCGTTTTGCTACCTTACCCGTGATCGTAGGGGGGTTGGATGATCAATGGGCCGCGGATTTAGTGGAAGTACAACGTTTGGCCAAACATAATCGGGGTATACGCTACTTGTTGACCGTGGTGGATGTGTTGTCCAAGTACGCGTGGGTCGAACCGTTGAAAACCAAAACCGGGGTGGCCCTCGTGAAAGCCTTTGAGAAGATTGTGAGACAAGGAGGACGTCACCCGAATCGATTGCAAACGGATCGAGGGAAAGAATTTTATAATCGGACCTTTCAACGATGGGTCGACGAGCAAGATATCCATCATTTTTCGACCGAAGGGGATGCCAAAGCCAGTGTGGTGGAACGATTTAACCGCACCTTGAAAGAACGGTTATACCGTTATTTGACCGCGGCCAACACGTTGAAATTTGACGATGTCTTACCCGAGTTGGTGCAGGGGTATAATGCCACCCGTCATCGAAGTATTGGTATGCCCCCCGAAAACGTGACGTGGGACAACGAAGAAGCTGTGTGGAAACGATTGTATGCCAAACGATTGAAAGGCTACAAAAAACCCCAATTGAAGGTGGGGGATCATGTCCGTCTCAATACGATTCATCGTACCTTTGAAAAAGGGTATTTACCCGGTTGGACCGAAGAAGTGTTTGTAGTGTATCGTGTGATCCCTGGCCCTGTCCCCACGTATAAGATTCGCGAATGGAATGAGACCCCCGTCCAAGGTACGTTTTATGAAGAGGATTTACAAAAAGTCCATGTGTCCGAGGTGTTTCGGATTGAGAAGGTACTTAAGCGACAAAAAGGTCGTTGGTTGGTCAAGTGGAAAGGGTGGCCCGACAAGTACAATAGTTGGATTGCTCGTGGAGACGTGACATCCCTTCGACCCCGCAAACGACGACGACGCCGCTAAAAAACAATGACGTTGGTGCCCAACTCTTCGTTTTACGTGACGTTGATGAGTCATGCGAGTACCAAAGAGTTTCCTGGGAACAAGAGTCATCATTTCAGAAACCGATTGCCTAAACCCATCCGATTTGTGGGACGAGGATGGATGGTGGGTATGGTGAGTTTATCCTTACCCACCATTCCGGTGGTAGCGGAAGAAGGAGGCGTGGGTGATTCCCATCCTCTGTTGTACGTACGATGGCACGAACGGGTGTATGCCCAAGACGATCAAGGCAACGATCGATGGTGGCATCAACGTCGCGAACTCACTGTCTACGGGCGAGATATGAGAAAGGAATTGACCTCGTCGACGGGATCGCACTTTTTTCATCAATTGGTGTACCGTTACGAGCAAAGCCGTGCCAAACAAACCGAACCCAAAAACAAATGGGCCGAGGACAATGGCGTCAAATTATACCCGACGTTTGAATGGACCTCCGAAGGGGATTTGGTGTTGAATACCACCAAGGTGGATTACACACGACAAGTAGCACACGTGTCATGGGGGCGAACCTTGGCCCTGAGAATGGGATGGATTGAACAAGTGTCGACGGGTGTGTATCGATTGGGTCCGAATCTCTTGCAAGAATTTCATTCGGACTCCATTCCCACCCCGTCCGATATCCGCGATAGCAGCAACAACCCCATCTTTTGGAAAGTGGATGGGGATTATCTGAAATTGAGTATGACGTGTAATTGGCGGTTTGTGAATGTGAACCAGACCTTTCGTCCCTCGTTGGAATTTCCCTCGACGCGTCCTTTGCACGTGTATTGTGATGTAGGCACCAGCAGTATGGTAGGGGGTCGCATCACCGATCTCTTACGAGAAATCAAGTACCAGCCTCAAAACACCACCCACTTTGAACCTCGACATATTCAATATATCCCAGTACGCAACGAAGTGGTAGAAATCGTGGAAACCCAGATGGCCGAAACTAATGGGGATCTGGTGAAATTTGGTGAAGGGCGTGCCCTCCTGACCCTCCACTTTAAAAGGGAAGTGGTGGTGTGAAGAACAAAGACAACATGTCGTTCTACGTGACGTTACCCAGTCATGCCAACCGACGTGAATTTCCCAACAACCAAGCCAATTCCTTCAAGATTCGTTTACCTCAACCGTTACAGCTCACAGGGGGTGGATGGCAAGTGGGGTTGAGCGCCATTTCCTTACCGGACACGGGGGTCAACATTTTTAATCTGCTGCCATCGGATCAGTTCGTGTTTGGTACCTCTTGTTATCGAATGACGTCCTCCGCGGGACGTAAGGTCTTTAGCTTCAATATGAAAATGGACGATTTGAAACATGATGATTCCATTGTGGATGGCGTGACCTTCATGAAAGCCTTTTTTCATTGGGTGAGGCAACGTATGAACTATAGTTACATGGGCTACTATGGTGCACCGTATACGGAGCGGGGAAAGAAGACGTGTACGACCTTTGAGTGGGACGGCGAGGATTTGATCATGAACAATCGCAATATCATGCGGTACAAGTACGTGCTTCCATACAAAGACAACACGACGATGTTCGTCCCTCACTTTGCCATTCATCATCTCATGGCCGAAAAAATGGGATGGTTTAAAAAAAACGATGGAGGAAACTATGTGTTGGGACCCAACTTGAACATGGAATTCCGTGATGACAAGGTACCCAACAATAGTGACATTGAATTAAGAAATAGCAAGGACGACCCGGAGTATTATCAAGTGAGCGTGGATGGTGCTGGGACCACGTGGATTTGGTTGAGTTTCAGCGTGAATTGGCGTTTCACCAATTTGAATGTAGCGTTTCGTACGGTGGTGGGTGACCCTACACGAACGTTGCACGTGTACTCCGACGTGGCAGGCAGCAGTGTGGTGGGCAATCGCGTGACCGATTTGTTGCGTGAAATCCAGTACAAGCGACAAGGCAGAGGCACCATGTACTTTGAACCGTTGCACATTCATTACATGTCTCTTCGTAACGAAGTGGTGGAAATCATTCACGTTCAAGTGGCTGAAACCATTGGTAGAGGAGGAGACTTGGTCAAGTTTGGTGAAGGCCATACCATTGTCACGTTACACTTCAAAAAGACATAAAAAAGAGAGACGAGAAGGGATGTGAAAACAAACAAAGATGCCCAAGACAAGAGTGCGTCGAAGGAGAAGAAGAAGGCAACGAGGGGGTCTCTTGCCCCTGGCCGCCCTCATTCCAGCCTTGATCGCTGGAGGAAAAGCTGTGGCGTTGGGTGCCGCAAGTGGTGCCGCGAGTTACGGGGCTAAAAAAGGGTTGGAAGCCGCTTTTCGGAAAAAGCGACGATGACGGTATAAAAAGGGGGTCACGTGAAGCCCAGACAAAACGTTTATCCCTGGTGAAGAAGAAGGCACCATGCGTGGGGGAAGTTTGACACGATTTCGAACCGACGAGTGGTATGATCAACAAGGCAAAGGAGTGATGACGGATCTGATGCGTGGGGGGTTGCAAGGTCTTATAAGGACGCGAAATCCTTTAAAATTGCCTAGTAATATCAAGAGAGGCTTGGAAACGGGTTTGACACGCGGTGTTAAACGCAAAGCCGAACAAGTCCTTAAAAAGGAAATCACCAAACAAGCCAAGAAAGCGTTGAGTCATAAGAACGTGAAAGACGCCGTGCGTGTAGCCACTGCTTTATTTCCCAAACAAACCAAACGTGCACGTGATATTTTGGGAGTCTAATGGAACCCGTGCATTCACGACCTCGACGGATTCGTAGTAATCGAGGGTTGTCTCAATGGGGTGGACTGTATCCGTTTTGGAAACTCATGCCACGACGACAACGTGGTGGATGGTTAAGTCCCGAGGTGATGAGAGTCCCCGGGTTTGATTTGAGACAACGTTTAGCCCGACGACGACGACGCTATAAAAACCCCTCACGACGACGACGGGGTACCACTCGACGACGTTAAACATGCCTGACGTGAGTACGCAAACCGCCCCCGCTCACGAGCGTTCCGAAGGGACCGTCAACCCTGCCTTACGGATTTTCAAGGTGCCACCGACCGACATTAGCATCAATGCCTATCGCATGGTCACCATTCAACCCACCACCACGGGTATCAATCCCATGGAATTCATCATTCCAGGGTTGGACGATTTTGTGGATTTGGGACGCAGTTACTTTACCATGGAATTGAGTTTGAAAAAGGACGATAACGGGAACTTGGTGGCCGCGGAGAAATTGTGGCCCGTCAACAATTTGGCCCATTCCATCATCAAGCAAATTGACTTGCAGTTGAATGGCACGTTGATCAGCCCACAATCCGACACGTATCATTACAAAGCTTACCTGGAAACCTTGCTGAATTATGATCGAGAAGATGGCAAGACCGTGTTAGGACCCCAAGGATGGTACAATGAAGTGGATTTCCCACCCCAATGGACGGACAACAATACCAACAGTGCAGCACCACATAATGACTACCGGGATCTCCCCGCCCATCACAAAGCAGCCTTGGCCGCCATGGTAGCCGAAACCGCCAAGTATGCTGCAGGTGTCACCCACAGTCTAGTGTTTACCCCGCACTTGGAAGTGTTTCACACTGGCAAACTGTTGGTGCCAGGCATCGAAATCAAGATGAAATTTCATTTCAACAGCCCCAGCTTGTTTTTGAATGGAGTGGCTCTAGCTGGCCGATTACTAGAAGGTGATGTCAAACTACGGTTTCATCTCTGTCAACTGCGTTTGAATGACGCCATCTACCAGAGCATATCTGAAAAAAGACACAATGAAGGCCAAGTGGCGGCTTACCCGACCGTCCGCAGTGAAATCCGGACTTTCAGCATGCAAAACAACCTGGTCCGCTTTGATATCCCCAACCTGTTTCAAAACAGAATACCTGACCGATTGATTGTGGGATTACTGGACAGCCGTGCCTTCAATGGAGATGTGACCCGAGATCCGTTCTGTTTCCAGAAATTTGGTCTGACGTCCATTAAACAGATTGTCAGAGGAGAAGAATACCCTTATGAAACCCTCCAGTTAGTGCACAACAATGGCACCCGAGATAATCTAGGCTACTTCCGTTTTCTGCAAGCCAGTGGTGCTTGGTGTAAAAAGAAAGGCAACATGGTAGAACTGCTGGATTGGGGCCACAGGAAAAATTGTACCTTGTTCATGTTTGACAATGTGGCCAATGGATGTGCTGACAGTCAAAACCTCAACCCCAAGCAAACGGGAGATTTACAATTGGTGTTGGAATTTGGAGCTGCCCCCGGTGTCAATATAACCGTACTCGTGTATGGAGAATTTGAGAATTTGCTAGAGATTGACAGGAACGGAGCCGTGTTGTATAACATTTACCAGCACTAAAGATGGAACATGTGGCCTTGAATAATGTGCAGTTGGATTATTTAGCCCGAGACGACCCCCAATTGAACCCTGTCTTTTACGGGACGGTAGCCTGTGATCGTTTACCCAAGAGTCCTGTCAAGACCCAACCCCAAGGGTACATTGTGAATACCGACCCACACGATCAACCGGGACAACATTGGTTAGCGGTGTGGACTGATGGAAAGGTGTGTGAAGTTCTGGACAGTTATGCTTTGCCATTGGATACGTACGTGCAAGCTACCCCGTTACGAGATTGGATTGTCCAACATTGGAAGTATGTAGTGACCAATGGCAAGTCCCTCCAAGCCATTACAAGCAAGAGTTGTGGTGATTACGCCTTGTTGTACTTGAAAGCCAAAGCCCGTGGACGGACCTTGCAAGCGTTTTTAAATGAGTTTTCGGATCATGATTATGTTAGTAATGACCATCAAGCCGGTCAACGCCTTCAACAATTGATTGTAGGCCAAGAAGCCAGATGGTATCAACTCTGTTGTCAACCGTATCATCAATGTAATCATTAAATAAAATTTGTTGGAAAAAAGTGTTGTCGGAGTCGTAGCTCAGTGGGTAGAGCCTTTGGATCCCCCCTCGAATACATGAGGAGGGTCGTGCGTGGGTTCGAGTCCCACCGATTCCAATAAAAAGGTGCCTTTTTTTTAAAACTGGGTAGTTCGTCATCATCATGCAAACGGGGAAACCGTTTCGTTTTCATACGCCTTCCTCTATCTTGGTGGTGGGTCCTTCGGGATGTGGGAAAACCGCGTTTACGGAAAAACTCTTGGTAGACAACCCGGAGTTGTTTGACACCCCACCGACCCAAAGGCATTATTGTTATGGGGCCTGGCAAGATCGATTTCAAGGCATGCAAGATCAAGGGGTGGTGTTTCACGAAGGGATTCCCGATCATGAGGCCTTAGTGCAATGGTTTCCTGAAGGACAGGGGGTCCTGGTCTTGGATGATTTAATGGATGAAGGGAGTCACGATAAACGCGTGTTGGATTTATTCACCAAACATTCGCATCATCAAGGGGTGACGGTGCTCTACTTGTGCCAAGACATGTTTCCCGTGGGTCGCTATGCCAAAAGTATATCCCGCAATGCCCATTACATCGTGGCGTTCAAGAACCCCCGAGATCAATTAGGGGTACGCAATGTCATGCTTCAATCGTTTCCGACCACCTGGAAAGACACGTTGGAGACGTTTCATCAAGCCACGACACGACCGTATGGGTATTTGGTCTTGGATTTACATCCCGCCTCGTCCGATCAACAACGGGTGTTGAGTCACTTGTTAAAAGACGAAGGATGGACTCGCACCTATCAAAAACGACTATAAAGGGAGCCCCTTGGAACAGGTAAAAAAGAGAAAAGCAAACCATGGCCGATGATGACCGTCAACCTCCGCAATCGTACGATACCGTGTCCCCGGCGGGGGTGGGGGCGGCCAGCGGCAATGTCATGTCCCCAAGGGCCTGGCAAGATTTATTTTGGTCGGGAGACCAAGGCCTTCTCGACGCCGCCGAGGAGGAAATGGAAGCCGAGCCCCTCTATCGGTTTATGCAATCCATCCCCCCTGTCGGTGTAGATGGTGTGCCCCCTGTGCAGGCCTCTTCCCCAGCCGGGGTAGGAAGTCCAGGAAATCAACCATCTTCTGGTGCTCTAACCCCTGCGACTCCTCCAAGCGTACCCTTGGCAGCGGGTACTCGAACAGCAGCGGGTGCTCGAACAGCAGCGGGTGCTGGGGGTAATGGTAATGGGCGTGGTGGTGGACGTGGTGGACGTGGTGGTGGACGTGGTGGTGCTGGACGTGGACGTGGTGGTGGTGGTGCTGGTGGTGCTGGTGGTGGACGTGGTGCTGGTGGAGGTGGTGCTGGTGGTGCTGGTGGTGGTGGTGGTGGTGGTGGTGCTGGTGGTGCTGGTGGTGCTGGTGGTGCTGGTGGTGGTGGTGGTGGAGGTGGTGGCGGTGGTGGAGGAGGTGGAGGTGGTGGTGGTGGGGGTCGTCGTGGACGACGACCGAGACGAATACGAGGACGACGACGAAATACCCCCACTTCCCCTTTGACACCTGCCTCCAATCCAGCTACCCCTCGAGGATCTTGGACGTCTGGGAGTTCTGGCCGAGCCCCTCGTACCTTGCGTCAAGCAGATTTACAACGACGTTTACGGATGCTGTTACAAGATCAAGATCAGTTGGCCCAAGGACGTGAAATTGCTAATGTCACCATGACCAATAGCATTGTGACCAGTTATAAACAAGGAGGAGCACCGAGCGTACAAACCTCGTCGTCCCGTGTTTCGCCGTAAAGATGAAAACCGTCGTGTCGTTATTGAATGGATCGAAACAACATGGTCTTCCCTTCCCCCCAGAATTATTACAACGGATGGATTCCTTGTATGCCTTTTATCATCAACAATGGTGGTGTTATCGAAAAATGTTGAATCATTACAGGTGTATCAATGCCTTGTTCAATGGGTTGGCCTTACTCCTGATGGCTGCCGGTATGATTGCGGGCCCGCTATTGGAAAACAGTACGTTGGTAGCCTGTTTGGCGGCGGTGGGCACCGTGGTCAAAGGATGGAATGATTTTAAACAATACCGATTTAAAGTGACCATGAGTCGATTTGCGTTTACCACCTATGCCAAAGCCTTGACCGAATTGAAAACCCATGTGCGGGGTATTCCCTTGGAGGATCTGGAACGATTTTTAATCAAGATGCAAACCTTGGATGATACCATTGTGGATTTCACCCCTCCATTACCCAAACGATGTGTCCAAGATTACCATGGTCATTTTGTGTACCAACCCTTGGAAGGCCTGTGCTATGTAGATGGATGTCCTCGTCCCTTGAGACCCAAAGACTATTGGATCCATAAAAAGCCGCTCCCTCCCAGTCCTACACTCTTAGAACCATGGCCCCCCGAAGAAGAAGACGGACAAAAAGAAGAACCCAGCAAGGAGAAGGCATACCTTGGTTCGTCGACGTGAAAAAGGGGTATGAAGTCACAAGTGATTTGGTCAAAGCCTTGAAAAAACCACAAATGAGTGCTGCCCAAGGGAGAAAGATGGTATCGGGGTACAAACAACAATATCAAGCGTATAAAAGACGAGGGGGTACCAAAGGGTACAACAGTTGGTTGATCGACAAAGGCTATGCCAAAAAACCTAACAAGTGTTGTATCCAATGAAACGTCTTCGACGTCAACGCAGAAAAAGGAAACAACGAGGAGGGGCTTTAATGCGTCGCAAACCCCGTTTGGTGGATAAAATTGCCCATGGCATGAGTATGTTTCTATCAGGTCCAGCGCCTGGGTTTGGACTGGCTTTAGGCAAATTAGGCGGTCAAGCCTTGAAAGGCATTACCGATAATGTACAACATTACCGACGACAACGAGGTGGGGGTTGGTGGTCCGATTTCAAACGCAATACCCGTCAAGGTTATAAAGAGTCGCGAGACCTCATCAAACAAGACAAAGCCCTTCAACGGCTATTGACGGGTCGACCATGGTGAGGAGGAGAAGACGACGCCGTCGTCAACGAGGAGGTTTTTTAAATCTATTGGTCCCCGCCATGGTAGGATTGGGGAAAGCCGCGGCCTTGGAAACGGATAAACGTATAAAACGCACGATTCAAAAAGCCAATCAACGGTATCGTCGTCGTCACCGATAAAGGATGCAACGTCTTCGACGTCAATTCCCGTTTTTACGGTCCATGTTACAAGAAGCCAATGGTTCCAAACGTCAAGAGTTGTTACAACATGCCAATGCCGATCAAATCAATGCTGTGAGTGAACTGGTGTTGAACTTTTTAAAAAACAAGATTCCTGTGACCCCACCCATGCTGGCTAAACTTCAACCCTATAAAAAGGTACTCCGTGATTTGGGACGTCGTCGACATTCCGTCAAAAAACGTCGTCAGTGGTTAGTCCAACAAAAAGGAAGCGGATTGTTTCAAGGACTTCACGAGGTGTTATGTCAATGTGTTCGTTAACCCTCCCTACGTGGATGACTCTATTACAAGAGGCCAATCGGGCCACCGACCAGTGGAAAGACGAGTGTCATTATTGGAAGCATAAATATCACCTGTTGTATCGAGAGTACCAACACATCTTGAGGGCCCGTCTTTGTAAGAGTTGCCGTGACCAGGAAGACGGGGAACTTTGCTCCGAGTGTAGTCAACGAACATGGACGAGGTCTACATGATTCCCCAAAAGGACTTGGAACAACTCATTCAATATTACAAAGGAGAACTCACCGAAAATGCCTTGTTGAACAATTTCCTGGCGGGGTGGGGGTTGGTGCCCCGGGTGCCCCGGGTGGTCCACCGGGTGAAGAAGAAGAAGAAGCCGGGGATTTGGTGACGGGACCTGTGGAACAATGGTTGAAGCGCATGATAAAAGGAGGTCCGTCGGCTCCCAAACCCACCATTACCCCTGCTACCAGGGAAGGCGCGAGAGAACCGAGACCTTCTACCAGTCGAGCAGAAGAGAGACCTTCTACCAGTCGAGGGGATAGCCGATCGCGTTTAGAAGTCATTCGAGAACAGCGCAAGGCTTTGGAAAAAAAGTTAGCCGAAAGTGGTAAAGGCAAAGGCAAAGGCAAAGGCAAAGGCAAAGGCGTCTCCCGGGAAGTGCAACGATTGAAACCCTTACCCGGTTGGGAAGATTGGACCAAAACCAAACAACCCCGACGGAGACGTTTGCAATACGACAGTGAATAAAACATGCCCGCTAAGAGGAGGAGGAGGAGGGGTATTAAACGCCGCCAACGAGGAGGGGCCTTGGATGTCCAAAAATGGATTGCGAAAACGGGGAAGGAATTTCATTGGCCCGGGTATCAGTACATGGGCCCTGGCACCCATTTGGCTAAACGTCTGAAACGGGGGGATCCCGGCATCAATCGCTTGGACCAAATTGCTAAGCAACACGACATTGATTACAGCCGTGCTAAGAATTTGCAAGATAAATGGAAAGCCGATACCAAGATGATCCAAGCCATTGATCGATTACCCGGCAAGAAAAACAAGACGGAACGGGTGGTCAAGAAAATCATGCAAGCCAAGAAACGTTTAAAATTGTAACCATTTAATTAACATGTTGAGTCAAAAAATGTTACATTGTTATTCTGCAGTTCGGTAGTCTCAAGCAGGATTGGCGAGACAAAACCCATTGTGATGCCAGATAAAATAAAAACAATGTCACTTGTGTCATTTTGATTGATGAGTTGTCAAGTTCATTTGTTCTCTCACAAATACTGACACGGATGTTCTGCCAGAGACGAGGGGGGTTAAGACATGAAATCAAACAATAAATCCACCCCCTCGTCGGATGACATGTCATGAACGAGGTCTTCAGGGGGCAACAATGCCTCCAGATCAAACTCCTCGACATCGTTTATGACCTGCTGCCAATCCTCGGGTGACATGTCTTTCAATAACTCCTGCAAATACGAAACATTCTCCCAATCAGGGGAGTCCGCAACTTGCACGCCCCCCGAATCCAAATCAAACACAGTATGAGAGTCCGTGGGCGGTCCGTTTGTATCGCCCCCCGAATCCAAATCAAACACAGTATGAGAGTCCGTGGGCGGTCCGTTTGTATCCACAGATTCCTGCGTCACAGGAACGGATTTCAAATAATCCGTCAGGGGGATGGTTAATGTCAAAGGTCCTAAAGCCTCCATTTTCTCTCGAGTTCTCTTTTTCTCCACCAGGCGGGCTCGAGTGCTCTTTTTCTCCACCAGGCGGGCTCGACGACACCTCTCTTTCTCCATCAACACCTCTCGATGGGTCTCCCGATATTGCTTTTCATACTCTAGGCGGTGTTCCAGATTCTTTTCCCGGTAGCGTTTTTGGGCCTCCGCCAGCTGGGCTCGATTCCTTTCCCGGTAGCGCCTTTGCTTCTCCAACAGCTTGGTTCGATTCCTTTCCCGGTAACGCTTAGCAGTCTCAGCCACGCGCTCTGGATACCTTGCCTTGTAGCGCTGGCGGGCCGTCGCCAGCTGTTTACGACGTTTGTCCCGGTAACACTGGCCGGACACCGCGATGAACTCTCGATTGTTTTCTCGGTACTTTTTTTTGGAGGCGACCAGTTTCTCTCGGTGTTCGGCCCGGTACCGTGCACATTTGGCCATGTTGCGTGCTCGTTTAGCCCTGAGGACTGCCCGTTCGTACTCGTCGTCGTCGTCGTCGTCGTCGTCGTCGTGGGGGTCATAGTCGGAGTCGTCGTCGTCGTCGTTGTCGTGGGGGTCATAGTCGGTGTCGTTGGTGGAGTCGTCGTCGTGGGGGTCATAGTCGTTGGTGGAGTCATCGTCGTCGTCGTCGTCGCTTTGATGGTGGCTGACTGGGGGTCTGTGACGGCGGCTGTGGAACTGTCTTACGCGGGACATCGGGAGAGGGTGGCGGTGCTCGGGGAGGTGTGGCTGGCCGCTTAAATTGGTGGTGCCAGTTGGTCCAGCAATAATCCAGCCCCTCGATGTACCAGTCACAGGTCATGTGAGGGTAACAATATTGATGCAAACGAACAGCCTCTTCTGCTCGGCGTTTCTGCGCCTCGACTTTCTCCGGTTCCAGTTGCTTTAACCTTTCTGCAAACTCCGCAAAGCTTTCCTCCTCCTCTTCCAACTCCCTCTTCACTCTCTCCAAGATCTCTTCGACTTCCAAATCGACTTCAAAGTGTTCAAAGGCTTCCAATAGCTTCTCATGGCCAGCGTCCATTTTGAGATGACTCACCTCGAGGGTCGATCTGTTTTATAGTCTCTCATTCGTTCCCGTCATGCACCATGGACCCTAACTAGAGAGGGGGGAGGGGGGTCCCCCCACCTCGTCCCACCCCTCCCTAGGGCACCCCCTCTCAGGGGGCACCGTGTTTAGTGATTGGCTCCTTCCCCTCCCACGTGACATTTTGGTTCTCTATAAAAACAGAGCCCTGATCTCCAGTGACTTCATCTGATCATGTCCTCTCAAGAAGACGATGTGGCGGGGCCAAGTGGCCTCGCCCACCATGAGGTTTTAGCCATGCTCGGTTTGGACATCTCTGATTCGGACGATGACACCAATTCCTGTATGGGGCCTTTGATTTGCACCGAAAACATGGCGGACAGTGACGACGACATTTGTGAAGAGGCCTTGAACCAATGGGAACAAAGTGGGGGTGGATTGGATCCCTCTGAACACGTTACCTTCGACTTTGAACTCGAACCTTTTGTGAATCGGAAGAGTGATCGCATGGGGGTACAAGAACGTCATTTCAAGACCCAGTTACGACAAAGGGGGAACTTGCTTCCAGGTCAAAATATAACCCAAGCTCTGCAAGATGGATTACGTCGAGCCGTTGATCAAGTGTTAACCACCACCCCCGACCTCCACGATCAAGATCGACTCTACTTTACCATAGCATCCGATCGCTTGCACAATAATTTTCAGGGGTGGGGATTACGTGCAGGTGAATGGCGTCGAGACACAGAACGGGTGGAAGCGCTGTTCCAACGTTTAGCCCAAGCCCTCAACAGCAACGAACAATTTGAAATGGATGATTCCTTTCAAGTCTCCATCACTCAAGTTCATCATGCGCCTCAAGGTACCGGCAGACCCCGTCGTGGGAAACCCGGCCATCCTACCATGACCATGTTGACAACCAACAAAAAATCGGTCATCCACATCCAAAATAATGATGAGCTCTGTTGTGCCAGAGCCCTCGTGGTCGCCAAAGCTCGCGTGGACCAGCACCCGAAATTGGCATCCATTCGCCAGGGGTACGGTCCGCTGCAGAGACGTCTCGCTCTGGACCTCCAGAATGAAGCCCAGGTACCCTTGGGTCCTTGCAGCTATGATGCCTTGACCCAATTCAGTCAAGCCCCCTCCCTCACCGGTTACCAGATCCTGTTGGTCGATGCGCAGCGATCGTTTCACATCACGACGTTTGGACCCCTTTCTGACAAACAACTGATCCTGTTGCACAACCAAGACCATTATGATGTCATCACCAAATTGCCGGGATTTTTTGGATCCAGTTATGTGTGTGCGGATTGTTGGAAACCCTATGACCATGAGGAAAAGCATCGATGCACCAAGACCAAGGTGTGTGGAGCCTGTCGACAGAAAGATTGTCCAGACTTTCAATATGCTTACCCCCGACACCTGAAAGCCACTCAACGTTGCGACTCGTGTCATCGGGACTTTTTTGGACCCGCGTGTTTCGAAGCCCATTCCAGCAAGACCCATGCGGGCAAACCCGTCACGGGCCTCCAGACCTCCGTGTGCTCTCAACGACACCGATGCCGTGACTGTTATCAACAAAATGTGGGCTTGTCCCGCATTCAACGTCACCTTTGTTGGCACGTGGATTGCCCTTCTTGTCATCAGTACGTGCACGCTGACGACCACCGTTGTTTTATACAAAGAGCCCCCAAACCTCAAAACCAAAAGAAGAGAAAGAGGACCCGTCAAAAAGGTCCTGGCGCCAAACGAGGTGCCGCCGCCGCCGCGGAACCCCATGCCTCCTCCTCCGAGGACGAGGACGAGCAAGACCTGCCACCCTTACACGTCTTCTTTGATATCGAAGCCATGCAACCCCACGGAAAACACATTGCCAATCTCGTCGTGGCCGAAACCGAAGACAACGATGAACCCAAGCCTTTCCCAGGTCCCACCTGTATCCGTGACTTTCTGGAATGGCTGGATACCTTGACTCTTCACGATACCCGTCAAGTCAACGTCATCGCTCATAATTTTCAAGGGTACGATGGGTACTTTATCATCCAAGAATACTATAGTGAAAACCGCATCGTCCAACAACTCCGCAACGGATGTAAACTCTTACAGATCAAACATGACCGCATCCGCTTCATCGATTCCATGAGTTTCTTCCAGATGCCCCTCTCCGCGTTTCCCAAAACCTTTGGTTTGACAGAACTCTGCAAAGGCTATTTCCCCCACAAGTTCAACATACCTAAGCATCAAAACTACGTGGACATCCTCCCCTCACGCGATTACTACATGCCTGAGAGCATGACACTCGAAGGAAGACAAGCCTTTGAAACCTGGCATCAACAACAACGCGACCAGGGTGTGGTGTTTCATTTTCAACAAGAGTTATTGGCCTATTGCAGTTCCGATGTACGACTCCTCAAACAAGGATGTCTGACTTTCAAACGCATGTTTGAAGACTTAACAGGCTTCAATCCCTTCGATCACGTCACCATTGCCTCCGCTTGTAATCGAGATTTACGTATGAACCGGATGATCCCCAACAGTATTGCCAGCGAACCCGCCGGTCATAAGGGATGGAGAAATAACATCAACCAGTCCATCCCAGCCCTTCAATGGTTAACCTGGTGCGATCACCAACTACGTCAACGGGCCCTCCAAGATCTCAACCCCAACGATCTACTGGCCAGTGCCAATCCAAAGCCTCAGTACATCCAACATGTCCGAAATGAAGGCGAGTATAAGATCCCCGGGACCAACATCCATGTGGATGGTTATTGCCCCGACACCCACACCGTCTACGAATTTCAAGGCTGTTTCACCCACGGATGCCCTACCTGTTATCCCCATCGCTACGAAAAACATCCCCGCAACTATGATCGAACCATGCAGGACCTCTATGACGTCACCCAAAACAAAGTCCAAAAGCTTACCGACCAAGGGTACAACGTCATTCAAATGTGGGGATGTCAATGGGACCACCTCCGAGACACCCACCCAGAGATCGACTCCTTCGTCCGGGAACTCAACTTTATCCAACCTCTTGAACCTCGGGATGCTTTCTGTGGAGGTCGTACCAATGCCATTAAACTCTACCATCATATTACCCCTGGCCAAAAAATTCACTACATTGATGTCACCTCCTTGTACCCGTGGGTCAACAAGAAGTCTGTGTACCCCAAAGGGCATCCCACCATCTATTCTCAACCAGGTCACACTGACATACACCAGTACTTTGGTCTCATTCAATGCAAAATCCTGCCTCCCCGTGAATTGTACCATCCCGTGCTGCCTTACCGTCATGACAACAAACTGCTCTTTCCCCTCTGTGCCCGTTGTGTGGAAGAAGAAATGGACAAACCTCTTTTGGACAGATCTTATCATTGCCCTCACACCGACGAACAACGAGCCCTCACCAGTACCTGGTGCACCCCAGAACTGTATAAAGCCGTGGAGCTCGGGTACCAAGTCCAATACATCTACGAAGCCTGGCATTTTGAAGAGACCTGTGAGGGCCTCTTCGCCGATTATGTTAACACCTGGTTGAAAATTAAACAAGAAGCTAGTGGGTGGCCTAAGGATGCCACGACAGAAGAAGAAAAGCAACGTTACATCGAAGAGTACTTCGAGCATGAAGGCATCCAATTAGAATACAACAACATCCAAAAGAACCCGGGCCTGCGTACCCTAGCTAAGCTCATGCTCAATTCCATGTGGGGTAAGTTTGGACAACGCCTCAACAAAACCCAAATTCAAGCCTTCGATGACCCTCATGCCTTCCACCAGTTTTTGGATAGCGATGCCTTAGACGTACGTCACGTTGCAGTTATCAATGAACAAACTGTTGAGATCCACTACCAAAAACAAAAAGAGGACATCCGCGGCTCACCCAACCTCAACATTTTTGTGGCCTGCTTCACTACCTGCCACGCCCGCCTTAAATTGTATGACGCCCTGGAACGCTTAGGGGAAAAAGTCCTCTACTTTGACACCGACTCCGTCATCTACCTGGAGGAAACACCCACTCAATTCCAACCTGTCTTGGGTTCCTATCTTGGGGACTTCGACTCCGAATTAGATGATAAAGAATACATTCAAGAATTTGTCAGTGGAGGACCCAAGAACTATGGGTATACTACGAATAAAGGAAAAGTGGAATGCAAGGTCAGAGGCTTCCGACTCAACAGCGAAGGACACACCCAGCTCAATTATGACGTCATGCGTCAAAATGTCAAAGAGGAAATCCAGAAACCCCTTCCCAAACCAAGGGAAATCCAGGTCATCAACTCCCATCAAATTGTTCGCAACCCAACAAACTACACCTTGCTCACTGAACCCCAACATAAATGGTACAAGTTGGTCTATGACAAACGAGTCATTGATCACAACACCTTCAAGACCTACCCCTATGGCTACCAGTGAAAACCCCAACAAGATCATCGATTGTGATCACTGTGATCGAGAACATTTGACGCCACCACCACCACCCCCCATTCTACAGTTCCTTTGCCGTACCTTTGAACAGAAATCCTCGACGTCAATTACAACAATGGATCCGTGACAACAACCAATGGCGAAGAATAACTCGATGTCAAAAACAATGGTGGGGACCCTCTATTGAACATTAAGGAACTCAAAGGAATACCACAGTTATTGTAAAACAAATCAATAAAATGTGATTTATTCATTTTATCTTGTTTTCCGGTCACCCCCGTTCCCCAAATTGGACTTTGGACTTTGAGCCCACGTTTTCTCAGCGGGTTTACTTCCCCTTGAGCCCACGATCCCTTTTTCCAACTGGTCAGCGGTTTCCCATTCCAAATCACGTGACTTCCGGTTCCCATGAGCCCACGATCCCTTTTTTCCCACTGGTCAGCGGTTTCCCATTCAAAACCATGTGACTTCCGGTTCCAGGCACTTCCGGTTCCTGTGACGTCATTGATTTGCTCTCGACCAATCAGAAGCCAGGAAATCTGCCAAACGAGCGTCCCTTACTACTGATCTGTAAATCAATAGAAGTTTCTAGAAAGCCAGAAATCACTTTGTTCCAAAAAAAACAAAAAACAAAAACAAAACAAAACAAAACAAAACAAAACAAAAATGAAATAAAAAAATATTCATTTTTTTTGTTACCTCGCAGCCCCTTCGCCATCCGCTTCATGTCCCTCTAGCATTAGATCAATCGGGTCTTTCTTGATGTGCTTGTTTAATGCATCCCGAAACTTCTTTTCCTTTCCCGATTGTATATACTTTTCCAGCCCTTCAAGGATCTTGTATTCATATTTTTTAAACGGCGGCCATAAAATATACCTCTTTTTCTTTACCATCAGCCCAAACGGTTTTGCTGCTACGGTGCTGCTATGAGTTAGCGGGTAATACCCACTCCCAAAATTCTCTTCAGCAAAATTCCGAAGCAAACTTTCCATCACCTGGTTAAAAGAGCAAGCGCGTGACCACTTCAGTAATTCACATATACCTCAAGCTTTCGCGAAATGAAATATTCAATCAGAATTCTACAGTCAATCATGAATGCATCTAAAACAGTATTCATCTAAAACAGAATGCATCTAAAACAGTATTCTTGTTTTTCACTTTGCCATGTTCCTACCAATAGCGTAGCTCCACCACTCACTATATAAACCAAGTGCAACCCACAATTCCTTGATTCGCTCTGACGAAGGGCTAACGCTCGAAGCGTCAGCTTTCAATCTCTTTACGGTGGCCAATTTACCTTATCAACCAAGTTGATAAATCCAAATTTGTATTTCACGTCCCCACCGATGCAGCACCACAGTTTCTTTAGAAACTATTTAACCCTCTTGCTTGTTTGTTTAAAACAGTATATGGTCGACATAGCGGCAAAACGAGTGCGCATGATCGGCTGTTTTGGCGGACTTCCGGTCATTTTCTTGTTTCCGATTATGATCAGAATGCTATCAATTTCTTTCCCAGAGTCTCAGGCTTCTTGGTCAGCGGGCGGTCGTTGGGAGAGACTCTGGGGTAATGAAAAAATGTGATTTTTTGATTGGCTGTTCAAGGTAACAAAACTAAGAACCCGTTAATCGATGTTAACCTCAGGATTTCTGCGGTAAAACTTCCATAACCTCAGAGCCTCTCCCGACGACCGCCCGCTGACCAAGTAGCCTGGCCACGAGGACTCTGGGGACGAGATTGGAATGCTATGAAAACAGCGAAAGCTCCAGTTTTGTGCAGTCTGTAAGCAGAAAGCAAGAGCCAGCGAGGTGAAGTTGGTTTTGTTGAAATGGTTTTAAATATTGTTGTACTTGCACACTTGCATAAAATGGTTTGGTGCTTGCAACAACACAGGCAGCCCAAATTGACAGTGTGTATACTAGAAGATTGCAACAGAGAAATAATATTTATATATTTTATATTGTTAATTTCTCCATAGTGGCCTTTCCCTTTTTTCTCATCACGGCAGTAAATTACTTTAACAGCTTATGTTCTATGTTTTTTCTTTCCTTTTTGTCTTGTAATTAATTAAGGTCTAGTTTTGCTGTTTTGTTTGTTTGTACAGCAACTGTAAGTAAATAATGTTGATGTTGTAATGTAAAATGTAAGCATGTACTATAAAAAATTATCAAGAAAAAAGAAGATTTTATTCACAAGACACACAAAGTGCCTGGCATTCAACCTGTTTAGCTTTCTCAAAACTGCACCTGACTGCCGGGCCGGTAGACATGGCAGACATGGTAATCTAGAGTAAATGCCCGGCACTCTGGCTTTCGAAAATTATTCAGGTTTGAGATAGAGACGACCCTATTATCAAGGACTTCCTAACTTTGTATGGTAGTGGTTGGTGCTTCGAAACTATCGTGGTTTTTTTTAGCAACATTTTTGGCAGGGTAACAACTCTACAGCTTCCGTGACATGACACTATGGTGTCAGAGGGTCAGAGATAGCTAATTTTAAAGCATGCACAAGCTCGGACAATCCGCCAGCGGTAATACCAAATTGATCTTTTGAAACACTTGGTAATTCTCAACAAGCTTCGAATACTCCCAGGGCGCTTGAATGAGAAATTCCGCCCAAATTTTGTTCGTTTGTCACGGCTGGTGGGCCTAGTCAGAAATAATTGTGTTGCAAACATCGTAATTTTCTATACCGCACAAGCTCGGAAAACTCGTCAACCACAGAATCAATATACTTTTCTGACTCGCTTGGCAACTTTAAACAAATATCGAGGCAAGAACGTCATGCTAGCCCACATATAAGGCACTTATGTGAAGGTAAGTGAGTACAAGTGAAGGGAAGTGAGTACAAATGAAGGAAAGTGAGTACAAATGAAGGAAAGTGTGTATTAGTGGAGGTAGGTGCGTTAATCAGTTGGTGTATATGATATAGGATTGTAATGTTATTAGTGCCTTATATGTGGGCTAGCATGACGTTCTTGCCCAATATGTGGGCTACCATGACGTTCTGGTCAATATCGAATACTATCAGAACGTTAAAATAAGCCTTTCCGTCGAAATACTTCGAAAAATTTTGGACTGCCGGGTATTCGGCCTTGAAACATCCGTACCCGGCTGCCGGGTATCTGGGCACTGCTATTTTTAAATTGCCGCCTCTTGAATCCTGTCTCTCCGCTCGCGCCCGCCCACGAAAATGGCGCGAACGAGTTAGCGCACGTGCACTCATTTTGCCACTCATTTTGTCAGCTCTTTAAGGTCAGCCCCACGTCGAAAGTCTCTGTTGCAACTGAAAACCGCTGAAATTAATTCGTATACTTAAGTAGGTTCATCTACCAATCAGAATTCTAGAATTCTAGAGTAGCCTGTCTCTTGCCTTGAGTGCTTGAAAGCTACTCAACAATGCTTTGTCTCAGTAACAGGTGCTATCTTTTTCTTCATTTAGGTCTTCTGGTCATTTCCACATCGATCATTTCGAAAAAAATTAAGAACGTTCATTTTTGGCTCAGCCTCACCTAAAAAAATTAACGTTCTTCTTAAAAACGAAGAAAAAAAGTGCTCATAGCGTGAGTTAAGGTCGAAAATCGGCCGATCAACGACGTAAAACACTGGAAAACTCAAGTAGCGTGACGACTATGACGCAATGAGTGTGATTTTGTTTCGTGGAAGTTTCTTTCTCCCCATTACAGAAGGAATCGTTGTTCTTTTAATCAAGTCAGTTCTTAATCCCAACTCGATATAACAATTGTAACAGTTACAATGTTTAATAGGCTGTTGGGGCTTTTAACTCAATACAGTTGCTTTTGGTATAAAAAGTTCTTTGCACTGAGCTATTTCGATGTTATTTCCGCTTAGAACGCCGCTGCGACGCATAGAACAATAAACAAGAAGTCAGACATACCTCAAATTGATGCTTTAGTTGTTTACCTTTCCTCTCCTCGGTGCAGGCAGGCTAATAGTAACATAAAGTAAATCAACAAAAAAAAAATCATCATTGTTAGAATGACAATTAGCTGGTGAATTTAGAGAGCAAATCAACTATGGTATGTCCTCGGTTCAGTGGAATTGCATGTTGTTCAAAGCGCTTTTAAAACAACATAATGACCACAAATTTATTACACACTGACTTCTGCAAATCATTCCCGAAATGCTAAGAAAAGCATGCATTCGCTCCACCCAGGATCTTTTAACTTACCAACAGCGGATGTTATATTCGACGGGAAAAAGGACGTTTCTCTGAACATAGCAGTTTCAGCGTTAAATGACATTCCAAGAATACAGTCCTTTGTTGTATCTAGAGGGTGCTGGATGAATTACCTTGGCCTGATTTCTTTTGTTTTCGCGGACGTAAACAGCTTGCGGAATCAGGCATCATTGTCTCCATGGAGATGCTGGAGCTCGTCAAACAGTTTATTCTTACTCGTTCTCGTTTACCAGAAGCTGACTACAAAATAAACTTGACACAAGTCGGTTATGTAGTCGAGTTTCGATGAGGGGAGCGAGGAATTAAGATCCGAAAAATTATTATTGGAAGGAACTTGTAGACAAACTAACTACATAATGGCCTAACGGTAAATTTGAATAATTCAACACACCAAAATGTGTACCTTTACATGCCTGATTTACTTTGAGTCATTTTTAACCGACGAAGTCGAGTTAGAGCAGTCGTGTCAAGAGGGTCGACTGGTTTGGTCGGTCAAAATACGTCGTGTAAGGCTCACAAGGTATGTATTTCGCTATGGCCCACGGGATGGGATGACGTATTCTGCAGTTAAGCCCATCGATTAGTACACACACGCACGCACGATAGGACAAGGGTCCACATAAAAAGTATCGTAGGTATAGAAGGAAACTTCCGCCGAGCAGTGTTGGTTTTGACCGGACTGAAATATCTGCCATGACGGGCTTTGATCGCTTCAGGATTTGTTATGCAAATTAGCTGAGGGGGGATTCAATCCCCCCTCAGTTAATATTAACAGTAGCTTAACGCCATGATTTGTCACCTTAAGAATTCATAAGAATGAAACGAGGTGTTAGCTTCTTGCTGCAAAATATGACGATGTTGACAGATAACTACAATTTATTGAGACCTGTTGGCAAACAGAGAAGAGAAAAATAAAAGGAAAATAAAGCGCGCAATATAATCTTCTATCGGGCCCAATTTTAGCAGCGTTCTTTGTATTTCCTCTTATTTGGTCGTCCACTAAAAACTTTTCTTGCTCTGCGGTTACCGCGGACCCGTTTAACCGAACGGAAATAGCGTCTGGCCGCAGGTCACGCGTAATTTTTCGCATAAGATCGAGAAATTTGTTCGCTTTTAACATCCTTTGCCAGGGACTTCAGTTTGCCCTACAACGTGAAAGCCGGCGTGGATCAAGTGTTCGCAAGAAATTTCTTGGCTTGGTTTCGTTGAATTTCTTTTGTCTGTCCCTTTGTATGACTAATGAAAACAAGATCGCAGTGAAATTTTAACCTGATTGCAGCTTATTTTTTGTCAAGTAACTAAACTGATTTCTCCTAAAAAAACAAACAAACAAAGAGAGTAGTTACTTTGAGGGCACAGGCGGGACAAGTACCCCGGCTTTTGTCGCTTGCATAAGACATAAGCCAAAGAGGAAGCCTGCTTGCGAGATAAATTTCACCGCAATCTCTGCTACTGTTTATTCGACCTTGTTGACGTGATTGGACATCGAAGGCCATCGGGGCATCGCTTCTCTGGATCCTGGGCATACATCAAAGTAGCATTAACCTGGGCATTGAGTATTTCCGCTGCTTTACGTGGTTCTCGATGTGTTCTGTGTAAATTTCCCTGGACCACCAGCGTGAATGATCCCGAGATATTAATACTGGTTCAAGCCGGCGCGCGTTGGGTGAGATGTGTACATCAGCTGGGTTTATATTTCACGCCGGGTGACCCTTTATAAAACAAAGTTTCCGCAAGAGCGGAGTTATCAAGACGGCGCCTTAACCGTAACGTCAGAGGAAGAATGAAAGTCTTCCATAACACCTTTGCGTAACCTAACCTTTGCCGTAACGCTAACTATTATTGACATTCTAGCGTCTCCGATAAAAAGGGGGTTGCTTGTTGATTCTGGTTAGGTTCGGCTCATGTACACATTACGAGCAATCTCTGTTTTTGCTTAGGGACAGTCGACCAATTTAAAGAGAACGCGAGCCAGCGCGAAAATCGCCCGCTGCGTAGAATCGTGACGAGCGCGCGATTGATTCCCGTGCGTATTTATATGCTGCGAAAGCAAAATTAGCCGTACAGAGCAGATTAATTTTAGCCGTACCCTTGGGTATGTGCTTTGTAAAAGTGCACAGAGCAGATTAACGCAAAGGCAAAATTAACCCTACCCTTGGGTATGTGCTACCTAAAAGGGCACAGAGCAGATCAACGCAAAGGCAAAATTAACCGTACCCTTGGGTATGTGCTACCTAAAAAGGCACAGAGCGGATTAACGCAAAGGCAAATTTACTTGTGTCCTTGGGTATGTGCTACCTAAAAGGGTACAGAGCAGATTAATGCGAAGGCAAAATTAACTGAACCCTTGGGTATGTGCTACCTAAAAGGGAACAGAGCAGATTAACGCGAAGGCAAAATTATTTGTGTCCTTGGGTATGTGCTACCTAAAAGGACACGGGGCAGATTAACGCAAAGGCAAATTTACTTGTGTCCTTGGGTATATGCTACCTAAAAGGGCACAGAGCAGATTAATGCGAAGTAAAAATTAACTGAACCCTTGGGTATGTGCTACCTAAAAGGGCACAGAGCAGATTAATGCGAAGGCAAAATTACTTGTGTCCTTGGGTATGTGCTACCTAAAAGGACACGGGGCAGATTAACGCAAAGGCAAATTTACTTGTGTCCTTGGGTATATGCTACCTAAAAGGGCACAGAGCAGATTAATGCGAAGTAAAAATTAACTGAACCCTTGGGTATGTGCTACCTAAAAGGGCACAGAGCAGATTAATGCGAAGGCAAAATTACTTGTGTCCTTGGGTATGTGCTACCTAAAAGGGCACGGGGCAGATTAATGCGAAGGAAAAATTAACTGAACCCTTGGGTATGTGCTACCTAAACTGAAGGGCACAGAACAGATTAATGCGAAGGAAAAATTAACTGAACCCCTGGGTATGTGCTACCTAAAAGGGCATAGGGCAGATTAATGCGAAGGCAAAATTACTTGTGTCCTTGGGTATGTGCTACCTAAAAGGGCACAGAGCAGATTAATGCGAAGGCAAAATTACCTTTATCTATGTGTATATGCTTCCTAAAAGGGCAGTGATTCGACTCGAAGTTTTTCCCGCCAAAACTACACGGTGAGTCACAGTCCAAAGCAATTCCTTTTACCGCTTCCACAACAGGGCCAAATTTTGAGGAGCGAGCCAACCCGTCTTTCGCACACTCTCGCTGCCGAGGCAATCTAGCATAAAGCTCAAACGACGACACAACAAAACTATGGCGTGGTTGTCTGTTGAAGTCACAACCTCGCTTGGCGGGCTTCCGATGTATTGATGCTACAGTGTATTTCGTCAGGAAAGTGGTGAAAATTTCGCTCTTAGCAAATTCATCTTAAGCCTTAAGCCGTACGCAAGTTTAGTGACTACATACCAGTGCTTTCCTGGGTCCCGATTATAGCCAGTAACTCTGGAAACATGCGGAAAGCTACCAAGGATACTCGGACGACGCGCGATCGACGCCATAGCTCTATTTTATCGAGCTTACCAGTGACACAGTAAACTCATTGTCCTCTGTAGATTGTTATTTCCGCTCAAGTAGAACATTAATGATTTTGTAGCCTTTTAACTTATTAGTCTTCAACACCAATCAGATCTACGAATTGAGTCTCTTCCTGTGTGAAAGCCTTTTATATGTTGTACATTGAAGTATGGTACATGGTAGACAATTGATTGTGGCCGGGAGGGATAATTGATGAGAGAACGTCATCAAACAGATCAAACTCAGGTCAAACTGATCGGCGAGCCCGGTTTACGAATACATTATTAGTGTTTGGTGTACACCGGGTGTACAAAACGTCGAATTTCAATTTCACATGAAAGTTGAAATGCATCGCAAAATAAGACCTTGTCACAAACAGAAATGTATGCCAGGTTCTATTTGACTTGTCTCCGTACTAAATACAGTACTCTGTTTCCCAATGTATAGTCATTTGAAAACTATAAATAATGCGTACATCAAGGCATAGATTTTGTCGTTCGTTATGTAGACCGTCAATCAAAACGGACAAGTTTTGGTTTCAAAATACAGTGGAATTCCGATTTTTCGAACCTCCAAGGGAAATGGAACTTGGTTCGAAAAATCGGGGGTTCGAAAAATCGAAGGTGACATCAAATCATACCTGTTTTACCGTGGAATTGTTTTATAAGATCCAAGAAGGCAGACAACAATGGTATATCACTCTTGTTAATGTGTGCGACCCATCTTTATTTACCAACAAAACGTACATTTAAAACAAAACGAAAATTTAAGGATTTAAGCCAATTTCGGCAGAACAAAAACCAGTACTGTACTGATACATGTGTCTGTAAATTTGCGCGGACTCTTGACTGCATTTCCTTCCCCTTACTGTATAAGAAAAAAAGCACCCTGTACTCCACCGTTTAAAGGAACTGCAAAATACTAATGCGCTACGGCAAGAGCTTGAAAAATGCAAGTAAACAAAGGAACTCTGATCATGTACAGTAATTCAAGACCCTCGATTGTGTAACAACGGCGTTGTAGTTTCTTATGACTTCAATGACAGATTTGTCACTTGCTTTGTAATTAAAAAAAAAAAAACGCATGAAAACACCTTCTCCGGAATTTGTTAATTGCATTCAGGTGTGTATGTGGCTAAAACCGGTTTTTGTTGGTTCCTGAGCTTTCAGAGTTCGAGAAATCGAATGTAAATTTTTGAACGGAAGAAAGAATTAGTTCGAAATATCGGGAGTTTCGAAAAATCGAGCATTCGAAAAATCGGGGGTAAAATTACAGTGTTTGACTGAAGCAAATCCAAGGGAAACGACTTTTGGTTCGAAGAATCGGGAGTTTCGAATAACCGAGTATTCGAAAAATCGGAATTCCACTGTATACCCGCACGCATCTAAATCATGCGTTTTACGGGGGTGCCAACTCTAAGAATATTTGTTTCGGGAGAACCGCAAAATTTATTGAATCTGAAGATATTGCCGGGAATCGGGAGCCTCGAGAAATTATTCGGGAAACTGCAAATAATATTGGAATATTACATAATATATTTGGGGCTTGCATCTAACTTTGTTTTATCTTCAGGAGACGTCTCCTTTTGTCTGAGCATGGCTAATTGTAAATTGTAAAACTAATTTAACCCTCTAGCTAAAAATGATCCGCTGTATTATCTTGGGAAAATCTCTTCTAAGCACTGAGAAATCAATGACGCGAGATTTTAATCAGTCAAACATGCAAACTTGGGTTAAACTGTGCACATCAACGGTGCACAACAGCATCTCCAAATACTCTACTCGGCTCTGTCGCTCATGAATTAATCTGACGATACAGGAATCTTAACCTTTATGGGCCGGTTATTTAAACAAGGTCTGACTGAAACTGCGGCTTAAGACAATGACTGTACCTCCCAAATCTGTTCATAGGCGGGTCATTTTAAGGACATAAAAGTTATTATACTCTGTGCTATATGCCTTCTTTACCCTGTTTACTGTAAGCAACGTTGAAATATCAGAGCTGGCCACTCTGAAATTGGTTTAGATCGGGGCCGGCTATTTTTAAAGTTTAAGTAGTGAAAAATATTAAACAATAGTTTCAATCTGCCCTTGAGGGATAATTTAAATGCTGTCGCCTAGCTGTCTGCCAAAGACAATACAGAGATACCTCCTAGAACTCGGCTTTTCTTTGTGAACACTTTTCTTATTAGGTAATCACTGAGGCACTAACAATCTGAAATAGCCAGAATTATTTTCGCCCCTTCTAAGGTAGAATCTGGGAAAAATACTACTGGAGTCATAACTTTGCCCACAAAACGAGATGCTGGCCCCTCTTAAGGATACCTTGTAAAATTTTCTTTCCTTTTTTTAAAAGAGGAGCCTCTCCCAGGCATACACGGTGCATCCGAAAAATTCTTTAATTAGGCAACCCACTGAATCGAAGCACTAAACATTGAATGCTATTTATCACCAACGTCAAAATGACAATAGATCGATTGCTATTTTAGTCTCGACAAGGCCAACTGAAAAATACGATTTCATTCCAGTTCCAAAATTATGAAATATGCCAACCTTTTGTCTAAAAGAAGCAGCGCGTGCAAAAAATGGACCCGTTTATTTGCTTCAGCTTGTCTTGACGAAAATATATGCATAGAAATGTCGAAAGTAAGTCTACTCTTGCTTTAAGTTTTCACGACTTACAGGTGTTTACACCTGACCCCGATCAAAGGAAAGAAACGTCCTGAAGAATTTTATTCTGTCTTCGGCCTTGGTCTCTCAAAAGATGTGCACAAAACACACGCTGGACCTTGAGTCAGGCAGGGGCATATGCATCCAACCAGTTATTTCTCTAGAATACCAGTTCGGAAAATAATAACCGCCTCACAAATTCGGGTTCAATCGTGGGAAAATGTTTGCCTGCATGTCATCTCAGACCCTAACCTTTGTAACATAGGAAAATTAATTCCTTTTGTTTTTGGAGGGACAAATAAAATACGTCATATATAATACGAAATTAAGTCAGGTAGCATTTTTGAAGAGCAAACAGCTGCTCGGTTAAGGTATCAGGGTACCCCAAATGACAACATTGCGTTTTCACCGTTTGAGCGTCAGGCGTTTCACAAGGACCCTGACAAACTATATATTTTCTGAAAGCTTAATAATTGAAGATTACGAAAACGTATTTAGATAAAGAAAAAAGACAACTGTGTCGAAAATAGAGACTACGTTTTTAAAAAGTACATCGTTCACAAAATCGGTTCCGCTCCAGTCGAGAATGATCTGGAGAAAAGGACAAACATCGCGCCGAATTCTTCACACCTTTGTCTCAAAAACGGTGTCTCGGAATTTTTGCATCTGGCCTGGTTTATTTTCTGCACTCAGTTAAACTTTGAAGTTCGAAGAAACACCTCTCCCCTTTCTTTTACGGCTCATAACTTTTGAATGAAAGCAAAAAATAAAATTCGGAGACACGGTTTTGGTGTCAAATTATGTGGCAACATTGTCGCCAAATTTGAGCTAAAATGGTTGAAAACTCGCTGAACGCGAACTTAAAATGTGCGCCCAATTTCTTGAAAAATTAGTTTCGGGAAAAAAGCCAAAATATGATTTGGAAACTTTTTCCGGTCTGAGGAGATTAAAACACCTAGGTGTCAGGATAATTACCTGCGGTTGACAGAGGGGAGGCTCAACTTACCGCCTTACAACAATAGCACAAACATGCCGACAAGAATGGTCTCAAATTCTGCGTGTTTTTATGTTGGAAAGCGACTTTCGTTGAGTACGAGTGCCGTTCAAAGGGTCTTCAAACGCAATAAACGGAAATTTTAAAGTCATAATATCACGTCGGCTGTAAAATGCCGAAGGCATCATCATTTGAGCTGGGTAAGACTACCCAAGCTGCCGGGACCTGAAAGACGAAAGGAAAGGCGAAAGGAAAGCACATTGAAATCTGCGAAGAAGCCGCCACGTGTTCGGCTCAAGATCTAAGAGAGAACATCCTGTCAGAAATGCGAGCAATTGGGAAAAAAATAAACTTCTTTATTACTGGAGACAAATTCCGTACTTTCCTGGACATGCCGTCTTTTGCGCCAAGTTGATTCTTTGATACACCTGGCTTTGTAGAAATGTTATGGAATTTGAATGGATGGATTGTTTTTCGCCGTTCGCGTTACGAAAAGCGAGCTGGCAGTCGAAGCTTATCACACTGACAAGTGAGGAGTCAGGAAGCGCAAGTAACTACTCAACGTTCGATCTTTTCTCTCTCTCTCTCTTTCACAGATATGATCGAAGCCACTTTGTAGACACACTCGAAATAAGCGGGAACTGCTACGCAATCGATCGCGTGTCAAAACATCGGGGCCCTGTTATGTCACATGCTATTTTCAGCGTTGTTGACAAATGACTGTCAACACATGATTAGAGAAAATTAATGCCACAAATCTTTTTTCGTCCATAACTTTGCGTAGAAACAATCTTTTTTTCTGAAATTTTTTGTAAAAGAGAGGTTTGAATAATATCGATCTGAAAATTGCAGAAGTGTGTTTTTCGAAAACATGGTCAATTTTGGGGTACCATGATACCTTAAATTCGGCCGATAAGATTTTGTTTCCTATAACGCTCTGCGACTTAAAAAAAGTTTTAGCTACAGAATCCGAACAGATCAACCTGTGTTATCGTATTTAAATTAATATCCATTTTGAAGGCCCTGAAACAATCGGAGAAAACAGAAAATGACATTTCATGTATTTTGCTTACATTTTCCTGTCTGGTGCCCATGTTGAGCGTGTTGCAGATTTACAATAACTGACAAAGATCAAAAGTGTTTGAATTTCCTTACAGTGGCCAATTTACCTTATTTTAACTGAAGCTGTTATCAATTTGAAAAGATACCTTAACGGACCCACCGAACCAGCATCACAGCATCTTTAGAAACTAATTCCTGACATTTTAGTTTTCAATGCGGCTATCTGATTAACCATATTTTCGGAAAGCCTTTACTTTGCAAGAGCATCGTTTAGAACTGCTGGCCGTTGCTAAAACAGTCAGTAAACACAATGCAATTGACTCTCCTCTTTAAGCTTCCCACAGTTTATTCTAGTAGGAACGTGGCCTAAATTTCAGCTGTCACCTCTGCTTACCTCTAAGAGTAAGCGACCAGAAGAGACATAGGAAATGCAAGCTGCGTAAAGGCCCGTTTACACATGCAATTTTTGTCGCGCTCTCCAATGCAACTTTTGTCGCAAGTGTAAACTAGCAGCGATTTCGCTGCGATTCCAGTGCAATATGTGCTGCACTTTCCCCCAAACCGCCGCCAAGTTGCATCAATCGAAACCTCTGCAATATCGCAGCGACAAATCGCACCGCAAATCGCCGCTAGTTTACACTCACTTGCAATTTTTATCGCGAGCTTGAGCGCGACAAAAATTGTACTGAAATGTGCGACAAAAATTGCACAAAAAATCGCACGTTTAAACGGGCCCTAAGATCGGCGAAATGTGGAAACGGACGAATAGATAAAGCGGGTTGATATTGAGGAGAGACAGAGCTCCCTTTTCTCTCCTTCTCCGTCTCTCTTTCCAACTATAATTTTTGATATCGTTTGTTATTTTTGTGGGATCTTCATAACAAAATCGGGAGGTTTTTCCAGATTTTCGGGACGACCCTCATTACTGTGTAGTGCTGTTCAAACAGCAAATGTTAGAGTTGACACCCCTCGTCGTTTTGTTACTGACCGAAGAACATAGTTGGCGAAATGTATTTACGACAGTGATTGCACAGGCATATGCTTGATGTGTAAATTAACATGTTACAGTAGAATGTCAATTTATTATACCACCCGTGGAACCGAACTAACCGCAAGATCATTAGTAGATTGACAGAACTTCGCGCCTTGAATTACTTCTTGCTGTGAAATCCTGAGCTCACCAAAGCTCCCCATGCAATTGCTGGTTTTCACGTGACGTCATAAAATTCTAAAATCGTAAATCGCGAGGTCTTCAGATTTTATATCCCCACCAGGTTGAAGATGACTTTAAAATATATCTTTTCACAGGTTTTCAGCTCGGTAGCGTCTTTCGTTTTGAAAATACAGAATATTAAACTTCTGGCTTTTCACCCTACGTGACACCAACACAGCGTCCGTGACAAAGCTTTCTCCTATGCCAAAAAGGGACTATCCTTGTGATTTTTAGCAGTTTGGACAGTTAAAGTGTTAGGAGAGAAATTAATGTGGTTGTATAGTAGTTCACGAGAGAAAAGTAATCGCCGGAAGAGCAGAAGTGAATTCCAGATGTTTTCATCGATTTCCGGCGGCCATGTTTGTGCCCCTCCGAGGGACACCAACATGGCGTTTCCATACTGAGCTCTACAAATTTCAGTCGAACATTTCAGCAAATAACTCAGCAACGGAATACCCTACAGATCTGAGAATTGGTGAAGTTGTTTAGTTGTGTATCCTTTATAACACTACAAATTCTTGGCTTCTTTCATGAAATGGTTTCGATTTTAATGTTTTATGGCGTGACAGTGAAAACCAAGAATACTAGTGAAAGAAAGCAAGGAGGACTGATAATAACAGGAGGTGAAGTCCAGTGGCACTGTTGATGCTGGTGGGACCAAAGTGTTGCTGAGACATCATAAGGATAGAATCGTTCTCAGTAAACGTTATGAAAGGAAAATTCTGATGTATGTTGTTGTGGTTATGTTTATTACTTGAAAATGTCTAGCTGCCAACGTTAAGAAAGGTTATTGGCAGGTGGGAAATGAATTACGACACGAGGCTGGATCTTCTTGGATAGTATACTATAAGCGGCACAGAAGGATATACCAGTTAGCCTTTTTAATTTTTCTGCTTTACTTTTGATTTTGAACCGATTTGTTCGATTTTAGAGTTCGAGACACTGACTTGCTGACTGCGGAAGAGGAAACCAGATTTAACAATTACGTCATAAGACATGCTTTAACGTGTTTGAGATAAAGCGACGACTTCGCTTTTTACTAATTTCTCCAGATCGATAATCATGTTTGTATAGTGCCATATTCACAACAGTATATAAATGCTTCGCTTTAACTCTTGATAACGGCATGTTCAGTTGTGGACAAAATTTACCTTTAAATTTTAATTTTAATTCAACAAAATATTCAAAGCGATAAGACAGATGAGCTGAGTCATCCGATTTTAAACATTACGTCATTCGGTAACGCAAAAGACAAAATACTGTCACGCCGGTTAGCACATTGAGATTCTGACGATGTGGTTGTCTTTATCGATAATCATGTTTTAATAGTGCCCTATTCACAACAGTATATAAATACATCGCTCACAATTCTTGGTAAAAGCATGTTCAGTTGTGGACAAATGTATTTCAACATTTAATTTTTTAGTTTAATTCAACAAAATTAAATATTCAAAGCGATAAGACAGATGAGCTGAGTCATCACATTTTAAACATAACGTCATTCGGTAACGCAAAGGGCAAAATACTGTCACAATTTTCGTTACGCCAGTTAGCACGTTGAACCAAGTAAAAACATTTCTCGAGGGTGGAGTGGGTCAAAACGACTGGTAAATGCCTATAATGCGCTTTCTTGTAACCTGTACGATAGAGCATAGCAATGATTTATTTCGTATTTGCATTCACAATTTGGATTAAGGAGCCCTTGACATGATTAAAGGAAACTGTGCACAAAGCGTGGTTCCCAGGTATGGGGAAAAGTTCACTTCTTTTGGGCGGTTACGGTGCCCATACTGATCAATCGTGAAGATGTGGTTACTTTTATACTGGGAAACTCGTCGCCCATTTTTTGAAATGCGTCTGTTTTGAGCATTTTTGTTCCGGGTTTTGAGGAAGACCGACCAAAAAGATAGCGAAAAATGATCTTGAGTGAAGAATGCATAGTCTGTGGAGCTATGTTTGTTGAGGAGAGGGTGAATAATTCAGTTGACCTCCTTTCCAAGGTATTGGTCGCCTTTTCAGTTGGTCAAATTTAAGCGTTAGTTACAGTTACACACTTTTACTGCAACTTGCTGTTACAGATGCTTGAATGTTATTGAAGCTGCAGTCACGCAAGGCTCGCTTGCTTTCTTTTCGAGACGAACCAACACTTCGTCGGTTCTGCACGCATTGCGGACTTATGTTTAAGATCTGTGTCCAAGCATGCTTGTAAAACAAATCCGCTATTTTCTCCTCTCGTGCGTAACGTTCTCAGCTCCTGATGAGGGCACAGGGCATGCGTGACTGTTATTTTGATAGTTAAACAAATCTTTCCCGCGTACATGCCAACAATATAATACCAAACGAACGGCATCTTTTTCATCTTTTTTGGATAGTGTTGCATAGGTCGTACTTCGACAAAGTAGGCCAAAGCGTGGCCAAGCGTTCAATGCCAAGCAGGCAAAATATGTTTTTCGTTACCAGTCATTTTTCCACTGATCAAAGAGCCTGGGAATGAGAATGCTAGAACCTTCTGTTTGCTTTCCACAAAAGGGCGTATACAGGCTAGAGCCGCAATTGTTATTAGTTAAAGAACTAATAAGCTCAGAGTCTTAGCAACAAACACGGTTTGTAACTAACGTATGCACGTCTGTTAACAGCAACTGTCTGAGGAATTATCCGGAGAAATTTAATGTCTTTAATTGATGATGGCTCTTCTGTTTAACAGATCACAAGATTCCAGTAGATCCAGTGACTGAGTTGAGCTTAGGAGAAGTAGAAGAAGTCGCAACAAGGCAATTTGCATCTCGGTTCATTTAAACTCCCACTGAGACTGGTGAGTATTCTGCTCAAGTTTACAAACAGGGCTGAGGCAGGAGCCTCTGTACGCTGTCGCTAAACTACTGTTCGATACTCTTCGCAAACACTCAAGTAATTGACACAAAATGTATTTTGTTTAACGTTGCGCTTGACTAAACAAACACATCTTTATCGAAGTGCTCAGTTGCATGTTTATTTCTTCTAATGATCATTCGACTCACATCCATAGTAATTGTTTCTGGCCCTTATATCGAGATGTATTTGGTCTATCCAAAAATTGTTCATTTTGTTCAAAGTAAAGTCCTTTAACTTCGCTGATGAAACAGATCGGAATTTATGGAATTGAAGACACACTTTCACGATTACCGATGCACGACATTCATTGCTTTTAAAAGTTTTACACCTAACAAGAACTGAAGTATTCAAGGAGTTTACGTTTCAAACATTCTTAGCTAACACATTACATTATAAATATTCATCCCAGAATCTAAAAAGCTGTCCTCCATACTGTTCGCAAACATTCAGCTATTGATGCAACGTTTCTTTTCCTTTACTTTGCCTCCGGCTTCACAGGGAATTGTCTGCCATAATAGCTCACGAAATTTAAAAGACGAACTGAACGTCACTGAAGTAAAATTGACATTTTGTTTTCGCGGAATCATGCATCATTGTAGTGTTTCCCTTTCAAACATTCTTAGCTAACACAATACATTGTAAATATTCATCCTAGAATCTAAAAAGCTGTCCTCCATACTGTTCGCAAACATTCAGCTATTGATGCAACGTTTCTTTTCCTTTACTTTGCCTCCGGCTTCACAGGGAATTGTCTGCCATAATAGCTCACGAAATTTAAAAGACGAACTGAACGTCACTGAAGTAAAATTGACAGTGATATCAATTTTGCCAATTATCAACCCTATGGAAATCGCTTGCTGAGAAAGAAGCGTCGAAGTCATGTCGCTTTATAAATCTGATGTGTTCTTATCAGCGGTGATCAATATGATGAGTGATGGTGAAAATGTTAAAACGATGTTTTACTTTGTTGTTCTTAGTTTGTTTTGTTTAAAACTCCGTTGTAGTCAGTCAAATTTAAAACTCCATTATTGTACTCGCCAAACCATGCTGTTCGATACCATTCGCAAACACTGAGTAATTGACGCAAAATTTATTTTGTTTGACTTTTAAGCACACTGCTGAACAGAAACAACTCACTATCGGAGTGCTCGATTTATTCCAGTTCTAAATCATTCCAGTTGCATGCATGGTAATTGTTTTCAAGGCCTACATATCGAGGTGTGATATTTGGGTCTATCGAAAATGAATTGTTAATTCTATTCAGTGTAAAGTGTTTAACTTCGCGGATAAAACAGTTGAATACACATTTTCATGATTAGAGATCCACGTCATTCAAATTACTGAATTTCTACTCTTTACAGAACTGAAGCATTGAAAGGGTTCATCTTTCAAACCTTCTTAGCTAACACAATGCATGGTAATTCAACAGAGATAATCTGTATACAGCTGCACTCGATTACGTGTAACTGATTTGCAAATATTGAGCTAAGTGACGCTTTATTCCTTTCGATTTATTTTGTCTACGGCTACAAAGGAAACTGTTTGACTTTTCAGTGCGCATTGCTAAACAAACAAGACTTATTGGAGTGCTTGAATTATTTCTTCTAAGTCATTCGAATTTCATCCATGGTGTATTCAAAGATTGTTCATTCCATACCAAGCCATTAGTCTTTAATTTCGCGACAAAACAATTCGAATTCATGGAATTGTATACACACGCATGATTACCGATGCACGACATTGAAATTGCTTTTCAAAGTTTTACTACGTATCTTTCAAACATTCTTAGTTAAAACATTACGTTACAATTCATCCCTGAATCTATAAAACTTTCTCCATGCATAATGTTCGTAAAAATTTAGCCGCATTTTCAGAGCATTTCTCTGTTTCATTTTGCCTACGGCTACAAAGGAAACTTACGAAACTGTTTGTTCTGATTTAAAATAGCTCACTGGATTGAAAAGGCGGAGTTAGTGTCAATGAAGTAAAACAAGAAACTTTGCTTATTATTACCTCTATGAAAATCTGTAAGTCATCACACGTTTTACCTACAGTGTGTGATGGAAAAGAAAGATTTAAGAGTTATTTTCTCTAGAAGTTGTTAATGTTATTCAAAGTAAAGTGTTTGACTTCAAGGATAAGACAATTTGGAATTTTAGGAATTACATCAACACTTTCCGGATTACCGAACCACATCATTCAAACTCCTTCATTTTTGCTACATAAAAACTGAAGTATTAAAGGAGTTTACCTTTGAAACTATCCTTGGCAAACACATTGCATTTATCATTTAACTCATGCAGAAAATCTTTATACAGCTGTACTCCAAGCTGTTTTACAATCATCGAGCCATTGACCCAGCATTAAATATTGAGTTTGCTTTATTGCGCATCCGGCTACACAGGAAACTGTTTGTTCTAATTGATATTTGGACTTAGCGTTAGTAAAGTAAAATTGAAGTGCGTTCTGACACGTTTTGCTGTATGCATGTTGGAAAACAAACAATGAACTGGTTTCTAGCATTTTTCTTGTGTTGAGCAAAATCTGCTGTGTTTTCTGTCTGCGGTAATCATTGTGACGACTCAGTAGACTGAAAAATAATAAACGGTGTTGTACTTTGTTGTTCCTTGTTTGTTTTGTTGATTTCAATCTGGTCAGAGCGATTTAGTGTTTACTAAGCTGAAGTGTGACTCACTCGGAGGGTTATAGAATGTTTAGAAAACTGATTGGTCTACATGGCCAAGCATTCAATACCAAACAGGCTATAGACCATGTAGACAAATGGTTCGTTACCAACAATTTGTTCAACTGATCACAAGAGCCTGGGAATGAGAATGTTAGAACTTCCTGTTTCCTTTCCACAACAGGGTGTTTTAACACATGCTAAAGTCCCACGCAATCGATATAATTATAAGGTAAAGAACTGATAGGCTCAAGTTTAAGTAAGCACAAACACGGTTTGTAACTAACAAATGCATGTCTGTTAACAGCAATTGTCGTAGCAATTATCAAGAGAAATTTAATGACTTTAATATATGATGGCTCTTATTTTTCACAGATCACAAGATTCCAGTAGATCCATTGACTGAGTTACGCTTGAGAGAAGTAAAAGAAGTCACAACAGGGCATTATTTACATCTTGGTCATAAACTCCTACTGAAACTGGTGAGTATTCTGCTCAATTGCAAGTTTATTGAGAAAAAAAAGGACTGAGGTCAAAAGCGATGGGTGAGACAACAAAGGCAAACTAATTAACAAAACGTTTGTGTTGATGAGAATGAAACATTGTGTTAAATTTAAAGCGTGCTCTCTAGTATTCTGCCTTTCCACAATGGTTTCCGCACAAAGGATACGTTGGCAGTAAATCAACAGCTCACTATCTTTTCCAGTCGGCGTAAGAGCCCTCTGTGGGGGAAAGACAGAAAGCATTGAACATTACTGTACTTCAACGGTACAAAGAGGAGGCAACTATTGAAGATCACGCTAGTATTTAATGTTTTTCTGGTCTATGATCTAAATATTTGTATACCTATGGCAAAATATTGTGAGATAGTTTCTATTTTGGCGCACAAAGCATGAAAGGCCTTAAGGTGTATTGCAGGTAACCCAGAAAGTGAACACTAAAAGTAAATAAAGTGTTCCTCAGTTCTTCGATCTAACTTAGGGGAATTTGATAAATAGAACAGTCGCACTCAGTCATGATCACTTGTACGATCACCGAGACACATCGTGCGAATTTGTTTCGGTTTAAGACTGAATAAGAGCAAAATTTGCCTTTTCTGTACCCACCATAATCCATATTAATCCGTTAAATTTGCTCTTTGGCTAAACTACATCAATGTACTCGCTAAACTACTGTTCGATACTCTTCGCAAACACTCAAGTAATTGACACAAAATGTATTTTGTTTGACGTTGCGCACGGCCTAACAAAGAACTCTTTATCGAAGTGCTCAGTTGCATTTATTTCTTGCAATGATCATTCGACTTACATCCATGGTAATTGTTTCTGACCCTCATATCGAGATGTATTTGGTCTATTCAAAAATTGTTCATTTCGTTTAAAGCAAAGTCCTTTAACTTCGCTGATGAAACAGTTCGGAATTTGTGGAATTGAAAACACACTTTCACGATTACCGATGCACGACAGTCATTGCACGACATTCATTACACCAAACAAGAAATGAAGTATTCAAGGAGTTTACGTTTCAAACATTCTTAGAACATTATAAATATTCATCCCAGAATCTAAAAAGCTGTCCTCCATATTATTCAGCTATTGATGCAACGTTTCTTTTCTTTTCTTTTGCATACGGCTACACAGGGAGCTGTCTACTCTGATAGCTCAAAAAATTTAAAAGGCGAACTGAACGTCCCTGAAGGAAAATTGACATTGATATCAATTTTGCTAATTATAAATCCTATGGAAATCTTTTGCTGAGATATGTTGGAATAGAAGCGTCGAAGTCATGTGCCTTATTTTCTACCAAAATCAGTTTTGAAGCTCTTGAGAGATTGCAAAAGTAAAATTGAGTGTTTAAAAGACGACAGAGGGATTTGTTTTTGCACGCGAAAGCCTCAAATTGGTGTCATAATTTACTCCTTCAAAATGGAATAGAAGCGTCGAAGTCATGTGCCTTACAGATCTGATGTGTTCTTATCAGCGGTAATCAATATGATGAGTGATGGTGAAAAATGTTAAAACGATGTTTTACTTTGTTGTTATTTGCTTGTTTGTTTAAAATTCCATTGCAATCCGTCAAATTTAAAACTCCATTATTGTACTCACCAAACCATGCTGTTCGCAGTACCATTCGCAAACACTTAAAATAATTGGCGCAAAATTTATTTTGTTTGACTTTTAATCACACTGCTGAATACCCTGCGAGCAGAGGCCCTTCGATCTTCTTAGATAAGTCGGGAAGAGGAAGGGACCTCTGCCAGCCACCTCGACTTTCTTTGATTTGCCGAGGTCCCTTCCTCTTCCTGACTTATCTAGGAAGATCGAAGGGCCTCTGCTCGCAGGGTAACTGCTGAACAGAAACAACTCACTATCGGAGTGCTTGATTTATTCCAGTTCTAAATCATTCCAATTGCATGCATGGTAATTGTTTTCAAGGCCTACATATCGAGGTGTGATATTTGGGTCTATCGAAAAATGAATCGTTAATTCTATTCAGTGTAAATTGTTTGACTTCGTCACCATTCGGAATTTGCGAATACACGTTTTAACGATTACCGACGCACGTCATTCCAGTTACTTAATTTCTACTCTTTACAGGACTAAAACATTGAAGGGGTTCATCTTTCAAACCTTCTTAGCTAACACAGTGCATCATAATTCAACAGAGATAATCTGTATACAGCTGCACTTGATTACGTGTAACTGGTTTGCAAATATTGAGCTAGTGACGCTTGATGTTATTCAAAGTGCAGTCTTTGACTCCGCGGAAAAGACAACTTGGAATTTTAGGAATTACATCAACACTTTCCGGATTATCGAGCCACATCATTCAAACTTCTTTATTTTTACTATATAAAAACTGAAGTATTAAAGGAGTTACCTATCATGGGTGACAAATTACTCCTTAATTTTGGCGCGAAATTTCAGCGTTAATTTATAATTTCACATTTGAAATTACAAAATTGCCATGGCAACGGGTCTATAGCTCAGCGCCAAGATGGCGTTGAGGTTAATGATGAAGATGTTTTGTGCAGAACTACAGCAATTCTGGAAATATTCATTGAGGACACAATTGGTAATCTGTAAATTTTAACTTTTAATTGACTGAACTTCTCAGAAATCACCTGCGAGTTAAAAAGAAGAGATTATTTTTGATAGTGCGACAGCGAAAATTTTTGAACGGCGAGCCAGTTGCAGCGATCGAGTGATTGGCCGCGAACTCAGAGAAGTAATTCAGTGGATTTGTGAAGCCTTCTGAGCCTTGCTCGATGGAGCAACGTAGTACACGATTCAGTGAATTTGCCGGATAAAACGCGGATAACCTTTGCCAAGCGATTTGCTTTGGTACTTTTCAAGTAAAAATTCAGAGTCTGGTGTATTTTGCTGTCGGTTACAAAAAACACGAAATTGTCAAAGCGTGGTAAAACCTTGTCACAAGATTTTTTTCATTATTTCACTCAGAAAAATGTGAACTTTAGCCGTTAAACCGTTTCAATGCTCAAGGAGTTCTCGATGCGACAAACAAGTCAAAACCCCACGATTGTGAGTGTAATTTGTCACCCGTGATATTAATAGGTAATCAAATGGTATACTCGTGAAATTAGGAAATAATTTCACTTGCGTTTTGTCAAAATTTTAATAATTTTGACAAAAAATTATTAGAATTTTGACAAAACGCGAGTGAAATTATTTGCCAATTTCACTCGTCACCATTTGGTTACACGTACTATGACAACAATTTGAGGCGTTCGCGTGCAAAAACAAATCCCTCTGTCGTCTTTTAAACACCCAAATCTACTTTTGCAATCACTCAAGAGCTTCAAAAATGATTTTGGTAGAAACTGCGTTGTTCTTTGTGTTTGAAATAATTAAATTTTGAAAGTATACATTTCTCATCAGGAAAAGTACTTTGTGATTTAAATTATTTTTCACCATGTGCTAAACCTTCAAAGCGATTCAGCTTCTGGCTGTTGAACTAAGAAAAGATGTTCTCAGGATTGCTGCAAAAATTTCTTTGGGGAAATGATTGAGAGCGACGCGAGAGCTTTTCAAAGTTCGTTAAAATGCAGGTTTTTTGACCCTTCCTGGCAACATTCTATTCGCGAGTTACGCACATATTTTAATGTGTTTTTCGACCCTTATGAGATCGAAAACGTCAAACAGAAAAACACTGCGAAACGCTCTAACCTCATTTGCTGTAGAGGACAGGTCCAGAGGGCATTTTCGTGTGATTCTCTTGCCGTTCTTCGTATTTTGGTCCTGCTGATGACGTCCAATGAACCGAATGAACACCGTTAACTGGGTCAACTTAATTGTAAACGGTCGAACAGCTCAACGACACCATCTTTTCTTGTAAAACGTTCGACGTCTTTCTGCACTACGGCATCTTACTCAATGGTTCAGTTGATTTACGAGTACTGCTCAGTTTTCAGTGCACAAAAGCATTATCAGATTTGACTACTAAATTGGGACCAAACGTGGATGGCGCCGCTTGCGTATTTGGTTTGTCACGCAATGCGTATCAAAGGCATTTTAGGGGGTAGG
The DNA here is from genome assembly GCA_964030785.1 of Siderastrea siderea. Lineage (NCBI taxonomy): Eukaryota > Metazoa > Cnidaria > Anthozoa > Scleractinia > Rhizangiidae > Siderastrea > Siderastrea siderea. The sequence goes on from OZ034974.1 coordinate 30,193,902, forward strand.
GGAAGGGCAAAACCTTTGAGGTGAAGTAAAATAACATACAGTGTTAATTGCAGGGATTATTCGTGGTTTTAATGGCGTTGTGTGTCTTTCTTCCTTATTACCATTGTGGTTACAACCATTAAAAATTGTATTTGCTACCCTAGTAGTCTGAAACGCAATTCCAACCGTTGTACAGGCTTACAGCTGAGTGGTGCAACAGAAGTGGTGCTATTATTAACTAGACCCAACTTTAAAACGGGGAAAACCTATAACTACAAGGGGCTCCCTTTTGTTATTTAACGAGCGGGTATTCTACCTATGATCATTGGTGTCAGTCTGCTGGTTCTCAGCTGGCACAGGACAGGCACAAGGCACAGATATATCAGGAGTGAAAGTCAGCTCGCTGTTAAAGGGTTGAATGGAGTTTTGGACAGGAAGGGTTCTCTCTTCATAACAAATGGGTGTGATCGAAGTTTTTAACTGTGCTCTCTTGTCAGCTGTTTGACACAATCTACATTAGTGTGTCCTGACTAATGAGTGGGGCTTCTAACAGCACGCCAGTGCTGTTTGAAGACTGTGAAATATGGCACGTAACCATGGTAACAAAAAATGAGGTTCTGTTCCTGAATTTCTCTTTCCCGCCACCGCCCCCATTTTTCCAGATCCCGCGTGTCTTATTTTCGCGTTCCCTTTCTAATTTTCGTGCCGTCCCAACTATCTGAGAGCCTGGAACAGGCTACTCTCAATCATTTGCCAAAAGAAATTTTTGCAGCAATCCGGAGAACATCTTGTCTTAATTCAACAGCCAGAAGCTGAACCGATTTGAAGGTTTAGCACATGGTGAAAAATAATTTAATTCACAAAGTGCTTTTCCTGATGAGAAATGTATACTTTCAAATTAAATTATTTCAAACACAAAGAACAACGCATTTTCTACCAAAATCAGTTTTGAAGCTCTTGAGAGATTGCAAAAGTAAAATTGAGTGTTTAAAAGACGACAGAGGGATTTGTTTTTGCACGCGAAAGCCTCAAATTGGTGTCATAATTTACTCCTTCAAATGGCGATTTTAACGGAAGTTCGTTATTTGCATTTTTCTTTGAAATAAAAGGATATTTTGCCAAAAAAGGTATCCAGTGATTTTAGTTATACCCTAACCCATTCTCGTCCCCAGAGCTATGCGGCTTTTTTTTAAATTATGTCACTCTTGTAGCTCTGGTAACGGCCAAAATTTTATTTTGTCTGATTGGCCGATTCAAACTGTATGCGCAATAACGTTAAAATGTTTTGGCCTCTACGCATTACATTTTATTTCCGGTTGAATTAATAAGGGCATTACATATAATTTTATTGACTTGATCAACTTCCACGCAAAGAATGAGGCTTGGGGCAGATTAAGCGACCAAATTTTTGTTGTTTGGTTAAGTACGCAAGAATTCAAAGCGTTAGAGATTGCCGCTAAATGCCAGCAATTCTTTTCTCGCTACAGCATTTTCTACAAAACTACAGCTTGTCCATAAATCAACTTCAATCAACTTTTGTAGTGACCTCTTGATGTCGATGTTTAAAAACTTGGGCGCCAAATGCTTGTGGAAATTTTCCATGGGATAAAACGTAATACTGTGTAGCATTTAGTGGCGAAGCGATAAGTACACAGTTGACATTCTCACACAACAGAAACCAGACGAATGTAATACAATTCAGTATAACCACAGGCAGCCCAAGCTCACTGAGTTAGGCCTTCAAACACAGTAAACCAACTCTCTTGTCGACGATTATAAAAGTTTGTATGGGAAATCTTACTTGAACTTCTAAGACCGAAATAAAATTGTCTACATAACTCACCGTTCTCGTTTTCTTGCAGTTTCCTAGTGTATCCCCCTCCCCCCTTTAATTAAGGGTAATTTAGCGCCTTTCCGAGCGGATCAACTTATCAGCCCCAGCAATACACGAATATAAGAGTTTGTATGGAAAATATAACTTGCGCTAAAAATGTGCTAAATGTAAATAAAGTTGTCTTTTTAACTCACCTCTGGTTCATTCAGGCGTTTCTCAGTGTTTTTACAGCGATTTAGGCCTTGAAGGATCAATAAAACGCCTCTCTGAGGGAGTCGCTTTCCCACCACAAGAAGCGAAGAGAGAAGCGAAGCGAAGGTTGGAAGCCGTCTCCTGACCGTTGACGGTTTCGGGGACGATAAATCCCGTTGAAAGTGTGCCACGGGGGAAACTCCACCAGCAACAGTTTTGTAGATAAACAACGACCTTTCTACGTCGTTGGCATTGCCGAATTGGCCAATTGGCCATTGGTCAATTTACTGAGCAGTTCTACGGCATGACTACGCGCGGACCGGGCTGCCCTTCAACGGACTCCAACCGTCAAGTGGCAAATTCAAACCAACGCGGGGCAGGCACAGTGAAATTTTACCAACCAACAAACGCCAATTTGAAGCCTAAGTGCAATGGCCAAATGGAAAAGTCCGGACTGGACTCTGGACTGGACTTTGGACTGGACTTTGGACTTGAAATGGATTTAATATTTTACTAATTAGTTAATAATTAAAAATAAAGTGAAATTTTAAATTACTTAAAATCATACTAAGCACGTTATACTTTTCGGGGGGGGGGTGAATTTTCTTTTTCTGCATGAATATTTTTTTCGGGACTAAAAGCTAAATATAAATTTCATTTCACTAATTTGCAATATTTTTTGCTTTGTGTTGCTATGCACAGTGAAAGACTAATTGTTTTCTTTTCTGGCTTGAAAAGTGTTGACAAATTGAAACCGACTTTTGGTATGTCGATTCCACTACGCCCTACTAGAACAGCGAAGATTCGAGTCGATTCCTCCGAGCTTTTCTGCCATCTTTGTTCGCCTTCTTGCTGTATTTTTCTTGGTGTCTCGCGATTCGACTTCCGGTTAGTCGAATAAACTACAACACAGACGATTCGAGTCGATTCATAAATGGGTTCTAAACAGTTGCTTTATTCCAAAAAAATTGTGTTTAGACAGATTAGCTAGAGGAATTAATGAATTACCTTTACCAGATCCTCGATCGAGTTCCTGGTGGCCAGGGCAATGGCTTCGTCTTCATTTTCAAGCTGCAATTTTCTCCACCATGAATTTGTCATCGGACCCGAGATGAGAAGTCCACGGACAACGCTAGCGTATGTACGCGTGGACTTCTCATCTCCATCGTGAAAACCACTACTTCCACAATCCATTTCTTTTGTAAACACATAGTTGAACGAGGGAATACCGTAATAGATAGTCCGGATAGAACGTGTGTGATCGGTACGCGATTGTTATTTGATAAAGTTACCTATATATTCCAGATATTCCCAGAATTGAATTTCAAAAAAACAAAGCGTCTTTTCACTGACAGTTTTCGTGCCAGATACCAGAAGTTTTCTTACATCGGACATGGCCGATCTACAAACGAATTTGAAAATAAAACACGTACTACAGTCGCTGTACTACAGTACTATAATGTTTTCCCCATTTTATGTCTTTATTTTGTTGGCATACCATGTACTGTGACCCGCTCAGTAATCTGTTCTTCCACTCCCCGGTTTCAATCTGTCAACACTTTTCAAGCCAGAAAAGGAAACAATAGGTCTTTTACTTACTAACAGGCTCCACGCAGATCGAAAATTATATCACGCGAGCTGCGCGCTATCGTGGAGGAGCGTGGGTTTTCTGGTAAATTGTTAAAATGTTTCAAAAAATTGGTTCATAAGTAAATTTAGTTGTTTTTATTTATGGGATGGACCATTTTATTTTATTATTATTTTTTTTTTTGGAAGAGGGGGTGGAGGCAAAAAATTCCTGCACAACTTTTATCCCCGGAAGAAAGAAAAATCGTGCATAGAGGCACAGAGTAAAAAATATTGCAAATTAGTGAAATGAAATTTATATTTAGCTTTTAGTCCCGAAAAAAATATTCATGCAGAAAAAAAATTCATACCCCCGAAAAGTATAACGTGTTTAGTATGATTTTAAGTAACTTAAAATTTCACTTTATTTTTAATTATTAACTAATTAGTAAAATATTAAGTCCATTTCAAGTCAATAAAAGTCAGTCCAAAGTCCAGTCCAAAGTCCAGTCCAAAGTGCAGTCCGCAGTCCACAGTCCACTCCTGCTTTTCCATTTGGCCATTGCACTTAGGCTTCAAATTGACGTTTGTTGGTTGGTAAAATTTCACTGTGCCTGCCCCGCGTTGGTTTGAATTTGCCACTTGACGGTTGGAGTCCGTTGAAGGGCAGCCCGGTCCGCGCGTAGTCATGCCGTAGAACTGCTCAGTAAATTGGCCATTTACGTCTCTCAAAATAGGAATTCGGCAATGCCAACGACGTAGAAAGGTCGTTGTTTATCTACAAAACTGTTGCTGGTGGAATTTTCCCCGTGGCACACTTTCAACGCGATTTATCGTCCCCGAAACCGTCAACGGTCAGGAGACGGCTTCCAACCTTCGCTTCGCTTCTCTCTTCGGTTCTGGGGGGGTGGGAAAGCGACTCGCTTAGAGAGGCGTTTTATTGATCCTTCGAGGCCTAAACCGCTGTAAAAACACTGGGAAACACCTGAATGAGCCAGAGGTGAGTTAAAAAGACAACGTTATTTTACATTTAGCACATTTTTAGCGCAAGTTATATTTTCCATACAAACTCTTATATTCGTGTATTGCTGGGGCTGATAAGTTGATCCGCTCGGAAAGGCGCTAAATTACCCTTAATTAAAGGGGGGAGGGGGGGCGGAGGTTGGGGGAATATACTAGGAAACTACAAGAAAACGAGAACAGTGTGTTTTGTAGACAATTTTATTTCGGTTTTAGAAGTTCAAGTAAGATTTTCCATACAAACCTTATAATCGACAAGAGAGCTGTGCAGGGGGGGGGGGAACCCTGGAGCTGTGTTTGAAAGCCTAACGTAGTGAGCTTGGGCTACCTGTGGTATAACGCAAATGCTATATCTTTATTCAGGCAAGATACAAATCCAAAACCCGTGAGCAAAGTACAGGGACAATCGTTCTTCTGAACAACTTCGGCACGAAGGCAGCTTCGTAAGTTTGTTCCTTTTAAAGATCCAGGTTCTCCGCTGATTGCAGGAGATTTAGAGGGTCCCGAACAGCTTTTAGTCGACCTGTTAGATCGACTAACCATGACTCGATCGATAGGAATTCAAATTTCTCGGTTGTTGTCAGATTTGTCATGCCCAGAGCTCCACGGACGGGAATAAAGCAGGCGCAATAGTAACTTAACGAATTAGACATGCGCTACCGGATGTCGTGAATTTCACAACATCCGGTAATGGCTGATACCAGAGCGTGACGATCCCACCGCTGACCGAACAGATTGTAGGCTCTGGGAACGAGAATGACCCTAACCTATCTAACATTAAAATATGAAAGAAATCGAATTTTCCACCTTGCCGCTGAATTTTGATTTTGTCTGATTTTTACAGACAGGCGCTCTTAACAAACGTTTGTGTCGATGAGAATGAAACATTGTGTTTAATATAAAGTGTGCTCTCTGGTATTCCGCCTTTCCACAATGGTTTTCGTACAGAGTATGCGTTGGCAATACATCAACAGCTCACTATCGTTTCCGGTCCACACAATAGCCCTCCAGGGCGGAAAGAAACAAGGCATTGAATATGACTTTACTTCAACGGTACATGGAGGAGGCAACTATTGTAGATCATGCTAGTACTTAATGTTTGTCTTGAGTTCGAATGTTAACATAAGCAGGCTGATTATCGCTCTATGATTTAAATATTTGTATACCTATGACGAAATATTGTAAGATAGTTTCTATTTTGGCGCGCAAGTTTTCAGAAAGTGAAGAGGGTCTATTATACTCTGGTGTCAGTTAGCTGTTACATCCGTAATAGACTGCGAGTAATCTCTAATTTTGGCGATGGCGATATGTAGGGCGGGCAAAATACACACGCGCGCGCGCGAAATTTCGAGGAGACGCGACGCGAAGGGAGCGCCGAAGGGAGCGCCGAAAATTAGAGATTACAGACAAAGCCAGGGAGTTTGAATTAAGCGCGTACATTCCAAGGGAAAAACTCTGATTGGTTTTTTTTGTATACTTGTCAACAATCTGGCAACAGTACACAAGCCGCTGTCAACATTCATGATAACTTTGACTCCGTTTTAGTTTACTGAGAGGGGAGACAGATTACAGGCTTGTCTGGACAAATCAGCGAGGGTTGTTCAAAATTACATTCGGTTCGGCTGAAGATTGTTTGTCCAAGCCATTCCAAGAGCTGTTAAAATCACAATCCACTCGTCTACATTTCGAGGAGACGCGACGCGAAGGGAGCGGTTGAAGGCAATTTTTAGTGTCGGTTAGCTGTTACATCCTTAATAATATGGTAGACTGCGAGTAGTCTCTAATTTTGCCGATGATGACTGTGGGGCGGACAAAATACACACGCGCGCGTGCGAAATTTCGAGGAGACACGACGCCAGGGAGCTCTAATTTTCTGCGTTCCCTTCGCGTCGCGTCTCCTCGAAATTTCGCACGCGCGCGCGTGTATTTTGCCCGCCCCACAATCGCCATCGCCAAAATTAGAGGCTACTCGCAGTCTATAATATGGCGGTTTACGGTTAATAAGAAGCTATCGTTCGGTTGCGGAAAATTATGGATCTTGAGTCAGAGTATTGTTAAAAAGGGTGACGGGCCTGCGCGACTCCCGCGCGCGTGTTTAGGCCAGTAGTTGTAACTTCAGTTTTGATTTGTGATTCTTTTTTTAGTGTCCAAGAGAGTTACAGGCCTGCGCGAGTCGGGCGGTTCCTTGAAAACGTTGTTAAGCAATGGTTGGTGTGTTATGAAATGACAGCTGTCCATGAGTACTGGTTTTAAGTTAGGCACTGCTGGGTGATATTGCGTTACAAAGGGAAAGATTTTCTTGTTTTGTTTTTGTTTTTGTCGGAGGGCTTGATTCCTGTCTTCAAAAGTAACTTCTTAGAGGGTTGTTTGAATAAAGTTCTCTGGATATCCTCTTGTGAAGTTTGTGACGCTCTCTTCAAATAGTGTTTTAGAAGAGTTAGGTTCTGAGTAGTCTTAGAGCCTCTCCTTTGATGAATCCTCTTTTTACTTCTGATGGACGGCAGATTGAAAAGTGGGTGTATTGAAATGTTTTAGTGGGCTTAAAGTGGGTGCGTACATCTAGCATCGACTCAGTTTCAAATCTTTCGCCTTTGTAAACAGTAGTGTCCAAGAAGTTTGTTTGTGTTTCGGATACTTCAGCCGTAAGCTTGATAGTTTGATGTTATTTGTTAGCTTGTTAAATAAACTGTGTGATATCTTCTCTGGTTCTGTTCCAGAGGGGGAAGGTGTCGTCAATGAATCGTTTCCAGACGAGCAGTCTCAAAGCGCTTTGATTTAAAGTGCACCTAACCCCTAAAATTTTTTTTCGGCCAAATAAATTCTGTTTTCATCTGGAACATTTCTTCGCAAAAATTTTTTTGATTTGGTTAAATTCTCGATTTTCTGTGCCCTGCTAAATTCAACAAAAATTTGGTTCAAGTGCGAGTAAAAGGAACCTGAGGCGAGCCGTAGCTGTGACGTCAGATCAAGAACCAAGAATTCAACGCTGCTTAGTTTTAAGCTGTGTTTCTCTGACTTTATTTAGTCCATGGGCCAAGATGAATTTCGGTACCACCTGAGGTGGCAAAGGCTATCATATATCAAATTAAAGCTTATCACGAGTAGAGTAAAAATATGTATGATAGCCACTCTGTAGCAGTAGCTTAAGGCTGTCACCTGACCTTAAATTGCGCGACAGCCACACTCCCTGAAATAGGCTGGGGAAGCTCCGGAAGTCCCATTGTAGAGCCAGGTATTCGATATAGGGGTGCTAAATAGAGATCAATGTTATAACATAACAAAGAATGATTGTAAAGAGTTAAAAAAGAGAGACAATAAATTGAGCTGCTGCTTATGATTTGTGGGGCTTAAGTACGCTGTAGTAATGAATCAGGGTGAGAACGTTCAAGACTACTTTGTCCAAACTCACCGTTGGTGTGATGATACGACGGCAATCACAGGAAAAACAAGCAATTGTACAACTTTGGAACCAAAGTGGATATTAAAACTGGGACTGTTTCTCCTTTTGTACCAATGCCTCAGTTTTTTTTTGTCATGCAAATAAAGGTTATTGTTGTCTTGTCTTGTAATTCTAGCTACATGTAGACAAACACACGCGTACTCCAGATAGGCACAGGCAAAAAACAACGCTCTTGCTTACGGAATCAAGTTGGAACGCAACTGCAAAAAAGTTTGTTCTATGAGTGATGCTACTTTGGTTATGCATTCACAAGTATCCTCGCAGCTTACCAGATCTTGTCAGTTGGACACGGTGCTCTAATCCAAATCAGGTAATAGGTCAATGTCATCATCTTCCTGTGATGGGAAGGACTCCTCATCGGGCTGGTTTGAGCAGTCTGCGAGACGACATAGATCACTACACTTCAATCCATTCAGGATGCACTCGCATGTGTTGTCCTCGCAGACCCTCTTGCACGTGCACGCCAGGAGCTCGATCACGGCTTTAGGAGCAGGCATCCCACTCATCCATACTATATCCAGCCGCTGGCCGTTCTCGTCACTTTCTAGAACCCATCCCTTGCCAGCCGGACTTGGAACTTTGTTGTTGGCAAGTGCATTCTTCCATACTGCCGTCTGGTAATTGGCTCTCTTGCAGTGATGGTGCAGGCAGTCTCACCCTTCTTTGAGCAAAACACCACATACCGGCACTGATTGATATCCTGGTTGCCTTTCTTCACCCCATACATGGCACACACTAATGACTCCAGCTGGATGTACATTTCCTCTGTAACAGACCACTGTTCCCCGAGATCCTGAAACGTGACTTGGAACTCTTTCTTGCAGCGGAGCAAGTTAAATGGCCTAACCTTTCGATACCCACGAAAGCGCTCACACTATCACAACCCGTAAAGGCATGAAGTCCGAGAAGCACCTTGCAAACGTCCTCTCCGAGTGCACTACCTACCTTGCTGATATCGATATACCTGGCATGGTGCTGCGAAACGCATTGCTGAAAAATGGGAACAGGGATTGCATGCGCAAACGAAATGCATAGCATGCGCACGTCCGTATCCTCGGATGAAATGATAATTGCTTTCACATGGGGTGTTGCAGCATGCTTCGCCCGCAGCAGGAGACGCGTATCAGCTTCCTCTTGCTCGGACGACAGCTCCACTACGTCCTGCACAGAACTAGCCGTTACTTTGTAGCATTTGGCGCCACATGTTATGTAGAGCTCCTTGTCTGCAAGCTTATGTCGACTTGAGGGCTTGCTCCAGTAGTCATTAAAAAACTTGATTAAACTGTTCTTGTTCTGGCCATTTAGCAGAAAGTTATTGAACTGTTTATTTTTTGCCCGGCCGTGAGATTCTTGTATGTCACCGATTCTCCTTCTCCTCTCTGTTCTCGCTCTGCAGACTTAATAGAAATCTCGTTGTACACATCAAAAACTATGTCTATGCACTTCCTGTTTCTTCCCTCTTGTAAAACTCATGACAGTGTAGCGTCTGCGATTTGTCCAAAAGTTATGTGGTCGCTAACCTTTAACTTCTGAACGAGGGCCATGCCATCAATCAGGTAAACAGAGGGGCCTGTTATGTGTGTCGTTGGTTCTATCAGCTTCTCTAGCTCCCTGCCTAGCTGCGCCTTGTTCGTTTTGCGTGGTAGGCCGTTGCTCGTCGCCAACGAAGATGGTAGCCGGCCACTAGAAGGCTGTAATACCTCTTTCATATGCAAGTGACGACTCTCAGCTGTTATAATCATCCTCGCAAATAGATTACGGTCTGCAAGAAGGTCCGTTTCATCTCCCTTGCTCTTTGTGGCTCTTTTTGCTTTTGTAATTTTGGCGAAGGTGTTTAACTTCTGCTTCTTGAGAGTGTCGTGGAACTTTACCAATGGCTTGTCAGGTTCAAGGCGATTATTCTTAAAATCTTGAAATGCTGTTTCACCAGCTTGATATGCTCTGGTTAAGTCTTGCGCAATAAGAGGAGGTGGAATGGCGCTTGTTGAAGTGGCGCTTGTATTTGTCTTTCTTTTCGCAAAATATGCATACCTTTTCATAAACCCTTGAAGTACTCGGCGTTCATCTTATAGATGCCCCCTCAGCTGATTCTGTATCTTTTCTACTCTCCGTTTTTTCATTAGCATGAATTCTGTCGAGATCTCTTTTCATAGTGAAAATGCTTCTACATTTTCTATGATAATAGTCTTCAGGAATCTCATCTGGCGAATTAACTGCTATTCCAAGAATCTCCTCATGTCTCCTTATTTCTGCAGCCCGTCTTAGTGTTTTCCATAATTCTACAGAATTCGGGCACACGAGCGCTCCGTCATCGTCGCTACAATGAATTAAGTAATATTTTTCCCGTCTGGCACGCTTCTCTGGAATTTCTGAGCCCCCAGACATACCTGACATTCCACCAAAGCCGTTTTAAGTGAATGTAATAGAATCCACTTCTAATTGAGCTGTCAACACCAAAACAAGATGGTGGCTATACCCTAGTACCCAGTCTACCTTAGTACCCAGTCCTCTCGGAGATGCCACCACAACCATTAAAAACAAACAAAAACTACACTATTAGTGTAAGAGGCATGTAAGAGGCATGTTTTGTGTTTCAACATTCTGTTAATCATACTATGTTACGAGGACGCCCTTTCTACCTTTCTTTATTGCCGAAGATTGGGAGGAAAGTTGAGTAATGAAACACGCTAGATCATTACCATAGGGTGCCCAAATTGAATCATTTTCGTTTAAAAATAATTCCAGCCTAAAGATTCAGTTAATAAAAGTAAAACGCTGCTTAATAGATAATGCCAATTACTTTTCTCCAGTTTCTACCTCATATGAAATATAGTTTTCTTAGCATCTCCTGAAATAGTTTTAACCCCAGTACCATGTCACCTACGAAAACTTAACATTATTTTCGCAAAAGAATAACTCCTGATCTGAAGAAATATTAACTTGTTATATACCTTGGTTTTCAATTTTATTCCTCTTTAATTAAGAACGAGCAAGTCTGTTGTCGCAAAAAAACAAGATTTGGCGGTGAGCAAGAAATAGTTTCTTGACGCTCATTATGCAGTTTGCTGCGCAATTCATGGTAACGTGACAGCCTTAAGCTACCACTACAGAGTGGCTATCATACATATTTTTACTCTACTCGTGATAAGCTTTAATTTGATATATGATAGCCTTTGCCACCTCAGGTGGTACCGATCCGCCATTTTTAGCCACTTGGCCCATGGACTAATTTGCTGATCGAAGCCTTCTGACCTTCTAGCTAATTCGAACAAAGTCATAGTATGACTAGAATTCCAATGTTGTAATCCAAAGCAGATAATGAGACGAGCTACGCAGATTCTGCTGATTTGAAGATGAATTTTAGCTCTGAATACGACATAAATGGGGAACACGAAGTCGACAGTACACCGACAAATGAGGAAGAAAGTGCCGTCCTGGCCATATCTGCTAATAACCCGCTAACCAACGAAGAATGAATCGCTCAATGCACAAAGGAAATAAAGGCAAACTAAGAAGTGAAACAGCAAGTAAAGGAACAATTGGCCTTGGAGGGCCGCGAAGAGGCCAGTGAATGATGAGCTTCGCCTGTGAGTGTTTACATTTTATTTCGCACGTTCGGTCTTCACGTTTGGTCTTGGTTTTCCAGCTCTCCGCTTCTCGCATTTGAGATTTATATTCAAGCTGAGGGAATCTCTTTTATTTATTGTACACAGAAGTAAATGTGGAAACTGCGATATTATTTACGTCTTGCCCATTTCTGTAACCAGCATTGACAATAACAACAATTTATAACACTAGTGAATCAGGAAGGCAATTATTTTCTAAAGGACATTGACGAGAATTATAAGCACGAGAGTTTGTTAGTATCGGTTCAACAAAGATTATCTTACCAATCTTTTTTCTCGCTTCAACGTGGGAGCAGTTTCCTCAGATCTACGCACGAGCGGAAATGTACAAGTTATGTAAATCAACCGGCCCTGGCTACACACCTGTACTTATAACTCTTGACTCGAGGCTTCGCCGCTCATCGCTCGCACTTCGATCTTCTTGCGGCGTTCTTTCGCACAAAAAATGGTAATAAAAGAAGAAGGAGACTGCTTGCAGTCTACTTCAGCGGAGGATATAAATAAGGAATCTCTGCACAGTAATGTTTTGTTATGCTCGAGTAATTTAAAATGACTCAAGATAAAAGTCTTATAGCGAGGCACGTTCATAGACTAGAATAATGAATAATGGCAATGGTTTGTTATTGTGGAGAAAGCGCGTTCGGTTCTGCTGAAGGAAGACTTTCTATAAATACGGTCTTTAATTTTAAACCCTATGCTGTTTTGGGCACCGCTTACATGTAATTATTTAGCGCTTACCGAGTAGCCAACTTGAAGAAGTCGCAAAGGTAATAATTTTCTGTGTACCGCGTATCGCGTAGAGGGCTTGACAAAAAATAGTTCATGTGGCAGGGTATTCTGTGGTTAATCGACCGTTGAATCATTGGAAATACACAAAAAGCTATCGTTTGATAGGATACCTTCTGCGACAACAAATCTTTGCTTAAAACGCATCGAGCATAGTATCGAGTGCTTGGAAGGCTGCCGCTTTGCTCGCTATTGCTTCACAAAATCCACTCATTTCGTCTCTTCGCCTCCGGTCGTTCGTCGTCGAAAAATGACATATTATGTAGTGACACGTCTTGTGATTCGTTTCTTTGGTTACTACGTCTTGGAGCAATACGAACGGTCGGCAGTTTTCTGTACATCTTGGAGAGCTCAAGGGAGAGAGCGCGAGACTGCGAGTTCTTGATTTGACGTCACAAGGTGTCTAGTCCCATGCCCTCACTGCTCGATCCTGAACCAAAATGGTGTCGATTTTCGCCCGATTTTCCGTACTTCAACCGCGCACAGAAAATCAGGGATTAAACCAAATCAAAAACGTTTTTGTGACAAAATGCTCTAAATGATAACAGAATTTATTTGGCGGAGAAAAAAATTTTGGTGTTAGGTGCACTTTAAGATCTCTGTTTCAACCTTAGCCGTGAGAATAATAGCCATTTTGGTGCCCAGTAGCCGCAGTTGGGTTTTTCCCCTAAATTGGAGGGAGTCCTCCGCTAAGATAAGTCTGAGCGCTCTTTGCAGTAATCGTGTAGGGATAGAAGGTTCGTTTCTGTGGAAGCCGAAATCGCGGCCACCATGAGGTCACGAATAACTCCCCCGGCGTGCATTATTGTGCTGGAAACATTCCACGGTAAAGGTAACCTAAAGTTCACGCACTTGTGTGGTCACTAATTAAAAAACTTCATCTCAGAAAGACCGCAAGAGCACACCCAACTCTCTAAATTTGAATTGTTATGTTTCGTTCTAAACACCGTGCATTCTTTGGGTTCGGTGAACTGCCCACTGGATGTCAAAATTATTGACACTATTTGATCGCAGGTTATTGAAAGGAATTAGAAAAAGAGATGTTCTACGCTTAAGATCTCGTGATCATTGTGAGCAGAAGTACGATTATTATGCGAACATACGGTAAAAATGTGTAAACTACTGTTAAAAGATAGTTATTGCGATTCTCTTTCTGTCATAAGGGTGGTTTCGGTCTTTAGGAGAAAACGAAAGCGGTTTGCGGTCTACGAAGGATAAAACTGATGAGTTGTTGGTCCTCGTCCTTGCACCGAGGGTTTTTCTCCGGGTTCTCCGGTTTTCCTGCCTCCACAAAACCAACATTTTCCAAATTCGATCTGGAAACAGTGGACGAAAAGCCACTCTGTGGAGACGCCACTGCAAAATTCCAATTTATTTGTTTATTTACTTAACCTCAATGACATTATTAAATCAAAGGCACTCTCTTTTGTTTATCAATGGTCAAGTACACTGTTACCCCTGTGTTTCAGTGAGTACTTGCAATTTACCTCTTCTGTACATCCCTGTTCAACACGCCAATCATGTTATATATGGAAAACTTTATGTAGCCTCAGTTAATACCACCCATTGTGGTTTCCGCTCGCTAAAATCTATTACTGGCTCTCGACTTTGCAATTCCTTCCCTACAACTGACAAGTATCACTAAGTTAAATTCTCTTTCACTGAAAGACCATGCTTAATTGTTATACTAATTAGTTATCTCGCCTATATCATAAAGAACTTGTTATCAATGCTTTGTGTAATTATATTTTATTGGGATCACCACTATTGGTTTATTATTATTCAACAAATTGTCACTATGCCCATATATGGTAAGGAAGCCCTCAATATCTGTCATCCCACATGACAGATATCCTGCGATATACGTAAATGACCATATTTGGAAGTGCACTATTTTCTTTCATTGCTTGTTTGGCGGCCATTTTAAAAAGCGAGGCAGTTTTAGCAGTGTTCTCCGTAAATTTTAACTCTCTGGAAGAAACTTACCACGATTAAACGCTCTCAAAATGTCAACAAGTATTTGCTTCAGCTCACAAAGCTATCCAGAGGTTGACTTGGAATTTTCATACTGAGAACTCAACCAAGAAAATGCTATTGCGAACGAAGCAGCACACTTGCTCACGGAAAGTGTTAAAGACTAAAGTTCAAAAGATTTTAATTCAAAGGAAGAGGACTTATTCTCGGTAAGGTAGCAATATTTTTTTTCCTTTGTCTTGTCATTCCAAACATGAGTTTGTAAATAAGTCTTTTTAAGTGAACGGTAGTAAACTTCGATTTCTTGAAGTTCTGTTTTGATTTTATGTGTTGCTATCTTTTAGCGTTTTTATCTATAGAGCCGTAGTTTTTCTCGTTCTGAAAATGGTGGTCGATGGGAATTTGTTGAATAATAAAACAATTATCCTGCTCAATCTTGCGGAATATCCCCTGATTTAGCCAACTCGGCCTACGGCCTCGTCGGCTAAGTATCAGGTGATATTCCGTGCGATTTCGCAGGATAATTGTTAAATATCTGCAGAACCCGGATCGAAAAAACGTTGTCTAGTAAAAAGTATAAACCATGAATGATGCGACAGAATGGAATTCTGGGAAAACAGCGCGGCCAGCTTGCTGCTCCGTTCAGCTTATTGATATTCAAGGTTTTTTTAATTCATGGACATTTGTTGGAGTATATCTATCAGTTTTATTTTGTCCGTGCCATTATGATGTGCACGGTGTCTGAGAATCAAAGCAGGGTTTACTTTTCCGCTTCGCAGAAAACCATTGGGTCGTATACTTCATTGTTTATGCTTTTAACCTGACAAGGTTTTTTCATTAGGCGTATACTGAAACAGTTCAAACCCCTTAGCGTCGGTGACCAGCACTTACCACTAGTCACCGTCACTACTACTTCTTGTAAGAAGGTGATTTTCCAGTTCTTCCCGTTGTTTTACTTTTGAGGTTAAAAAACTGCTTACCTCGACGTCCATCCACTTTTCTTCGACGATTTTGTAAACCTCAAGCGTGCTTCGTTTTCTTAACCGAGAACTAAAAACCATCCTCTATTTAGTAAATAATATACAGGCATTGAATGGGAGTTTCAACAAGGTTTTTCTTCCTCAAGCTAAGGGAGCGACCCTTGCGCTTTTGCGAGTTATAAAAAATATTTGGTGGAGAAAGATAAGGATAAAGCATATCTAAAATCTATATGAAAAAGTAATATAAATCGGGATCACAAAAGTCGTACATTGTAGATGCTAAGTTCCTTTTTATCTTTTACTTACCCTTCAATTGTATTCTTTTTGAATGGACGAACCCATCAGTAGCAAAACAAAAAAAACATGACATCTTACCTTTAAAAAGTTGCTGTACATTAAATTAGAACCAAACAAATTATGTAACTTGGGAATTCCCCCCATTCCCCCCCCCCCACCAGCCCACTGACTTTTCTAATGGCCATCCCTTTTAACCAAGGTGGATGCCATGTGTCACGCAGGGCACCTGCGTAGTTATGAGCATACCTAGTGTCATGCAGGATGCTTTTTGTCACGCAGGACGCTTTATGTATAAGATATTCTATTCCTCGAAGTCTGCTTCGTTTATTCATCGTAAATTCATTTTTATCATGATGTTTCTTGTATCATGACGGTTGTTTTAAATCTTAATCATGCATGACGTCTTTTTTTCTCACTGTTTGATAGTTTACTTGAGCGAAGGGATATGGCTGCAAAGGTTATGGATAGAAAAGAGAGCAAAGAACATTACGATGAAGGTTTAAACATTGCCGAAGAAAACAGAAGCGCGTCATATTACCTTTCCCAATCCAAATCGTATCGTAGTCGTGGAGACTATCAAAGAAGCGTTAATTATGCTACACAAGCGATAAGCATTGCCAAGGAAGTGGAAGATAAGGAACAGGAGGCAGATGCGTACCGTGTTCTAGCCTTGTCGTATTACTGTCTTAAGGACTACAAAGAAAGTACAAAGTGTGCCACACAAGCGATAAGCATTGCAAAGGAAGTGGAAGATAAGGAACAGGAGGCAGATGCGTACTTTGTTCTAGCCTTGTCGTATTACTGTCTTAAGGACTACAAAGAAAGTACAAAGTGTGCCACACAAGCGATAAGCATTGCAAAGGAAGTGGAAGATAAGGAACAGGAGGCAGATGTGTACTGTGTTCTAGCCTTGTCGTATTACTTTCTTAATGACTACAAAGAAAGTACAAAGTGTGCCACACAAGCGATAAGCATTGCAAAGGAAGTGGAAGATAAGGAACAGGAGGCAGATGCGTACTTTGTTCTAGCCTTGTCGTATTACTGTCTTAAGGACTACAAAGAAAGTACAAAGTGTGCCACACAAGCGATAAGCATTGCAAAGGAAGTGGGAGCTAAAGAAACAGAGGCAAGTGCGTACTATGTTCTTGCCTGGTCGTATTGCAGTCTTAAAGACTACGAAGAAAGTACAAAGTGTGCCACACAAGCGATAAGCATTGCAAAGGAAGTGGGAAAAAAGGTAACAGAGGCAAGTGCGTACTATGTTCTAGCCAAGTCGTATTACTTTCTTAAGGACTACAAAGAAAGTACAAAGTGTGCCACACAAGCGATAAGCATTGCAAAGGAAGTGGGAGATAAAGAAACAGAGGCAAGTGCGTACTGTGTTCTAGCCGAGTCGTATTACTGTCTTAAGGACTACAAAGAAAGTAACAAGTGTGCCACACAAGCGATAAGCATTGCCAAGGAAGTGGGAGATAAGGAACTGGAGGCAAATGCTTACCGTGTTCTAGCCAAGTCGTATGCCAAGCTTGGAGATCAAGAACGAAGCGTTCAGTGTGCCAAACAAGCAGAACGTTTAGGCAAAGAAGTGGGAGATAAAGAAACAGAGGCAAGGCCGGTATTGATGGGAAAAGAACCGTCAGACTCGGGGAACAAAGAATACAAGCAAGAGAAACAAGATGCAGCCGTAGGAGGACTTCCGAGTAACAGTTCAGGTAATAAGGCTTGCTTTCCAGGCTAGGGGAAAGGGGGGAGGGGGGAGGAGGGAGGGGGGAGGGGAGAGGGGGAGGGATGTATTAATTGACAAAATTAGTTAAGCTTCTGACTGCAAGGCAGAATAACACGTTCATTAAGGCCACTGCACATTTATAAACAGTTTTCTTAACCGTCGCTCCGATTTTTTCATGATTTTTTTGTCGAGGCTTTTCATTTCCCAGTAGCTGTTGGTTAATTTCTTTCACAC
Organism: Siderastrea siderea; assembly: GCA_964030785.1. Lineage (NCBI taxonomy): Eukaryota > Metazoa > Cnidaria > Anthozoa > Scleractinia > Rhizangiidae > Siderastrea > Siderastrea siderea. Next base: position 30,211,576 of record OZ034974.1, read on the forward strand.
ACATTTTGGCGACGTTTGGTGAGATTGATAAAGTGTGTTTTCACTTTGTTTTGGTGAAAAAAAATCATTGGTGACAAAAAGCAGCTATTTCTGTACAAATATAATATTACGCATTTCTATCACGATAAATTTTCAATTTCCGCACTTTTCGAAAAATTTCAGTTTTTGGTAAATCCAAGGTTAACCTTATCGTATAAAGCACCCCACAGGTTATCTAACACACCAAATACCCTCCATCTTAACGATGGTTCTGTTAAACTTTACTTTATTGCGAATGTCACCAAAAATGTATTCATGGTCTTTTTCGATGTACTCGTCAGTTACTGAGAAATTCTTTGGAGGCCTCAACACTATCAATTTTGTGTCCAATAATTCGACTCGATATGAGCTCTTTCACCTTTCACCACGTTTGAATTCAACACGAAACGAGTGTCGACCCGCACTCCTCTTAATTGCTAAGACACACTTCTTAGGTGAGGTACGTTTACTACTCCAAGCCTTTCCTTTTCTTCTTGCTCGAATCGCCGCCATTTTTATGCTCGGTATTTTAACACTAAAAGAAGAGCTGTTAAACTGGCCGAAACGTCGCTTTGGAAACACCCTTACCTTGGAGAATCCCGTTAAAGAGACGCTATTTTCATTTTCATATACGTCGTGTAATTAGATTTATCGTTTTTTCTATAGTACCAATTGAAATCAAAGCACGAGGACCGAAGGCAAGGCTCGCCTATAAAAATGCTTTGAAGACAGGAAAAGTCATGCTCTACCGTGCACGAATCATGCTGATAGGCCAAGATAGAGCGGGAAAGACAAGTTTGAAGAATTCTTTCTTAGGTTTGCCATTTGATCCTAATGAGCAGAGCACCGACGGAATAGAGATGGACCCATCAAAGTTCGAAATTGACGTTGATAACGTCAAGAATTGGCAGCGCACTGATGAGAAACTAGGCGTTTCTCAGTTTGCAAATGATCTTGCAAGGATTGTCGCCGAAGAACTTCAGGAAGAAAAAACAAAGTTGGATTCAAGAGTTCAAGAACCTAAGAAGGTAAAATCATCTCATGATTCAGGTCAATAACCCACCCATGTAAAAATTAGAAAATTGTGGTCATGTATCAAAACACACCCCTTTAAAGCGCTTCACTGAGTTTAACAGTAAACGCCCACATTTTATCAAAAGCAAGTTGGTTTACAACAGCTTTCGAACCTATCGAATCGCAGACGTCTGTACGCAGGCTACCTTGATACATCTTAGAATCAGATCGAAACCGTGGCTTTTAGTGGAAATCTCTGAACTGTCGGAATTTTTAACTCGTTGAAACTTGTGAATTTATTAATTGTTTGTAGCTTTAGTCAGTAAGTTCAAAGACTCCAATCTTCACGAATGTGTCACGAACCAGTGCAGGCCAGCTTCTACTACATGAACTGACTTTACAAGAAGTCATTATTTTTGTAAATTTTTATATGCAAATAATACTTTTAAAATACAAAAAAGAATAGAACGAAAAAATACTAACAAACGAATTTATAAAGTTAAGAGTTGGAACTAATTGGTAAACTTACTGATTACATTTTAGCGGAAACATGACACTAAATAAGGTTTATAGCATAACAGCTAATCAGCAGACAATGTATTACTTTACGACGGCTATAATTCAGTTTCTAACGCTGTCCTTAAAGAACCATTATAAACTAAAATTCTGCTTTTGTTGTGTCATAGTTCGGTGCAGAGATGATTCTTAAAGCTCAAGTGGAACCAAGGGAAATTAAACCTCAAACGAACCAGGTTAGTATCGTGATCCTGTAAGTAACGAAAACTGAGATAATGAAATCGTACGCCCTTTGTGATTGACGTTTCTATTGCAATTTGAGGTCTGATGGCATATTTTTTTATTTTGAAGTTTTTTTCAAGGTTGACAAAATTTGTTAAGAATTCACCCTTTCACTGCCAAGAGTGCGCCTTAAAATCAAAATTCAAGACAAATCCCAAATTTCATTTTGTAATACTCAGATATAATTAGTACCATGTGAAAGTACTGCTGACGAGGTTTCATTTGAATGGTCACACCATAGGATTTCATCCACAGTGTCGCGTTCCCAGTGTCGTAGACGCGTGGCGTTAGGCACTGGAGTTCGCCAGGTCAACCACAGTGAAGTACTAGGCGGTCAGCAAGATTTAACTCGTTTATTAGAATCAGGCTAGTCCGACTATTTACAGCACTTGCGGTGAAAACTAGAAGAGAAAATGTGCGATTACTAAGTTAAAAGAAACGAAAACTACAATTTTGCTCCGTGAAATAAAACAAAGAAAAAGAAACTACAAAATTTACAAGCGTGACTTACGTCTGATCTTGACTCCGCGGGTTAAAAGGACTCCAAACCTCCTACAGTTGTAATTACTCCGATAGCTCCTTACGGTGAGAGTGACTCCTTACAACTGAATAAACGTGCTTGGGAAAAACTATTCTAATGCATACCTCTCTGACGTAAAGGAAATAAAAATGAATAAAGCTTTGTACGGCTAGCCAAAAAACGGATATTCGGTGATCACGGAATAAGATAAAACAAAGCTACTCTTAAGCAAAAACAAACAGTCCTTGAATAAGTCCAAGAGTCTTTGTTCACGAATAACGTCACACACAGACTCAAAATTTAGAACCACCTCTATAACTGACTCTGGGAGTGAAAGGGTTAAATGGAGCGTCTGTTCTTTTAATCCAATAGATGACAAAAACTTTTGAATTAAGATAAAAAACTTCAGTCCCTATGGCTGATAAAGATAGTAGCACGCCAGTTTCGATATCAAGATGACGTAGAGAGAACGCGAGCCGCAGACGAGGGCTTTAACATTTTCGTTCGTTTTACGAAATTGCCAAACTGAACGAAAATGAATCAGGCATAAAGTTCTATAAAAAATATTTAACCTTGTTTTCCTTTTTTGCTGAGCATATGATTACAGTCAAACCTCTCTACAACGGCCACCTTGGGGGGAGAGGTGAGTAGCCGTTGTGGAGCGGTGACCGTTATGGGGAGATAGGGATTTAATATGACACCGCTTTTTTTTATGGGGCGGGGGGGGGAGGGGGGGATGACAGAACATTGTTTTAATGCACTTACCATCAAAAGTTGTTTTGAAGTCCTCCACTCAAAAACTGACATCCAAATTGGTGAAAGAAAGATGCTGCCCTAGGTATTTAAGTGTGGTCACGCTTTTAACAGTGTAACTATTGAAAAACCTGGAAAGTCCCGGCCAAATAAAACCTTAAAATAGCGCTGTTATCGCTAAAAACATATTTCGCTCCCTGACCACTATACTTTGGCATAGTAAAAAGTATGCAGAGACAGAACCACCATCGGTGATTGTTTTTACAAATTTGTCGGTTGATTTAGCTTTTCGACTGAAACGAATTTGAATAATTTTTGGCTAAAAGTAAAATGAGTAGCAGCAAACTATTCATAGTACCTAATTATTTGCTAATTATTACCTAATATTTGCTGTAAAATACAGTGTTCTTGCCGCGAAACAAACCTTTGAAAATACAGATTTTTAAAGTGGAACGTTTTCTTACTCCGGTTGCCAGGACACGCCTCACCCCACCCTACCAAGGGGCTATACCCCGAATGGTGCTCAATGCGTCCGGCACCTTCCGGCTTTTGTCTCTCTAGTTGGGGGTCAAACCAGATTTGGTAATAGTTTTCAAATTTAGTATAGGGTTTCTTCTCGTTCTTGTTTTGGTCCGTGGCGGGCCCTTCAAGTATCCTTGAAGGTTGGTCGCCCAATGTTCCGGCGGGCGAACAAGTAACCTTTGCGCAAAACTTTCTGATTCTCTGATCTACCGCCGTCCATGATTTTGGACGAACGAATTCTAAATGCCGGTTTTTACCGGTTCTCTACGCTTACGCATGCTATGAGTGTTGTCAAAAGGTACGCGCGCTATGATACGCTTGCAAGAGAGCCTAAATGGGGGGGGGGGGGTCGGCATAGCAGCTAACACTAAAATTTTAGGCCGCTAACCGTAAAAAACTCGCTGTAACAGTTTAAAAACACATGCACGCATTGCGTTCTTGACCTATGTTAAAATCGCTGTTGAAGTCTTATTCTAGCTTATTTGCGACTTTTAAGACATACTCTGAGGACAAAACAACACACGCGGTCATTTTCGTAAATATTTCCCCCTCCACTATAGTACACTGAGTGCATATTGTTGCAATTGTTGCATCACGCTCATCTCAACTCACGTGCTGGTCATATGAGAGCTGATGGAAAGTAACTGTTTTGAAAACAGCTTTATCTTTTACTCAGCAATACCCTTGGAATGAAAACAAAAATTGGGAGATAGAGCAACCATAAAGGTGGTCAAAGTCGTGTAAAGATAAGCGTTATGAGTTCGATTTACGCCAGTTTACGTTGGGTATATTCATTTGCTCGTTTGCAGTTTACAAGTCTTTGTAATCCCTCTCTCAAGCGCCCCCTTGGTGTCATGATCCCTCACCAAGTAAGAACTAGTACACGAGATACAAAATGGTGGAATTTAGTCCATGTCACATTTGCAAATTTGCCGGTAAATATATTTCATAGCTACTTGCACAAGACGAAATTTTACGATTCCGTATTTCTAAAGTCTGACGGAAACTTTAAAATCCTTGTTTTGGCTTCGCTACCGTACAGCGGAAACGTGAAACCCAATTCTTCGCTGGTCCTATCACGTTTCCGTTACGTTTCCTGAACGGAAATACCATGTTATGTTTCCGTCACGTTTCTGTCTGTAGATTTCCGTTGTGTTTTGTTTCCGTTTCGTTTCAGTAGACGGATATTCGATTTCCTTTATTTGTGAAAATAGAGAAAGAGAAAAATTTTCTCTCCATCATTCATTCACGATTTTCCCGTTGTATTTGTCTGGTCTTGCTGTGAACACTTTACGGCTCCTTAACGCTGTTTACGAATCTTTACGCACTGCTGTTTCTCTTCTTTAGGATTCTTTATCCTTCTTTACGTGCAACTCATGTTCTTATTGACAAATTGTTATTTATAGAAGACAGAAAAATATGAGGTGGTCATCTCTGATTTTCCCTAATTTTGACCGGCTTTGCTGTGAACACAATAAACATTACGCCTCTATTCAGCCACCAGCGCACTGTTCTTTACCGCGCTCTTTACGATTTTTTACCCTTAGGGCTTCTCTTGTGTGTAGTGTGTGAACCTGATCTATACTGAAAGACCCATTGACACTTACCATGATGCACTGCACATTGTTTATTTTGATTCGACCGGACATGGGCCGCGATCTCTCAAGGGGAAAAATTACAGCCTCTCATCTCGAGGAAGAAATGAACACTGAGTTTGAAATGTCTGTCGTAAGTAATGTTTTAGTCTCAACAAGCAGCCCTGTCAGATATCAAAAGCCCGTCAAATACTTTTGCGGACTGTGTTTTGGGCCGCTCAACCCGCCTTCGTGTAGCAGTCGCCGAGGACATTTTCTTCGCCTCCAAAAATCCCATGTATACCTGAAGGAAATACCGTGTATAAATAAAGTTACCTTACCCTTACCTTACCCTTACCCTTACCCATATAAAAGAAAAATAATAACGCCGAAGACGCAGGAAAATTGTCCCTACTTTTACCGAAAGTTTGAGATCGATGCGAACGAAATTGAAACCCCCAGCGAGCCGTGAAGTTTTCTGTATAAAAAACCTACTTTCAGTCGGCTCTTTTCTGTCGGTTGCATCTCATTTGCATCGGGCATAATTTCAAATGAGCACCGCCGGCGGAAGCTGTTTTTAGCCACTTTCGAAACTCACATCGAAAAAATTTCGACGGCCAGAGACGCGGAAAACCTCCTTCAACTTTCGCCGAAAGTTTTATTTCAATGCAGAACAAAACGAAGCCGTCAGAGAGCCGAGAAGTTTTGTACTTCATCTATATTTTGCCTAGTCTCCTACGCTGCGTAGGAGACTATATTTTGCCGTGCAGTTAATACTTTGTTCTGGTCGATTCACAGGCAGCCCAAGCTAAGGTTGAGAGCTGCGGATAAATTAGACTGCCTTTTCCACGCTATGCATTATAATAACATCGGCAACATTTAAGAGTTTGTATGGAAATGATACAAAACGTCTCAAATTGCCACAAATCAAATCAGAAAGAAGTCGAAATAAAAATGATTTGCCTTATTTCATTGTTGTATTGGTCATTATTTGAGGGCTTCCTGGGCTGGTTTGAAGCTTTTTGGGCGAGAAATTGAGGTTTACGTTTTTCATGTTTACTGAACGTTAAGAATTAATTAAAGGCAGGAAACATTTTCACACTGCACCTCACTTGAGGTTCAATAAATTCCTTCACAATAAACGAATTGCCCTACAACTTCAAAGGTGTATTCTTGGGTCTTGCGCATACCTCTGTTCTTTCTCATAGGTTCCAGATCCTATTTTAAGCCGTCAAAAACCCCTCCTAAATACGAAACTCGCCTTTCCTGGTAGGCGTTTTCATTTGAAGTGCACACATGAATCATTGCGAGCCGCGTTTCGACGATAAAATGACCCTCAGCCGAGCAGAGGCTGAGTGAAATTGTCCACAAGCAAAAAGCGACACTGCGGAGTCCAGAGAGGTCGGTTTAACCGGAAATAGAGAAATATCATGAGAACGGCCGTGAAATTCACTCGCCTCGGAAACCATAATTTTGTTTTAGGGACGACTGAAGAACTACCATAATTTTGTTTTAGGGACGACTGAAGAACTATCTTTTGCTGCACTCTAATCAATCCATTCGATGATTTTATGCCGATGATTTGGCGTAAGTGACCCTACTCACTGCCCGCAAATCAACCTCATTATTTAATTCCGATATATAGGGTTGCCTTGCTCTAAAAGAAATATTGCTGTGACTGTCGAAAAATACCCACCACAATTTCCATTCCTTTGAAAACCAGTGCAGTTTTTTTTCTAGGTGGAAACTGCACCTCGTCTCTGCTTCCCTTTCAGGTAAATGCGACGGAACAAATCACTATGCTAATTTATTGTCCCGCGAAGACATTAAAGCGTGCTCGTGGCGTCAAGTGAGGCGACTAAATTTCACGGGCGTGCTGATAGTTCTCTATTTCCGTCAAACCGACCTCTCTGGACTCCGCAGTGTGGCCTTTTGTTTGTGGACAATCTCACTCAGCCTCTGCTCGACTGAGGGTAATTTTGTCGTCGAAACGCGGCTCGCAATGATTCATGTGTGCGCTTCAAATGAAAACGCATACCAGGAAAGGCGAGTTTCGTATTTAGGAGGGGTCTTCGACGGCTTAAAAAAGAACCCACGAGAAAGAACAGAGGTACGCGCAAGACCCAAGTTGTAGGGCGATTCGTTTATTGTGATGGAATTTATCGAACCTCAAGTGAGGTGCAGTGTGAAACTGTTTCCTGCCTTTAATTAATTCTAAAGATTCAGCAAACATGAAAAATAAAAACCTTAATTTCTTTCCCAAAAGGCTTCAAACCAGCCCAGGAAGCCCTCAAATAATGACCAATACAACAATGAAATAAGGCAAATCATTTTTATTTTGACTTCTCTCTGATTTGTGGCAATTTGAGACGTTTTGTATCATTTCCATACAAGCTCTTAAATGTTGCCGATGTTATTATTATGCATAGCGTGGAAAAACAGTCTAATTTATGCGCAGCTCCCAACCTTAGCTTGGGCTGCCTGTGGTCGATTGGTCACGTATCGATGTTGAAAAACTCACCTCACAGTAAACGAGTACACTAAAAAGAGATAACAAGACGATTCGAGAATAAATTGTAAAATACAGGGGCACTTATAGGCGATCTAATAGAATTATTTCATTTACATGAAAGACCGAATTTGTGAACCAAACCCGAAGGTTGCAGTTTCTTGCCGGCCACCCTCGAGCCTTTGGCGGCATCACTCCACGGAAAAGTTCCAATCTCGACCAAAAATGGCTTCTACCACATCACAACGCGAAATATCACGTAGAATATAAGTTATATATTTCTTTGTACTTCACAGGTGAGCAAAATTGGCCGAACATTGCGCGATGGAACCAGATTACTTTGGATCTTTCAAACGGTCGCGACGGCTGAGTATTTTCGTGGTCCACGAAATTCAATTACGACCGCGTTGCATTATGGAAAATGTCAATGGGTCTTTAACCGTGTTGAACTGCTGAGTCAAAAACAAAAAAATTCGCTGGAAATAGTTGTTTTCTTTTCTCGGTTCTCCAAGGCGCAGCGCTGAGGGAACTGGAAACGAGATGAGGTGGCGGATTTGACCAGCGGTTTCCGTGTTAGCGTCACCTCGTGGCGTCCATTTTGAAATGACACGAAAGTGTGATATTTCTTCAACGTCTTTGGAAGGTATAAACGAGAATTTACTCCATTTGATCTCTGGAATACTGTTTGCAGATAACCTTCGAAGACAAATTGGGCATTTTTGTAAAATACTAGTGATCTGTGAACCGCTGGCGATCGCACAAAGCTTCGTAGAGAGTATCGCGCGGAATTACGAACTCCTCATGATTCGTGGATTTAAACTGGCGGGATATTTGAACTTTAAAGCACGCTTCGATGGGGCTGATTAAGCTTTTCTTCTCCTATTCTGGATTGGATTTCCCCACTGAAGGACATACAGAAAACAGAGGTAAGCCGTCTTTCTTTTAGTCTCCAATGATGCAGGTGATGTGCAATAACTTATAATGAAGGTTTTCTCTTTTGATAGCGAACTTCACTCAAAGATAGCTGACATTGTAAGTTTTTTTAAAAGTAAGAAAATTTTCGAAATTTCACTTTGGAACTAAGTCTTTTAAATCGGATTACCTTCATGAAATACATGTACCTTGCTGAAGATTTAGCTGCTAGAGAAAGGTTTGCATAGTCTTAAAGTAATGGTCCACGTAAAAACTAGGCAAAAGAACAATCAAGAACAATAGGCCACTGCAATAGCGGCAGTTATTTTTCAGGTGCTAATTGCTCTAATCAAATTAAGTCTGAATGATCTGATTGGCCAATGCGGCGAAAAGCGTGAAATTTGAATTTCAAATAAGATAGTAAATGTTTGTAATCCATTCATACAACGTTTTATGGCTAAACTTTACAATACTTGGCCACTTTCGAGCACCACAAATCCACTGCTTCCGTGTTCCCTCAGTCATTGACTAACAGTTAAGTTGTACAAGTGCTCCCGCAGTCCTGCAGTTCCGTAGTCAATGAATTACTTAAATTAAATAAGTTGAACTAGTGCTCCTGCAGTCCTGCAGTCCCGTAGTCAATGAATTACTTAAATTAAATAAGTTGAACTAGTGCTCCCACAGTCCTGCCGTCCCGTAGTCGATGAGTAACTAAAATTAAATGAGTTGAACGGCCTTACGGGTATTACAAGCTGGGAAATGAAGTGGGTTCTAATCATCCTGGCAGCCTATTGGGTTAGGTCAGTTAGGTTAGAGTTGGGGTTTGTGGTAGGGTTAGGGATAAGGGTAGGTTTAGTGGATGGACAGTGGATGGACAGTGATTACGGTTAAGCACTGACTCGAAGTGGTTAGCCTTCAATTGTTGTTATGGGTTGAGGTTGGGATAGGGGTTGCCTAGTTCCTGAGTGTACGGCTTTTTCCCAGGCCTTCACGGTCAATCCATTTCGGTGACGTATCCGAGACGAACGGCCGGGGAAAGCCTAGACAAACTCGGGCTGCGCATGCACTAAATTTTATTTCCCATATTACAACGCTTCTTACAAATTTTGCCCTGCTGCGAGTTGAAACTCTTGATAAATACATGGTACATGGCATGTTAAAAACTATTGAAGCTACCGGAAAATGTTGGACATCAACCCACTGAAGTATACCTGAAGAATTACCTATTTAACGAATTTCATGGACAAAATTGAAATGGCCTTAAATACTAAGAAGCTTAGATCGCTCATGAAGCAGGGAGAGGGATGACTGGTGTTTTTTCTAATTTTTCTCCTGTTGTAGGGGCAGCTATAATGACAAACACCCCACTTATAAAGGTCAGTGGGTGTAGGAAAAAAACAACATCTTTTTTTGTTCTTCATGTACTTTGGTTATTAGTACAAATCAATATTTTTTACCATTTGCGAAACCTTTTGTTCATTTCTTTTATCTGGACAATATGATGTAATGTGCAACCAAGACAATTCAGATTAGTCAGGAATGAAAGACTGCTTTGAAATGACAGGTCAAAATAATATTCTCCCAGGAAAGAAAAGTCAAGTCTGTTACTGTATCTTCCATTTCATTGTTTTTTCAATATTCTGCTCTTTAGATAAAGAATTCAGAATTCAAAAGAAATTTGTGACTTCCACTCATACCAAGTGCATGAGGGGTGTAAATGAAATCTGAATTCTACAGCTCTAGGTATGCATTCACACTGGTTATCCTGTCAGAATTGCAGTCTCATGTTTACTTTTCAACCCGAATGCTTAAAAATGGTGCACTAATTTTTCAGGAAGCTCAAGAAATTCAAGCATAAGAAAGTCAAATACTAGGTTGATTTCTTTGAAAAAGGAGTACAGTCATACTTTGCATCACTTCTTCAGCTTTTTGCAACAAAGTAATTTGGAGAGAAAAGGTTCTGACATGGCCAATGAATGAGAGAACACCCAGTGCTTCCTTGAATTCAAAAGGTGTCTGTCTGCCACTGTGTGTCTGTTGAGTTGGTGGCAGTCTCACTTGTTTGGAAGTTTGATTTGAATCTTCTAACACTCTGATTTTTTCCAACAGTTCCCAATTTGTTTCTCGAGCAGTTACATTCTTCTGTTTGATTGCCTCATAGGACTGTCCAAGCTTTGTGAAGCTTTTCATGAAGCTTTAGGTCTGCATCAAACACAATACCATGTTGCACCAGATGTCTCTATATTAATACTAGTTTCTCAAATGCATATGTTGATAATCTAGTAATCCAGTGAAGACCAGCTTCATATGCTGACAATTCATAATGCACCCCTAATGAAGACACCCCCTTGAATAAGGTGAACCTGCTATTAATGAATTTTTGGGTGTACCCCTGCAGTGGACTAGTATCCCTGGCTATCCTGTTTGGCAGGTGCAGTAAGGGCATGGAATGTGAGGGTGGACACAGAGTCATGCTCATGGGAAAAGTCCCTGCATGTTCACCCACTCTGTTAATACACTCATTGAAAAGGGGAGAAGTGTTAAGTGCCAAGCTATCTTGTCTAAAAACAGTTTAGAACTACCAAATCTACACCATTGTGGCCATTTTTTTTTTTTTTTTTAACCAAGATTTCCTCAAATAACCTGCACGCTACTTGGGTAGACAAGCAGTCCATTTTTTTTTGCATTAATTCCCCTTCCCTTAATAGTTGATATGTAGGCATTCACAACATGCCAATACCTCTTTAAATGTACCCTATAAATAAATAGGCAAAATGGAAAACAAATAATGCCACTAATAAGGTCATTTATATAGGATAAATATTCACTTTATTTTTTTTTTCTGTAGTGACTTTGACTCTCTTTAGTTTTATTTGAGGGTCAGCATCTGGGAAATTATGCTTTATTAACTAAGAAGATCTGTTGCCATCTTCAAAGAGTAGTTTTAAAACCAAATAAATCCTCAAGAAAATTTCAAATATCTGTGCACCAGTGCCTGGTTGTTCATAGCAGGATTTAGCTAACCCAGCGTTAGCGGCAATTTTCAATCCAGTCTCATAGCCAAGCAGGGAGGATTCCTGGAAATCTCTTTTGCTAAACGTTTTGGCTTTGGTTGCTTCCAAACAGCCACCTTAAAGACTAACTGAGAAAGCTATTTTTAACAAGAGAAGTAGAAACCACAGACTGTGAACTTTACATCCTGAGTTAGCAATGAACAGCTTTCGAACAACCAGCCCAGGTTCTGGAGACTCTCTGGATGTAAGAAAAGTCAAACTGCATCCAAGATGTCTTCTTCAGTCCCTGAAATATCAGAAAAATGCATAATTAACATGTGCTGTGCTAATTGTGTAGCCCACTAAAGACCACTTTACAAAAGGCTATTTAATTAGTCAATAATTAAGCTTATTATCAAACATAAACATATGTGGAAAGTATGTAAGTATCAAGTTTTGAAATCAATGATATATTCAAAGTTTAGCCTCTTTATCATATTGCAAAGAATGAATATCATCTTAGGGAAACTAAGATGATGTTCTAAGTATTCTAACCTGTTTGATCATTTTGAAATTTATCATGATACTTACCAAGGGTTTTATTCTTTTTATCTCTTGGCTGTTCGGAGGGTCCACAATAGGTTTGGCGGGATGCGGGATTTGACATATTTTGGGGGCGATATTCGGGATGCGAATTAAAAGTAGGAGCGGGAAGCAAGAGCGGGAGCGGGATTTCGAGGTTTTGAGAGGTCGGATGCGAGAATCGCGAGGGGGTAGTGGCGGGAAACGGGATTACAATTTTTTACTTACTGGACTTTATAAATTTCGGCGGGATCGGCATTGTCACGTGAAGAAGGGCGGGATGGCGGGATTACCTGGAAAAAAGGACGGGATAGTGGGATCTGAGAACCCTATTGTGGACCCTCTGTTCGAAAGCCAGCTTGAGTCCGTATAGCACTCACCTAGGTCCGTATATTTAAGCTTTTAATTTGGGTCCTCGAAAGCGGGGAAACATTGTTTCTGCAACAAACGTTTTCCAGTTTGCAAGAGAAATATTTGTTGCTGCATGAGAAAAAATGTTTCAGGAAAACTAAACATTTATCGTGTTATCTCTAACACAAATTGTACTCCCAAACAAATGTGTCCTACACGCGAAAACGGAGACAACTAAACAAACTTTTACATGAACACAATGTAAACATACACGTTCGTTTGAGAGCTAACGAAGCGAAACTTGCCCTTCAGGAAGCCTACAACAATTACAGAACTCAGTGATTCAAACAATTATTACAAGCTAACTTAATCTTGTGATCGTGTTTCGATGGAATAAGAAGAATTATCCACGGCATTGCATCCTAGGGATACAAGCGAGGATTTGGAACATAAAAAGCTAACCACTAAACAGTCTAAACAGAACAACTTGGCAGACTAGAAACAAAGCTAAGACGTGGAGCTTTCTCTTCAGCTAATGCTTACCTTCAGAGTCCATATCACTTTCTGCAAACAATCGCTTAGATATACTTCTGTTCCAACCTAAAAATAATGTAATCCTAAAAATAATGTAAGATTATCATAACTGAAGCGGCCTTTGTCAACCGAAATTTGTCTAAAAACTTCAAATTTTCAGAAAAAAAAATTAACTCCTGCTTACCTCTTCTCGAAGTAAACAAATCTCCTTTATGGTTACAGCGAAAAGTGATTGATAGGTATCCGCTAAGCTCGGCCCAAAGTGATCTACAAAGTGTCTCACCTGTCGCGAGTTTGTCTAGGCCTCACTTTTTCGCTTGGACCACGTGACCCGAAACGGCTCGACCGCAACGAAATATGGAGGCCTAGGAACTAGGCAAGGATAGGGGTAGGTTTAGGGCTAGGTTAGGGTTAAGGGTGTTAGCACTGATGGACAGTGATAAGGGTTAAGCACTAACTCGAAGTGGTTAGCTTTCAGTTGTTGTTATGAGTTTGGCTTAGGGTTAGGGTAAGGATAAGGGTAGATTTAGTGTTAAGGGAAGGTTAGGGTCAGGGGGGTTAGCACTGACAGAGCTTGAAATAATTTCCCGGCTGGCGCCGGTCAAGTTGTCCGGTCAAACTTATTTTTGCTCGGACACAACCCATTTTTGGCCGGACAAATATCCATTACGTCATATCTCTATAAAATCCCCCCTCCCCCCGCATAATGTTTACATATCAAGCAAGTACATTTTCTACGCCTTTATTGTACATGCAGCCTCGAACTCAATGCTGGAACGCACGGTACAGCCGCAAAGTTCGGCAGAATCAATATTACATTTGTGCATACAACTATCGCTTCAGTTCTTTGTCTTCTATACGGTTAAATTTTAATACCTACTTAAGTCGTGAAGTTGATGGAATATGTGAACTTTCTGTTTAAATGGTTTGTTTCCCTTGAAAATCACCTCTCAGGGATGTTTCGTCAATCTCGGAATTTAGACCTAGAGTGATTCACAAAATGTCGACAAGTCGACAAATAAATGTAAACTTGCTTTCTTTTTATTGGACCGGACCTTTGTACCGACACTGAGAGGCACTGTTAATTCACACCGCTACACACGCTTTCTCCGGAACACCCGCTAATTTGCGGTGACGGCTTGATGAATGACAAAGCGAAAATTTGCAACCACCGGAAATTTTACAACCACTATTATGAATCATTTGTTAAAAGTTTTTGGTCTGGTAGTATCTCGTTCTGTCTTTCTCCTTTTCATTCACGAACGCCAATAATGTTGAAGCTTTAAAAATTTAAAATTTTCTTTACAAGGGTAAACGACCGGACAAATTGTCCGGCCATCCAAGGATTTGACCGGACAAAACCTATTTTTGACCGGACATTGTCCGTTGACCGGCCGTTATTTCAAGCCCTGACTGATGAACAGTGATTAGGGTTAAGCACTGACTCGAAGTGGTTAGGCTTCATTTGTTGTTATGGGTTAGGGCTAGGGTTAGGTTAGGGTTAGGGCTAGGTTAGGTTAAGGGCGTTAGCACCGATGAACAGTGATTAGGGTTAAACACAGACTCGAAGTGGTTAGATTTCAATTGGTGTTATGGTAACACCATATATAATTATATTGGCAACGAATAGCGATAAGGGTTAAGCACCGACTTGAAGTTGTTAGCGTTTATTTCTTATGATGGCCCAAAGGGCTCACAGCAGTAAATAGCTAATTACAATCATATCAATAATGTTTATAGAGTGGAAGCTAAAGATGTACAATCAAATCAAGGAGATATATTTACAAACTAAATTATTACAGTAATCAAAGTTATTTTACGACTACGGGACCGCAGGACTGCGGGAGCACTAGTTCAGCTCTCTTAATTTAAGTCATTCATCAGCTACCCGACTGGTTGACTGCTGGAGCACTAGTACAACTCATTTAATATGTTACCCTGATTGCGGGAGGCACTAGTTCAACTCTCTTAATTAATTAATTTATTGCCTACGGGACTGCAGGACTGCGGGAGCACTTGTCCAATTCAACTCATTTAATATAAGTTAGTCATCTACTACAGGACTGCAGGTCTGCGGGAGCACTAGTTCAACTCATTTAATATAAGTTACTCATCGACTACGGGACTGCGGGAATGCGGGAGCACCAGTTCAACTACATTTTAAGTCCATGACTGAGGGACCACGGGAGCAGTAGATTTGTGCACTGGAAAGTGGCCGGGTATTGTAAAATCGCTCCCGTTTTATTTCGGCTACACATTCAATACATTCAGAAATGTGACATCTAAATTTTGGAAAATTTCTATTCACCAAAAGCGAGGAAGTTAAGGTGGCTCCATACAGTTTCTCATCAGTTTCAACAGACAAATATACATAAGTTTTTTGATGATTTTCAGGACATTGATTTAGCTTTCATTAGGGAAAAGCTACAAAAGCAACTAGCCTAGCATTTATACTTTTCAAAAAAGTCACAATTTCTGGGCCTGGCCCATTTCCATGGCAACCACTGATATAGTTGTTTGGCTCATTTTTTAAGCTTACCCAGTTTCTTCACGTCATTTCTTGGTTTTTACACGATGAAGTTTGGCTATTTTTGTTGTAAAGATGTTGTCGTTTGAGAAGTCTCAGCTGGCAAAGCTGTGAGAAATTTTGTAAATAAGTTTTGTCGGAATAGTAGATTTCCGTTTTCGACGATTAATGCAGAAGTGCATGTACAAAAATTACTCTTACTTTAGTATGACTGAAAAACACAAAAATCCTACAAATGTTCCAATTTTAAAAAATTTCACCGAGTGGAACATGCGCAATTAGCGTTTGAAAATGCCTCAAAACCCACCTTTTTTCTTCACGTTACCAAAATAAAAATTCTTCAAGTTACAGGGTTGCGCATGCTCATGATTCCTTTTGCGTGGACGAGCGTGGACAGCACGTGGGTAAGCAGTAGAAAAGCTTTTCTAAAGCTTTCTTTCCAAAGAACAACATTTTTCTGGACAACTGCTTTCCTTGACTGTAAAGGATCCATGTGTCCAAAAAATTCGCAAAAATAAAGAAAGAAACGAACAAACAAACAAAAAAGAAACAAATTTATACCGATTCGCGATGTAAAAACTCGAACGAAGCCGCCACTTTATTGCCAGCAGCAAAAAATTTCCTTTAAAGTTTCCAGAACGCGGAATCATCAAACCACTTCCAGTTTCATTTTGATTACAACCGTTCTTCAAGAAAAAAACTAAAGCGGTCATGTTTGCTCTTAGAACATCTTTTGGTACGCTACCCGAGGAAAGCAGGGAAGGTTGTTCTTTTTATGTTGTAAGCTCAATATTTTGTCTGCCGAGACCCGCGTTGTTTCTTAGCGGCTACTTGCATATTTGATAACTGCATGGAATAGCAAATAGTATATAAATACGCTTTCAATTTATATTTAAAGGCAGACGTTGGAGAAAGGGAACAAAAATGTCCACAAGAAATTATACGTTTTGAAAAAGACTACATTATTTTTCTGCAAGGTTCAACAAGTCAACAGAACGCCTGCAAAACGCCGACTGTTTTAGAACCGGCCGTCAACTCGATACTCATCCTTTATTTGTTCACTGAATGCCGTCATTCAGGCATAATTTTTCATAAAAATAAAAATTGTATTTGAGCTTACTGTAGGTACAATTGAACTTTTTTCAATTCTCGGTTTTATTTTAGACCACCGAAGTTTTTGAAGTCGCACATTGTCAACACAAGTGAAACTTAGATCAAAAGCTACTGGTGACTGATAAATAGACACTGAAATATGTGTCCTTTTGAGTTTCAACTTCTATCAAAATTCAATGACAACTGTTACCTCGTTACAAGTGTGTAATCTATTCATCGCTCAATAAAATTCTCAAGTTAGCTGCATTTTGCTGAAACCATATGATAACAGCCGTAGAGACAACTCACCCGACAAAAAATAGACGGCTTGTTAGAAAGGCAAAAACTAAAGCACTTTTCGAAAAAATTACTTACACTTAGGCTTGATCCAAACAAACTTAAGCTTCTCATCCCAGAGATTCTCATCCCAGAGATTCTCTTATTTCAAGTATTCTTGAAGGCGCGTAATAATTCGTGCAACGTTTTCAGTCCTCTCTGTGTTGCTTGAACTTAAAGATCGCAATCAATCCAGTCCTGAAATCGTAGAACAATCGTAGGACTGCAACTGTCAGCTATAAAAGCGATTAAACTAAAGGCTTTTCATAATTTCACTGCTATGTGCTCGACAGGTTTTGAAAAGGTAAGCCATAAAGATGCCTCAATCAGACTTTGGAAAAGTTCGCCTGGGAGGTTGATTAGCACATGTCATCTGACTTGGACTGTCGCGCTCCTCATGTGCGCGCTTGTGCCAATTTAGTTCCCATTCTTCGCGCGCTGAAAAACTATATGGAGCCACCTTAAACTTGTATAAAATTACATCAGGATTAGTACAGTGATACATCAGTCAGCGACCACGTGAAAATTATTTAGCTCAGCTTTCTCAAAGGAACTGTCAAATTTGTGATCGAAAACAGCAACAAATCGCGCTCACGTACGTAGAATGCACTAGAGTCACAAGCCATCTCCATAAGCCACGCACCTCTTCGGAACCTGTAATTTTATTGGCTTCCTATATCACGCACCTCTATTGTTTTAAGGGCTAGGGTCATTGTTTTATTGTTTGTTCTTTTGTCTTCTCAGCCAATCCTGTTAAGCCTTCCGATAGGTGCGTACCGCCTCGCCATCTCTCTGTGCTGCGCTATGAAAACTGCAACAACAAATAAATAAAATACCTAGCTGTAATTGTCAGAGAAGTTTCTTGCATCTACCTTACTGTACATTACCTCTTACGTGCGACAGGTAGGTATTTTCAATAATATGAAGTACTGAAACAGTACCCACTGCATCAAAATACTAAATAGGCGCTGTCCACTGTCTCTATTCCGTGATCGTGGGAAGGTCTCTCATAAAATACAATTTCTTCAGAATATTAGTCCCCTGTTATTGCAAAAGACTGTTCAGTGAACAGAAACAAGCGATAGCAAAAAGGCTAAACTCTTCGTTAGACGTAATGTTTATATGTGTACTAATGCTCCTGAACTACGATGTAGCTTCGCGCGAACATGTCGTTTGCGAAATTACTCCTTACAACCTGGTATCTTCAACATCTGCAGTCGCTTGGCAGAGGAAAGCAGTCATAAAATTCATTCCTCTGAAGCAGTTAGAAGAAATGCGTGTTGCAGATGAGTCGATTTTGTATAGCCTCTTTGTGGCACTTTCTTATAAACAAGTCTTCCCGTGTCTCCTACGTGTCAGCCAAGGTGAGATGATTCTTTCACACTAAATATGTTTGTGCAGCCAGTTTCCTTCCTTCAAATACTACTCGCTTGAATGTTAGGCACACTGCAGCCACAATCGCAAGATCTTACGGGCCAAGATACTCAAATACGAGTCCATTAAAGGCCAGTTAGCTCAACTCTCAGATCGCAGATCCAACATGGCGACGCATGAAGATCGCGCTTGTGGCAGGTTTTCCATTCTAACTCTTAATTGACGCACAGAACAATGCTGAATTTTGGCCGTGAGGAACAATACACGGGATTGGAGAAAACTAAGCCAATAAATGCTCTTTTGTCATGTTTTTCTTGTATTTTTCGGCAATTTTTTGATATCAACCAATCAGATTCACGGATTTAATTGAATTTAATAATTAAAAGCTAACACCTTTTAATCGATTTTGCAATCTGCCTGCCTAGATTTTATGTGGACCATTACTTAGTACGGACCAGTTACATGAGCAGGCCAGGCCTGGTTAGCAGGGCTAGCTTGGTTTGCCGAGATCCTGGCATGTCTGTTCATAGGGAGCCCATCAAACTGTGTGACCATTAGAAGTTTCAAAATATAATGAAATATTTAGGAATACCGAAACATCTGTATTAACATGAAATATTGTGAAGAATATTTAAGTTTGAGTTCAGTTTAATGGAAAATTACTTCAGTGGTTGTCTGTTATGGCTCTAAATGCTGAATTTTAGCGATTTGAAGGTTTGTCGAATCCTGCTACTGTTAGTACATAATGAGAAAAGAATAAGGAAGGAAAACTGCATTTCAGACCAACTCAGCACCGAGCCAATTTTTACCCAGAAATTCTAATCGCTTAGCTTCTAAACCACAAAACAGGGCAAGCTCAGTAGTTTGAGTTTCTTCTCGTACCAATATTCAATGACATTTTTTTGGAAATGCGAATGCGAAGCATGAGCCGCTGAATATTAGTTTATTTTAAACTCAACGGTACACTGTAGTATTCTTTTATTTCTAAAAGCAATATTTCATGTTGATAGGGACATTTCAATATCCCTATAAATTTCATTATATTTTGAAACTATGTACTAATGAGCACATAGTTTGTGTCGGTTGCCCGTGGACTGTTAAATATACCAAAAGTAAACTTGGGCCAAGCAATTACATGGGAAAACTTCAGCCCATCCTGCCAGGATCCCAGCAATGTCATGCCAGACTCCCAGCTTGCTGGGCTGAAAATGTTCCATTTAAATCCTGTTTACCAGGCCGGGGTGACTTGCATCATGTACGTGTAATGCCAGGCTAAACAGTCATCTTGGCCTGAACCAGCCTGGCTAAATGGGCCAGCCCCGTTCATGTAATCGGCCCCTATATATTGGATTGTTAAAGAAAAGAAATTATATTATTGACAGTTCCAAGTGAGCAAGCAACCCTGATTTGCCAAAAAGTCAACATGTACTTTTGTTTACTGGTGTTTCATCCCTTGCTCGTTTGCATTGCTGTTGTTGCTGTCTTATTAACCCTCACTCAAACATTTAACCACTTACTTGAATATGACTTAACACATCATCTGGAAACAGCATCCCCTGAGGGCTCTACTTTCAAGAAAAAATATGATTGTACATGTTGGACACCTTGCCCCATAATGTCAAATCACACCCTGCACAGTCACTCCCTCACAGCATTTAACATCAATAACTTGTTTGAACAGAGGTGGCCTAAACATGCAGAAATCAAATATCACAGGGTAAAGTTAGGTCTGGTCGCATAGCTTAAACATGGCGACGAGTGAAGAAGTACCTCAGACAGATTCCACAAGGGAAGACTTTTTCTCAGCTCTTCTTCATCTACCTGACATCTGCTAGTGTAGTAAGTGGAAACAGGAAATGGCAAGGGGTGACAGGCCACACAATCTCTACCAGTGTCAAACATTTTTGCTCTAACGATTATATCTTTTAAGGATTTTCCTTTTTTAAAAGATATATTTAGTGGTTCATTAAAGATCTCTCTGAGATATAGGTGGTTTTGTACAATGTGCTAATTTTTCACTAAAGCTTATTTGATGTTTGGCACAGATGGTTGGTATTGTGTCACAAAAGGCAGAATGTCTTTTTTGGTTTTATGCTGTTGTTTAAGCGCTGATGCCCTTTCTGTGAAATGAATTTCTGATAGGATTTTTCTATCAGAATATCAGTAAGCATGTTTTGAAATTAAAAATGTTCTCCTCCAAAGTAGCTTTTGAAGAGTTTGTTCATAGGAGTCAAAGGGCTTCGCCCTTTACGAACCAAATTTTCACACTTGCTGGGCGATAAGAGGTGAAATGCATGTATTGAAGGGTCTCTGTCGGCTTAAGGTGGCTCTATACAGTTACTCATCATCAATATACATAACTTTTTTGGCGATTTTCAGGACATTGATATTCGTTTCACTTGGAAAAAGCTACAATAAAGCAACTAGCCTAGGCTTTATACTTTTGGAAAAAAAATCAAAATTTCTGGACTCGATTCTGGACTCGATTTCTCGATTCAAGGAAAATCTCTCCTTCATATAAAAACACATTTTAAGCACCAGTAGAGAATTTGTGTCCTGTCACCCCTTGCCATTCCCTATTTCCACCTACTAAACTAGCAGATGTCAAGTCCTATATTATCGAATGAAAATGTATTTTTATGGAATTTTGCACTATTTCGGTAACCATATTACAGAACGTCTTCTACATGTACACTGTGCTTATGTTGTTTACCAATACACGCACTTAATGAGCTTTTCTCCATCCTCTGCATGTTAATTTCACTCGCACTATCAGAATTTTTTATACCCCTTTGTGTGTATTTTTTTACATGTGTGTGTTTCACTTGTGTAAATTGTGTGCAATATGGCATCTTTACACGCAGGAAACCCTCGTGTAATGCTCCAATTCCTGTGCCCTGTACTGTAATTAGTTAATTAATAAATAATGGTAATAGGACTGAGTGGAGTCCCATTCGGTCTAATCATACAAGTGATTAACAAAATCGAACGACCATGTAGTGGGAGTCTGATTTGTTTAATCACGAGTCCTGTTACCAATTAATTATATCTATAACAAAATTTGAGAAGGAATAGACAACAGTTTTAATTGTCAGATACATAAAAAAGAACTTATTCAAGTGTAACTGATCCATTAGAGCGTGCACTCTGACGCTTACTGCCCAATTATTTAGGCATGATGCTTACACAGTTCAATTAATGTTCAAATCATGGCTGGTGATAGCCAATCAGATTGGAGAATTTTGTTATAGTTATGATTAATTAAGGACGGTGACTCCTAATACAGAGGTATTTTTGTAAAGGTTATGACTATGGGGAAAAAGCAGATCTAAACAAGGGTTATTGGAATCTAAAAAGAAATTTGTGGGTAACCACGCATTTTTCGGAGATAATTAAGCAACCATAATTCCAAATGTATGGTAATTTCTTTCCAAATTTAAGCTCAATTATCTCTGGAAAAATCACAGTTACCCCAATATTCTTTTTGGATTCCGATAGCCCTTGCTAAGGACTGCTTTTTCCACATAGAAATAAACCGGGCAAAAATACCTTTGTATTAGTAGGCAAATTCCTTAAGAAACTTGAATATCTCTGACCAGACAGAACATATGCGGAGTAATAAAAGGAGGCAATTAATTAAGGACGGTGCCTCCTTTTGTTACTGCGCATATGTTCTGCGCATCTCGGGATATTGGGGTTTCTTAAGGAATTTGTCCCCTAATACAACAATATTTTTGCGCAGTGATGACTATGTGGCATTACCGTACCCAAATTGTGAATTAGCCAATCAGAAGCATTGTTTACTGTCATGATTTTCTACGATATCAAGTCACTGACCTGATATCCTACGATATCATGGACAGTTTGTGAAACTCGCATTTTTTTGCAGACTTTAGAGGCAAAAATTACAACAGAAATACAACGAAACGTAAAACTATTACATTTGTTAAACGAGAAAGTAATTTGTTTAACGGTAAGAGAGGGGGAAAATACAATTTCGCGCCAAAATTGGAAGCGGCTACACTGGCAGGCGCTCGCGTGAACTTTACGGACAGCGCTGAAACTTTTTTGGTTTCAAAATGGAGCCGGATTTTCCAAATTTCTTTCTTAACTTGGACTTCCAAGATTCAGAAAACAAAGCTCCAAACAGAAGAATTAAATAAAATGGCAGATGAGGAGTTAGAGAAGAGCATTGACGACCAGAAAGTGTAAATACGTGTCGCTCTACAACGCCTGACTGATCACGGTAACTGAAAAAAAAACACCGGGTTTTAGGACGAATTTGGGTACGGTAAATACCTAATCGCACCTTTTTTGGTACGCTTCGGCAGCATATCAAGCTCGTTTGGTCTCACCATGGCTCGACCAAACTCGCCTCATATGCCGCCGAAGCGTACCAAAAAGGTACGATTAGGTATAAAAAGCAGATCTTAGCAAGGGCTATCAGAATCCAAAAAGAAAATTGGGGGTAATAGTCCATGGGCCAGGACCCCAAAAATGGCCATTTGGTACCCAAAAGAAGGACAAATTCTAACATACATTTTTGAAAACGTTGTTTTCTCCAGTTTATTTTGGTGTATGATAACCATGCCAAATGAGTAGCTTTAAAGGGGTTATCATGTGATAAAGTGACGTCACTCAAATTTACAAAGTGACCAAATAATGCACAGAGATGACTAATAATAGTCTAATGGAAGCCTGAAAGCGCCATTATGGATAGGCTTTTAGAGTCTAATAATCCCGAGCAAGGTTTCCAGAGGTAAACTCTACTAAACATGTGTGGCTCCTGAACGGTTTCCATGGCAACAGATATTGCTAAATTTAGAGAATTTTTCGAAACTCACGACCAGTGGTGGTTGGACACGGTCCGAAAGGCATGTTGGATCATTATATTAGCCAATCACGAGTAGTCTCTTAACCAGGACGAGAAGTCAACATGGCGGCCTTTGACGGGAATGTGAGCTTCAATTCTTGTCATTTTAATGTGCAATCTGTCCCCAGTGCAACTTACATTTAACAAGAATAATTAGGATTGGTGTGTATCTAGATGTCTTGAAATCTATGGATCTGGTCATCTTTTGTAAGTCAAGTTTGAGGACAATTTCGTTGTAGGTGGATCGAGCAACGTGTGCTTTCATGATATTTGTGTAGGTCTTACATTTTGAGAATTTGTAGGCTAACCCAAAAATCTAAAACCGTTTATTTTACACCAAGATCAAGATGGATAAATTTGCTTTTATAAAATCATATAGCACCCGATAGCGCTCCTCTAGTTTGAGAATTATGCGTTGTTTAAGTTGTCGAATTTTCTCTCCAATATTACTCTCACGCTGCGAGATGTCAAAAGTACCCGCGAAATATTAACGCGAGTGATCGTCTTATTTTAATTATGAAAAGTATCAACAGTATTTTGTGGCATCCCAATTGAGTGTCTTCCCTTCTTTGTTTTGTTGTCTTTATGTTAAGAGGCAAAATGGTTTCTTCAGTCTGCTCTGTTGCCCTGTATGCAACAAACTTTCAAGAATCACATTTTGTTTGCTGAAATGACCAAAATTATTTGGGCTTTAGGGTCTTAATATATAGTCACATCATCTGTTGCGGATTGGTTTCCTAAGATCCCCTAAGCAGCAGCCTCAAGGTTTTTAACTTACAACCTCTGCGCACTGAACTACTGAGAAAGCTAAAAAATTCAGTATTGATCAGTAACTCAGATAATTGGAAATTCACGGTGCTATCTTAGACATGCAAGAGAAACCAAAAATTGTTTGAGATATCAAAAATTTGAGATAGCCAATAGTAAATAAGTGAGCAAGATCAACCAGGGAAAACAAAAATATTTTCAGTTCAATAGAGTTGTGAGCAGGTTGGGGGGAGGTTGGGTTCAATTTAGTGGGGTCTGCTGTAAGAAATAAAATCCAGAGCTATTGAGGGAGAACTGTGAATTATTGATTGAACATCCCTTTCAATGTGTCAGTTTAGTTGTTATTAATAACAATTAGGGCTATTGCGACCCATAAAAAGGTTGAGAACTGAGAAGTGATTAAATATCCCTTTTCTAATGGAACTTGCAACTTTCGCTTTCTTCATCAATTTTTTACATTGATATCAATCTGTATTTGTTTTCTACTGAATTGTCTTCCAGGCGACAGATTTCACACCAAAATGAGTAGTCTTACTGTGTTTACATGATTATGGTACAAGTTTTTGCACCGGATCGAAAATCTTGATCTGGTACAGCAACCAGAATAAATTCGCACTGGTATGACTCGTAATGGTATGAAATCTTGTGCTGGTATCATGTAAACAAAGTTATACAGAGCCATAAGAGGGAATGAAACTCAAACCTGCATAATTTATGTAAACACCCCTTAAGTTTCTGTTACTCGACTTAACAGGCAAACTTGGTGCCCAGTGGTGAGTCCAGACTTTCATGGAGGGTGGGGTCCAAGTTTAATGGTGGGTGAGGGGAGACAACAAAAATACAAAACTTTGTGGAGTTATACCTTGGTATTATTCTGTAGTATATTCTGACTATAAGTAAATCGAGAAAAAAATCAGATGCTTTCTGAGTGGAGTATGCTGTTTTACACAAGCTAATCTAGGCTCTGGAGTAAATGTATAACTCCATAATTGTTTTGTTCATGTATATTGCTGTCTGTTAGTCTGTTTTATCCAGCCTTATTTTCTTTTGAACAAAAAGGGGGGATACCCTTGGACCCTCCTCTGGATCCACCATTGACTTTTCAACAAGGTAGAGGTCTGAAGTTAACAAATGAAGGACTGGGCCATTTGTAGAAATGACATTGGATGTATTGCTGTAAAGTGCTTCACTAGTTTTAAAAGGATCCAAGTTAAACAGGTTCTCTGTGACCTCGATAATTTTGTCGTGATAATCAGTGCAAAGCTCCCAACAACCCTGTATTAAGGGTTAAAAACTATTTTCTGCTTGAGGTCCTTGTGGGTAAATGAGTCAATGCTTTCATTGAAGTAGCTGAGAAAAAAATATGGATGCACTGTATATAATATTGTCACACAATTTCTACAGGCTGAAGAGAGCTTTGTTAAAATTTTTTAAAGACAGATTTTCATGTCCGCTGCAAAAGAAAATGGAATTCTCGTTCAATCACAGACTAACTTTGTCAGCATCAGTTACTTTCAAAAGCAAAACAAATTAATTAATTCATATTGACAGCTAGCAATTTGAACAATAATATTTTAATACAGCCTTGTTTAGCTGAGCTGTGAAAGGATCATTTCAGACAAGCCCTTCAGGATTACTACATCCTGCATCAACAGTATTTTTGAGAAACAGAAACTTTTGGACACCCTGGAAGTTAAAGGACTGTTAATGCTATAAAATGAACATTCGTAAGATTTTTCATGACACGTACTCGACGCATATCCATCGGGCAAAACTTACGATTTCACACAACTGTAGCAATTACAAGACCTCAGAAAGCCAAGCATTTGTGTTTTCACTTTCGATGATTGGAAATAAGTCCTTCATGACCCAAGAGGCTATTCATGGTAAGATGTTTGCAGTATAAGTTACTAAAGAGGCTTATTCCTGATAAACCCGAGATTGAAGTAAATATAGTCTCCACGTGTACGGTACGCCTTCAATCGATCAACCCATGAAAATCAAATATTCCGATGTAAACAAAGGATAACTAGACCACAAGAATCGGAGAAACTTCCATCTTTGTTATTTTCAGCTCTTGTAGTTGAATTTGTTTTAGCTCTTCGAGATCCGCACAGTACGAAGGTTCATTGCAACTGAGCTCGAATCGATCGATAGCCCCATCATGCTTTGCGAACCGTGTCCAACCACCACTGACTCACGACAGAACAAAAACGGAAAAGTGGTTGTGGAAGCAAACACAACTTCAAGTTAGAGT
The DNA here is from genome assembly GCA_964030785.1 of Siderastrea siderea. Taxonomy (NCBI): domain Eukaryota; kingdom Metazoa; phylum Cnidaria; class Anthozoa; order Scleractinia; family Rhizangiidae; genus Siderastrea; species Siderastrea siderea. The sequence goes on from OZ034974.1 coordinate 30,237,883, forward strand.
TGACATAATTACTTCTGATATTTTGGCAAAAAGCTGGTTGAATTAGAAAGGAGCTATTTTTAAGAAACGTTTTACTCCTTAGTGTCATCGTCATCATCCTCAAGCAGGATAAGGCCTGAGTTCAAACTTGGGGAGGGAAAAATGATTGATCGATAATATCTTCCACTAGATCACATAGAACAGCATGAAACTTACCTGGAATATTAACGTCCCCTTTTGCTTTAACATACAATTTTGATCACGTGACTAGAATGTAAAAATTTCGAAAAATCACGCGAGTTTTAGTTGTACTGATAAACAAAACGGCGTTTTCGATAGAAATTAGACATATCTAACATTCTGCGTTTGAAATGCGTGTCCTGGTTTTTTAAAAGTGAATATGTGAACGTTCAAAAGTGAAATTTTATTAAAGTTCTGGATTGCTGTAAGTTTAATGAACAACACGACGCTCTTGAGTTTTGCAAACATGACTGTTTTGGCAGATACGTCTGCCTTCTTTAGTGTGAATTTGAACATAGTGTGCAGTAGAATGTAAATAGTGAAGAAATTACAACTTAATATTAACTTTGGTTTAGTTAATATAAGCAATATACAACGCATTTCTACGGTTTATTGGCTCATTAATCAATACACAAACATTCCAAATGTGAGGCTGGAAATGCTTAAACTGCATCTAGAAAGCGTTTTTGTTCGATGTTGCCTCGTAAACCCCATTAACAATTCATCAAATAATTGTTATTTGATTATCGTTCTATTCTGTATCAAATTTTAACTTTTGGTGAGCTCACTAAATAGGTGTAAAAAGGTTAATACATAATTAATCTACGAATTTCATTTCAAGCCGCTCAGAAATACTTTTCTTTGTTCTAAATCAAACTGGCCCAGTATTTTTTCCTTCGTTTTGAAAAAGAAATAGGTGTATTTCAGCCATTTGTTGGGTCGCCGGGTTTGCGGGCGTTTGTTCGTGCCATTGGTCCATTCTCCGTTTGTTTGGCTGTCATTTCGCTCGTTCGATTGCTGGGTTTGTTCGTTCGTTCATACATAATAATATTGTCCGTTCGTTCATTCGCTGCTTTCGTTCGTTCGTTTTGTGGCCATTCATTCGGTCGCGTGGCTTGTGCGTTCATCCATTGCCTTCATCCTTCGGCTTCCCTTCATGTGACTGTTAAACAGTCAACTCATAAATTACACATCCAATCATTAAGTCCGAAAAACCCAGAAGAGATTAGCATCTAATATTAGAAATAGCATACCACAGTGAAGGACCAGTGTCCTTTACAAATAATTTTAAATATCAAAAAAACCTAAGTTTTCTGATACATGAACGCCTAAAAATGACGAAAACATAACCGACAGGGCCGAAAGCACGGCAAACATCACATGAAAAACACCGAATCTACACAACCGGTCACAGAAATACTGTAAGCACAGGAATGCACCAAAGTGGTCACATAATCTCTTGGTTGCTATTGCAACCACGAGATAAAAACTGTTGCTATAAGAGCTCAATGTTCAGCTAATTCGCTCTTTTGTGCATTTATCTACTTGCCTAATAGCTAGTTATTCTCCAAAAACAACAGGGCTGTAAAAAACATCCAAACTTAGAACACAACGAAGCACTACTCACCCGTCAAGGGAACCACCATGTTGGATTTAACCCATACGGTCATGCGGATTTCCCATTTTTTATTTTTTCATTGTCGTAACATTCCTTCAAAAATAGCCTTTTTTAACCAAATCCAATAAAAGAATATACCATAGTTCTTCTTTTTACCATCAAAATTGCCGGAAAACTGCATTCGTCCCATATTTATAGGAGTTTTATGCACAGCCTCGTTTCCATGCTAAATGGGTATTCTGAGAAATTTCAAATTTAAAAAACTACATAAAAGCTACTTTTCTAGAAAGGTTATCATACCAATTTCAAAACACCTCAGGGAGGACTATCAATTGATAGCACTCACGTTTTGTCCCTCGATTTGGTACCGAAATCTGGTCTGGCCCATGGACTATAACCACGCATTTTTCAGAGAGAATTGAGCTTAAAGTTGGAAAGAAATTGCCATACATTCTTTGTATTTAAACGCTTTTTTAGAATTATGGTTGCTTACTTATCTCTGAAAAATGCGTGGTTACCCCTCATTTTTCTTTTTGGATTCCAATGACCCTTGTTAAGATATACCGGTAGTTTTCCCCATAGTCATAACCTTTGCAAAAATACATCTCTGTTAGGAGGCACCGTCTCTAATTGAAACTGTTACAGGATAGTGAATAGATTTAGCCAAGCCTAAAAGGGGAGCTCCCAAGGAATAAGCTGGTGTCCTTTTCTCAAAAATAATCCTGAAGCTTTTCGGTCCCAAATGTATTTCGAGACTTTCTTGGCTCGTTCTCTTTCAAAAGGTGTGTCAATATTTTGGGGATCTGTTCTGTGAATCTGAGCTCTCGAAAGGTCATTCTAGAGTACAGCTGATTTTTTTTTTCCGGCATCAGACTGAACACATATTTTTCTCACAAAGCCGTCTTGCTTGGTTTATGCAGTGTTTCCATACCCTGTCATTAAACTGCCAAGGCTTGTCAAATCTCCTCGGATTCTTGGCTGTTCGCTTGAATGAACTTGAAACGTCGCTCATTTACAACAACAAAATATAACTTACTCTGAAGTAAATGGGTTATCTTCTTGGGCAGGGTGTGGGGGGGGGGGGGGGGGGGCGAAAGCAACTTCCGAAACACTTTCTTAAATAAAATCCAAACGATGTTCTCACAACTTGCAAAGCAATCAAGGAAGGTCCTAGTCGGCAGATACGCCTCCTGTGTGTGCGCAGATGTTGCATAGTCCAAAGGAACTCGAATGAAACTAAAAGGCGGCTAAAGGCGGATTCGGTTTTGTACTTGTTTAGGTAATTCACAAATTGATCGTACGTAACACTCTTATGATGTTTTAGTGCGTTTTGCTTCTTTTGAAGACAAACGTTTACTTTGAGAGTTTTTTAAACGCAAAGCAGAACAGTAGAGCTTTGATCAATCGAGTCTGCGCTGATCGACTGTGTAGAATTAATTTTCTGAAGTTAGGTAACTCAAAACTGGGATCGGGTTTAACGTACTGAACTGTGAAATGATCTTGTAAGCACATAGCTGGATTTATATTGATAATAAAGGCGCATTTTGTGTGTAGGTGTTGTTTCCATCAGATTGTATATAGCAGTTTTGATTAAATTTACTTTCATCGATGTTTTTTGGCACATTTCTTTTTGCAATTTATATAGACCATGCTGGATAATCCTATGACTGGAAAACATGCAAACCCAGTACATAACATTTCTCATCTCATGCTATCAATTCCTTAAAATGATGCACAAAGAAACATTGACAGTATTTTCATTTATCACCCCCGAATAGTTAAAGCGCTTTCTCTTGGTGAGAATTTTATTTTCGTTGAATCAGGGTCTTATTCTAGCGTTGAACTTTAAAAGTTTGTCGCAAACCTGTTCTCCAAGTATAAACAAGTGAAACTTAACTGCTGTTTACCTCCTCGCCAGCTACTCGCCGCTGCAACTAACGAAAGCTGGCAGTAACATCCATAAAAGATTAGCAGTCGGCCGCTTACTATCCCCCGACAAAATACACAGAAATTTGTCGATCGGATCTATTATTACAAATACCGCTGTCCACATTTAACTGGACCGTTTTGCAAGTTGTGAGAACATCGTCCCTCGGTTGCAGGCCTTTGGAAAAATTACCCGAAAGAAAGGTTTTTGGAGGTTTCCAAGGACCTGTAAATTATCGAAGGAATGTCACGCAAGTTTTTCGGCCGCGAAGTGTATAAATTCAGGCGCTTTTAGAATTGCACAGAAGTGTTTTCGGAATCTTATCGGAAAAATAGCTTTAAACCAAAAACGTCTTGGCTTACAGGTACTTGAACAATTTTTATTTCGATCTCTAACTAGAGACCATGGAGATTGAAAAAAAACAACAACAAACAAACCAAAACATGCTTAAAACCAAGACATAAGTTTTGCGGCCGCGAAGTGTATAAATTCAGGCGCTTTTTGAAATGCACAGAACTGTTTTCGGAAACTGCTTCTCTTATAGTTTCTAAAATGACTTTTATATTTCGTTCTTAAACTATAGACCGTAGATACGCTAAACATGCTTCAGCCGAAAGGCACAAGTTTCGCGGCTGCAAAGTATATAAATTTGGGCGCTTTGAGGAACGCACAAAACTGTTTTCGAAACAAAGTTCTTTGGATATAATTGCTTTAAGCCGTCAACTGCTTCGCTTAAAGATTATTACTATTGAAAACTTCTAGGACAAGAAAATCGACAATTGCTTAAAAAGATGGAGCCGACAGTCAAAATTGACAACAATTATTCGCCGACATCTCACTGAAGTAATGCTTCTGCAAATTAGATGCTGTTTATTTACGAGTGTACTTTGACCTACCGTTATAAATGAACAACCACAAAATAATGGACAGAGAAATCAGTTTTGAAAAAGTTTGTTCGAGGACGCATCAATTTATCCGGCTTAAATGAAAGTCGCATTACACCTTCCTGCATCGTGGGTCCCTCAACGCAAGTGAAATCGTTGAGCGCATGGCAAAATTTTTAAGACTACATCTGCCTCAAATCTGAACGCGTTTTCTAGCGTCAACCTAAAATAAAAATTAAGTGACTCATTCGTAATGACATAAATTAAATTTCCATTTCAAAATGTAATTTCTTAGACCGAACAACTCAAAGTCATGTACCTTAAACCATTTGAAAACTTCACTTACTCGGTTTTGTTTCAAAACAGGACAAATTTCGTAACCTGAGCTTTTCGCCTTCCACCAAAAAGACAACTGAGTATTCTTTTGAACTCTTTCTTTCCACTTATAGATATAAGCTATTTTTTTCGCAAGTTGAAGACTTCAGTGCTGTGACACAATTGTTTTGCTAAATAAGCGAAAGCTTTTAAAGAAACCTCTTTTTCAAAACCGACGATGACCTTGTGATTTTCCGCCAAGAGAAACGCTAGCTGCCCAAAAGCAACGCGCAATCTCCCGCAGGTAAAGATGGCATTCTCTCCCCCCGTCAGGTTGCCTTGGGATTTCGCTCCCCCAGAGTCTGTACGTACGTACGTACGGACGGACGGACGGACGTACGCTGACAACAGAACCAAAATTTCTCGCATCGATGGGTTACCAGATTTTCTTACCTGTGGTGCTCCGCTGGCGCGCTTCGCGCGCTGAAACTCCGCTGTTAACACAATTAGCTGCACAAAATTGCCTTTTTTTCGAGATATACAACTATAGTAGATTTATAATTTCAAAATATTTCGTTTAGGCTCCTGCCAGAGATGAAAACTTGGAAAATCCTACCAGAGAATCTACCAAACATGACTTGAAGATCGACGGAAAAATGGCACACAGTGAAAATTCAACTAGAAAATCTGTCACATCTGAAATAAAGCTCGACCCCTCTTTACCTTCAGAAGAATTCACCCGACTTCTTGTTCAGCACTTGAAAGGCTTGAACCTGCAAAGTGATGCCACAGAAATGGAACACCATTTGACTCTAGATCTATGGGACTTTGCCGGACAGCGGGTATACTACGCTTCCCATCCTATCTTCTTATCCCCACGAGCGGTTTATATGCTGGTTTACAATCTCAGCAAGGAGTTAAAGGACACTGCCCAGCCCTTTGTTAGACAAGGAGGTGTTGACAGTCCTTTGAAAAACCCAAACAACGAGACGAATTTGGAGAATTTGTTGTCGTGGCTTGTTTCAGTTAGTACTATGTGCTCAATGGACGAGAGCAAAGACAAAGATTTACCGTATCTACGCCCCCCGGTATTCATCGTAGGAACACATGCTGACAAGCCATTTCAAGACATCAAGGAGATTGAGTTGCAGATTCAGAGGGAAATTTTTGGAAAGGGATACGACGGTCACGTGATCCGCCCTCTCTTCTCAGTCGATAACACGCAAGGGTCATCAGGTGGTGGAGTTAGTGCACTACAGAAACGAATGATTGAAGTGTTGAAGCAAGAGCCATACATGGGGGAGGAGGTACCACTTCGGTAAGCATCTTTTTTCAAGTACTGTAAGCCACAGAAAAAAAAATGCCTACCCTGTAGAGACATTTATTATGATTATCTTTAACAGTACTTGTAGGATCTAGCGTGGTATTATTACTATTATTTTTTCAGCCTTATTTTCTTTTCGTTTCTTTTGTTACGTATCTGTAGTTATCACTTCCTTCGTTTTAATAAGTTTCTCATCACCTTTTTATTAGTGTACTTTTGTTCTCGTTTTTGGTTAGTTTGAGCGCATAATTTACTTTCACGTTTATAGCGTAGTTTCGCAGTAATATTTGCATTTAGCCTTTGGCAGTCGCCCAGTAAAAGCCGAGTTGGATAAAGTTTATCAGCCTTTAGCTCTACCTTTGGTAGTTCTTTATCTTAGCCGTTACAATGTAAGTATTCAGTCATCGTCGTTTCTTGTCAGTCGTATTTTCTATAATTTAGGCTTATTTTTTAGTATTTCAGTTTGTAATTTTCAGTTTATTGTGTTACAGTTTTAACCTTACTACTTACTTCCTACACGTAATAAAGATCAAGTGTTGGAAGTTCGGTTTACGAATCGTCGTTTAAAACAGTTATCCCCTTTGGAGTTTACAGTGCTGATGAACTTGCTTGTTAGGCGATAGTTTTCGGTTTGCCTATCATGACAATGTGACCTTTTGTGTATTTTCTCACCATGTCACGGATACTGCAACTTGAAAAAGCTGGCAAGATTTTTCAAGTTTGTCATTCGTAATCCATCTTAATCTCCCTCATTCGTAACCATCCTTGTTTATTTTTGGTTTATTATTACTTCTTTGGTGTTTTTCTACCTTAGGAAACTATTATTGTGAGGTTTCCTTCAATGAGAAAATTTATTTTTTCGCATTAGCAAAGCGAATGAAAATACCGTGACATAGTTCCTTTAAAAAAAGACTTATTTACAAATTCATGTTTGGAAGTGACAAGACAAAGCAAAAAATATTGCTACTTTACCGAGAATAAGACCTCTTCCGTGAGCAAGTGTGCCGCTTCGTTCGCAATAGCATTTTCTTGGTTGAGTTCTCACTATGAAAACTCCAAGTCAACCTCTGGATATCTTTGTGAGCTGAAGCAAATATATGGGCATAGTGACAATTTGTTCAATAATGGTTGATAACTTCAAATACACGATTTTATTATTCAACAAAATGTCACTATGCCCATATATGGCAAGGAAGCCCTCAATATCTGTCATCCTACATGACAGATATCCTGCGATATACGTAAATGACCATATTGGAAGTGCACTGCAGATTTTCTTTCATTGCTTGTTTGGCGGCCATTTTGAAAAGCGAGGCGGTTTTAGCAGTGTTCTCCGTAAATTTTAACTCTCTAGAAGAAACTTTCCACGATTAAATGCTCTCAAAAAGTCAACAAGTATTTGCTTCAGCTCACAAAGATATCCAGAGGTTGACTTGGAATTTTCATAGTGAGAACTCAACCAAGAAAATGCTATTGCGAACGAAGCAGCACACTTGCTCACGGAAAGTTGTAAAGACTAAAGTTCAAAAGATTTTAATTCACAGAAAGAGGACTTATTCTCGGTAAGGTAGCAATATTTTTTTCCTTTGTCTTGTCATTTCCAAACACGAGTTTGCACCTAAGTCTTTTTAAGTGAACGGTAGTAAACTTCGATTTCTTGAAGTTCTGTTTTGATTTTTATTAAGCTTATGTGTTGCTAGCTTTTAGCGTTTTTATCATAGAGCCGTAGTTTTTCTCGTTCTGAAAATGGTAGGCGATGGGAATTTGTTGAATAATAAAGCAATTATCCTGCTCAATCTTGCGGAATATCCCCTGATTTAGCCAACTCGGCCTACGGCCTCGTCGGCTAAGTATCAGGCGATATTCCGCGCGATTTCGCAGGATAATTGTTAAATAATCAAGCAAAGTCAACTCTTTTCTTCTGAGCATGTGACCATACCTAAGACCAATCGAAACAACTAACTTCATATCTTTTTGGGGGGTCGAACATGCCGTTTACATGAAGTTAAGTTCCC